>PVHT020004020.1:13386771-13420694 GCA_004024745.2 Catagonus wagneri
CCATATCTTCCCTATCCACTCCTCTGTCGATGGGCATTTAGGTTGTTTCCATGACCTGGCTTCTTCCCTCTCTAGCTGCTTTAGATGTAAGGTTAGGTTGTTTATGTGAGCTTTTTCTTGTTTCCTGAGGTAGGCTTGTATTGCTATATACTTTCCTCTTAGAACTGCTTTTGCTGCATCCCAGAGGTTTTGGAATGTCTATCTTTGTTGTCATTTGCTTCTAGGTATTTTTTAAGTTCCTCTTTGATTTCTTCAGTGATCCATTTGTTGTTTAGTAGTGTGTTGTTTAGTCTTCACGTGTTTGTATTTTTTGCCATTTTTTTCTTGTTGTTGATTTCTAGTCGTATAGCATTGTGGTCAGAGAAGATGCTTGATATGATTTCAGTTTTCTTAGAGTACTGAGGCTTGATTTGTAGCCCAGGATGTGATCAATCTTAGAGAATGTTCCATGCACACTTGAGAAGAATGTGTATTCTGTTGCTTTTGGATGGAATGTCCTATAAATATCTATTAAGTCTATCTGTTCTAATGCTTCATTCAGGACCTGTGTTTCCCTATTGATTTTCTGTCTGGATGACCTGTCCATTGCTGTAAGTGGGGTGTTAAAGTCCCCCATCATGATGGTGTTATTGTTGATTTCTCCTTTTAAGGTTGTTAGCAGTTGCCTTATATATTGTGGTGATCCTATGTTGGGAGCATAGATATTTAAAATTATTACGTCTTCTTGGATTGATCCTTTGATCATTATGTAGTGCCCTTCCTTGTCTCTTAAAATGTTCTTCATTTTAAAGTCAATTTTGTCTGATAGGAATATTGCTACTCTGGCTTTCTTTTGATGCCCGTTTGCATGGAATATTTTCTTCCATCCTCTCACTTTCAATTTCTATGTGTTTCTAGAAGTGAAGTGGTCTCTTGAAGACAGCATATATATGGGTCTTGTTTTTGTATCCATGCGGCTAGTCTATGTCTTTTGGTTGGGGCATTCAGTCCATTAACATTTAAGGTAAATGCTGATATATATGTTCTTATTGCCATTGTATTAACTGTTTGGGGTTTTTGTTGCTCTTTTTTTTTACCCTGAAGTTTTAATATAGGAGTCTATATACAGATGAGATTGTTTTAAGCTGTTGGTTTCTTAATCGCACGTGCATCTCCAGTGACCTGCATTTGTGCTCTCTTCTCACGATTTCTGATTTTGGTAGCATAATTGTGCATGGATGATTTAGTATCTTTACTGTATATATGCCTTTACTGGTGGACCTTGTCATTTGTGATGTTTTTGTTTCTGGCTGTGGCCTTTTCTTTTCTGCCTAGAGAAGTTCCTTTAAGATTTGTTGTAAAGCTGGTTTAGTGTTGCAGAAATCTCTTAGCTTTTGCTTATCTGTAAAGGTTTTGATCTCTCCTTCAAATCTGAAAGACAGCCTTGCAGGGTAAAGCAATCTTGGTTGGAAGTTTTTCCCTTTCATCACATTATCATGCCACTCCCTTCTGGCCTGTAGAGTTTCAGCTGAAAAATCTGCTGATAACCTTATTGGGCTTCCCTTGTATGTCATTTGTTTCTTTTCCCTAGCTGCTTTCAAAATTTTCTCTTTGTCTTTAATTTTGGTCATTTTGATTAATATGTGTCTTGGGGTGTTCCTCCTTGGGTTTATTTTATATGGTACTCGTTGCGCTTCTTGGATTTGAGTGAGTGGTTGCTTTCCCATATTAGGGAAGTTTTCGGCTATAATCTCCTCGAATATTTTTTTTGTCCCCTTCTCTCTCTCTTCTCCCTCTGGCACCCCTATAATACGGATGTTGGTGCGTTTAACATTATCTCAGAGTTCTCTGAGACTCTGCTCATTTCCTTTCAATCTTTTATCTCTTTTCTCTTCCGCATTAGTGATTTCCACTAATCTGTCCTCCACCTCACTGATTCGTTCTTCTGTCTCCTGTATTGTACTGTTGGCTGCTTCTAATGAATTTTTTATTTCAGTGATTGTATTTTGCATCTCTTCTTGTTTAATTTTTACATCTTGTATTACTTTGCTCAGTGTTTCCTGTAAATTATCAGTCTTTGCCTCCAGTTTATTTCCAATGCCTTGCATCATCTTCAGCATCAACAGTCTAAAGTCTCTTTCTGGGAGGCTGATAATCTTCTCATCACTGAGCTGTTTTTCTGGGCTTTTCTCTTTCTCCCTTATCTGAGTTATAGTTTTCTGTCTTTTCATTTTTACAGGTTTTTGGTGTGGTGACCTTTTTGCCAACAACAGAGTTGTAGCCTCTCTTAGTTCAGGTGTTTGCCTCCGCTGTGGCTAAAGTTGGTATGGAGGGGGTTGCTGTAGGCTTCCCAATGGGAGGGACTGATGCCTGCCCACTGGCAGGTGGGGTTGATTCTTATCCCTCTGATGGGTGGGGCTTTGTCTCTGGATGAGATTAGAGGCTGGCTGTGTGCCTGAGGGGTCTTTAGGCAGCCTGTTTCCTGATGGGTGGGGCTGAGATCCCACCTGGATTATTGTTTGGCCTGGGGCTTCTCAGCACTGATGGGAGGGACCAGATTTTCCCAGAAATGGCCCCCTCCAGAGAAATGCAGGCTGATAAATGTTCCCGAGAGCTTCACCTCCAGTGCCTTTCCCCCACAACAAGCTACAGTCATCCCTGTTTTCCCAGGAGATCCTCCAAGAATCGCAGTCAGGTTCCAACTGGATTCCTATGGAGACTGCTTTGCCCTGGGACCCAGTGCACGTGAAAGTCTGTGTGTGCCTTTCAAGAATGGGGTCTCTGTTTCCCCCAGTCCTGTGGAGCTCCTGCACACAAGCCCTGCTGGCTTTCAATGCCAGATGCTCCGGGTGCTCTTTCTCCCTGTGCCCGGTCCCCAGGCATGAGGGTTTGATGTGGGGCTCAGAACTCTCAGTCCTGTAGCTGAGTCTCTCTGATGCAGTTACTTTCCAGTCTGTGGGGCTTCCCATCCGGAAGGTATGGGGTTGATTCTATTGCGTAATAGCCCCTCCTACCTCTTGATGTGGTCTCCTCTTTGTCTTCTGGAGTAGAATATCTTTTTTGGAAGTTTACAGTCCATTTGATTGAAGGCTGCTCGGCATTTGGTTGTGGTTTTGTTGTTTTTTGGGAGAGAAGTTGAGCTCCAGTCCTTCTATTCCGCCATCTTAATCCTATCTCTCTTGGCCCTGCTCTATCCTGCTACTGCATCTTTGCCCTTTCTTTCTCCATGCTGGGAAATTATTAGTAGATACTGACACCCTCAGAGCTTAGCATATACAGGAAATACTGTTTCCCTTGATATTATTGATTTTTCCCTCACGCCTTTAAATACTTGATGTGCCAGAACTTTCCTCTTATGGAGAGGTCAAGTTGGAAAATAGAAGGTGGAAAAGACAAACCCTATGTCAACTGAATATACATAAGGATAATGGGAAAGTCTGGTGCATTTTAAAAGCAAAATAGTAAAATTTAAGAAGTAGCTCTTAGCGGTTAGCCTTTTCAAGGTGTAAATTCAGATTACCAGAATAACCCATTTGTTCTTTGCATTAATGGTTCTAAGTAAAAAAGCTGAAGGAACACTGCCCTCAACATATTCACTGATTTGCCCTTTTCAGAACATGCCAAGGCATTTCATACTTTACCCTTTATTATTTTTTTGGAAGCGCATTTCTCTTCTTCTCTGCTAATGAATTTTTACTCAGTGTTTAAGATCTAGTCAAAGGTTATTTATATTTACTCAGTGAGACCTTCTAAGAACACCTTAAGCAGAATCAACTGCATCTCTTTCTTTTCCGGTAACACCTTTAACTCCTATTTTATCCCTTAGAAGACATCTTAGAGTTAAGTATTTACCTGTCTCCCATTTAGGTCATGATGTCTGTGAAGGTAAGGTCTTCTTTGTAATTCTAGAAATTACCCTGCCAGTATTATACAAGTAAATGTTTAACAAGTGGCTCCTGGGAACAGGGCACAATGGATTTGTAGCATTAGTTTTCTTGTTGTAAATACTCCTAAAGTGGGTAGGTTCAGGCTACCAAAGTGACATCCCTGAGAACAGGTGGGAAAAAATGTATAATAACATACCATTATATGACATTTCTACCACACAAATATTAAAATGCATGGGTAATAATAAAATGTAGTGAAATAATTAGAAAGTGGCAAGTTTTGAGTATTTCCTTTCCTTTTAATATCATTAACTTAATTGTAAGGCTGTATGCTTTCATTTTTAATAATATCTGTGTTTAAAAACTGGTTTTCAAAATTCTTGAAAATGTGACAATCGCTTTTCATGAACTAGTACAAGCCAGCCTCAGCACAGCACTGTTTGTAGCTCCTTAGAAGCAAATGTCAACAAGTCATTAACAATCATTCTCAGAGGATTCTATTAAAAAGTCATTTGGGAGAGATCCTGTTTTGGCTCTGCGTAAACAAACCGACCAGTATCCATGAGAATGAGGTTTCCTTCCCTGGCCTTGCTCAGTGGGTTAAAGGATCTGGTGTTGCCGTGAGCTGTGGTGTAGCTGCAGACGTGGCCTAGATCCTGTCTTGCTGTGGCTGTGGTATAGACCAGCAGCTCCAGCTCTCATTCCACCCCTAGCCTGGGAACTTACATATGCCACAGTTTTGTCCCTAAAAAGCAAAATAAAAGGTCATGTTGGGGAGTTCCCATTGTGGTTCATTGGGTTAAAAATCTGACTAGTATCTATAAGAATGAAGGTTCGATCTCTGGCCTCGCTCAGTGGGGTAAGGATCTGGCATTGCCGTGAGCTGTGATGTAGGTCACAGATGCACCTGAGATCTGACATTGTTGTGGCTGTGGTGTAGGGGTGTGGATTGGCAGCTACAGCTCCAATCTGACCCTTAGTCTGGGAACTTCAAGGTGTCATGATGTGGCCCTAAAAAGACAAAAAAAAAAATCATGTTGGCAGTGGAGTAGGGACACTAGCACCTCCAAGTTGATACTGATGTTATCCTCATAATCTGTCACATTTGCAAATGACTAGCTGTCTCTTCAATTCATAAAAGTCTTCAAAATTTGTAGTCCATGGGGGCAAATTGCAGAGAAATGCAAAGACTCTTGACCATTTCCTGAGTTTCTTCCGAGTATAACCTTCGCCTCCCCCCCACCACCATATAGACAGATATGAGGTGAAAGGAAACAGCTATGACCATTCACTCTCAGAGACTCTGCAAAATGATCTTTCATCAAGGAAATACTGAAGAGAATGGGTGTGGTATCCAGAACTGTCAGTATTTCCTCCGATGAGGTTTTTGCTGGCCCAGCTTTGTAATCAGGCCATCCGTCTTCAGATTGTACCTCCTGGTTCTGCTGGACAGAACTGAAACAGGATCATACAGTCCTGACATGTCCCAAGAATGACTTACTGCTGATTTCCTTTGAGAGCAAATAAAATATTCCTAAGAGATTTCAGAATACTTTTTTATTCCAAATGTTCACAACTCTGGTGCTTGCTTTGAGATATAATAGATATCTGTCAGTGACAGATACTTACAACCCAATAATGGAAAATAATTGCAAATTTTCTTTTGTTAAAGCTCTAAATTTGAGTATTATTTTAACAAAAAGAATCCCATCTGTGTTCCTCTTTCATTTTATAATGGCAAAAGGGAGGCAGATTAGCCATGTCATGAATCAAAGTTATATAACTTTGTGTTTATTATATGTATTATGTGTTATATATTATAGTTATATATTATGTGTTTATTAAGTTGTGCTGTAGTGCCTATGCCACTAACTGGGTGGATTTCAAAACACTCTGTTTAAACCCTTCAGATGTATTTGGAGTCAGGGAGAAAGAGAAACTAATCATCAGAAAAGTAACAGTATACATTGAAATATGTTTCAATAATTTAAGGGTAATTTTATGAATTATAAGTATATATTTCATGTGTTTCTAGAACACTGAACATTGCTTTTCTCTCTGAGTTCCGTTAAGATATTACAGAGCCAAAAGGATTTTGACTGGCTCAGGGTCACCCTAGTAACTGCCATTATCTTAGCATCCTATTCACAAAAATTTGTCTGTGGTGGGTCACAAAGAAAATAGTCTTTAAATGTGAGTTACTGAAAGCTGGCTGGGGTAGGAAGTAGATGTTAGAAGAACGAAATGAATGGGGATATATAAAAGCTAAATGCAACATGACACATGGGCTTCCTAATGAATAATGATCTCATTCAGCATTTCTGAGAAGCGGTAGTTTCATACGCAGTTCCTAGGGTGGATCAAAGAACCACCTAAATATGAGCACACATCTGTCCATCTTCCAAAAGAAGGGGAAATGCTTGACTGAACACAAAGGCTGAGTTAAAACATCAGTCTTGTTCTCAGAGACCAGATGATCTTTGAAGCACTTTTCATTGACTCTTGTTTGCCCTCGTACAGACATAACTGTGAATAGTAAGTGAAGGTGGGTTTTTCTGAGTCCCAAAATGTTTGGAAATAGGAAAATCAGTTCACATTTGTTCAAATGGATTGTTGATTAGGCAAAAACAAAATGAAAATCTTTAGGCCAAAGATATTTTCAGTTATTAAAATTGCTGGAAAAGGAGCACTTTAAGTAAAAGTCACTTAAATTTTCTGAAATTTTTTTTTCTTTTCTTTTTAGGGTCACACCTGCAGCATGTGGAAGTTCCCAGGCTATTGGTCAAATCAGAGCTGCAGCTGCTGGCCTATGCCACAGCCACAGCAATGATGGATGCAAGCCTCTTCTGCAGCCTAAACCACAGCTCACAGCAACACCAGATCCTTAACCCACTGAGCAAGGCCAGGAATGGAACCCACATCCTCATAGATGCTAATCAGGATCGTTAACTGCTGAGCCACGAAGGGAACTCATGAAATTTGTGAAATATTCAATAAGCATTAGACAGAGTAATAATTCTTATATTTTTGTGTTCTGTATGTAATAATCGACTCAATTCTCTCTTTCCCAATAGATACTAAATTCCCTGAAAATAAAATCCAGATATTATTGACTTTGGATTCTCATCATAGTGCACAATTACTATTTGACAAACGAATGATTTCTTTGGAAGAGATAGCAACATACTTTATTGAATTCAATGTATACTGCAAATATTGGAATGTGTAGAGCAACTCTGTAACCTCTACAGCAAGCCATTAACAGTCGTTTTCTGTAGGGAAAAAGATGGGGGAAGGGATCAGGAGAACTTTACTTTCTGGTCTGGATCCTTCTGATTGTGTTTCTCATCAGCTTACTTTACTACTCTCATGATAAAAATCTTTAAGGCCGAAAATCTATGACACTGGAAAACTTTGTAGAAGGAAAAACTTGGCAAATATCTAACTCTCTCTTACATTTGTATTGGAGTCTTTACAGAGTTTTGTTACTGTTTATTTTGTTTTCAAAAGAAAAGAATTTTAATTTGAACACTTTTGTAATTGACATGTCATTTCTTGTTCTTTTCTGATTTCTTGGGTTCAGCTTCTCTTCACAGTCCTGTGGCCATTTCTGTTTCTTCCAGTTTCCCCACTTAGTCATCAGTGCCTTAATAGGTGGCAAAAAATGCTAGCCTGGATCCTAGGAGATTTCATTCCACATTTTTCCTCATTTAGAGCACGATTAAATTCAAAATACTTTTATGGAGCCTTTATATGTATTATATTAGCATATCGTGTATAGCATTACTCATCTGAAAACTAGAAAATGATGAATTTTAAATATCTCTGTTCTTTTTCTTACTGTTCCCTTATCATTATTAATTTGTCTGTTAATAATAGGGTTTATGCTTTCCTTTCACAAAGGGTTTCACTGTTTCGTTCTAGTAAGGCAAGAAAAAAAGTGATGCTAAAAAGACATGGTTTCACACCTAATAAAGCTACTTTATTAGCTTTGAATGGCATTCCATTGATAATGGTAGCAATTAACTGATCTATCCATTTACACTAAAACACTTTCCTCTCTGGGCAATGAGCCATGATCTCCTTCAATTCTGAGAATTCTCCCAGGTCTCTGAACTTACCTTGACTCCACTCCCCTCCTTCATTCTTCACGTCGAATAAAATCTCCCCTTCTTTTTGATTCTTCCTTTATAGAACATCCCCCATTTGATCTTTTCTTTCCATTCCCAATATGACCACTTAAATACATGACTTGAAATAGTGAAATACAATCCATCTCACTAGCTTGCTGGCCCCTTCAGTCTCTCTTTACTTGGTGGTCAGGTTAGTCTGCTTTCCCCTTTTGCCATTCTTCTGGTAACTAGTTTCCTACTTATTCCTGAATAAAATTTGGTTTTCTTTCTCCTACTTTTCAGTGTCCCTGGACACCTTTTTAGTTTGGTCTGTAACTGTTGCATTCCATTTGTTCCAGTCTAGTTGGAATATTTATTATTCCCCTTTGAACAACTTACTGTTTCCTTTCTCTACCCATTTGCATATACCTTTTGTTTTAATAAATCACCTTCTTTCTTCCTTTTCTGCTTCTCTCTTAAAATCTTATAGATATTTTGAGGTCAGATTCCATAACCTTCTAGAAGGCTTGCTTCATTGTCCTGATAAGCAGTACCTCTCACCTATGAAGAGCTTTCTGTTTATGTAAGCACTCTTATGGCACTTTTCACATATTTTCTTGCACCATTTATGTAGTTTGTTCTCTATTAATTCACTCACCTACTCTGTGTCAAGTAGTGATACAGGAAAACAAGAAACAGTTGCTTCCTGCCTGACACAAGGTCAGTGATAAAGTATATTCACAGATGATTAAAATATGTTTAAAATTGAGGTGGCTCAAATATGTATGTTTTAATTTTAATCAACCTTTAATTGACTGATGTGGGCCATACTTTGCCTTTACAATGAGAAATAAATATTTTCTTTATTCAGCAAAGATTTATTGATTATCTATTTGGATCTAGGCACTGTGTGGTGGAACGTTCTTCAGAAATTACCAGACCCGGGAGTTCCCTTCGTGGCCCAGTGGTTAACGAATCTGACTAGGAACCATGAGGTTGTGGGTTCGATCCCTGGCCTTGCTCAGTGGGTTAAGGAACCAGCTTTGCCATGAGCTGTGGTGAAGGCTGCAGACACGGCCCGGATCCCGCATTGCTGTGGCTGTGGCGAAGGCCGGCAGCTACAGCTCCTATTAGACCCCTAGCCTGGGAACCTCCATATGCCGCGGGCAGCTCTACATTTAAAAAAAAAAAGGCAAAAAAAAGGACAAAAAAAGGAAAAGAAATTACCAGACCCTTGGAAGTTCTTTCTCTTACATAGTCCATTGACCACCTCAACTCCCAGGCCCCAGAGGCTTCACACACAGAGAGACACATTCCCATCTACATAGATCCAGACTTGTGACCCAGGTCTCTTTCCTAGTCTCTTTTTCTATCTGAATCTTCTTAAGCTGACTACTAGTTAAAGAAGGGAAAAACCTCAGGACTTTGTAGGGAGGGGAAACAGTGGCTGGTATGCCACAAAAAAAAAGCGTTCTCTATCCTTGGGGATTATGAGTTGAGGAAGCAGACATCAGCCCTATAACTTGCCAAGGCCAAGGTTGATGGATTTTAGGTGTTCTATGGCAAAGGGTAAGAATGAGAGAGAGATGACTTTCACCACTCCAGCTTGAGTAAATGGACTGAGCAAAGTGAAAATGGAATAAAAGATAATGGGACCCAGGAAAAGAAAGGCATTTAATTCATGTATTCATTCATTTAAGAAGTATTTATTAAGTAATTGTATGTGCCAAGCACTCTGGTAGATATTACAGACATGGTGATGAAAGTAGTCTCCTACATTATTGCCAGTGATAGTGAAAAGTCAGAAGGTATGGGAAAGGCTGTCACATGATTATAAAACCTGGGTATATTTAGGCTATAATTTGAGGAGTTCCAATGGGAGAACCATTTATGAAACTATTATCCCATTGCTTTCAATGGTACCTGGCAATCTACAAGAATTAATATGTATTTCAAACATGCCTTATTGTATGTGTGTCTTCCAACATGGAAATAGGTGACTCATGAAGAGCCTTGTTTTATGTGCAATTGCTAAACTTTCAATTTTATATGTCAAAAGATTTTTCAATTTTTATGTTGCTTCTTTTTTTCCTCATTAAGAGAGTTTCCCTCTTGCCACATTGCTTAACTAGCTACTGAACAATATAAACTGCATTTAGACTACAGTCTGCAGAATGGTTCTAGTATGAAGTATAGAAAATCAGGTGCTTCCCTATAATTCTGTGTTAAAAATTAGAATAGAAAATAAGCAACCTTCCCCCCAAAATGTTAACTTTTCGAGTTAAAGTGTAACGTGGATCCGTGGGAGTCTATGAAATGTCTTTTGCTTTGTCACCTGAAGGAGAACTGAAGCTGTTTGTTTATATTGTGCTGCCATTTCAGTGATGAGTCAGAAATACTGTAATACTCCCATGGCATGAATACAGGACGTGATTATAGGCAAAATAACCAGTCAGAGCAATGTTACACTCAAATTTTTAACTCTTTGGCTCTTGATAAATAAGATGTTATGCTTAAAGCACCAGGTTGAAGACACGGCACCAGTGTATATTGCTGTTAGATTTATAAAGTGCAAATGAATGCAGTGTACGAATGACTGAGTGCCCTTGGGTATGTATTTACCCCATAATAATATTTCTCAGTGTATGGGCTTGCATTACCTAAAAATTCAGTTTTCTTGGCTCTTTCCACAGTGATTCAGATTCCTCAAGGTCTGACCCTGGGGGTCTACACTTTAAACAAGTCCTCAGAGAGGGTTTTATTTTTTTTTTCTCTTTAGGGCCTCGCCCATGGCGTATGGAAGTTCCCAGGCTAGGAGTCGAATCGGAGCTGCAGCTGCCAGCCTTTGCCACAGCCATGGCAATGCAGGATCCGAGCCGAGCCTGTGACCACAGCTCACAGCAACACTGGATCCCAAACCCACTGAGCGACTCTAGTGATCAGACCTGTATCCTCATGATACCAGTCGTATTTGTCTCTGCTGTGCCACAACAGGAACTCCAGGATTCAAATCAAACTGAAATTTGAAAGCTAGGGACCTAGAAGGAAAAGACTCTTTTCCTGTCAGTTGATATAACTACGTTTTTAACAGAAATAAAATGTAATTACTACATATTTGCAGTAGAGAGTATATACTATACAGTGAAAAATGATGTAAAACAACTTTCTTTTATTGGAAGTATTCATAATCAGCTCTACCCAGTTTTTACCAAGCATATACTGAGTTTTCCATATTTATTTAGAAAAAGAAAGCAACATAGAGAGACCCAATAAAGGATCTGGTCCTGAAAGGGAAAGGAAAACCTTTTCAGCAAGTCTTTGGGCTTCTCCTACCCTTTCTGACCTTGTCCATTTTAAGGGCTGGGGTCCTGCAAGAAGTCCCTGGTGGGCTTCCTGGAATGCAGTTGCATACACTGCAGGGAGACCTGCCCTTAAATATTTGGAGTTAGTTGAAACTCCAGGCAGCTCTGGTAGCCAGCTGGATTTCTCAAAACAGTTCCCTCTCTTGTTCCAGGATCTGGACGGAGAGTCCATGGGAGATGCCATCAGTACACTTGATATGGGAGACTTACATAGCTGTGTTGTAGGATGGCGTTTTTGGCAGGGCCTCTTCAAGAGAGGTGTTGATAGAAAAGTTGAGATTTATGTTACTCAATATCTTGACCTCAAACAGTGTTTGCTTTGGGTTCTTAGGTGTGAAAGGCAACTTTTGCCCTTCTGAAAAAGTAACAGACACTTTAAGTCTTGCAACTCATATTTACTTTAAATCAGCTAGTAGAAAAAAATTTTCAATGTATTCATGTAAATAAAGAAGTGAATCCTTTTATGTAATCGTCCCATTGATATTCCTTTCAAAAGCAATATCCTAAAGCACATTGATACCAATTCAGTAAAAATTGTTTCATTTTGTGAAACAAGGTAATATTACTCAGAATTCATATTAATACAAAAGACAGAAACCCAGTGCAAACTGACAAGGCATAAGGCTTAAAGATTATGGATGTTAATTGCAGTGAACGAATGGTTTCAGGCATTGCTGAATCCGGGGGTTCAGAATGGTATAGCACTGTGACCCTCACCATCCAGGGCTTGAACCCATGTCACAGCAATCAGTCTTTCGTCATTTTATCACTGTGAGTTGCTTCCCTCAGGTGGCAACGTGATAGCTGGTGGCTTTCAGACTCCTTTCCTACCAATCTAAATGAAAGAGATTTTTTTTCCTTTCAAGAGTCCTAGCAAAAGTCTTAAACATAAGCCTCATTGGCTCCATGGAGTCTGTGTCCATCTCTGAGCTTATCTCTGTGGATAAGAGAGCACGTGACATTAATTGTCCAGGTCACAGTCCCATTCTTGGAACAAGGAAGATTGAGGTCAGCTAAGACCAGATCTCATGGTTCTCAAAGGAAATTCTGAAGTGTTACCAAAAGAAGAAGGAATGCTGGGCAGGCAACTGGCAAATATGTGTATTACACAGGTCTATCATAAGTAATAGTAGGTAAAAATCTACATGAAATTAATCCTAGGAGTTAGGAAGTCTGAGGGAAATTGCAGTGGGCTTTTTGATATCCACTCTTCTGATTGTGGTTTGCTTTGATCTGGGATAGATGATGATTTTTTAGCCAGAATACTTTTAATCATCTCCTCTTGCCTTAAACTCTTGAGATGCTTATGTTGAATAAGCATATTACACTTTGGTGTAAAATGAAACCAATTTAAGGTTACTCTTTTGTACCCTTGTTTAATGGTCACAGATGTGGTAGCATGACCTTTGCTATCCCATTGATTTTTGTAGGTTTTTTCCTCATTCTCTGGGGGAAAATTGTACACGATACCAATAGATCTTCACAAAAAATTCCTAGGAATCTTTGTGATAGATGTCATCCAAATAATGTGGTGACTGCTGAAAAATACTGTT
The DNA here is from genome assembly GCA_004024745.2 of Catagonus wagneri. Classification (NCBI taxonomy): domain Eukaryota; kingdom Metazoa; phylum Chordata; class Mammalia; order Artiodactyla; family Tayassuidae; genus Catagonus; species Catagonus wagneri. Next base: position 13,399,665 of record PVHT020004020.1, read on the forward strand.
GTGCAAGCACATTTTTTAAATGATATTTTTGGTTCTTCACATTTTAACTCTTTAGATTTATATAACTATCTAAATATATGGAGAGAAACCCAATTATTCTTTCTCAGAGAATTTCCTTATTCATTTGTCTAGGTGTTTCCTACTCTCTGCATCTCTCTTACTCCCAGTCTTCAATAATTTCTCCTTGTGTAATTACCATTTGAGCATCTGGAACTAAAATTCCCATCAAATAATTGGGCTTGTTTAGGCCTCAGTGATCAAAATAGGTCATGTTTAAGAAAAATTTAGAGAAAATATGATACTGTTTTTGAACTATAAATTTCTTTATGGCTTATAGTTATGGTAGGATGACTTTGATTTCTTCCCCATAGACTTAATATGATGCTTCTATCTGTGTAATGTTTGCTGGTTTATGTTATTTCTGGGCAGGTCCCAGTAATCATTCTTGTCAGACTGCCATGGGTGTGTGCTTTTGTAAGCTGGCCTTGATCCTAAGGAGTGGGTCTAGGAATCCAACATGTGTCCATTTCCATTCTCAGCCCTCTAAACTATGTGACTTAATACTGACAGAGGCACCGGCCTACATAATAAGCAGCCACAGAAAAAAGAACTTGACAGACGATTTCCATTTGTATGTGCCTTTCCATTTTAGAAACTCTTTTCATATACGTTATCCCATTTGAGTGTCATCATAGATGACTTACCATTATCCTAAATGTTCAGGTAGGAGCTTGAGGACCTTTAGTAACTTGTGCCAAGTTATATAAGTAGGAAATGACAAAGTCACAGCTTTGACTCCGGGCTGAATATGTCTTCTTTCCATCACACCACTGCCTGGAATCCATTCTGGCATTTGTAGTCTGTGAGACAGTGCGAAGCATGTGTGAAAGACCCTTTGCTGTTGTACATGTCCATCAGGAAGGCTGTAAGGCTGAGGAATTTCGGTAGGAAGGCATAGGGGCTGGTCAGAAATTGAGACACTGGGAAGACACTGGAAAGAGGATGAAGCAGTAGGAGACATTTTAAAGGACATTAAACCTACTGAATGCCATTGCCTTTCCATCTAAATTTCTGAAATATCATTTAAGAAGTAGACTTTGAGTATAAGTTGTATCAATTTAAATAAAGAAATTATTTTAATTGAATGTCACTTAATTCGAAATATGTAGTTAAACTTTGAATTTTTTAAACTTATTTATCTCATTTGCTAGATATGAAAAAAGGAAAAGCATGCTTTTTAAGTCCTTTTTATATATTTTCAAATTTTAATGTAAATTTAAAGCAGATATTTCCATATCAGAAAGAGACACAAATCAATGATTTGGATTCCTAAGGGCAATTATTTTGTGTCAGTTAATTTATTGTTGGGACTTTGAATTGCAAAAAGAAAGTTTTTTATCTAACCTCATTTTTATCTTGTTTCAAGAACTGTCACAACTAATTTTTCTGAAGGGCTGTCATGCAAGATGGCATAAGGTTGTCCGTTTTGTTATTCAGTAAGTGAGATATGACTTAAGTTATAACCAAGGCCTATTGTCTTCCCCTTGGTGGTATTATTTTTCTCCCAATTGCCTCACAATGTTGTATTTACAAAGTTAAGTACATAAAATCCCATTTGAGTGGCTGGAAGCAGATCAAATGGTTTAATGAACTCAGCTTTATTTATCCTAGGTGGGGAAGTCAAAGCTGAGACTGATAATTTCTGTGCCCATGAAAGAGTCAGAGACCTAATTAAGCCCACACAGAGAACCAGGTTAAAGATGGCTTATCTTCCACATTTTCTGATGAAGTAGCCCCTTGCCATCTCGTCTGCTTTAATGTGAGTCTTTACCAAGAAGATGGAAAACCGAGGTAGGCATAAATCACACAAGCTCTTGACGAAGCTGGCAGCAGATGAATACAGTGTGGTTGTGCCACCAAGTCATTTCATCTGTGTGGCACCTACCCATGGTGACCCTTGTCCTGGTTTTTAAGAAAATACAGCAGCAGTTCTAAATTTTATTTATTTATTTAGTATTTTTGCCTTTATGTAGAGCCGCACCCACGGCATATGGGGGTTCCCAGGCTAGGGGTCTAACAGGAGTTGTAGCTGCCGGCCTTCGCCACAGCCACAGCAACGCGGGATCTGAGACGCGTCTGCAACCTACACCATAGCTCATGGCAACGCCGGATCCTTAACCCACTGAGCAAGGCCAGGGATCGAACCCGCAACCTCATGGTTCTTAGTCGGATTCATTAACCACTGAGCCACGAAGGGAACTCCCCTAAATTTTATTTTAAAAGGATAGCGTCTAGGTAGAAAGCATAGTGGTATCTGCACCTGGAGCAACTGAAACACTTAGAATTCAGATTTAGGTAACTCTCATGAGCCAGAATATCATACACACAGGGAAGTGCCAGGAAAGATAATTTTTTATATGATTGCCTACCCGTGAGACTAGGTTAGCACCCTTATTAGTCCACTCTTCATCAGGAACGATGGTGATTGAGGATGGAAATATAATGACAGATTCTAAATTTAGCCTGCAATTCATTCCAAACATTTTGAAATCTTCAAAGCAATTCCATTCTGAAATAGTTAAAGTGACATAATCATTACCTTTCTTCTAGCCTCATGTGCCTGATTCAGCTCTCTACTGTATGTATCAACCCAATCTCGGCTCAATGGTAACAGTTATGTGTAGAATTTATAGCCAAGTAAACATAATATCTCTGCTGAAGCTAGGCTTAAGCTTGGATACATCCAACTGCTTTTAGAGTGTTCATGGAGCCCAAATGGGAAGAGCCCCTAAAACTACTATCAGGGAGAGTTGAATAGTTGAGCTACAAAATTAAGCCATGAAAATAGGCAGCAGGAAAAAAAAAATCTGACTGAAAGGTTTGATTCATATGCTCAGCATAGAATACCCTCTGTGCTTTAAGATTTATGGAAAGGACAGCCTCTAAGCAATTTTTGAAGTCCTGGAGACATTTGGATTCTTATTTGTATAACCCCTGTAATCAAGGCTAAATACAGACAGCTAAGAGTTAGGCTTGGACTGGGTTTTCTTGAAATGGCTAACATCCATTTATAGGCTCATAAATCCTTCAAGTGTTTCCACTGTGGGGTTTGTGGAACCCCACCCCCATTTATGCGCAACTAGAATTGGGTCACAGATAAATTCAATGACTTGGGGAGATACAGTTTTAGGGCAGTGAATACCATAATTTTGTTTCCCTTAATATGAGGGGCTAAATATATTCCAGTAGGTTTACAAGCTATGGTTTTAGACTACAGCCTTCTGTATTGCTATTTTAATATGGTTACATTTAAAGGAGACAAAAGAGCTAAAAATAACTTAGATGTGAAATCCTGGGACCTTTGAAAGGAAATTTGAGATCTTATGGATATTTCTGTCATTTTCAAACTCCCTGTTTTCTCAGGTCTTACTTCTTCATTTCTGTGTAGGCTACATTAGACACGATTTCTTTTTTCCCTATTGAAGATCTTGCAGATAAACTTAAGACCTAAGGATTTTAAAAGGGGATTGATGCTTAAACAGAAACCCATACTTACAAACAAACTTTATATGTTACAGCCTTACAGTTATTGAGACCAGTGTTTAAATATTAAAAACACTCTTGTGGGGTTCCTGTCGTGGCTCAGTGGTTAACGAATCTGACTAGGAACCATAAGGTTGTGGGTTCGATCCCTGGCCTTGCTCAGTGGGTTAAGGATCTGGCGTTGCCATGAGCTATGGTGTAGGTTGCAGACACGGCTCGGATCCCACGTTGCTGTGGCTGTGGCGAAGGCCGGCAGCTACAGCTCCTGTTAGACCCCTAGCCTGGGGACCTCCATATGCTGCGGGTGCGGCCCTAGAAAAGCCAAAAAGACAAAAAAATAAAATAAAAATAAATAAATAAAAACATTCTTGTGATTAAAAACTGTAATATGTGGCTGAACTATGACTTTAATACGAGCATTACATATTTGGAGCATTACAATTAATCTGCAGATGTTCACAGACTCAATTAAGGGGGGCACCAGAGCCCAGGGAAAAGTGTGATAGTCTAAAGAAGTGGTCACGGCAAGATGATAAAGATCTTACTTAGGGATGCAGTAGGAATGGGTTAGAAGACAAGGACCTGACACCAAAAACACAATTGTTGCTACGTATTCAAATTAAAAGGTATATGTTTCCTCTCCCTATCTTTTCTTTGGCTTTTGAGTTTGAGTTGTTAATTGTCCTGAGCTGTTTCAGGTTTAGTTGCCTAAGCATAGTGAGTGAAAGATTTTTGAAAATGCTTTCTGGTATCTGGTTCAAAAATATAAATCATATCCTCACCCATGGTTTCTATCTCATCATCTCAAAATTATCCTAGACCACCCCCCAGCTCCTGGGGTATCTTAATGGGCAGGGGTCCCAGAGTCCTGGCAAGGCGTCCCCTTGGAGCCCTGAGCAAGGCTGTTAGAGTTACATTTCCTTATTTTTTGAAAAGGCAAGGGTTTATACTAACAGAGATGATCCGGTTAGTCACTGTGGTTTTGCTGGTTCAATCCCCAGTCCAGCACGGTTGGTTAAGGATCCAGCCTCGCTGCAGCTCTGGTTTAGTTCGCACATGTGGCCTGGATCTGATCCCTGGCCAGGAACTTCCATATGCCGCAGATGTGGCTGAAAGAGAAAAAAAAGACACAAAATGTTACTTAAATGCTTATAAAATGTCATTTGTGTTTATTTTTAGAACTAAAATGCAATAATTAATATATACCAAATAGTAACTACCATACTAGAACGTCACAAACTAAAGTTTTATCTGTTCATGTTTTTCATCCTATAGACCAGTTGTTCTCAACCTTGGCTACACATTAGAATCACACGTAAGCTTTCTGAAACAAGTATTAAACCAGTTTCGGCACCTAAGGTCTTGGTCCCAGATGTGAGTAGGTTCTAAAAACTCCCTTCCTGATTTGAACGAATAGCCAGAGTCAACTTCCTCCTCTCTAGATGTCCAGCCATGTAACATTTCTTTATCTCGGCTGTTTACTCTCTTGATGATCTTAGTCATTTCCTCCATTGTATTATTAGCCTTATCTACTGTGTGATGATTTTGAGAAAAAGACTGGCAATGAAACTAAAGATCTGAGCATTTTTCAGTCTAGATGAAGAAAGATGTTAATATCCTGTTTTAGAGAAGGAGGCAATCTCTGTATTGCCTGAATTATTTAGTAGATGAATAAACCCTAAGGTGGTGCTCTGTTAGCTCCTCTTCTTATTCTGCCAACATATAGGATTTGAGAACATTAAACCTTTGTTTACATCCTCTGTAAATCAGCACTGATTTGTTTCTTTCCTGGGATTTAACTGAAAGCACTGCTCAGCTATGAACAAATTTTAAAAAACTGAACAACTACACACAGTGATAAAAAGTTATAAAATTAAACTCATAATCCCTAGAATATGCCTCTGAATGTGTGCATATATCATAGCAAAGGGAACTAGGTTCCACTAAAACTTTTCCTTTCTGATGAAAAAAAAAAAAAACAATTTTGTTCTCATAGACACAAACTAAAGCATGAGGATTTCTGCAGGGTTTAGAATGCTGCTTATTGCATGATGGGCTAAAGGGGCTAAATCTTTCATTTAAGGAGAAAGCATGCCCTTTAAATTTCTTGCTAGGCTAAGTGACAGATGAGAAGATTTACATCCACTGAGATTTCAGTCACTTGATCCAATAGCTTTGGCAACAAAATTCTAGCAAATGAAAAGCATCAAATTGCACAGAATGGTGTTCATAGCCAGTGGGTCCCCACATCGACTTCCCTGGGATTTGTGCCAAGATTAAAGGCTTTAAAGTTTTCATTGCTACTTCTGAGTTCTAAGCTGTAGCGTTTTGAGCTCTCATTAGACTAACAATCTCGAGACCATTCCCGATCCATCCAAGTAGGAAGCCTGTCACACTATTAAGTAATGTGTCCACATTCTGCATAATCCTCCCCCTTCTAATATCCCCTTGCTTTTCTCTTCTGTTTTTTCACTTAGTCCTTCCCTACTTCACTGTTCCCCACCTCCTCCCCCATGCAGAATTTAGCTAATTTACATAAAAATCACACAATTAAGGACAGAATCAGGAGCTAGTATATTGCAAAAATAAAGTGGCCCACTGGCAGGATGATTTTGAGACTTTGTCTTCCCGAGGCCTGACAGTTAAGCATTTTAATACCAGTTATCCAAATGCATGCATAAATACCTTTAAAAGAACTTGGGATTGATTTAGGATACATATTAATCTTTTGGACTCTTTGGAGACACAGAGTTGGAACAACGGATATGATTACTTTTGAATATGTAGCATCTTTTCCGTTGTGAAAGACCTCAAGGAAAGGCAAGATCTCGGAAAAGATAGTTTATTTAAGCTGATCTCACAATGGACTGCCACAGGCAAAAGACAAAGCCAGTAGTGTCCTCTTTCCCCCTTCCATCTGCCATAACATTCTGAATGGCAGCCCATGAACCACGGCCATCCCCACTCAGCAGCAGTGAAAAGAGACCACACAAATCCTTAATTTTTGTTTACTGAGAATGGAAATAACACTGTTTTAGTGCTGTCATTCCACTAGGGTTGGCCCAGGAACTCTGGATATACTGGTGAAAAATAAGACATAGTACATGAAAGAGTCCAGCAGGTGAGCTTCGACACAGAGAAATACCTCAATTCTCAGCAAGGCAGCTGTGACAAATTTGAAGAATTGGCCACGTTATAGTGATGAGATGGTAATCATGAAAATGCCACCTAAGAATAATAATAATAATAATACTTACTAAGTGCTTACTACAAGGTGCGGCTATGAAATCCATACTATTATCATCTCTATTTAGAAATGGGAAAATTGAGGCACAGAGTAAAGACATAAAATAAAACTTGTACAAGTCACACCACAAGAGAGGGCCTTAGCTGGAATATGAATCTGCTCCCAGGTCAGTGCTTTTAAACCACTAAATTTCAATTCTGTTTACCTTTAGGAAACTTCTCTGATTTACAAACAGGATTAAATGTTTGCAAATGCTTTAAAGCAGAATAGGTACTATGCAGCAAATGAAATGTAAAATATTTCCCTGAATCAGAGCATAAAACAATGCCCTTTAAAAATAAAGCAAAGATCATTTGACCCCTTTTTTGCTTTGGAAATGTTAACCAAACTATGATTTTAAAATCCTGCAGTTTAATTGTTACATAATATATTTTTTCTGTCTTAGTATCATTCCCTTTGCTTGTGTTGGAATACAAGTCTTGAAAAAATGGTAACTGTCAAGATTAAACCTCTGTGTGTGATATTGAGTAGAAGGAAATAAGTATATGCTATTAACTAGAGATTTCTTTGGACTGGTGCCTCTTTGGATTTCAGTTCATAGAAGAAATGTGTTCAGTGTTGAAGCTCTTAGGGAGGTTTTGTAGAACTTCGAACGTGAACATTCCTAAACTCATAGGTGACACAGCCATCTGTGCTGTGAGTGGATTTTATCGGCATGCCAAAAACACCTGGCAGGTGAGAGATGGGAACATTGAAAACCTCAGTAAAATGCCTCATCTATCAATAAGAATGAATGTTTTCATAAAGACAAGTTAACCTCAGATCTAACAGTGTGATGAGGATAGGACCTCAAAGTTCGTAGGGTTAGAAGCAGGTTCTTTCTTTGCCATTAACTAACTGGAGGAAAGGAACAATCTCTGTTATTCGTTTTCCAGTCATGAAATAATGAATGGACTTGGTGATGGCTGCTAAGCTCTTTGATGATCTGGCAAAACTCTCTCTTGAGAAATATAAAGGCATAGATTCGGTGGTATGTGTGGGCACCTAAACCTCATCTTAGAACTCAGGTTAAAAACGTGTAGATCAAACCTCTCACATTCTTTACGTTGCCTACTTTACTGTAAAGGTGAGAAGTTCAGATACAGTGACCATGTTTGCTTATTTGGAAACAAGGGAAAGCCAGCCCAGAATAGGGAAAGATAGGAGAAGGTAGGAGAAAGGACATTGGGAAGGTTGTTGGGTTAGTTGGGACAGGCACATAGGAAAGAGGGAGGTCACTGAAGTGAGAAGGCTCTGGGCTGTGCTGAGGATAAACTGGAGTGATCTGATGGTTTTGCTTACAGCGGAGGTGATGACAAAGGTTTTCATTTTGCTCTACTGTTTAGTATACTGTGTTTTCGCCCTTGGTCCAGACTGTCTGATCGGGATCTCATTAAGGAAAAGCTTAGCATTGTTTGAGTTCTCTTTCCCACAGCAGAGCTAAAAGTAAACAGCAGCCAAAGATAAACAGGGAGCATTGCTCTTTTCCTGTGTTGTACAATAGTAAGTCTAATTTATTGACAATGTTGTTGGTGGCATAAATACTGAATCTTACAATGAACTTTTTAAAGAGCCTGCGGGTTTCTAAGCTTTACCAGGCCAGCAGACTTTCTTTTTGTTAATGGAATTTGTTTTCTAAATCAGGATTACTAAAATAACGGCTTTGTGCACTAAAGGACACTTGAGACCCACTTGCTATTCAGGTCCAGTGGTTTGTTTTGTTTTGTTTTTAATTCCTTAAATCAGTGAAGAGCTGGATATCAGATTCTCTCTGCTTTTGTTTCCTGTTAAAAGAGTAGAAAGACAGATTTATGAGGAAAGAACAGAGTTCTTCTATACCTGCTTCTGAATCCGTTTTGAGGCTCTCTGGATCATGGTTCAGGAAGGATTCCTACCAAAATCCATTCCCACCAAAATTCCGCTTTACCTTCATACCCAGTTATCTATATAAACCTGGAGAGAGGGCCTGACCCCATAGAGCTGGAGTTCTAAACAGAGCCAAGGCTGGCCTGAGTTACAGGCCTGGTTTCTACCAGAAAATTACATTTGCCAAGGTCTGCTTCCCCATTCCTTCTTGATTTCTTGCTTATTTACTTGTGGCTATGTTTTCAAAAGAATTTAAGCTGACTTTGATATTCTTAAAGTCGGTCTTGGTATCCTCTTATTTTACACTTTGTTTGTTTGACCCAGCTCATATCCTGCCCTTAAGCTGATTCTCCCGGCAATAAAGTCCACTTATACATGACCAGACATATCTAATACACTAGAAATATCCTAATGATCTGGTGATGCCTTTTCCTGCTCCAGTGTTAAGACATTTCTCCCTCAAGGACCAGACTCTTTAAATACAACCTGTTCCAGATTTAGCCAGGATCACTGAACATGACTGAAGCAAAGTCTAGCAAGTGAAAACATTAGACTTTTTTTTCCTTAGTTTTCTATTTTATTTTATTTTATCTTATCTTATTTTATTTTATTTTAATTTTTCTTAGTTTTCTATTTTATTTTATTTTATCTTATCTTATTTCATTTTATTTTAATTTTAGGGCTGCACCTGTGGTATATGGAAGTTCCCAGACTAGGGGCTGAGAGAGAGATACAGCTGCAGGCCTGCCTACGCCACAGCCATGGCAACACCAGATCGGAGCTGCATCTATGACCTTACAGAGCTTGCAGCAATACCGGATCCTTAACGCACTGAGCAAGGCCAGGATCATATGCCACATCCCCATGGACACTATGTTAGGTTCTTAACCTACTAAGCCACAATGGGAACTCCTAGTTTTCTTTCTTAAGGCCGTACTCCATACATACAGTTTAATTTCCCTTTCTATCCTCTTATGAAGGTTACTGTGTATTCTTTCTACTCATGTTTTTATGCTCTTCATGAACTACTTAGAGTATTAATTTATTTCAATGTAGGTATCCTTTTGAAGTTTGCTTATTTAATCAACGTAATGTTTTAGAGATTATTCCAACATGATACATACACCTTTAGTTCACTCATTTAAACTGCTCTTCTGTATGCCAAGGTATAAATAGAATATAATTTATTTCTCTAATTTATTAGCTATGAATAGATAGACATGTAGATTTTCCCTAATTTCTTATTGTAAACAGTGGTTCAAGGAACATATTTGCATATTCATAAATGTACATATGCAAAAGACAGAAGTTTCTCTGAAACATAAAAGTAGAAATGAAGGTGCTGGGCTTCACGGAGGCATATCTCAAACACTTGTGGACTTTGACAAGTTGATCTTTATACCCCACTAGGTATAAAGCAGCATATCCCTACAGCTCCACTGATACCTGATGACTGGTCCTTTCAAACAAGTGCCCGTTTTTCCAATAGATACCTGTTTCTTGTTGATTTGTAGAAAGTTTATGTTAGTTTCTTCATCATAATAACAGTTTGTCAATTAAATATGTTGCAAATATCTGCTTCTAGTCTCTTGCTTGTCTTTTTAATTCTGTATATCAATGAGTATTCAAGTTGATGTAGTCATATTAACCCATCTTTTCCTTTAACACTTGTATTTTTGTACTTTGCTTAAGAAAAAGATCTATCCCGGTATCATAAAATAATCTTTTTTTTTTTTTTTATGGCCACACCTGTGACATATGGAAGTTCTTGGACCAAGGACTGAATCCAGGTCGTAGCTGGGACTTATGCCGCAGCCACAGCAGTGCTGGATTCTTTAACCTACTGCCACAGTGACTTAAGCCACTGAAGTCAGATTCTTAACCCACTGTACTATAACAGGGATTCCCCAAATAATCTCTTATTTGTCTCCTAAGATATTTGAAGTTTTAATTTTTATTTAGATATTTTATTTATCTGAAATGTATTTTTGTGAGTAGAATTAAGTAGGGATTCTTTTTTTTTAATCACCAACTTTCTCAATACCATTTATTATGTAATTTATTCTTACCCCATTTATTTGTCTTATACTAAAATTCCCCTTTCTGTTCCTTTTGCTTAACCCTATACCACGTCCATACTCTTTGAATTGATGTATGATATATCTCCTATAACCTGTGAGTGATGTAATTACATTTATAGGTATCCTTATATTAAGGTACTTTTGAATCTTGGATAAATTCTACGTGGTTTTGGTCCACTCTTGGATTCACGTTACTGATGTTTAATTTAGATTTTTTGCATGCATATTCATAAGCAAGATTGGTTTATTATGATTCTTCTCATTTATTTCAGACCTTTTTATGTCCAAGTCACATAGCATCAAAAAACGAGGTGGAGAACTTCTATTTTATATTATTATTTGTATTCGATGGAGTTATTCTTTCCATAAAAGTTTATTTAACATTCACCTATAAAATCTTAATGACCTGAAAATTTGGGATGAGTTTTGACTCTAATTTCTTTGTTTTTAGTCTGTTCGTGTTTTCTATGTTTATGGATTCACTTTTGAATTTTTTTCTAGAAAACAATTTACTTCACCTAAATATTCAAATTTGTTGGCATAAAATCCTTCATATTATTTCTTATATGTAAAGTTACATACCCCTTTTCATTTTTAACATCATTTGGGGGCTTTCTTTTTAATGGTCAATAATGCCCATGACTGTTAGTATCTTTTCAAAGAAGTAGTTTTTTTAAATGATTACACTTCATTAGCGTCACCAGTAAACTCCGTGAAATAACTGCTATATGCCAGGCTCTGTTTTAAGCGATTTGAATGGGGAAAAAAAAAAGAGTAAAGTATTCAGATCTCTGCTCTTAAGGAGTTTATGAGTCAGAGACAAATAAAATAAAATAAAATAAAATAAAATAAAATAAAATAAAATAAAATAAAATAAACCATAATTATGTGGGATATCATCAGGTAAGAAATACTACATAAAAAATGGAGCAGGGTCAGCAGGATCAGAAGTACAGTAGGGTGCAAGGGCATGTGGTTTGCAGTTTTAATGGTGGACAGGAGAGGTGTCATTGAAAAGATGAGAACTGAACAAAGATTTAAAGGGGGCAGGGAAGTTAGCCATGTGAGTCTCTGAGAAGAAATATTCCTGGCAGAGTGAACAGCCAGTGCCAAGGCCCTAAGGCAGGATCATTCCTGGTATGACTGGAGATTGCAAATAGACCAGTGTGGCCCGAGTAGAGTGAATGAGAGAAAGCAGAAAGGAGAGGTTAAAGAAATAGTAAGTGTAATCACTCTGCGTTTATGCTGAGAAGGCTATGGGAGGAATGACATAATCTGATTTGTAATTTCAAATGTAAATGAAAGCAACCTGAAATTAGGAGGCTATTGCAATAATAGAGGAGGAGATAACGGCCACTTGGACCAGGGTGGTAAAAGTGGCAATGCAGAGGTAAAGCTGAAATGATCTCTTCTCTGCTGTTTTTGTTTTATTTGTTCTTGTTTCAGCAATGTTGGCTTCTATCTTTATTACGCTCTTCCTCCTACTTTCTTTAGTTGAAAAATTAACCACCTTTTCTCATCTATTTTGTTCTAATAATTATAACTAAATGTTGTGTTTGGCCATGTCTCTTAATTATGTAGTTTATTCGTTTGTTATTTTCCTTATATTTTGTTTTTGTCAACTTGACTTGATCTATCCATTTCTGAAAAAAATTGAAATTTCTCAATATGATTGCAGTTTTGTTGGTTTTACCCTTATATCCCTGTTTACATTATATTTTTCAAAAAAGTCTTGTTAGGTGCATGTAAGTTTCACATTATTATATCTTCTAGCGGGAATTGTTCTTTCTTTCATTAATACATCTTTTTTATCTCTATCAAATAAGCTTTACCTTCTATTTGCTTTTTCACTATCCCAGTTTTCTATTTTGCTCTGGCATTCCCTGACCCTTTACTTTAAATTTCATGGGTCATTATTTTTAGGTAAATGTCATGGTGGCATATATTGTATTTTCTTAAATCAGATCTGAAATCCTATCAGCTGGTGGTTTAATAGATTTACTGTGATTGTTGGTAAACTTGAGTAATTTCTATTAACTCATTTTGTATTTTCTATGAATCATAGCTTTTCTTTTTGCTATTCTTTTATTGGTTTGTTAAGAAATTCAATTTTTTGGTTATGAACTTGTATAATTTTAAATATATATACTTGGCAAATTTTTAATAATGTCTTTAACATTTTCCTGAATGGTACAAGGACCATTCAGGAAGAAATGGTACAAGGACCATTCCCTTGTGTAGTTTATGATTTTTTAAATTTTTTTATTTTAAATTTAGCTAGACAGGTGTTCTTTTCTACAGGAATTCCCTGTGCTTGTATACAAGTCCTATACAGTTAATAGTCACCAGACAATTTTATCTTCATTTCTTAGCTTGATGTTTCTGATTATATGGATATGTAAATTTGAGTGTCACATCTGCCTGGGAGTTCAAATTTCTGGCTAATAGCTATTTCCACTTCCTCAGGGCAATGAGCAAAGATTTCTCTGGTTCCTCTTTCATAATTTTGGCATCCGGTCATGGCTCCTAGATTTCTTCATGTAACTCAGTCTTACAACTTGCAGGCAGAGTGCTGCCTCCCTCACAGAGGCATTAAATCCAGATCTCTGTGGTTCTGATTGCTCCATGAGACCCAGGACTGCAGCCCCCATTAACCAATATCTGGTTTTATTTTTGGCACATAAGGATTTGTTGTTTTATATGTTGAATTTGTGTGTTTACATTTTTATTATTCTTTTTTATTGTTTTAATAATTTGTTTGGAACAGACAAATTCAGTATAGTCAACCATGTTGACTTGAAGTCCATCCTCTACATTTTTACTTCAAATTAATATTCAAAATATTAGTGATATTGCTTCATACTTCCAGTGCTACCTTATTCAAATATATTGTTCATTTGAAATTATTTTCTTGTTCTGGGTCACCAACTATTTCAGTTCCTTTATATAAGGGGAATGAAGTTTAGTATATAAAAATTCTCAACCAACTTACTTTTTGTGATAAATTGATTTTATATGCGGATACCAAAACTTAAAATTTTTTGAACTTTTTAATTAGTGTTTGGTTGAGTCCCCCAAAGAATGTGGGAATGGTGATTGCTTTCTTTAATCTTCCAAATTGTAGCTGGAAAATCAAGTCAAAGAGGCCAAATTACCCATGCATTTTCCTGCAGCTTGTGAAAAACATTCAAGATCTGTCTAAGTACACCTATCATGTCAATCTAGTACAATCTGGATGCAAACTTTAAACAGGTTAAAATCTGAATAAAACAAAACTTGTGGAAGAATAGCACAAAAAATTGTAACTGACAGCACTGCAACAAGGTTTTCTGAACACTTGAAGAATATTAAAGAAGGATGATGTCATTAACTTCAACTAATCTGATTTGTTTTGGAAAAAAGATTTTTTTTTTATTAGAACCTTTATTTATCAAGTACTTCATCCTCAGGGTCACCCCATCCATATAATGCTTTTGATAGCTTGGCCTGATTCCCCATCACAGGGAAAGTGAGAAATATAGTATTCTCACTTGTAGCTCTCTAAATACTGGTGCTTGTGTTTCTGCATTTCTTATATTCCCCTCTTCACTCTACATTTAGCTTCTCTCTTTCTTTTATCAAAAAGACAAGTGTAGACTTCTTTCACTTTTTTGTGTCCACTTCTTTCACTTTTTTGTGTCCTGTCAAATTCTGCAAGCACAAGTCAGGGTGAAAAGGAGAAAAAACCATATAGAGCATCTTGCTTGACATCATTTTTAGTGCTTCAAATGTCCTCTGCAACACAGAGACTTTCTCAGTGGCCCTGTTTTTTCATCCAGCCTAGTCCTTCTTCCATCATCCAGCTTGTCATATCTTCTCTGCTCCTCAACCCCTTTTATATCATCTTTCTCTACCTCCCTCTTGGGTGCCCTCTCAAAAGAAACTGCTTATTTCTCACTTTCTTGGACAAGCAAATCAACTTTACTCTCACCTCCTCTTTCTCTTGAGGCCCATGTGTTTACCTCCTAACGGCTTTTTAAGAACTTTTGCTAATAACCTAGATCCCTAAGAAGAATTCTGTTTATCATATTTTAAAATCATATTTTTTTCTTTCCCAACATGTTTTAGAACTTTACACTTTTTGTTTAACCTCAGTTTTATGAAATGCTTCAACTGACTCTGATTTTGTCAAATAATAAAAATCTTAAGAATTTAATTTTCAGGAATATGATTGGTAAGCTGTTTTTACTCTGTAGTTATATTAAGTAGTCCAATTTAATTAAATCAAATCAAGTAGTGCACATAGGCCAGTATGTAACAGCAAAAGGAATCCAAAACGAGCTTGAATTTCTCATGAAATTGAAAAGCCAGGATTGCTCGTGCATCAAGATTAAAGATTAGTTAAATCTGTATATCTCTCCATCTGGTTTTAAATATTCCTTCACTAGCTAGCTGTGTGACTTTGGACAGACAAGTGATTTAACCTCTCTGCTTTTCAGTTTTGTCATCTATAACATCTAATAATAATACCTGTCTCATATGAATGCTCGAAATAATAAATGAGTTAATATGCATAAAGCTCTTAGAACCATGCCAAGCACCTTATTAGTTAAGATTCGAGAATTCACACAACACACATTATATCAAGTACTTGAAAACCAAAGTATATAAAGGAGTTCCTGTTGTGGCTCTGCAGGTTAAGGACCCAACATTCCTGTCTGAGGATATGGGTTCAATCCCTGGCCTTGCTCAGTGGGTTAGGATCCAGTATTGCCATTAGCGGCGGCATAGACCCTAGCTGCAGCTCTGATTCAATCCCTAGCCTAGGACTTCCATATACCTCAAGTGCAGCCTTAAAAAAAATATGATATAAAGAAGAAGGTTAATTGATTGGGGTTTTAGATTAAGTACCACATTTAAAACATACTTAAGAAATAGCTTAAGTTTTTCAACAGCTTAAGGCTTTTCAACCTATTCTAATATATCCCAAATAAATCTAAAATATTCATAAGAAAGGCATGTACTCTTAAATGGCTCTTAACATTTTTTCTGGTCTTTTGGAAAATGTGATAAAAGCAATTTACTCTTTTCAAGAACTATGCTAAAATAATAGTGCTTACATATTGGATTCCTAATTCCCATGAAGCCCATCCTGCCACCTAAACTTAAGAATTCATGGCTTAAATATTTTCTTAGGTCAGTCTCCTATGGCAAAAGAAATAAAAGCAAAAAATAAATAAATGAGATTTAATTAAACTTAAAAGCTTTTTTTTTGCACAGCAAAGGAAATCGTTGACAAAACAAAAAGCCTTTGGGATAGGAGAAAATATTTGCAAATAATGCAACCAACAGTGAGTTAATATCTAAAATACATAAACAGCTCATGCAACTCAATATCAAAAAAATAAAAAAGCAGTCCAATTAAAAAATGGATGGAAGACCTGAGTAGCCATTTTTCCAAAGAAGACTTACAGATGGCCAACAGGCATGTGAAAAGGTGTTCAGTGTCACTAATTATTAGAGATATGCATATCAAAACCACAGAGAGTTACCACCTCATACTGGTCAGAATGGCCACCGTCAAAAAATCTATAAATAGCAAATCCTGGAGATGTGGAGAAAAGGAAACTGCCCTACACTGTCGGTAGGCATGTCAGTTGGTATAGTCAGTATGGAAAACAGTATGCAAGCACCTTAAAAAATAAGAATAAGAAGATGTGGTATGCATACACAGTGGAATATTACTCAGCTATGTAAAAAAAAAAAAGAGGAGAATGAAATAGTGCCTTTGCAGCAACTTGGATGGTCCTAGAGAATATTATGGTTAGTGAAATAAGTCAGACAGGGAAAGACAAATACTGTAGAATGATATCATTTATATGTGTAATATAAAAAAAAATACAAATGAATGATACACATAGTGTTTTCCTTCAGGAAGCTTACAGGTTTTAAACACATAAACTTTAAAATGATTAATTGCAATTTTGGTAAATATCACCAAAGAAAATTAAATTACTTTATGAAATTAAATATTACAGGCACTTGCTGTAGTTCATAATGTCAAATTTTGTGTCCCTAAGGAAGTAATAGTAGAAAATCCAGGCCTAACAGTGTAGAAGGAACCATGAGTTAAGAATAGGAATGCCATGTCCTAGGTAGAATGAAGATCCTACTGGAGAAAGGAAGAGGAAGCCTAGGTTATTTGAGGACCTACAAAAAGGCCAGGATTATTAGATTAGAATAAAATAAGCAGGAGCTAGGTTTCATTTTGGACTTGATCCAGATGACAACTGAAGTGTTGAGAGAGAAAGTACATTATTATATTTAAACTATTAAAAGCCTCCTCCTCCTCCTCTTCCTCCCTGCCCCCCGCAAACAACCATTGTTGTAGAAGTTACTTGTTGCAGGGGAATAGTCAAAAGCAGATAGTGGACTTGAAAGATTTCCATAAGCCAAGCAGGAGGTGACAGTGTTCTAGTCTATAGACAGTGGCAATGTACATGAAAAGAAATTAATGGATTCCAAAAATATTTATAAAGTATAGTTGTCAGGCCTGGGTGATTGATTTGATTTAGAGGGAGAAAAATAAAGTCATGGATGATTCTCAGATTTCTGGCATGGACAACTGCACAGGCAGAATGCCTAGAAAGAATTAACTAGCCTCTTGAGGATTTATCTCATAAATTCACTTCAATTTCAGTGACAGTGAACATTTTAGATATATACACATAAGGAACCTGATTTTCTCCAGAGCTCTAAGAACTTACTTTGGTGCAGATGAAAGATGGGCTTTAGGGAATTGAGATGTTATATATACCTCCTAACTCAATATATAGCTCTTTTTTTTTTTTTTTGCTCAAATTCATTGAAAAAAGTATGCTATTATGCTGTCAATTGTTAAAAAATATTATGCCTCCAGTTTTCCAGTTTTCCAATATGATCCCTTCCAGAATTCTACAATTTAAGTTAGGGTATAATACCATCGCTAAGGCACCCTAAATTCCCAGTGTGTTAATTCTGAGGCTTATGTCCTTTTCTCATATTGTCTTATTGCACAGACAGTCTGAATATATAGTAGAGAGGCAACTATATCAAATATATATTGAGCCTGCTGTTCACAATGTATAAGTTATTTCTTAGGATTAAGGAACTCCTAGAAGCATATTCTTGGAGTATTTAAAATGTAGTTGACATGGTTCCTGTCGTGGCTCAGTGGTAACACATCTGACTAGTATCCATGAGGACATGGGTTCGATACTTGGCCTTGCTCGGTGGGTTAAAGTGTTGCCACGAGCTGTGGTGTAGTTCACAGACGCAGCTCAGATCCCGCTGTGGTATAGACCAGCAGCTATAGCTCCAGTTCTACCCCTAGCCTGGAAACTTCCATATGCCACAGGTAGGGCCTTAAAAAAAAAAAAGACCAAAGCGTAATTGACAAACTCAACCCAAACTAACATAAGAAAATGTATAGCTCATGTATGTAAATCTTTCAGAGCAGAGTAGGATTCAGGCATCAGGGTTCTGCTTCACTCCATGACTCACCTCTGGGTTCCTTTGTTCCTTTAATTATTGTCAAGTCTTATCCTTGAGACAGGAAAACAGGCCACTGGCAGCTCCTAGCCTGCACAGTCCTTCAGGTTTCCCAATGGAAAAAGGTATTGTTTTCCCACCATGAAAACAAGGAGGACTTTGTTTGAGTCACGTACTCATCTCTGAACTAATCGCTGTAGCCAGAGGATGCAGCACTGACTATCCAACTCAAGTCACCTGTTTGCCTTGGCCACTTTAGCCAGAAGTATCTGTAATCTCCTATTTGCAAGAAGAGGGAGATGTGACCCCAGAGTATGGGGGAAGGGTGATGGATGAGCGTGCAAACTAACAAATAGCAGATGTCATTTCAGGCAGGAAAATTGGAAAAGCACTGAAACATCAGTGAATTTTTTCAATAAGGACAAAATTAGAATTACAGACCTCAAAGATTAAAACAAGGAGTATAAATGTTAAGATGAAGAAGAGGTAATTGAGTAGTAATACAAATAAAAATATGAAAAGTCTATACTGTGTTGCTTGTGAATGAGTAGGTGACAAGGTTTTAAAGTCAAGATAATAGAAGGATGAATAAAAACTATGTATAGGGTACAGGAATGATGATTTAGTTTTACTATTTTACTACCCTTAAACAAGATGCTTGTACCTAAACTGGTACTCTTCAACTAAAAAAATAAACTGAAAACAAAGTGGAAATGATTTGGAAGAGTTCTACCAAGATATATAGTGGGTAGAAAATGAAATTTAAAAGTCAGCAAGCATGAATATAGTGCTTTGTCTACACAAAATAAAGCCTTTTGAGATGGATAAAAGATGTAAAATTATTTCCATAGTAAAAGAGAAATTGAATATTCTATATATGTATGTGGTTCTAATTCCGAAAACAATGACTCTGTGTCTATACTCAAGATAAAACAGAATAAAAGAAGCTTGGACCAAAGAATTAAACATTTGGATTTGAGATAGAGAAATTTTTAGCTGGGAGTTAGTAGGTATTGGAATAAATTAGAAATGTTCTCTGAATCTTTTAAAATCAAGTTCCTTCTTATATGTTTGATGGATGGGAACCCTCTGCCGCTCAGAGTCAGAGTGAAGAGCTGGATGAGCATAGGCTTCAAGAGGACAGGAATCGCTTGTTATGCAAATTTGCATCTTAGGGATTGGTGCATAGTAGACCCTAAAATATTTTCCAAGTGAATATGTGTGATTCTAATTGTATAATACAAATCAATTCTTTAGTATCTCTGTATGGAATCTGTTTTGTGGATTTCCCAAACAAATATTATATTATGCTTGTGTTGTCATCACACATAGCAGACTCTAGACTGCCTAAGTTCTGGCTACTGTGCTTTCAGTTAATGGAAGCAAGATATGCTATTAATCCAAATAAAAGATTAATGGCAGTGGGAAAAATATAATTTCCAATTATCTGCAACCTTGGATCATCTGGTCCAAATCTTCATCTATTATTGTCATCAATTAACAGTTCATTTTAATAGTTATGAAAAATGGAGTTTATTATATCATTTATTATACTAAATAAAAAGCACATGGTCATAGCACCTTTATAAATAGGTTCAACATTGAATCCAGGTTAAAATGGAATTGAGTGATAGATTTGGGTTCAGTAGGATTTCCTGCTGTGGTTCAGTGGTAATGAACCCGACAAGTACCCCCGAGGATGCGGGTTCAATACCTGGCCGTACTGAGTGAGTTAAAGATCTGGCATTACCATGAGCTGTGGTATAGGTCACTTACTTGGCTTGGATCTGGCATGGCTGGCTGCAGCTCCAATTCAAACTCTAGCCTGGGAACTTTCATATGCCACAGATGAGGCCCTAAAAAAAAGAGGGGGGGGAAGAATTTGAGTTCAGCAAAGAAACTGAGGGCCAGTCTTCTACCCAACTTCTCCTCCAGTAGTCATATAATTATTTAAATGATAATGAGATTGAGGCTTAACTATGGTAATGACTTGCCAAATGTGAAATAACCTCTATATAGCAGAACCTGGACCAGACCTGCTTAAAAGATTAAAACTTCCCAAAACCAGAGGAAAGTTTTCAGAGGCTATTTCTTAGTAGAAATATTCGTTTCAGTAGGTTAATATAATCTCTACTTGAATAACATCATGAAATTTCATTGATTTGTAATTTTTTTCGTGATTCTCTGAAAACACATTCAACACATGCAGATAAATTCAGGTTTAATGTTTTCCTTTCTCTTTTTGTATATAAGGAACATCTTAGATTTGAGAATTGTGTACTTAAAATTAGGTCACCATTAGGAGGTAGTTTTAAAGATAAACGAGGAAGTTATTTAACTGCTTCACAGAAGTTTTAAGCTTGAAGTTCTTAGTCAGTTTACTGATTTACCTTCAATCTGATTACTCTAATCCATATACCACTGGCCCAGGAAGACATGCTCATTAAATTTGAAGATCTCTCCAAGCTCTGCCTGAACTTTTCTTCAATCGGTTGAGTAGTTAATGCATTATGAAAAGATTGTTCTTTGCTACAGACAGCCTCTTTTTTTTTTTTAAATACTAAAGAAATCTAGTAATCAAGCTGTTGGGAGTCACCATAAGTGATAATGGCTTACAATAAGCATCACAGTACAGCTGGTTGACAAAAAGTAGAACCTTTCTTACAGCCACAAAGTCAGCTGTTCAATTTCATTCAGTATTGCGCCAGAGCTGTTCATTTCGATATCACAAGACATGTATACCAC
>PVHT020004020.1:13421694-13432668 GCA_004024745.2 Catagonus wagneri
TTTTTTTTTAAATACTAAAGAAATCTAGTAATCAAGCTGTTGGGAGTCACCATAAGTGATAATGGCTTACAATAAGCATCACAGTACAGCTGGTTGACAAAAAGTAGAACCTTTCTTACAGCCACAAAGTCAGCTGTTCAATTTCATTCAGTATTGCGCCAGAGCTGTTCATTTCGATATCACAAGACATGTATACCACTTTGGATAGTAAAACAAATGTTGCACTGCTTCAGCATGACACATTCTGATTTTTAGGCAATCACATTACAGACAGCTATCTATTAGGATAATTTTCATCCGAATGAAATGTCAGAAAATACATCAGTCTTTAAAAAATAATATGCTACACATTAACAATCTCCGTACTGTTTTCTTTCTGGAGTTCTAAAGTTATGTATGTCAGGGCTTTAACAAACTTGTGCTTATAGACCCGTAAATGGGAGTCATCCTAGAAGGCAGCCTCTCTCGTGGTTTTACATGGGATTCCAAGTGCTGAAAGCATTCCCTGTTCTGCTCCAACTCTTTATTGAGATCGTTAAAACTTGATTTCTGGCTTTTTTTCCTTCCCAAGAGAACAAACAAGCTGTAGTTTAAGCCAGTAGTAAACCCCAAGCATTTGTATTAATGTGTGCTCATCAACAGCCTGAGACTTCTATGGTTGCTTTATTCACAGTCCAGTGTTTATCTGCAATTGCCTGTTCACCATCTGGGAAACCCAGATGTAACTCTTTGGAGAGGAAGCACCAAAGTCCCATCTCTGCTTCGTTATTTCAGATGAAATCAAAGAAGTAAACCTATAGAGTGTTTTTGGCTGTAATATAATAGAGTTGTCCTAGCCTATGCAAAATTCCATCTGTGTTCATTATTCTTCCAGAGGAGTTTCTGTTCCAGGTATCATTGTATTAAGAATTATGTTGATTTGAGCTGGTAAATCTTAATTTTTAAAAATTAAAGCCAGTAGCTTACACCTTGACGGCAATACTCTTTGAAGCTCCTGCTACAACTTTTTAAGGAGACTTCGCTCAATGCCCAGCTGCAGCAGCCTCCTTGTTCAGAGAGGCAGTGTGTGGTGCAGTTGTTAGAGAAGGGACTTCGGAGGCAGGCCAACTCCTTGGGTTGAAACTCTGATTCTGCTTCCTCCTAGAGTTTATCCTGTAATAAGCTGTTTAACCTCTCCGTGCCTTGATTCCCCTAGTTGTAGAATGAAGGATATAATAATCATAACTACCTCTTAATTGTGACCAGAGTTCCCATTGTGGCTCAGCAAGTTAAAGACCCAACATTGTCTCTGTAAGGCTATGGGTTTGCTTGTGGATTAAAGATCCGGCATTGCTGCAAGCTGAGGCATAGATCACAGATGCAGCTCGGATCCGGTGTTTTCAGTGGCTGTGGTATAGGCCTGCAACTGCAGCTCCGATTCAACCCCTGACCTGGGAAATTCCATGTGCCACAGCAGGTTTAGCCATTAGGAAGGAAGGGAGATTGTTGTAATGATTAAATAATATTTCACTTATTCTACCATTCTACTAAGAAAAGTGCCTAGCATTCAGTAAAGAACACTACGTATTATGTATTTTTACCACTGTTCCCATCTCAAAACCCTTGCACTTGGCATTCCTTTTCTCTGGAATGTTCTTTCAGATACTCGCGTGACATCCTCTTTGACTTCAAATGTCACATCTCAGAGAAACCTTTCCTAACCATCTTTTCCACTCTCTGTCTCTATTTGATGCTTTATTTTATTTTACCCTTGATCACCAACCAATTTTATATTTTATATCTATTGCATCTTTCTAACTCTTTGTTTCTTCAAAAACAGTGTAATCTCTGTAAGGTTTTTTGTGTAAACCTTCAGTCTAGAATAGTATCTAGTGTATGTATATGTGTCTGTATGTGTGTACATAACATATTATATATATTATTAACAGATATTTGGTGAATGAATAAATGAAGACCTTATGATAAAAGGATATTTACATTAGAGTACTTTTTTTTTTTTTTGGCTTTTTAGGGCTGCACCAGCGGCATATGGAGATTCCCAGGCTAGGGGTCTAGATCAGAGCTGTTACTGCCGGCCTATGCCAGAGTCGCATCTGCAACCTACACCACAGCTCATGGCAACACTGGATTGTTAACCCATTGAGTGATGCCAGGGATCGAACCCACAACCTCATGGTTCCTAGTCCGATTTGTTTCCACTGCGCCATGATGGGAACTCCTAGAGTACATTTCTATAGATATATAGATCTTCCTATCAAAACTCCCTAATGCACAAAATAATCACAATAACTTCAAAATGAACTAGATCCTGGTTTTAAGTTATGCTTGCAATGAACTGAAGAAAATTATGCTCATACCCAAAACTGTAGTGTTTGTAGTGATTCACAACACAAGCCTGACCTTTTAGTTTTACTTCTCAATCAGTTTTGTTTTCAGGATACATGAAATTTAACATACATTTGAGAGAAGAAAATAAAATGATGCAAGTTAAAAGAATTAACATATTTCTTCATACACAAAATGACAATATTTTCTATCACTGGTAAAGAAAAAGTTTTTCAAGTAGTATTCACTTAGTATGCATTTTTTTCAGTATTATGATGGAAAACACTTTCTCATTTTCAATTTTGAATAATTCAACAAAGATTTGTTGTTTTTGCTTTGCTTTGGAACAGAGTATTCAAGGCTCTTTAATCTAAGCAGGTTAAGTAAAAGTGCAGATGGCAAAAAAATGGAAGACCTCGCAACCCCAATGAGGATTGCACTTGTTGTGATTTCAGTATTTTCAAATGAGAATAAATTGGCTTTGCCTTTTGAAATCTTATTTAAGTGCAGACTGGTGGTACCATAAAGAATAAATATTTCTTGTTTCTTAAGAATCTTTATCATGTGCTATTATGTTTAGAATTTAGTATGATATAATACAAACTGTAGTGCTGTTTTCGGAAAACTTACAGTTTGTTTAGAGAAATAAGACACAAAAACAGGAGATCAGTACAGAACAGGAAATTGTTAGTGACACAGAAATTCAGATGAAGGAAAGATCATTTTAAGTCAAAATGGCTAGAGAAGAACTTCAAGAGAGGTTAATGCTTTAACCAGGCATTAAAGGGTTAAAATGCATTTTGTTGCAAAGGAAGGGAAGACTTTCTACCCAAAAATTTCAGGCTGGCCTGAGCAAAGATAAACATAGGCAATCAACATGGCTCAAAGGCCAGAGCAAATGATTTGAACCTGGACTCATCCAATGACCAGAACATGTTTTATCAGTTTAGTAACCTTATAAATGTAAATATCACCTCTCTCCAATTGGATCCCGACACGTGTCTAGTCAAGTTTTCCTGTGAATGATAAGCATGGACTATCGCAAGTCAGCAAGTATTTAACTTTAAAAAAATACAGTATACGTCTGCTTATATTTAGCTAGGTGTCTTTTGGTTAATAATGAAAGACATCAAAAAAATAAAATAAAAATAAATCTACCCCAAGGTAAAATTTCTAAGGATACCACGTGGAACTCGGGGAAATTAAAGGCAAGGAACCAAAAAAAAAGAGTTCCCCTTGTGGCTCAGGGGGAACAAATCTGACTAGTATCCATGAAGATGTGGGTTCGATACCTAGCCTCACTCAGTAGGTTAAGGATCCGGTGGAACCAAAATGCAAATGTGTCTATGGGCAAATCTCTTTTAGCAGAATTCAGTACATGAAAGACTCGGGTTACTGCCGAGGCACAGGTTCAGTCCCCAACCTGGAATTTCCATATGCTGTGGGTAGAGCTGAAAAAGAAGCATCCAGGAATTTGCCTGGATCATGACATGAACAAATCAACTGCAAAAAAAAGAAAAAAGAAATACAACTTTGTGAAAAAATGATGAAAAAAAATTTAAAAGATAATGGAACATGGTGGAGGATAATGTGAGAAAAAGAATATGTGTGTATATATGTACACACACACATATATATAAATAACTGGGTCACTGCTGTACAGCAGAATTTGACAGAACATTTTAAATAAGCTATAAGAAAAAAAAATCTTAAAAATAAATAAAACCTTGGCAAACTGCTTGACACTGCTAATCACGCTGAAAAAATAAAAAGTCCTGGACTTCCCGAGTGGCTCACAGCATTAACTACTCAGCATTGCTTCTGCAGTGGCTATGGCTTGACCTCTGGCTTGGGAACTTCCATATGCCACAGGTGCAGCCAAAAAATTTTTTAAAAAAGAAAGAAAAAGTCCTGTGGTTACTTTGATTACAAAAAAAAAAAATGGTCTTGATTCAATTATGTAAAAGTTCCAGTCCCACGGAATGATCAAAGTCATTAATTTTGTTCAGTTAGAAAGACTGCCCTTCCATCAGCGAGAGCTTACTGTATGTGTAAATCTTTAACAGATCTTGGAAATTCCTTTTGCTTTTTTTTTTTCGGTCTTTTTAGGGCTGCACCTGGGGCATATGGAGGTTCCCGGGCTAGGGGTCAAATCAGAGATGTAGCTGCTGTCTTATAACCCAACTCGGGATCCAAACCAGGTCTGCAACCTACACCACAGGTCACGGCAATGCCAGATCCTTAACCCACTGAGCAATGCCAGGGATTGAACCCACTCCCTCAAGGATACTAGTTGGTTCATTACTGCTGAGCCACTATGGAAACTCGTTTTCTATTTTTAATGTTTTTAAAATAATTGAGGTGGCACCTTAAATAAAGGAAATTGTAATGATTTCTTATGTATTCAAAAGTAATAATAGCAGATAGTGTATAATTAATGTCCATTATTTATATTAAGCTGTTTTTTGAGATGATATATTACTAATAATGGGAACTGGATTTTTCTGAGAAGAGGAGTGCTTAGGACTTGGTTTTTTCCGCTAACGTATTTCCACATGTTCAGTATTTCCTGAGAGTGATTCTCAAAATTCATGTGTTTGTTTATGGATTTGTCAGGCCTACTCTCATTTTAAATGCATTGTCTGATATCAAGGGTGTTTCTTCCATTCTTTTGAAGGAAATATGAAGTCTAGGCTGAATGGACTTTTCACTCTTAGGTGCAGATTATTCCAGTGGTTTAAGTCTCATTTTCCTTTTTCCCTTATGCTGGTCCAGTTGGAATGAGGCAGCCCATTTGGAATACATAAATCAAATTAAATACGTAGGTAAATACATGCATAATACATCGAATGGCCACATATGGACATTTGTTGACCTATATATTAATGCAGGCTTATAATAAATATTATGCAGTGTATTTACAGGTTAGCCTGTATTTGGCAGGTAGTAGGACTTAAGGGATAACTATAATCAAGTGAATTAGATTCCAGTAAGAGAAAAAAAAATGTCATCCTTGGGCAAATTTAAGGTTTGAATCACCTGTGTCTTTTGATATTTTTGAAGGGTGAATGCTTTAAGCAAAAGAAATAAACTCTGTGTGAGAAAAACATATAGTTTATGAGGTCTAAAATGCTTCATATAAATCCATAGTCTTATCAGATATCTAGTGCAACTATTTTACTGACACGGGTCATGTGCTGGCCTGCCCAGGAGAATTCCAGATGTTCTCCTCCAGATCCTGTAGATAAAGAATTAGAAAAAAAATTAACTGGGTGACTTTGCTGTACAGTACATATGGGGACATATGAGGGTCTTTATATTTTAGAAATAAAGTGATATGATTTTTTTTTCTCAGTAGAATGAGGTATTTATTCATTGGGTGGTATTATGTCATTTCAATACTACCATTATTATTTTTTTTAGAGTACACTAGCATCATTTTTTTGGGACAACAACATGCTGGTGATATTACTGAAATATTGCTATCTTTTCCTGTTTGAAAAAGACATCTGTTGTCTATTTCACTGATTTGGTCAGAATAATCTTATATCTCAGATTTGCTTCTTAATGGGAGACATTATACATCTCTGACACTTTCATGTAATATTAGCAATTGCCAGAACTTCATAGTCACCTTATTCTATTTTATTTTCCATCATGGCATTATCACCATCAGGCATATTATATATATATATTTATTCTAATGTGTTTTTTTTCATATTTTCTTTTTCTCAGATATCTATGTCAGATTCCAGATGTTATCTAAGAGAAAATTTTTACTTTTTAATTTCTTTTTTTTGTTTTTTGTCCTTGGTCTTTTTTTTTGTAGTGATTTTTATTTTTTCCATTATAACTGGTTTACAGTGTTCTGTCAGTTTTCTACTGTACAGCAATACAACATGCCCTAAAAGAGAACACAGGCAAAACATTCTCTGATACCAACCTTACAAATGTTTTCTCAGGTCAGTCTCCCAAAGCAACAGAAATAAAAGCAAAAATAAACAAATGGGACCTAATCAAATTGACAAGTTTTGCACAGCAAAGGAAACCATAAACAAAAAGACAACTTACAGAATGGGAGAAAATAATTTCAAATGTTGCAACAGACAAGGGCTTAATCTAAAATATGCAAACAACTTATACAACTCAATAGCAGAAAAGCCAACAACCCAATTGAAAAATGGGCAAAAGACCTGAATAGACATTTCTGCAAAGAAGATACACAGATGTCCAACAAGCACATGAAAAGATTCTCAACATCACTGATTATTAGAGAAATGAAAATCAAAACTATCGTGAGGTACCACCTCACACCAGTCAGAATGGCCATCATTAATGAATCCACAAATAACAAATGCTGGAGAGGTCTGTGGAGAAAAGGGAACCCTCCTGCACTGTTGGTGGGAATGTCAATTGGTACAAGCAGTATGGAAAACAGTATGGAGGTACCTTAGAAAACTATATATAGAACTACAATATGACCCAGCAATCCTACTCTTGGGCATATGTCCGTGCAAAACTTTCCTTGAAAAAGACATTTGCACACACGTTTATTGCAGCACTATTCACAATAGCTAAGACATGGAATCAGCCTAAATATCCATTGACAGACAAATGTCCATTGACAGACATACATACACATACACACACACACACACACACACACACACACACACAGTGGCATACTCCTCGGCCATAAAAAAAGAACAAAATAAGGCCATTTGCATCAACATGGTTGGAACTAGAGAGTCTCATACTAAGTGAAGTAAGTCAGAAAGAGAAAGACAAATACCATATGACATCACATATCTGGAATCTAATATATGGAACAAATTAACCTTTCTATAGAAAAGAAAATCATAGACATGGAGAACAGATTTGTGGTTGTCAAAGGGGGAGGGAGAGGGAATGGGATGGACTGGGAATTTGGGGTTAACAGATGCAAACTATTGCCTTTGGAATGGATAAGCAATGAGATCCTGCTGTACAGCACTGGGAACTATGTCTGGTCACTTATGATAGAGCATGATAATGTGAGAAAAAAAGAATGCATACATTTAATTTCTTTCTAAAAATTTAATTTCTTTCTAAAAAGAAGCTCAGGGCAAGATTATTTAATGCTCTGTAATCTAAGGCAAGAAGCTTAATTATAGAGAATTAAGAAAAAGCAGAATCCACTGGAAAGCAAGCTTCTGGAGGGCAAGGGCTTTTGGTTGTGGTCATTATTCACTGCTCTAGCCTTGCAGACTTGAATAGTCTTTGGCACTTAATAGATGCTCAGTAAATACTCATTAAATTAAAGAATTAAGAAAACAGTGCTTGTCTTACAGATTTGTCATGAGGATTAAATATTTGTGCAGAAGTACCTAATATAACACCTAGTGTAGGAGATGGAGCCACCGAACCCTGAATGCTCTCATATGGCACCCAGAAATGCCAAATCTGACTTTTAAATGTATGAATGTTAACCCTTAAACTGGAATATACTGATTACATGCATATTTTAAATATATATGACTTTTGAGAATTATATTCAAGAGTTCCATGTGGCTCGGTGGGTTAAGAATCCAGTGTTATCAATGCTGTGGCTCAGGTCCCTGCTGTGGCATGGGTTTGATCCCTGGCCTGGGAGCTTTCGCATGCTGCAGACGTGGCCAAAAAATTATATTCAGCATGTTAGTTTTTATAATAAGTGATTTTTTTTTTGGTGGTGATGAGAGGCTCATGATTTTCATTAGCAATTGGCTTTACGTTTGGCTTATAAAAGCTTCTTTTTGGTAAAATACGGAATAATATCCTGAACATTTTACAAAACCATAAACTTAGAATTACTGATGACTTTTATGACTGGTATGTTGGCACTGATTATTTGATAATGATTATATCTAAACTGTAGGATGACCTTTCTGGCTTTGCTTTTCTTTTTCTTAAAATTTGTATCAAGGAAGGCCAGAAACAGTGTTCCACTTAAGAACTCTACGCAAATGCAAATATTAACATCAGGAGCTCTGTGGTGACTTTTTAGAAGGATTAAAGAAAGGGAGTTAACAAAGATAAGGTATCTGATATTAGCATGTGCGAGAGCCTGATAGCCTCTTTATTTTCTTTATCCTTTCTCCTCAAAAAGATGCATCTTAGAATCTAACTTTCAGAATTGGTACTGTAATAGCATTTATTAGATGGCTTGTAGTATTTTGTACCTTGTTTGTGTTGAAAGTATTGAAATAGAGTAGAAGTTCTGTCATATTTCTTTACATGACAGCTACATGCTGACAGCTCTGCTCTTCTTAGGCTATCAGGAGAGTCTAGCTTCTAGACCTAGCATTTTAAGTACCTTGTGCCTTATTAAAAATGTCTAGGTCAAATCACAGTTATCGGAGTTCCCGTCGTGGCTCAGTGGTTAACAAATCCGACTAGGAACCATGAGGTTGTGGGTTCGATCCCTGGCCTTGCTCAGTGGGTTAAGAATCCAGCGTTGCCGTGCGCTGTGGTGTGGGTCGCAGACGCGGCTCGGATCAGGTGTTGCTGTGGCTGTGGTGTAAGGCCGGCA
The DNA here is from genome assembly GCA_004024745.2 of Catagonus wagneri. NCBI lineage: Eukaryota > Metazoa > Chordata > Mammalia > Artiodactyla > Tayassuidae > Catagonus > Catagonus wagneri. The sequence continues at coordinate 13,430,570 of PVHT020004020.1, forward strand.
GCTACAGCTCTGATTCGACCCCTAGCCTGGGAACATCCATATGCCGCAAGTGCAGCCCTAGAAAAGACCAAAAAAAAAAAAAAAAATCACAGTTATCGATTAGGAAGAACTTTTTTATCAATAAAGGACAAATTTCCATTGAAAAGATAGGGTGTATAGCAGTCTCAAAGGCCTCTTCTCTCTCCAGAAATACTACTTTTTCAGTTTTTCAGTCTACCCAATATTAGTACATTCTCCGTTGTTAAGTTTTGATTAGTGTGAGGAAAGTGGAATTTTTCAAGGGACAGTGAATTAGCCTCTCTTCTACTTCCCAAGCCCCCTCCACTCAGCTTTGATCTCATGGATCATATCTTGTCATGTTCTTTGGGTGAAGGGTCCTGAGAAGAGAGCACTGGTTCAGTAACTGCTTCCTTCCTGAGGCAGCTGGGATATCTGGATTGTCTGGGCTTCGTTTGAAATTTGTACATGGCACTCTTTTGAACTTTCCGCCGTAATTGTCCTCACACAGGCTGTATTGGAGGCATAGTGAAATGATGTGTCTTTCTTTCACTCTGGGCCTTTTTCCTAAAATCAGTAAAATACACAATCTATGTATCTTCGGACCCACCCAGCCTGTGTTTTAATTCCATGTAGTTATTAATTCTTGTCCCTGCTCAAAATCATATGTCCCACATTAAGGCATGTACACAAATCCTTGGCCTTGAAAGTTTTATAGCCCTAGAGGAACAATGATTAATGATTATGTTATCTTCCTGAAAATCTCAGACCATGCTTCCTTTTTAAGAGCACAGATGATTCCTGGAGCAACAGGAAACAAAGCTGAGAAGTTTTTGAGTGTTGCCTTTTCTTGACCATTGTCCGGGAAGGGGAGTCTGGCCCTCTCCTAAGACTGTCCAAATTATTTTCCTATCAGGTCACTTAAGTAACAATGTCCTTTTCAATTCTCATCTCATTTCTTCCTAGGCAAATATGATTTCACCATCCAACTCCCCTGCACATAAGAACTCCTTTCTTTGAGCTCCTGCCATACTCCAGGCGGCTGTGCTGTCACACTGAACATGCTGCAGTAAGATTTGGCACTAACCTCTCCTCCACCATAGGCTCTGATCTCCTCTAGGTGAAGAGACATGTGGTATCCATCGCCGATGAGTATAGCATGGCAAACAGCATGCATGCATGTAGTTGTTGCTTAGTAGATGCATATTAAATAAACAGAGCCATGTAAATGTCAAATTGGATTTCCCGTGAATATAAGATCAAGAACGTAGTCCATTATATCACACAGTGACCATGTTGCTCTCCTCCTTTCATGCTGGAAAGAGTTGTATTGCTCTTAAACTACTGGGTATGTTTGTGTACTATAAGATCAAGAACATTGTCCATTGTATGACACAGTTACCATGTTACTCTCATATTGGTAAGTGCTGTACTGCTCTTGGACTTGTGTGTGTGCGTGTGTGTATGTGTGTGTGTGCCTCTGAAACACCTGCTAGAGAAAATACACTGGGATGAATGTATAGCCCATTTTTAGCAAATAGCACTCTGTACCCTACTCCTGATTTAGTCTTAGGCTGTTTTTTGTTGTTGTTTGACTCATTTCCTTCATTTTTATTTTCCTTTATGTAGAATATGTCTTTGTAAGCTACTTAAAACACTTTTAGGAACATTAGGTGAACTTCAGTATTTTATAGAAATAATAAAGGAGCATAAACAGGGTCTACTACCTCTTTGCTGAGGATGAAAGTAGGGGGAAAAAAACACCCCCGAGGATGCTGTTTACTATTGCCTTTGATATTGAAATACTATGATAGGAACCTTTAACAAAGCTGCCTCAACTGCCAAAGAAAATGCCTTCCAAGTACAGTAACATGGCTGTGAAAATTGCATCTTAGTTGTAGTAAAGGAGACTGCTGTGGTGGCACGTGCTTTTTAACCCTTCAAAAGAGGAACCGCAGGGAAACACATCCCTGAGGAGGTAGGCAGCCTACATCCCAGCATAATGACTTCCTCACCTTTCTGTGGTTTTAAATCTAGGATTCATTGCAGACAGGTTTGGGTTATCCTGGCAGAACCAAATGAAGACTTAAAACATGTTTTTA
>PVHT020004020.1:13433668-13630900 GCA_004024745.2 Catagonus wagneri
TAAAACATGTTTTTAAAGATTGTATGCCTTGCTTTCCAATGACTAAACACTGACACAGAGCCTTAAATTTTTTTATTTTTCATTTTACTTTTTTAATAGAAGTGTAATTGACATTATGTTACTTTCAGATATACTACATAGTGATTAAATATTTTTGTACATTTTAATAGGGTCAGCACAATAAGTCTAATAACATCTGTCGCCAAAGATATTGCAATATCATTGACTATATTCTCTATACTGTATCTTGCACCCATGTGACTTATTAATTTTATAACTGGAGTTTGTACCTCCTAATCCCCTTCCCCTGTTTCACTCACCCACTCCAACTTCCCGGCGACTACCAGTTTGTTCTTTGTATCTGTGAGTCTTTTTTTGTTATATTTGTTCATTTTGTCTTGGTTTTTCAGTTCCCTATGTGAATGAATCATGTGGTATTTGTCTTTCCCTGTCTGACTTATTTCACTTAACATAATACCCTCTAGGTCCATCCATGTTCTTGTAAATAGCAAGATTCCTTTTTATGGCTGAGTAGTACCTTATATTAAAAAAATCACACATTCTTTATCCATTCATCTATGGATGGACACTTAAGTTGCTTCCATATCTTACCTATTGTAAGTAATGCTACAATTGGGGTACATTATCTTTTTGAATGACCTTTTTTTTTTTCTTGGGATAAATACCCAGAAGTAGAACTGCTGGTTTATACAGTGGCACTGTTTTAAATTTTTTGATTCAAGTCACTGCTATGGATATTAAAGGAAATGCTTGCTCTTCAGAGCAGTGGTGTTGGACACTGGGTTAGAGGTGACGATGACTCTGTGGATAAGCTTGCTATTATGAAAAAAAATCAATGATATTAACTAAATATATGAAAAAGAATTTGAACACAGTTTAACACCGTGTAAAATTTCTGTCCACAAGTTAGCATTTCAGTGTTTCAGCAAAATATTTAAACTGATTTACCTGCTAAAGTGAATGGTAATGACTGTTCTTTATGCAGTTTTTACCACATGCTAGGTGCTGTGCTAAGCATTTTAATGGAGTTAATCTCATTTAATTCTCACAACACATTTATAGGGGAAAAAAAGATTTTTTTTATAGTTTCTAAATAAGAATACTGAAGCTCAGAGAGGTAACTTCACTTGCCCATAGTCACATAGCTATTAAATAGCAGTGCCAAGGCTCAAAGCCAGGCCCATCTGATTCAGAGTCCACATCTGTAAGCACTTCACTCTCTCATTCCCTGTTTTGTGAAATCATCATATTCTTCCTATCTCCCATTTAGAATGTCCCAGACAGTAGTGAGTTTTGATGCATTTTCCCCCGTAATCAAGCCCAGTTAGGTTACTATCTGTTCTTGGTGATAACGAGCAGCAGAATCTTCAAGTCTGCATGAGTTAAAGGGGATGGTATCTCCTGACTCCTCTCCACATGCTTGAGTAATAGACCTTCAAATGAATAAAGAAGGACAGTCTTGACATTTGGTAAAATTTGATCATTGCAAAGTCCATGATATCCTCCCAGATGGCATGCATATCACACTTAAGAATTTTTAGCATGTTTTAAAAATTATTTCCATTTTGTGGCACATGAGACTTTCATATGGAGAGAGAGAATAATAAATCAAAAAAGAACATCTAGTGTAGCATCACAAAGGGAAGTTTTAGAAAACATGAGCTGGTCCAGCTCTACATTTCAGAAGTTTAGATACAATTTAAAAGTTAAGAACTTCAGCCAAAAAAGTCTTGCCTGCACGTTCAACATGATATTTTTTAAATATAAGAAATTCAGCATATTCATGAAGGAGATAGCCTTAAGTTTTTTAAGGCAGGTTTTAAACTATTTGGGTTTTTCTCACATGTTCATAAATTAATACTATTCTGCCATTCCCATTTCATTTCACTGACCTGCAATCCTGTTGTTGAAATTACAGGACTCGAAAATAACAGGAACATCCTGTTGTCAAAAATAAACTCCTTAGGATAAAATATTAATTCAACCAAAGAGAGAATGAGAAGAGCCTCAGTGGGAAGAGAGTTTATGAATGACAGAATGCCATTTTGGATTCACTGCCCTTTCCTCCTGTCTTTGCTATATCTCTAAATGAAATTTATTCTTTTGTATGAATTTTTATATTTTGCAAAAATGTAATACGTATGTGATTAAAAACTTAGAGGAGAGGAACAAATAAGGTCTTAAATTGCTTGGGTCATTACTATTGAGTATTATATTCAGAAATATGCATGTTTATTGATTCATTCTGTGATATATTCAGTAGCCCTCTAGCACCTAGGACTCATTTGCAAAATAAAAGCACCTGGGACTCTTCCTTAAAAAGGAATTTTTAGATTATTAGCAGGATAGGGCTCCTAAAAACATTTTGGTTTCTTTTTCTTGGGTCTGACTTAAGCTTCAGACCCTTAGTTTGAGCACAGACGTGGGAGTTTAGACAGTCAGGTTGTGGGCAAGACTCAGAAGTCCTTGGATCTGGGATTCTTCACCCTTAAAGCCAGAGGGAAGGTGAGATGACCTTCACTATTCCTTCTAGTTCTAAGAATCTATAAAGAAAAAATATTTTCATGGAAGGAGGTACAGTTATCTTTCTGATGGGCAGCTTGGGTTGAGGGGACAGTTATAGGGCCTTACTTTCTAATAGCCAACTTTGGGAATCCTCCAGCAGTCAGTCTATCTGGAGTTCAGGCTTCCCTGAGGCTAAAAAATTCTCTATCTTCTAGAAAACCATCAGGTAATTGGCTTTCTCCCTCCAGCACCCTTTGCTCACTCCTTGGATGTTGAGGGATAGCGGTGGGAAGGACATAGCAGGTAAGAAACGTCCTGCTCCAATGCCTAGAGAAGTCCCTCTGCTGACACTTTGGGGCCAGGCCTGCTTGTCAGACTGTGGCGGTGCCATAAAGTCATATTGGACTTCTGCGAAGATTACCTGCCTCTTTTTTGAATGACCCGTAATTACGTTGACTTTTCAAGTTGGTACCAAGTTTCAACAACTGGCTTTGCAGAAACACATGAGTCATGGGGAAAAGCTGCAAAGGGGAAAGTTTTCCTCCTTCCCCTCTTGCAGCTGTCTCTGTGGACACAGGCAGATCAACTTATTTGCATGACTAAATCACACTGAGTATCTGCTGATTGGTAAGGAATTCCAGAGGGGAAAGCTGGGAGTCAAACCCACCTCTTCCATGAAGTCTTCCCCCGACTAAACCCCCTCCCCCCTACCCCCGTTTAAAGATTTTTCTGTCAGTAAACTCACACTGTTCAGCACTTTCCCCTGATACCTAAAAAAATTGATAGAAGTTCACAGTTCCGTATCTACTATTTGGTATCTTCTTGTTATTCAAATACAGGTTAAATCTTACATAGACATAAGAGGATCAGGGGCTTGTTAATAGATGATAGTAATATAAGTATCTTTATTGAGCACCTTCAGAGTGGCAGGCTCTGATCCAAGAGTTTTACATTCAGTTTTCATTCCACTCTCATGAAGCAAATGATACTGTGCACTCCATTTTATTTTTCAGGAAACTGAGGTATAGAAAAGTTCAATACTGGCCCAGATCACAGTCATGAAAGAGCTACCTAGGACTGACTCAGACAGTCTTGTTCCAGAGCCTGCATTCTTTTTTTGTTTTGTTTTGTTTTGTTTTGTTTGTTTTTATCTGTTTTGTCCTTTTTATGGCCATACCCGTAGCATATGGCGGTTCCCAGGCTAGAGGTCCTAACAGGAGCTGTAGCCGCCGGCCGATGCCACAGCCAAAGCAATGCAGGATCCGAGCTGCGTCTGCAACCTACACCACAGCTCATGGCAACGCCAGATCCTTAACCCACTGGGCGAGGCCAGGGATCGAACCCGCAACCTCATGGTTCCTACTCAGATTCGTTTCCATTGCACCACGACAGGAACTCCAGAGCCTGCATTCTTAACAGTACACTTTGCACACTTTTTTTTTATAGACAGTATTTCCTGATCAAGTAAGAGGCTTCTACCTACTCTGTCCTTCTCAACACTTGTATATTATCAATAGCAACATCATTTACTTTTTTAAAAAGTCTTTACAGAGTTCCCATCGTGGCTTAGCGGCAACGAATCTGACTAGTATGCATGAGGATACTAGTCAGTGGGCTAAGGATCCGGCATTGCTGTGAGCTGTGCTGTTGCAGACATGGCTCTGATCCCACGTTGCTGTGGCTGTGGCGTAGGCCAGCGGCTACAGTGCCAATTTGATCCCTGGCCTGGGAACCTCCATATGCTGAGGGTACAGCCCTAAAATGACCAAAAAAAAAAAAAAAAAAGTCTTTACGTAAATCATAAAGGGAATCATTTTATATCTATGTTTCTGGTATCTTGTTTAGGACTTTCCAACCTGGGGCTTTCAGATGTTGCTTTTACATTTGTACGATCTCATCCTTAATATTGCAGAACTTCAAGGAAAATGAAATGTGTCAGTTCCCATCAAAGCTGGGGATTCCCCACAGAGTGGCTAGAATTTTGGCCTCCATTTCCTTTCCAGTTTTACTTTCCTTTTCTGAAATTAATCCTTGAATTCTATCTAGTTTTCCCCAGGTATTTTGGGCTATATCTCTTTACTTTTTAAGCATTTATTAGCAATCCCTCACCTGTCGGCAGTATATTATGGAATTTTATAATGTTCTCTCATTGTTACGTTGTAATTTTCTTGCTCCAAGATCCTTCAGGGAAGGAATTGTGTCTTTTACGTATCCTAAGTTTCCAGCTGTAACTGCAGCATTGCAGAACGTATAAAAATACTCATTAAATACTCATCTTATAGTATCATAAACCAGCTCTAACAACCCACCTAGTATGAACATATTAAGGGTGTTTCAGTGTCTTACAGCACATCTTTGATATGCTAACCCATTACTCAAAAGACCAACATCCTTAAATATATGTTCAGTAAAAACTTCAGGATATTAGATTTAACTGGCCTCAGCAACAGAGCCGAGTATTGGAGTTATCTACAACTTGACATGTGACCTTGAAATCTTTGACATATCACCTCATCTACTCACATTATCCTTGTCTTCTCAATAGTTAAAAGTTAACGCTACTGTTTCCAGATTAAAGTTTACTAAAAGTGCAAAGAGGTGAATAGTGTATTTTTAAATAGAGTATGACTAACTTTGATGAACAATTGCTTAGTAATTTAAAGTCAACATTTGGGGAATATTGCTTATATGCTGTCAAATGTTGTGAATGTAGATGAGACACGTGGGTGTGACTGAGCATTCACTCCTATAGAGAATGCTCTAGAAGTTTTTTTCTTGGTGTACTTGCAACTTTCACGTAATGCCATAGACATCAGTGGACCTAATCTTCAGGACAATGTAATGTGGCTGTTGTTTTGTAATATGTAGTGGCTTATCAGTTGGATTATTCGTCTCTCAAGTGATTTTTACCCTTTGAGAAATGATTACCATTGCTGTCAGGATTTTTTGCCACTTCAAACATCTCCATGATTAATAGAGTGGCCACAGTGACACTTTTGTAAGTCGAGACCCACATGTCTATCTTTCTCATATGGGCTCTAACTCAAACACACACAGGTATATTTGTCAGAGTATTTGGGGACAGAGCGGTACTTCAAAGCCTATGATGTCTTCATTGGAAAAGAAGGGTGTGTGTATATATATATATTTTTTTTTTCACATGAAACTGAGCCCCCAATTTCTCATAAACTGTTCCTAAATGCCTTGAGTTTATTGAAACCTCAGATTTAAAACACAAAATTGTATCTCCAACATTAACCTAAAGATCAGAAAGTACTTCAGGATACCTGTGCGATGGGGAATTAATTTTGCCTAAAGCTGTTTTCCTGCCAAAGGTCATACACTGAGTATTGTTGTCCATAAGTGCTATTGTGAATAAAAGGGGGGGGTGCAAAAAAGAAATATTTTTAGACATTAATCTTGTATTCCCATGGTTACTCTGTGAATTTATTTTTATAAATTTAGAAAACCCTATAATTTTATATCTTCTGGTATAAGAAGGCAATAGAATTAGTCAGAAACAGACTTTTTAGTCATCCATTCAGAGGCTTCATGAGTAAGAGGTAAGGGCAGGACACCTTTGAATGCTCTAGGACAATGACATTTTCCAGTACCTCATAATTTTGTTTTATAAGAACATAGAGCATTAGTACATGCAAAAAATAACAAGTCAGCCTGACCTTATTCTGATTAAATTCTGCAGGGGCTTGATTCACTGGAACCTACCTTAAGTGCTATTGGAGAGCACTGTCCACTAAACCAATTTCAACAGTATCATCAAGCTGTTCAGGGAACAGACTGCTCAGACTTGAGTTTCTTGGAAAAAGAAAAAACAAGAAAAGGTCATTTGAGATATCATGATTTTCAGACTTTTTCATCAACTATTTCTAACCTGTTAATACTTTGAGGTTTTAATGAGCTAAGGATGTGGGCAACCGTCTCATTCACCAAGAGCTAATGATGTATCATTCCAGGCTGCATTTTAGTGTATGTAGTGTACCTAACTACTTCAAAATTTTAGACATCTTAATATTCACTGAATCTGAATATCTGCTCTTTTTGAAGTAGATGAAACTGTATTGCTCTGATATGTCCACATTTTTCTTTGTTCAGGTTTTTTCTTTTTTCTTTTTCCTTTTTATAGCCACACCTGCAGTATGTGGAAGTTCCCAGGTTAAGGCTTGAATCAGAGCTGCATCTGCCAGCCTGCACCACAGCCATGGTAACATGGGATTTGAGCCACATATGCAACTTCTACTGCAGCTCGCAGCGACACCAGATGCTTAACCCACTGAGCGAGGACAGGGATTGAATCTGCATTCCTCACCGACACTATGTCAGGTTCTTAACCCACTGAGCCACAATGGGAACTCCTCTTTGCTCAATCTCTTCAAGTAATATAAGCATACTACATGTGAGGTCCTAAAAGGTGAGACCGATTCTTATTCTTCGGTCCTTTGGCTTCTTCTGAGGCAGCTGTCAGTGCATAGAATTAGATAGCAATGCTAACCATGGTGTAGAGTGAGCTCTGAAACTGGTAGGCATGGCAGTGATCGCCTGCTACATCTTCGAGAGCAATACAGTTTTAAAGAACAGTAGTGTTTTCCCTCCCTCTCTGTCTTTATCACTCACTAGCTCTGTTTTAACGATGGCCATTTCTCATGCTTTAACTGTGGCCATTATACTTGCATGTAAAAACCACTAAAGCTACTCCAAGTAAAGGAAGTGGGGTTATGGGAGTTCCCACTGTGGCTTAGTGAGTTATAAACCCAACTAGTATCTATGAGGATGGAGGTTCAATCCCTGGCTCGCTCAGTGGGCTAAGGACCTGGTGTAGGTTGCAGACACAGCTCGGATCTGCCGTCACTGTGGCTGTGGGGTAGGATGGCAGCTGCAGCTCCAATTCAGCCCCTAGCCTGGAAACTTTCATATGCCATAAATGCTGCCCTAAAAAACAACAACAAAAAAAAGGAAGTGGGGAAGTCGGGTTATAAAAGTATGTTTACCACATAGGCTTCTCATGGACATTCGAAAGCAGGAAGTGTGGTCTGTCAGACCTCAGAGAACCTGGAATTAGAATCTGAAAACCGAGGCTGTCCCCTTCATCTCTCAGGGACCACAGTTTCTTACTTCTAGTTGTGGGGAGCATTTCAGCAGTCCTCCCAACCCTTCTCTCCTCTTCCCTCTTTTTCTGTTTTTCTCTCTGTTACAGTCATTGTGTATTTACTCCATCATGGTCGTTTGCCCTGAATTTCTAACAGCTCTAGTGCCCAGGATTAACTGGCAGTTATCCATGTCACATTCTCAAGAGCAATAAGCCAATGCATTCAGTGCCACTTTTAGAGCAGTTTTAAACCAGGGGAAAGCTGGAAGAATGGCTGTCTCTGGGTCAGGCATGCATCTCAGCTCTAGGTGATCTGTGGCCAGGGTGTGAAAATAGAGGCATATGGCACACGGGATTGCCTCTTCCGGAAACCTTGAGCAGTGTGGGCAATTCTGGAGCATGTCTGTTGTGCTCACAACTGACAGAATTCTTATTCCTTCAAGGGTTGTTTAAGTAGAACAGGAGGGAGTATTTACCTCCAGCAACACCCATCTCAGCCCAGCACACCCATTCCTGTTTCATTCTACCAATCAGCAGATCTGTTGTGTCCTCGCTCGCTTGATTTGCTTGCCCGCTCTCTTCTGTCATGAGAACGCTCAGGTTGCTAATCCCAGGCTTCGAAGTATGACAGGCTTCTGCTTCTCTATCCCTTTTGCTTCCTGCTGCTTTTCTTTCTTTCTGGTTCTTCAGCTGCTGTGACCACCATAAGCTACAAAAATCTCTGGGCCTGAGTCTCCTTGGGGTTATATTGTCCCTTGGCTTCACTGCTGGAAAAAGATAGAATGATTAGGTGATTTGTTAATTACGGTAAGCTACTTTCTGCCCCATCTGTGCACTAAAAGAATGCTTCTCAAACTTTCTGTGTGCACATGAAACATCTGGGGATCTTGTTAAAATATAGTTTCAGGAGTTTTGTTACAGGGTGTGAGATTCTGCATTTTTAACAAGCTCCCAAGTAGTGTTGACGACGTTGATGAAAGAACAACACTTTGAATAGAAGACTAGATTCATTTATTTTAACTATAATCTTCTTGATGGGAAGGACATTGCCTTAGGCATCTTTATATGCCCTTCCGTGTCCAGCACCAAACGGAGTATGTGATAGCTATTCAAATGTTGCTTGGGTTCAATTAAACTGAACACACAGGAAATACATTTTTTTGTGTGCCTATTTTTTTAAGTGAGTTTGTTTCAAAGACCTGCTAAAAGTCAGTGAAGTTAATACACATTTCTTAAGGGTCCGATCATACAAAGGACCAGGAAAACTGTTTTAAAAATCACAGCTCTTGTCCTCAAGGAAAACACTGTTTCCTACTAATTCTGATATGCCTTTGCTAGAATTTGAAATAACTTTAGAATAATAAGAGTAGCAAAATGAGCCTATTCATGCTGCTAGCGTTTGACCTCATATACTTTGTATCATTTTTCCTTATGTACAGTGAGGTTGATGGGACCGTTGTGATGTTTATGTGTGATAATGCATGTACAGATGCAGTGTCCTGCCTGGCGCATAGCGGATGATCACTGCTAATACTCTTAGTAGTGGTACTAGAAGTAGGAATGGTGGTAGTGAGGTTTATGATTATTATCATTATCCAACTAGTTCAGTTTAGGAACACATTTTGCTCTTCCACTTCTCTAAGTCCATACGTTATCCTAATATGATGTTTCACTTTGTAGGGCTTATCTGCAATTTAATCTTAATATTGTTCTCATTTAAAGCTTAAAAGTAAAGGAAAATGAATTTTAGAATTCAGTTGTATGCACGACAACAAAAGGACAGAAAGAATTTATTTTCCTACCTTACAGCAGGTTAAACCTAAACTGTTATTTTCTCTTCACTCCAATGTCTTCATAAAGGTATTCATTAGTAAAAAAAAAATAATAATAATACAATTAAAAGATCTTTCTAAACCTCTCCACCCATTTTGGATAGGACAGTAAACACATAGAGATGGAAATGCACGCATGCATACATACATACCTACAAATATTCACAAGTGAAATTAAAATGTGTGTTAAATAAAAACATCATCTTTGGAAAGTAAATTGAGCATGCAAGGAAAGGAATATTGAACTCATAAATATTGGCTTAGATATTATTTATAGGTGATAAGCATCTACATAATGAATAACATCTGTATTCTTCAACTAATAGGGCCAATAAGCCAAAGTATTATACTTTCGACACAACATAGAAATCAGTTTGTAATAAATAAGCAATTCTTGCTTAATCATACGTTTAAAAATTTCTAGAATGAAAACTAACAGACCATCTCTTTTATTCTCATATAAAGTAGGGCATCACTGTGAGTTTCCATGTGGAAAAGAAAAATTGGTTGGAGCAGCAAATATAACTGTGATGTGGATGCCATCATTGAGAAATCTTAAGGAGACCTACCTGGGGGAAGTTGGCAAATGAACCTATGAATCATAACTATTATTGTCTTGTTGAGGAGAAGTACTTACAAAGATGACCTTAGAAACAAACATTTATGATTCTTTCATTACCTAGTTCCTTTTTCATTACCTATGTAAGCCAGATGTAACTCACATGTCAGCTGCCTGGATAACTTCAAGTTCTCCAGTTTTCCAGGGTCAACTTGTTCTCTAAAATGTAATTTAAATGGATTCAAATCACAGTCTTACATATAGGGAGTTCCCAGCATCTCTTCCAATATTTTCAGCAGTTGCAAGTGGAGCTTTTGTCTGTCTTGGACTCTTTACTTCTGAGCTCTTCCCTATGCTGATTTCATACCAGCATAAAAAAAAAAGAAAAAAAACTGAAATACCCCATGCCACCCACATCCTTTTTAAAATCAAGTTGGGTAATGCAAGTGGAAACATTTCAGTAAGTTTAAAGAGCTACCTAGGGGAGGTAATAATCTTTCTAAATTAGAAAGTGACATAAGGCATTGTGAGTGCTCCAGGGGTAGACTTGAAGAGGAAAAACTGAAAATCGTGAAACCTCATCTGCTTGTTTCATCTGGATAAAAATAGAGAAAAGGATGAAGTCCTGGCAAAATTTTCAAATAAAGTCAAATTGTCTGTGGGTTATAATAAGAAAGAAAATTTACTCATGAAACTTTAAAAGGGAACAGCAAAAGTTAGTCATGTGATTACAAGAGCCCCAAAGAATTTTCGCCACCAGAAGAGAGAAGGATCACCAGAATACTTTGAAGCTGGATGAGCTGGTAATTACAAAGAACACTTTCCTCGCCCTTTTTAAGCAAGCAAATCCGCGTGGCTTTTGTCTCATTTTCTGGTAACTGCCAGATCTGTCCTTGAAGCAACTGTTGCCAGAACATTAATCAGCTGCTTCCACAGTCCTGTGGAAGTCGGCTTGTTTCTTACATTACATTGTTTTTCCAAGAATTTGCTTCCAGCCTAGTTTCAGAAACTGTTTTGAATATGACATTCAGTTTCCTAACCCCTCACATCACTTGCCTGTGGTCTTAATCTCAAACTAGATGTCCTGCACATCTGATTCAGCTGGACCAAAGGAAATTCTGATTAGTCAGGCTTTCTTTTTTTTTTTTTCTTTTAAGGGTAGCCTATAGTTCATTTGTCTTGGAAACTTTTAAGTGTATGTCACAAGTTTTATTCCACATGAGTAGAAATCCCATTCGGACAAGATGGATCCGAAAGTTAGAATGCCTTTTAGCTTTAAAGGAAAATTTCAGTGAAAATTTAAAACAAGTTCATGTATGGGATAGAATGTGGAATGACGTTGCCTGCTCCACCTGCTTTCTGTGGCTCGAGCCACGTGAGTGGGGGCCCTGACTGTGGCCTATGCCTGAGGACTGCCCTTTCAGCAGAGTTGTCGGCCCGTCTAATCCCTGAGAGACGCAGGGCACAAGGCAGAGAGTGTGTTTTGAAAGGACTCTGGGGAAGAGTCACAACTGGACAGGAGTGGGCGAGGAAGGCCCCCACTAGGTTGTGGTCCCTGTGGTGGAGAGGAAGGCAGAAGGGGCTGCCAACAGAGAAGGCCCACAGCGGGCTGGAGCCCTCCTCAGTCTCGATCTGGCCCCACTGTGACCATGTGGAGGGCAGACTTGGGGCACTGAGCAACCTGAGACTGATAAGAGGCCATAACAGGTGAGGCTTTGAAAAAAACAGAGAGAGAAGGGGTTGATCAGGACTGGATTATTTTCCTGCCCCTTTCTCTGAAAGAGAAGCCCGGCATGGTCACATCATTGTATGAGCAGAGAGGTTTGCAAATGATATTTTGAAGAGCTGTGATGCTTAGGGAGTGTTCCTATCTTCCCAAAGCCACTGCACACCTTCCTGGTTCCTTCTAATCTCCCAGAAGTCCACTTGGCTGAGTTTATTTTTTTCTTGACCAGGATGGTATGCCATTGGTGGGGGTTCTGCTTTCCAAAGCTTTCTTCCAAAATAAAATTTTCAGGAAAACACTGCAAATAGAGGAGAACCAAACGTGGCCGACCACTGGAAAACGTAGCTCTTGGAGAGCCAAGCTTATATACCATAGCACTCCGCACAAAAAGTTTATTACCCCTAAAGCAGCTCACAATAGATTCAGTAATTACCCCCATTTTGCAGCCTGAAATTGAATTGTGATGACATTTTTTTTTAAGTTAAAAATAAAGCACTGAAACCCGTGTGAATTCCTTTGTCAGTATCTGTATTTGTCTAAATGCCTTTAAGCCAGTCCGTGGCAGTGAATCCATAATTCACAGGAAAACAATAAATCCTTTAAAAGCAATGTGCATAAAAATTAGTAGCCAACAGGACCACTATTTTTAGAAATATATTCAAGATCAAAGCCATTAATGTTTGGCTGTCATATTTCATCATATGCCATTTACCTGGAAGATACGGGTCTTAGGGCATACAAATGAGTGTACAGGGAAGGATTCAGGCTTTATGCTGTCCAAATTAAATTCTAAAAGCCAGAAAATTCATCATTGTGACGTCTCTTTCCAGATGCAGAATGTGTGTTGAAATATCTCTTGAAATGTGTCTTGTTTACTTGAGGAATACATTTAGCAGATCGTGTTCATTAGAAATAATAACCTGAGTAAAGTCTTTAATAATGCATCTCTTTTTAATACAAAATCAAAGGGCTAATTTCCCAAGTTGCAAGAACGAGTGTTTCCCCCAGTTACCAGTATTTGGGAGTTTTTGGTTTTTGAATTTTGGGTTTTTTGTTTATGTCCGCATGCCCAGTGTATGGAAGTTCCTGGGCGAGGGATTGAATCCAAGCCACAACCACAGCCTACACCGAAACTGAGGCAACGTGGATCCTTAACCCACTGTGCCAGGCCACAGATCAAACCTGAGCCTCTGCAGTGACCAGTGACCTGAGTCACTGCAGTTGGAATCTTAACCCGCTGTGCCACAGCAGGAACTCCAATTACCTATGTTTTGGATTTTGAGATTTTCCTTCTAAACAGGTTTATTTTTTCCTTGAGCTATCAGCATCTGTTATGTTTGGCTATATTGTAATCTCCAGGTTCACAGATATCATGCATTAAAAATAAAGAAGTTGGGGTAAGTAATTTAAAAAAGATACTCTCTACTATTAAGATTGCTTGCAATGCAAAGTATATAGGTTGTAGGAAGTGTGTAGTTTTAAGAATACCTCAAAAACACAGTTTTAGATACTGAGAACTTATTTAACAGTCCTTCACTTTGAGATTTCTTTTTTGTGAAAGATTTATATAAGCAAGAGGATTTTTATGACCCATGAGTGAAAACTTGCAATTACATCTCTAAAATCATTTTTTGTGGAATCTCAATGTTACCAAAATAAATAAATAATGTTAAATTTACTTTAAACTGTCTAAATAAACTCCAGTAATAACAGATACAATTATGCAGTATAGCTTCTAATGGAAAATTGTCATCCTTTTCAAAAGAATGAATAGCTCCAGGGAAATGTACGGCTTAGGGATAACAAAACTGCTATTCATTCAAAAAACAAAATTGTGGAAATGACCGAGCTGAACCCTGGGAATCTTCAAATTTGCCTTTAAGCAACACCTTCTTCTCACTAGCTGCTACCAGTGGGGAGGGAAGTGGAGGGGCAGTATAGGGGTAGGGGACTAAGAAGTATAAACTATTAGGTATAAAAAAGTGACAAGGATGTGTTGTACAACACAAGGCATATAGCCAATATTTTATAATAACTGTAAATGGAGTATAACCTATAAAAATTGTGAATCACTACATTGTACATCTGTAATTATATGATATTGTTCAGCAACTAAGCTTGAATTAAAAAAAAAGGGGACGGGAGTTCCCATTGCGGCTCAGCAGTAACGAACCCATGAGGATGCGGGTTCAATCCGTGCCTTACTCAGTGGGTTAAGGATGTGGCGTGGTTGCCATGAGCTGTGATGTAAATTGCAGACATGGCTCGGATCCTGTGTAGCTATGGCTGTGGTGTAGGCTGGCAGCTGTAACTCTAATTCTATCCCTAGCCAGGAAATTCCATATTCCGTAATACAAAAAAAAAAAAAAAAAAAAAGAAATTAGAAAGAAAGAAAATAAAATAATACCTTCTTTCATGGGGTCCCTACTAAGACCTTGGTCTCATTAGGCTAAGAAGACAGAGCTGGAAAAGCAAATATGCATTTTACAAATTTATTTGGCCACAAACTTTTGGGAAGTTTTCTGAGCAGCTCAGGATATGCCTGTTCCATAGAGCCTACTTTGTGAAGCAGTGGGTTAGATCTAATCATGTGGCCTCCACTCAAACAGTGCTACAATTTGGCAAACCAAAAACTGGCTTTTGCCAACATTTAGATACACAGGGCCTGTATAAACTGGTGATGTAATCAGTGGTGCATTTAGAAATATCTGTGGTGAAGCTGAATTATCTCTTCTCTTGTCTCTTGCAGGTGTTTCATCCCAAACATCTACGCAGCCCTGTTCGCTGCAGCTCTTGTTCCTTTAATGTGCCTCGTGGTGGTGTTTGTGGTGTTTATTCATGCCTACCAGGTGAAGCCACAGTGGCAAGCATATGATGATGTCTTCAGAGGAAGAACAAATGCTGCAGGTTTGGAAGAAACTGTGTTTGCGCTTTGGAGATGGGAGCTTTTAATGGTTTAATGGTGGGAAAATGTCACTGAATAGTCTGGATCCAAAAAAAAAAAAAAAAGGGAGTGAAGTTAGCTGTCAGCTGTGAAGCCATAAGTTAAGTTATAGTTCTCCCATTTCTCCTGCACCTTGGGACTTCCTTACATCTCTGTTTCTTCAGAGCTCTGTAGGTTTTATTGCTGATTTCAGTTTTGTCCCTAAGACAGGAATGTTCAAGTATATGACTCACAGCCTTTGGGAACTGCTTCCCCAAGCGTTCTTCAACTCAAGTAATAACAACTTGTGTTCAACCTGTGAAATCTATTCAGGTCCTTCAGATTCTGAGGCTTCATCACAAACAAACCTCCCTAAAACTGGCAAGTGCTGTATTTTGCATGTGGAGTTCTGATTGTGCTGACAGATGTTCAAAAACATATGTGACCAGACAGCTTCATAAGTGGCTGCACATGTCTGGTTACTTAAGAGTGCAAGTCTTTCCAGCTCAAATTGGCTTTCACTACAGCTCATTTTTTCCCTTTGAATCACACTGAACACAGGTTTTTATGATCTGATTTTTTTTCTTTTGGTAGATTAGAGTCTCTTAGGAATGTTTTAAAGGAACAATAACCAAGCACCTACATACAGAAAACTTTCTCTAAAATGGTTTGAGTGACCAAGATATTACGGAGAATCTAATGGGCTGGGGATGGGGGATCCCTCTTGGGGCAAGAATAAGACTGCTCTCCTCTCTTGTAAATTTTTCCAAATCCAGAGCCAAATTAAGGAGAGAAATTCTTCACATTTTAAGTGCTTTTCAGAGTTTAAAGAAGATACCATATACGAAGGCCCTACAATGATGTCTAATACATTGTTAGAAGCTCCGTAGATATTGTCACTTATAATAATAAAAGGATTCATTCTAATAAGAGAAAAGTCTCTAGTTCCTAAACTTTGTGAGGGAAGATGCAGAAAGATTTTCCTCGTGGTGTAATGAGAAGGGACTCTTTTATATAAGTTTGTGGGGTCGGTCTATCTAGCCAACTCTCTGCTCTTCTCTCTTATTTAGCATGTAGTTGTTATATCGGCCGAAATATTATTTAAGGTTATGATTAATCTTAAATTCTTCAGTTAAAACCGTATTCAGTGTAGAAATTCAACTTTCTCATGGGACATGGAATTTATCCAGAGGCTATGCTTTTATTCAACTTCACGTTCATTTTATTAAAATGCGTATTCTCTGTGGCATGTGGAAGGTCCAAAGCCAGGGATCAAACCCTTGCCCACCACCGCAAGCCATGCCACAGCTGTGGCAACACAGATCCTTAACCCACCAAACCAGAAGGCAACTTCCTGCATATTCTCTTTTGAAGGAGAAGTTTGTTTTTGTTCCCCCAAATAACAAGGTTTATTTTGTTTTCTATATAATATAAAAGGGCCAAAGTTTGTATGTTACCCACGATAGTATCATAAAACCCTAATCTCATGAGTTAGTATTTTTCATGCCTGAATCATCCCTTTGCTTGTTGGATATACTCCATCATGGATACATAGGTAAACATTGCTCCAATTTTCTGAAAAGCATTGCCTTCAAGCACTGAACCTAACGCTAAAAGCTCTAGCACACCAGCGAAACCTCTCTCACAATGAAATATTAATAGAAGTATCGCTGTTATTATTGCTTTTCAAATAAGAAAAATTATGGTATTTCTAATCCCCTATTCCCATTCAATCTAATAATCATCATTTCATTAGGACCCTTATAGTGTTTTCCTGACTGGTCACTAGTTCTAGTCTTTTTCTTCCCGACTTCATTTTCTCATGTCTCTATTTCAGAAATGTGAGTGGCTCCCCTCACTCCCTAGTATTATAGTCATTCAAGGTCTCTCTCATTGCTCACAAGAAAGTCCTGTCTCTTTATGATACGAGAGTCTCTATAGTCCACTCCTGGGCCATCTTTTCATCCCCAAGTTAGTTACTGTTTATGCCATCAATTTACTCTTAACTCATTCCTGAAATTACCTGATACTGTCATCTTCACTCATGGAAGTTGCCCTGTATGAACTCCTCATCATTAGTTGATAAAATCCATATGTTTAGTAAGTAATATGAGAAAATGTGGATGAAAGAGAAGTAGAAGGGGTTTACTATTACTATTACTATCCCCAGATCTGCCCTAAATAAACCTATAATCTAAGTAAAAGTGGCACTAAGCAAACATAAATTCATCTTTAGGATGCCCATTCCAACAAGATACTTCTCTTTTATGGAAATTCTGTAAGCTCTCAATATGCTGGCTGCCTCTTCTGTGGAGTCTTTGGAACTGCCTCTTTATAGAACTACACCAAATAGGAGTTACTCATTCCTTCATCTATGCCTTTAAAGCACTTTGTCCTTACAGCCATTAGAGCACTTAGCATTTACTTTAGAATGGAGTGGTGACCTGTTTTGGTGTGTGTGGCCAATTTCCTTAATAAATTATGAATGCTTTGAGGGCATGGACAATTTATTGTTCATCTCTGTCTTATCAGAGCCTTGTACGGTGCTCAGTGGATAGTAGGAGCATGATTAATATTTGTTGACTAAATGAATAAATTAGTAGTCATCAATGTGCCATAAAATCTTATAATTATAGGGATGGGTACCTAAGCTACATAGAACGTTAAGAAAAAGAAGAATCTCTTATATAAACAAAAATAGAAATTGTAGGATTTATCTCATTGATCAGTTTGTAGGTATCCCTTTGAAAGTTATTATTAGGACTGTTATTTTTTTCTTCACTTCTGTAATTCCTAAAACTATGTGTTCAGCTTTGACCTCTGACTTGATACTTTGTATTTTACTTGAAACCTCCTCCACTTGAATATGTTCCACTTAACTCTAATTTAAAATCTCAAGAGAAAAAAATGTCTATCCGGTCTACCAAGGAGCGTTTGATACTCTCTTTGAATCTGTCTGCTACAATTCCGTTGCCTTGACCTGAAAAATATCCAGTCAAGATGGGATTGTAAGTTTATGTTTTTTGCCCACTTCCCTGTTCCATAGACGTAGTGATCAGTGACAAGATATAACAAGAGAAAATTAAAAAGATGATGAACTGCGACTCAGAAATAGAGCAGAAACACAAAGTATAAGCTGGGCTGCAGCCAAGGACCTGGTGTTTTCTGGGTCCACAAGCCTGTGGATGCACAAGTGTCTCAACTGCTCCGGCGGTAAGATGGGAATTAAAGGTCTCACCCAAGGCAGGTAGACTGGAGCAAGTACCTTCAAGAAAGGAACCTAAGAAAGAGCTGCCACAGTACCTTGGCTTTGGCTTAGGAATCTGAGAGCCCAAGGAGAAAGTAGATGAGCCATCTTGTCAAGTTCCTGTGCCAGGCTCTCTAGAGCTCACAGTGTTTATCTGCCATATTCATGTGTAATTATGGGAGCAGAAGACACATGATATCAGACTAGCCCTCTTTGGACAGGATGATTAAGTGGAGGCAACCACAAAATCATTAGGCAGAAAAAAATTGGCAGAGAAAAAGACAGAGTAGGAAAAGAGAGAAAGAAGGAAGGGGGCGGGGGAGAGAAAGAAAAAAGGAAAGAAAAGGAAGGAAGGGAGAAAGGGAGAAAGGAAGGAAGGGAGAGAGAGCAAAGAAACAAATGCTTTCTATTCAAGATTAGTGGCAATATAAAAGTCTTATATGTTGAAGACTAACAAAGACAGCCCTTAAAATCAGCAGTCAGCAATCAGCCCTTAAAATCAGCAATCAAAAAGATGTTATGGCTCAGTGGTAACGACCCTGACTAGTATCCATCCATGAGGATGCTGGTTCAATCCCTGGCCTCCCTCAGTGGGATAAGGATCCAGCATTACCGTGAGCTGTGGTGTAGGTTGCAGGTGCGGCTTGGATCCTGTGTTGCTGTGGCATAGGCTGGCAGCTACAGCTCCAACTCATCCCCTAGCCTAGAAACTTCCATATGCCACAAATGCAGCCCTAAAAAGATGAATTTAAGCTAAAAAATATAAAAGTAAACTATAAATAATTGTGATAAGTATGTTAGGCTTCTAAAAAATATAAAGCAGGAATCATCAAACTATGGCCCTACCAGCCACTTACCTGTTCCTCAGTTTATTTTTAATAGTCTCATTGAGGTATAATTTATATGCCATGAAGTTCATCTGTTTAAATTGTACAGTCTATTGGTCTTTATTATATTTATGTAGTTGTGTAACTATCACCATAATCTAATTTTTCATCATCCCATAAAAGAAACCCCATATTCATTAACAAACAGTCCCTGTTCTCCACTTCTCTGAACCTAGGTAGCCACTAATCAGCTTTCTTTCTCTCTATATTTGTCTATTCTGGACATTTTATATAATGGATTATAGAATAGGTAATCTTCTATGCCTGGTTTCTTTCATTTAGCATAGTGATTTCAAAGTTCATCCATATTATAGCACGTATCAGTAATTAATTCTTTCCACTGCCAAACAATATTGTACTGTATGAACATACTTCATTTTTCTTATCTCTTCATCGGTTGATTGACATTTGATTTGTTTTCACTTTTTATTATTATGAAGAAGACTACTTTGAACATTCATATCCAAGCTTTTGTATTGTCATACGTGTTCACTCCTCTTGGGTAAATATCTAGAATTGGAATTTCTGGGTTATTTGGTAGCTCTGTTTAACATTTTCAGGAACTACCAAACTGTTTTCCCAAGTAGCTGCAGTGACCTCTTTTTACAAGCAAAGTGTTGTTGTTGTTGTTGACATCCACCCATATGCATTTGTTTACATATGTTCTATGGCTGCTTCCATACAGAGTTGAATATGTGTAGTTGCAACAAAAACCATGTGGCTTGAAAAACCTAACATATTTAATATCTGGCCCTGGGAGTTCCTGTTATAGCAAAGTAGATTAATGTTCTAGCTTGTCTCTGTAGGCACTGCCCGTTCGATCCCTGGACTGGCACAGTGAATTAAGGATCCGGCATTGCTACCGTTGTGTACGTTGTTGGATGTGGCTTGAATTTGATCCCTGGCTTGGGAACTTACATATGCCATGGGTGTGGCTGAAAGAGGAAAAAAAAACTTTGCCCTGTATAGAAAATGTTTGACACTTCACCCCTGATATAAAAGAAGATATACCCCCTCAAAGCATTTAAACATACAAAAGTAGATAAAATAAATAAAATCAGGCCTATGTGAAAATGAATAAATGTCAAAAATATTGGAAATGAAAAAATATGCTAGTTGAACATTTTAAATATCTTAATATTTGTGATAAACTATAGATGAGACAGAGAAGAGGGAATGAATTAGAATCTGAAACTAGGGTTAAGGAATTAATCAGTGAAACAAAGAAAGAAAATATGAAAATACAGCTAAGAAGTAATAGAGTCACAGTTTCCTCAGCCCCCATCTCACAGTAGCAAAGCATTGGAATGGCAGATGTTTTACAAATTTAATAAAGTGAAAGTACATTTTCAGAGAGAGAGAGGACTCAGGTGCATACAGGTTAAAAAGAGGGCCCAACTCATTTTAGAGTTGTTCTTATTCATTTTCCCCCCACCCTGCTGCAGGCAGACCTGAATGAAGGCCCAATTTCTCCTGTTCCAGCCCCCTACACTGCACATTAAGGGCTGAGTGTTGTTTATTCTCTGAATGGGGCATATCTGATCTGATTGGTTTCAGGCAGGATACCTTATTTGCATGGAGTACAGGTTATATAGAGGCGGGGTGAGCAATGGGCGACATTCTTGCCCTACCAGGCTGTTCAAAGTGAGGGAAGGGGCAATATAATGAGACATGGCCAGAGGCTTTTGGGTGTAATCTCCCTGAAGAGGACTTGAAGCCTGTAACAGACGTATGAGAATGCAAGGAAGAAAAGAATACAAGGAACGGAGAAAAATCAAGATTTGAAAAGACAATGGTTGAGACTGTTCTAGAATTAGAGAAAAAAATTAACTGTACATAACTATCTATGTTGTTTTAAAAAAAGGGGGGAGGAAAATGCTAAAATGTCTAGTTTTTAAGGTTCCTATGTCTATATTTTTGAAAAGCTGGACACTAAGCACCTTTTCTTTGCTTCTCATATTCTTTATTGTTAACATAATTGGCACAAACCTCATTCAAGAATTCAGAGTCCATAGTGCAAGCAGATGCCATTAAGTTCTCTTAAAAACCCAAGTTTCAAAGGCAAAACACAGACTGGTACCCAGCCTCTTCTCTTTGTCCCTCTGAGATACCTGCAGTTTTCACACCCCTGCAGTTTTATACCCCAAGTATAAAGTGCATACTTTATACCTGGGAAGGAGGGACGTTTTTAATTACAGTTTGAGCTTCATATCACTGGATTTTTAATTTGCAGACTTGACCAACCACAGATCAAAAATATTGGGGGGGAAACATTCCAGAAAATTATAAAAAGCAAAACTTGGATTTGCCACACAGCAGCAACTATTTACGTAGCATTTGCATTGTTTACAGCTATTTACATTGTATTCAGTATTGTAAATAATCTAGAGATTATTTTAAGTACTCAGGAGGATGTATTGAGGTTATTTGCAAATACTACCCAATTTTATATAAGGGACTCAAGCATCCTCAGATTTTGAAATTCTGCAGGGTCCTGGAACTAATCCCCTATGGTTGTAGAGGAAGGACTGTAGTCTCAAGAAGGTCCAGTTTTGTTCTGTACAATTCCAAGCATGCAAAAATAGCCCTTTATCCCAAGGCAGCTGAGAATGTTAATCGTTCAGTTATATTTTGCCCTGCATTTTTTAATTGGATGAACATTGTTAGAGATTACGGTTGACCCTTGAACAGCACTGCACAGATCCACTTACACGTGGATTTTTTTCAGTAGGTACTTACCAGAGTACTACACCGTCCACTGTTGGTTGAATCCTCAGATGCAGAAAATACATATATTATATATAATAACTGTAAAGTTATATATATGTGGATTTTTTTACTGTGAGGGGATCTAGCACCCTGGTGTTGTTCATGGGTCAACTGTATTAGACAGTATCATGAGAAATATATTCTCAAATAATAAGAGTTGAGAGTATATCTCGTTTTCTTACAGAAGCACAATTTCCAGTTTTCTAAATTATGCCAAAGTTTGAGTATTTTTTGGTCAAACTTGGTCAAGGATTTTTTGTTTATTTATAAATTGCTTTTAAAAATGAATAAGATGCAATTTGAGAAGTAAAGGTCAGTTGATCGTTTTCTTATCACCAATATTTTTTTTTTTTGGTAACTAGAATCATTAGGATTATTTATTTACCCTTAGAGTTTTAGGTTTGGTAAAAAGGATGTGATCAGTTCACACCAGCATCAGACCTATCTGAATAATTGAAGAGCTAGCAACACTCATTTTGTTAGGCCTGGAATCTTCCATATTTCTTTAGAACTCTTCTCCAAACTCATTGCTGTTGTACAAATTAGATGTGCCTGACAACAGAGCAATTTCACATCAACACTGTGTGTTGGTTATATCTGCTCAGTATCCACCCCTTTGACCTTTTCACTCCTGATATCCCTGAATTTCAGAGTTCGCATAAATTTACAGAACCCCAAAGGAAAGGGGGAACAGAGGAAGAGTTGCTAGTAAGTAAAATACACTCTGTGATCACATCTCCAAAAATGGCTGCTGGCAGTCCCTCCCTTTCTGAGTGAGGCTGGGACACAAATGTCAGCTTGGCTTCCCTCTGTGCACCTTTGCTGCTCAACTGCCCTGAACCAAATTTTCAAAGGTCTGTGGCTCTTAATGAAATTCACTGGCCTTCAGTGAGGCGAGTGTGCAGTGAGAATGTGTCAGGATAAAGGTATGTTCCCTGATCTAAATTTCAGTGTCTCAAACAGCATTTGAAACAAACCCTGTAATTTTAGGGTTTGGTTTTGATCTCTGGCAATGATAAGCTTGTCAATCTTTCTAGGCTCATTAGAATTTACTGACTGGTGTCTGATTCATCAGCAAGTTCTTATGTGAGGAATGATTCATGGATCAGGGAAGGAAAATTAATTTGACTAAAAAGAGGAAGTAGGTGATTATAAATCTCTTCTAAAAATCCCCACATAGGTCTCAGTATGATATATAAAAATGTAAAGGTGGTTTGATCCAGCTAGCCATGAATCAGAGGTATTCGAAATCTCCTGGTATAATAATGGCCGCTTCTCTGCTTGATAATATATTTGAAGATGAATGTTTCAGTTTCTCCTGAGGCTCTACTCTGTATTTATAGTGAACAGCAAAACAAATGTAAATCAAGACTCCACTGCTATTATAAAAATCATCAAAAACTTATAATGAGTATTACAAAGTATCATCCCTTACATTCTAAATTTGAGTGATCTTTTTCTCCTGACATCTTAGACATTTTAAAAAGAGTTCAAAGAAACTCAATGAAAGCCAAAAGTAGAAGAAGAAATGGAAATAGCTCCCGATAAATGCAAAACACTGCGTTGTGTTCTCCAAAAATAGCTGCCATCAGTTTTCTACCTCCCTTTGTATACGTGCTCCTCCTCGTATAAAGCAGTGGGTCTGTTTCCCCTCCTTTTAACTCTGGACTGACTTTGAATTTGCTTAGACAAATAGGATCCGATGGGAGTGATACTGCCCCATAATGGGTCTAGCCTTTGAGAGGACTAGCCGTTTCAGCTTCCTTTCTCTTGGAAGCCAGCCACAATGTAAGAAGTCCTACTAATCTGAGACCACCATGATATTAGAAACGCCAGGCTAGGCATGTGGAGTGGCCATGGAAATAGGCACGTTTGGCCATCTTCCAGATGTTTCAGGCATCCCAGCTCTGATTCCAGACATGGGAGTGCAGCAGCTTTGTTGTAGGTTCCAGCCCCAGTAGACACCACACAGAGCAGAAAACTGCCTAGCTCAGATTATAAATTATTTTAAGCCATCGAGTTCTACTGTGGTTTATTTTGTAGCAATCAACAGCTGAAACACTCTGGTTCTAATATCCTTGTTATTCTCACATTGGAATTCTGAGTAAGTCATTGTCATTTTCAGTTTTATTGTCATTTTTATTTCATTGTGTTATTTTAAATTTTTATTACTTGTCATTTCAGATACATGTTACAAAATTAAAAGTACGTCACTGCCATTTTCAATTTTGCACGGTTTATAAATAAAAACAGAAAAACACAGTATGATTTTTTTTCCTAAACCAAAATTGAGGCTTCCCCTAAAGTAAAAGGAATCTTACCTAGTAACAGTACGTACTTGAATCCGTTCCAGAGTGACCAATATAACAGGTTTCAAATGGCCTTGGCAGTGAGCTCTTTGTTTGCAGTCTATTCCCAGTTCCAAGAATGAAAAGAAAATAAAAAACAATGCCTGGGGACCTAAGGAAAACCCCAGAGCTCCTGGCTGGACAGTGAGCAGTCTCTTCCGCTTGAGCTTTGTGAGCAAAGCTCAGTCTTCCCACATTTTGCCAGTAGCAGTGGGGAAAATCCAAAATATTTGAGGATACCCATCCTCTGCTTAGATTTATATCTGTGGCCTCAGTCTTCAAAAATTTAGATCAGAAAGCTTTGAGCCTGAAAGATGATGTGCAGTTATTCAGTGTGTCTTAGTTGTTTTCATTGTTGATTCTGAAAACATTGGGGATTTGATATCGCTTATTAAAAGTTCCTAGAATGGTAACATCAGGAATTAGTTTCCTAAGGCTTAGAACATTGAGATTAAAAAGTAAAAAATAAAGAGTTGAAAGAAAACTTCAATTTCTATTTAAACTCCTTATTTATACATGTAACCAGAGAAGAAAAAGGACTGGTAATTTGTGGCAGAGTTCAAATTTTCTGAATGTCATCTATGTACCTCAGTGACTGACTTTTACCTGATCTCATTTGAAAGCTGCTGAGGACAAGGGCCCTTTCTATTGAGGCAATCTCACTATTAAACTGTTGGATTCAATTTACACTTCTTTATAGGTGGGTGGATGGCACAGAGCATGGATGAGGTAGAACGGGAAGAGTCAAGGGCTGGACTGCATATAAGTGACAGGCTGTGAATGACTTGGGCCCTGCTGGTTGGTCGTCATCATCCTCCTCCTCCCCACTCACCATATGCCAGACACGGTGCTAAGCACTTTGTATGTATTCCTTCAGTTTTCTCAAGAGTCCTGTGAAGTAGGTATTACTGTTCAGGAAAATCAAGAAAATGAGAGGCTTAGAAAAGCGTCCAGATCTGCAAAGCTGTTACATTGTACAGTTGGGATTAGAACCGCAGATGAGTCCTCAGCTCTTCAGAGCTTCCATTACTGCCAGTACCAGTGCTTCACTATTGATCATTTTGTTATCAAAACTTTCAGTTGAGAAAAATAACGTGCAAATGTTAAACTAAACTCAGAGAACTCTGATTCACGAAAGTAGTTATTAGACTCCATTCTCCAGGAAGAATTTGAAGTGATCCAGGTTAGCATGTTAGCATATTATTACTTCATCTTCTGATTTCCAAGAAAGACTGGCCCCCTGCCCCCAAGCCCCCATTTATGGACTGAAACGTGCCTAGTTTTCCTCACTGTTCTTATATATAGTGCAGGCATAATAACAGTAATTAACTTTCCATAGCTATTTGAAGGATTAAATATTAATTCATGGGAAGTATTTAGTACACGCCCTGAAACATAGTCAGCTCCCAATATGCATCCATTTTGTTTTGTTTGTGTGTGTGTGTGTGTGTGTGTGTGTGTGTGTGTGTGCGCGCGCGCACGTGCTTTTTTTTTGAGGCCGCACCCACAGCATATGGAAGTTCCCAGGCTAAGGGCTGAATCAGAGCTGTAGCCGCCAGGCTACGCCACAGCTCACAGCAATGCTGGATCCTTTAACGCACTGAGGATCAAACCCAGAACCTCATGGGTACTAGTTGGGTTTGTTACCATTGAGTCACAATGGGAACTCCCCATTATTATTTTTATTAGCATAACAACTCTTTCAATATATAATTGGTGAAGAATATAGTCAAATATATAGCTACCTTGTCCTGTATACTTACTAAATGACTCTTAAATATGCCTCACTCTTTTTTCATGTTTAGGCCTGGTGTATTAATCAGCTCAAGCTGCCGTAACAAAATGTCATAGACTGGGTGATTTTAGCAATAGACGTTTATTCCTCCTATTTCTGGAAGCTAAATCCCATAACCCAGGTGCTGGCCAATTCAGTTCCCTGTGAGACCCCTCTTCCTAGTTTGCACATGGCCATCTTCATGCTGTATTCTCACATAGGGGAGAGAGGGAGGGAGAGAGAGAATTGGAGTGGGGGAGGAAGGGAGAGAGAGAGAGAAAGAAAGTTCTCTATATTTCTTCTTATAAAGACACTAATCCCATCATAAGGGCTTTTACCCTCATGATTTAATTACTCCTTAAGGGCCTATTTCTAAATACCATCATAAAGAGGGTTAGGGCTTCAACCCATATGAATTTTAGAAGGACTCAGTTCAGTCTATAGCACCTGGGTTATATCCTCCATCATCTCATATCTGTCTTAAGACTGATATTCTTTGTTTCTTGTATGTCCCCGTTCCACATTGATCATCTAAAAGGTGAAATTGACTACATCACTAAGTTTGTCTAAGGATTGCTTAGACTGTAAGATAAAAGGCGAATTCCATTACTTCCCCACATAAACTCTCTATTTGTGCAGCCATACTGAACTAGTGCTGTTGGCCAAAAGTGACATGATGTCCTTTAAGCCTGGACTTAACCCAACCAAATTCACTCTCACTTGTGATTTCATTATTTACGGTGTTTAGGGAGGAGGAAGAAGAATGGAATTGAAACTAATTTCTTGATACCTGTCATGACTAAGCTTCAGTAGGGTGTTAGTGGGAGATATGGTCACTTGGTCAACATGGCACACATTTAAAGCCAGTGTCTAAGAGCATTACTTGGGCATTGCTGCTCAGGTGCATTGCACGCTTTGTGACTTTTCATCTCTTGTTGTTGCAGGCATACCATTGCCATGCCTCAGCCTGACCCAGAGAATCAGTGAAATGTTTCCAACCGTTTATAATTTGTATACATAGGCTGAGTTTCACATATATTTCCTTGACATTTTTCCTTCAAGTTAGTTAAGATTCTAAATTTTAATTCTCCCGGCATACTCCATTCTTCCAAGGGATTTTTCCCCCTCGAGTCCTTCTGTGGTTATCTTGGAAGAATTACCAATAAGGCATTACTTTCTACTCCTTTGAAAGCTATGTAAAATGTGGAGTTCCCGTTGTGGTCAGTGGTAACAATCCCTGGCCTCATCAGTGGGTTATGGATCCAGCATTGTCCTCATCTGTGGTGTAGGTCACAGATGCAGCTCAGATTTGGTGTTGCCGTGGCTGTGGTGTAGGCTGGCAGCTGCAGCTCCAATTCAACCCCCAGCCCAGGAATGTCCATATGCTATAGGTGCGGCCATAAAAAGACAAGAAAGAAAGAAAAGACAAGACAGGCCTCTACTGTTCTACCTTAGAAATGAATAAATCCCATTCAGTCAGCCTCAGCTCATGCTTTTTAAAAAAAGTTTATTTGGCTGAAGGCCCACATTCAAAACAGATTTTTTTTTTTAATTGAATCGACTGAAGGAAATTATTTTAGTATAAATCACCTTCGGGAAAACAAATGATGTGATTTATAATTAGGATATATCAGCTTCAAAAAAGAAGTAGAAACTGGGTCATAGGAAGGACTAAAAGTATCAAAGAACAATTTGAAGCTCTATTGTGCAGTTTTATGAAGACAGTGTAAATCAATGTGGTTGTAAATTAGCAAGTAATTGAAGTGAACACTATTTGATACTTACACTCATTTAATTATATGGTTTCCAAGAAGTGTGGTGATTGCCCTTCTCCATCATTTCCCCACTAATGCCAGAGTATTTGCCAGAGTATCATGAAAAAATTGTTTTAACAAATGTGGTTTGCTAACTTGTAACGGAATAAACCTCACCTGTTTTTTTTTTTTTTTTAAAGGAGTTTAGGAACAAATAAGAAAAAATTGTAGCAGGATCTGTGTAGCCTATTAAAGATGGAATTGAATAATAAAAACAGCTCCATGTGGGGACAGGGGGGACTTGGGAAGCTAAGTGGCCAAAAAGCATGGGTGTTCATTCATTAATCTTACCTACTAATGCCCAACCCATGGTACCCAGAGTCAAGTAAAATTCTAAGGCTCTCACTCTGTAAAAAGAAATAAAGAAAAGAAGGGAGGGAAGGAAGGCGGGAGGAAGGAAAGGAGGGAGGGAGAGGTAGGGAGAAGGGAAGAAAGAGAGAAAGGGGGAGGGAACAGTTTTGAGCTTGGGGCAGAAATAATCGCTAGTATCTACCTGTTTTGCTGCTGATATCCAGTTTCTGTGAAACAATCTAACCATTAAAAATTTTAGTTCCACATGAAAGAGGAGAAAAAGAGAATTAAAATCTCACAGATTTTAAGGTCTTCATGGGACATTGACAAACAAAGAAAATTTTAAAGTTTTATCTTTGGGTACAAATTACTTTGATAAAGTTTCTTTTATTACAAATATAGCAGATTGTCAGTGTTGGACAGCCTCCTTCTCCCTAGATCATACCCATGGCTTTCAGTCTGGGCACTGCCTTTCTTTCTTAATGCAATGTTTTCTCTTTCTTTTCTCTGTTAAGGGCTTGGTTCAAGGTTGTTAGTAAGAATAAGTAATAAAACATTAATTCGTTCCCAT
Organism: Catagonus wagneri; assembly: GCA_004024745.2. Classification (NCBI taxonomy): domain Eukaryota; kingdom Metazoa; phylum Chordata; class Mammalia; order Artiodactyla; family Tayassuidae; genus Catagonus; species Catagonus wagneri. Next base: position 13,462,040 of record PVHT020004020.1, read on the forward strand.
ATGCCTAGAAATTCCTGACACACCTGTGGGTACTGTGCCATTATTTAATGGATAATGATAAGCTTTTATATAACACAGATTATTATACCACTTTATGGTCCATTATGGTATCTTCCTGAAAATAGCTGTGTAGGTTTGATATTAATTTTCTGTATTTACAGATATAGTATTTACAGATATAGTTGTTTAACAACAAAAATTAAGTAACATCCCCAGAGCTTTTGGGAAATCTGTAACATTATTTTTTAGGACCAGGCCATACCCTGACAATCTAATATCAGAATATCTCTTTGTTGGGATAAGGGATACAATTAACCACCTTCTTAGGTTAGAAGACCCTAAGAGCTCCATTTTAAATAGGTATGAAAGGATTTCATTCAAGTAAACTTGTTAGAATAGTGACGTGGCAAGGGAAATAGAAATAAAATAAAATAAAAATTTTAATTGGTGTTACAGTTTGGAAACATGATGGCCAAAGGACCAAATTGAAGAAGGGAAATAAGAACTGGGGTCAGCTGGCATTTATCCAGAATGAGTCTACCAGGAAACAGCTCTGGGCGCTGACATATTTAACACACTGTAAAAATGTTTTTTGAACACAGGGAGTTATTTTTAGTGTTAATTTTTCTGAGGCATTGTGTCAGAATTGACTCAAGACGTCTGTGTTGCAACGAAGGCTATTAAATCTTAATGACTGCTATATGATGTACTGTCAAATTATCTTTAAACATAACCGGCTCTTCATGGCCAAATTCATAGTAGCCCAATTTCCCAAACTTATGAGGCCATCTAGAAAGATTTAAAATACAGATGTAGCAAGCTGAAAGATGCATTGTACATTTTCATTGTATTATGAAAGCTAAGTGTGTTGGGAATTGCTGTTAGGTGCCTGAGCATGCCTGAGGATGGCTGTGCTGAACTCCTTAACGGCTGAGTAACTGGTAATGTAGTTAGAAAACTAGGTTAAGCCAGTCTTCGATTGTTAGTTGGCTGAGTTCATGTTTGTTTTAGAACTCTGCTCTTCTAAAAATGTTTGTCATGATGTCATTTTATGAAACTTTCGTGAAGTGTGTAGAAAATTACCATGTTGGCTGTGAAACGTAAATGATAACTCTCCTTCCCATACTTCCCAGGCATTTTCCTCACAAGAAAACAAATCATCTAACCTTCTCCTTAAGAATCACAGACCTGTTTGACACCCCCCCAAGTAGGATATTTGAAGCACATGGTTCAAATGGAATTACTCTAATAGCAGTGCGTGCAAGGTCCATGTGGGTATGTCTCATCTAATTTGATTATTCTCCTTAGATTCAAAATTATAGCCTGCAAATTGAAAATTATATATAGCTTTTGCAAGGCGAGACCATAATTCTAGGCTTGAACCATTTTTTTTTCAATCCCAATAAATCATTCTCAAAGTAGGCCTGACACTCAACTGTCCTCTAGCATCTGAGAGAGCCTGAAGTCAGCCATTGCCAAAGGACTGCTATTTAGGTTGCCAGAAGACTTGAGACTCCCCCAAGAATTTGCTCACATTGCTCTTCTTTACCCCTGGAAAATATGCTCTAGGCCAGTGCTGACTCTTCTCTGCCTGCAGATCCAATATCTCACCCGTACAGATCCCTCCAAATTAGGCTTACCTCCTCCATATACCAGGAGGGCTCAGGGTAGATCTATGTTGGAACATGGTAGCTATAGGCCTCCACTATAGTTATGCTTACTGTACCTACCTTTTGTCTGAGATCTCCTACAAGCCATTGAATTACCTTTCAGAGCAGAGGTTCAAACATTGCGGGTCACAATACATTGTTGAGTCTTATTGCCAGCATTTTTAAGTGAAGTGGGATGGGATGGAATAGAATTAGGACAGGACAGGACAAGACAGGATAGGATAGATAATATCAAGGGAAGGCAGTGGGGATAGAAGACCTTAAGAGGTCCATTTTAAATAAGTTGATCAGGAAGTTTTCAGTGACAGTTTGAATGTGATGGAACTTGTAGTCTGCACACTGAAAGCAACCCTACTCTGTGTGTTATCTTCACATACATCATGATAAACAACAGAATTCTAACACCAAAAACCTTTGGGGGAAAAGTACAAAACAGTTATCTTTATTACAGTTTTTTTGGTACTTTAAATATGCAGGAGAGGTCTGTCTATAGCCACTAGCCACTTGCTATTTCTCTAACTTGACTCAAGTCATAATGGAGCTGAGGATGAGGCTGATGGTGATAGGATGGCAGCAGATAAGACTTTTTGAGCATTTGCTTTGTGCCAGACTATACGCTGGCTATTTTCTGTGCCCGGTTCCCCCTCCCTCCTTGCATTTGGTGCAGTGTATAAAGGAACATGAGGCATGGGGTAAATCCATGTGGATGATGGTACTTATATTCAGAAGGAAGAAGAGTTTGAGAAGAAGGATAGCAAATTTAGCTTTGGGTGGACTAAGTTTGAGGTCCTTTGAGGGTGGCTAGGCCTGGATACCTGGCTCTCAGGAGAGATAGAGATGGTATTTGGATTTTGTTGGCCCTCACATGATCATTGAAAAAAGGTGACCGCAGAGATTATGAATTTGATAAAAATGGCCTAATAAAGTGAAGAGCACAGCACATAATCAGGTTGACATATACAAAGCCTAGCCTGCTGCAACAAATGTTTGCAGTTGTGTCTGGAGACAAGAGCCACAGGGCTTAGTGTGGATTCTCTGTCATCCAAATGGTTCTCAAGAACTCTTTGGAGAATGTGTTGAAGTACAGAAGTAAAAAGGAAATTCTAAAACTAGAACCAAATATAGGACTAGTGACCAAAATTTAAGGATGCCAGCTACCCAGTTAGAGTATGGACTGTTTCTCTGAACAGCTTAGAAAATCCAATCTATAAATTTGTTTTTGTCTATTCCACTCACAGTGTCCTCCTGCTAACTTGGCAGTTCTGTGAAATAAGTACCCTGTTGTCTTCCAGTACAAAATTAGGGTTTTTTGCAGAGAAGCCAGTAACTATGCAGTATGTATTAATAACCCTTGTTAAGAAAGCTTAAGAACATAGTTAATATTTTCTCACCAGAAAATGGATCAGATCAATGTAACATCTTTGCCTTCAAGTGTGTATTAATTTCAGGATAAAGGCCCACATTTTAGAAATAATACCTTTTGATGTTTTTTTTTAATTACCTCTTTTTCTAACTTAAAAATAATGCATGCTTATTGTTGGCAATAGAGCTATAAATATCTTAAATCCACATTATTTCACAGTTGTGTTCCTTGTTTTTACGTTGATGAGTTTGTTTTAGTAGCACATCCAAATTGTTAGACTCAGAAGGTCAGTGAGGTAAAATTAAAACAAGTACTTTAGAAGATTGTAAACACAGAATAAATTTCTGTCTCATGTAAATGAGGTGTGATTTCCATAATAAAGCCATTATTGTTGTCACTGGTGCATAGCAATAAAGCCGAGGCTGCAATTACAAAGAAAAGAGATAATACAGCACCATATTTTCTTCAAAAATGGCAATTAAATTCATTGAAAATCATATTTTCCACTATAAAATAAAGAGATTATATGTATTCTCAATGGAATCTACTAACTCCCATAAGTATACTTTCTTAATGATAGTAGTACTAGTGACAAATCCACTTGGTGTTTTTTTTTTTTCACTCCAAAAGTGACTTCCATCACTAAAACCTTTTCAATTGACTTTATTTTTCACATTAGTGATTCCTTGCTAATGTGAGTATTTAAATTAAGCACTCTGAGCATTTGATTTCCCACGCCCTGCCTTTTTTAGCATGGATTTTTAAAAAAATTAGTAGTAAAATATACGTAACATACAATTTACCATTTTAACTGTTTTTAAGTGTAAAATTCAGTGGTAATAAATACCTTCACAATGTTGTGCAACCATTGCCACCATCTACCTTTAGAACTTTTTCATCATGCCAGGCATAAACTCTGTACCATTAAACAAGTCCCTCTTTACTGCCCCCACCCCCAGCCCTTTGTGATCTCTGTTCTACCTCCTGCCTCTAATCTTGCCTATTCTAGACACCTCACAATATTTGGCCTCTTAAGTTTGGCTTATCTTACTTAACATAATGTTTTCAACAGCCATCCACGTTGTAGCTTATGTTGGAACTGCATTCCTTTTTAAGGCTGAGCAATATTCCATCGTGTGTATGCATATATCATATTTTGCTTATCCATTCATCTATTGAGGGACATTTCTGTTGTTTCCACCTTTGGGCTACTGGGAATGATGGTGCCATGAACATGGATGTACAAGTTTTTGAGTCCCTGCTTTCAGTTAATTTAAGTATAAACCTAAAAGTAAAATTTCTGGATTATATGGTAGTTCTATGTTTTACTCCTTGAGGTACCACCAAACCATTTTCCATAGAAGCTGACCCATTTTACATTCCTACCAGCAAGGCACAAGGATCCCAGTTTTTTCACATTTCACCCATTGCCAAAATTTTTGATTTTCCAATTTTTTGGTAATAGCCATTCTCGTGGGTACAAATAATATCTCATTATGCTTTGATTTGCCTTAGTGACTAGTGATGTTGTTCATCTTTTCATGTGTGCAGTGGCCATGGGTACATCTTCTTTGGAGAAATGTCTGCTCAGATCCTTTGCCCATTTTTGAATTGGGTTGTTTGTCTATTGTTAAATTGTAAGGGTTCCTTATATGATCTGGATAGCACAGTCTTCATGTACATACCCTTATTCCTTAGGCCCATAAATACTGTGTGCTTTGGGCTTCCTTTTACTGAGAACATTGAAATGATTCTGTTTTCTATTAGCTAATCCACTCCTAAACATAAATTTCTTTCCTTTCCTTTCCTTTTCTCCTGTCTTTTGAGTGCCACACCTGCAGCATATGGAAGTTCCTGGGCTAGGGGTCGAATGGGAGCTGCAGCTGCCGGCCTACACCACAGCCACAGCAATGCAGATCCTTAACCCACTGAGCAAGGCCAGGGATTGAACCTGAGTCCTCGTGGATATCAGTTGGTTTCCTTACTGCTGAGCCACCATGGGAACTCCAGTAAACATAAATTTCTAACATTGGCTATTATAAACACCTGCTTTATTAAGCAGTAGCTTATATAGCCAAGGGGAAAGTTACTAGTATTTCACCAAATATGAAATAATCAGCTTAGGAAATATGTAACTCAAACGATTTTCACTAAAAGAAGGTTAATTTTCAGTTTGCCAAATGGAATTCATTATAGCTTTTAAAAGACAGCATACCCCCTCGCTTTCATGGCCATCACTCACTCCTACACCCCTTTTCCTTTTGGTCATTGTTACTCCAGGCCCTAGAGAGGTGAACGGTGCCTCCTCAGGTAAGTTAACTGTAAAGCTGATGAAACCTACATTTTAGGGCCTCTTACTTTCATGGGCCCCTTCCAAGATCTTATACCTAATTATGCCTTTGCAACTTTTATTCTTTAGAGAAGTCTTTTCAACTTTCATAAACTGCAGGCCCACAAAATCCGGATGTGCCCCTGAATACGTTTCTTCCATCTGAAATCGTGTCTTAATCATTGTTGCACTGCTGACAAACCAGCCTGGGGTCTGTTGTGCGGTATCCTAAGTTATTTATGGCTGGCTTTCTTGCCTTGCAGTTTCTGATCTGGGGTGCCAAGCCACCACACTTTTCTGCAGAATTCCAGAAAAACATGAGCCCTGGGTGTTTCCAGTCAGCCCGGGTATGCTCCCCTGGCTTCTGTTTCCAGCTTTGTCAGCACACAGCACTTGTCTGGCTCTGGGCACTCAGAGGAACATGCAGGCCAGATTTTGAAAATTTAGTTCCTAGCTGTTCATGCAAAATATGCATGTCCTTTTGTACTGTGCACAGAGCCATAAATAGAATTTTCTACTTGCACAGTGAGGGCAAAGAATGCAATTGTCAGTCTAATGCCTAATCTTTGAAAACTTTCATGAGCATAACTTAGGCACTTTCCTAAGTATTAGGGTATCTTGTGAGGAGTAAAAAATGAACCTTGTGTGCTTTTATCAGATTGTATGATTTTATTATACAAAAACTTACTGTCCTGCAGTAAGGCTTTAATGGCAAAGGAACTATTCATGTATATAAACTGTGTTTTATATTCTTCTCCTTTTCTCTGTGCAGTTGTAATAACTCAGACAATTGACATTTCTCTGTGAAGGGGATATCTGACAAGATATTATTAGCATGGTCTCCTTCGAAAGGCTTTTTTTCTTTCTAAAAAAAAAATGCTCGAGTTCCCCCTTTCCTTCTTTATTTCCTTTCTCTTCCCTTCCAAAACAATTCCATCCTACAGTCATTAGTTTGTACAGAGCAAGGTGTGCACCCACTGGAAGTATGGAGTATCCCAACGCTGTCATCATGAGGGAACCTCCAGGTGAAGGGTGGGGTGTATCCATGAAGCTCAAGAGAACCTATGTGGCTTTGGGAGGCCATCTGTGCAAGGGAAGGATGACAACAGTGGGTGACTGGTTACAACCCAATAGAGTTGATCAAATAAGTAAATATTTTGGGAATAATGAGAAATGCATTTCTTAACAAAAGAGAAGGGACTTACAATACAGAAAGGGATAAAACTACAGTTGACCCAGTGGCACTGCATTGGAGTTGGAAGTATTGGTGTGAGCTAATGATTTTCATTCTACAGAGATAGAGAATTACATGTGTAAATGTGTGTGTGCATATGTGTACAGCTATGTCTTCTCTAGCTCTGTCCACTCAGAGAATTTAGGAGCAGCAGCATCCCAAGAACAATGACCATACCCAGCCCCCAGATCTTGGCTTCTAACACCAACCTACCCTAAAGGGAACCAAAACAGGGGCAGGGAAAGTACAAGGTGAGATTGAAATATCTTGTTGGGCCAGAAAACAAGGAAGTGCTCATAGAATGATGAGGATGTAACAGAAGTCACAAAAGCCTTTTTGAAGGGGCTTCTACTAATCAGACTTAGGATATCATGAAGCCTTTTTGAAGGGGCTTCTACTAATCAGACTTAGGATATCATGAACATCAAAATAAATGGTAGTGGAATTCCTGCTCTGGTGCAACGGGAACTGTGGTGTCTCTGCAGCAGCAGGGACATGGGTTCAATTCCCAGCCCAGTGCAGTGGGTTAAGTATCCAGCATTTCCACAGCTGAAGTGTAGGTTGCAACTCCAGCTCAGATTTGATCCCTGGCCCTCTGGGACTTCGTAAGCCACAGAACAGCCAAAAAACAAAAAACAAAATAAATGATGGTAATAGATAACCCATTATACAGTAAAAATCTCTGAGTCCATATTATAGAAGTAAAGAACAAGTCAAATATTTGATAAGTGAAAGGATGTTTACGTAGCTTCAAGGCAATGCTATACAAGATACATGTTAATTATAATGGGAAAAGACTATCTTTATAGTGGAGAATTCGTGCAGCCACCACCTTAATCAAAATGACCAAAAACGAATATCCTTGATAATGGGGCAAATTGAATGCTTGTGCCAACCAATCGAAAGATGTAAAAAGAATGAACCCAGCATCATTTCTGTGATTTCTGGCAAAATTTATAATCTAAAGCATGAGAAAAGATCAAACTCAAATTTAAGGATATTCTACAAGACAAACTGGCTGGTAGCCTTCAAAAATGCCAGAGTCATGAAAGCCAAGGACACTCAAAAAAGGAAGTGTTTTGGATTAAAGAAGACTACAAAGAATGCCAACTGGATTCTTCTACAAAGGAAATCATTGGAATGATTGATAGATCTTGAGTGGGATCTGAGGTGGTCATAACATCAGTGTTTATTTTCTGATTTGATGGTTGTATTCTGTTTATGTGGGAAAATATCTTAGTAAAAAATACACATTACAATGTTCAAAGGGTATGGAGGATCAGGATGGCAACTTTCAAATGGTTCAGAGGAAAAAAAAAACCTTTGTTGTCATACTTGCAACTCTGATGTAAGTCTGAGATTGTTTCAAAATAAAATAAAATGTTAAATTTGCTAAAGTTGTAAATAACTTCAAATTTCCACAGTGCATGTAGATTTTAATCATTAATTGATAATGGAGAGTGTGTATGGACCTTGAAGTCTGCCATGAAAGTTGTCAGTGATTCCATCCTGATATCTTTCTGTAGCTTGAAAATGTGTTTATTTGCAGCTACTAAGATCTCATTCACTTTCCAGATCTTATATAGCTTGCCATTTAAATAACCCCTCTTTGAGATTATTGTTATAAATCCCAAATATCAAAGGGAAGTAGAAAGGGTAACAAAGTTCTTTGGCCCTGAAGAAATCTGTTCTGGAAACTGTTACAACAAATTTGCACGATAAAATAACGCATAGAGGAAGCTTGGTGTTGACAGTAGTAATCCATTACTTCATCTTTGCTTTTAACTGTAGCTATGAAATTTGGTGTCTACTCAGAAAAAAAGGAGATAAATACATATTTTCCATTATATACAAACCCGTTATATGACTACTGTTTTAAAATGTTGGACTGCACTATAGTAATTTTGGGAGCAGGCTGCGCCTACCGTTTTCTAGTGGAGAGCTTCTATTAAGGAGATTTGTACACCCGGTCTTCCCAGTATTGAAATGTGATTGCATCTCTGCAGTTGTTCATGGCACTTCCCGAACTGTCCAGCAGGTGGTAGTCTAGGAGAGGAACAGTTCTCTTCCTTCTCCATCCCCCTACCTACCAGCAAAACAGAAGGAATGTGGACTCAGCAATGTGCCTTCTGTTCTCTGGCGTAAGAATGGGATTTCCAAGGTTGTTCTTTCAAAATGGGTACTTAGGTGCAGAGAGTATCTCCAGAAAGGAGCTAAAAATAGTTTTGTGTATCTGTATGATTGTGCAGTATTCTGAAGTTCAAAAAATCTTTTTCTTCTTCTTTTTTTAATGGTGTCCAGAAATTCCACTGGTTCTGTATCTCTTTGCCCTCATTTCGATGACATGGCTCTGGGGAGGCCTGCACATGGCTTACAGACACTTCTGGATGCTGGTCCTCTTTGTCATTTTCAACAGTCTGCAGGTAAGCCTTACCATTTGGTTACAGCACGTGTATCCTAATGAACGCAGGGCGTGGAGTTTCAATGTAAAGGAATCAAGCATCTACACATAGGTGAATTCTCATTTTCAAAAGCAGCACACAGTGTTGCAGAATAAAAGGATAAAGATCATGTTAAAAATTAACACTTGAAATATGGCTGGGCTTCTACCTTGCTGGTTATACAGATCGGGAAGACATAAAATATTTATTCTCCATCATTTTGACAACACCTAAGTAACTACAAAAACATGTTTCTTTTTCAACAGGATTGATGTTTATAAACTTTGCAGATGGCAACCATCCAGGGCATATGCACATATTTGGACTGGAGCTGTGTCTAAAAATTAGATCAGCTCTAGAGGAGAAAACTAACAATGATGGTCAAGCAATTCCTTCTTAATTCTGGTGTTTAGTGTTTTGGTTCCCTAAAAAATGATTGACACCCTTCAAGTCTGGCAATGCCTAGCTTAAAATAGCTTTGTGAGCATGTTTAGGTAGCATAACTAGGAATTATAGATCTGTAATAAAAGTTAAAGCTAACTTTTTTCGTCTTTTTGTTAAATGGAAAAAAAGTTGCACCCTGAAATTAGCACATGGGACAGATGAACTCACTTTTCTTATTTTCCAGAATTGAAAAGAACTGTCCTAGACTAAGACAGTTTCCTGACTTTGCCAAAGATATCTCTAAACAGCCCTGGTTTGGACCACCATCTTGCAAGAAACCTCTGTAGAAAAACATATGCGGGTTATAGCACATAACTGAAATATGACTCACATTTAGCTTTGCTTCTTGAGACAGATTCATTAATGAGATTGTCTCTAACAGCATGATATCAATTTTGGGAAGGAAAGAAACAAAAGTTTAGAATCAAGTTGTTACAGGTCAATAGGTCAATATAGAGATCTCTCCCAATAGATGAGTTATATTTGGGTCCCTGCTACTAGCCGCAGAGTGCCAGTGCTGCCATGGCTACAGGATGGGATGACAGCCCTGCCCCTCTAGGAGCTGATACTTCAGGAAGCAAGCTAACAAGTAGCTTGGATACACTGTGGCAGTGTAAGGGTACACTGTGGCAGGCGACTGGTAAGGAAAGTGTTAAGTGAGCAGAGTGTAGAACCTGTTTACTTCTGCTTGTGCCTGTGTTTGAACTGAGCCCAAAAAGTGAGTAACTCAACTTGGAGGCCCTGTCTTGGTCACCTTGAAATCTCTAGGCCTAGTGGAACTAACACCAGAGTCCCCACTGACAACCTACAGGTGGATTTTATTTGGTGGACACACACTGGTACACAGAACAGGGTTTTAGCTTTTTCAAATACTTGCTGAAAACTTAAAAAAAAGTTTTTATTGGCATATAGTTGACTTACAATGTTGTATTAGTTTCAGCTGTACAGCAAAGTGAATCAGTTATATATATACATATATCCATTCTTTTTTTCCCATATAGGTTATTATGGACTATTGAGTAGATTTCCCTGTGCTATACAGCAGATCCTTGTTAGTTATCTATTTTATATACAGTAGTGTGTGCTTTACTCCCACCTTCCTAATTTGTTCCTCCCCCTGCCATAGTTTCCCCTATGGTAACCATAAATTTGATTTCGAGATCAGAGAGTTTGTTTCTGTATTATAAATAAGTTCTTTTGTATCATTTTTATTAGCTCCACATGTGAGTAATATGAACTTATCTTCATTTGACTTAATTCACTTAATATGATAATCTCTAGATCCATCCATGTAGCTCCAAAAGGCATTATTTTGTTCTTTTTTATGGCTGAATAATATTCCATTGTATACATTGTGTGTGTACCACATCTTTATCCATTCCTCTGTTGGTGGACGTTTACACTGCTTCCATGTCTTGGGTATTATAAATAGTGCCACAGTGAACATTGGGGTGCATGTATCTTTTCAAATTATTGTTTTCTCCAGATATACGCCCAGAAGTAGGCTTGCAAGATCATATGGTAGTTATGGTTTTAGTTTTTTTAAGGAAACTCCATACATTGCACCAATGTACCTTCCTCCCAACAGTCTGAGGGTGGGGTGGAGTGGGGAGTTCCCTTTTTCCACACCCTCTCCAGCATTTACTGTTTATAGACTTTTTGATAATGACCATTCTGACTAGTGTGAGGTTATACACCTCTTGGTACTTTTGACTTTCATTTCTCTAATAATTAGTGATATTGAGCATCTTTTCATGTGCTTTTTGGCTGTGGTCTGTTGTCTTTGTTGAAATGCCTATTTAGATCTTCTGCCCATTTTTTGATTGGCTTGTTTTTTGTTTTTTGGGTTTTTTTTTTAATATAAAACTGCATGAGATGTTTGTGTATTTTAGAGATTAATTCCTTGTTGGTTGCTTTGTTTGCAGAGATTTTCTCCCATTCTATGGATAATCTTTTCTTTTTTTAATGGTTTCCTTTTCTGTGCAAAAGCTTTTAAGTTTAACTAGAATTGCAAACTTTTAAAATTGAGAAATTCCACATAAAAACCTGAATTATGATTTTTCTTTAATAGTGGTACTTGCATGGCAGCAGTTTTCAAGTCCCAATTAGATTCTACCCTCTTTATTTTATTTTATTTTATTTTATTTTCCCTTTTGGGGCCAGTCCTATGACATATGGAGGTTCCCAGGCTAGGGGTCTAATCAGAGCAACAGCTGCTCGCCTAAGGCACAGCAACAGGTCTGAGCCACATCTGTGACTTATGCCACAGCTCACAGAAATGCCGGATCCTTGAACCCACTGAGTAAGCCAGGGATTGAACCCACATCTTCATGGATACTAGTTGGGTTCGTAACCCGCTGAGCCACACTGGGAATTCCCAATATGCCCTCTTTAGATGGGATATGTGACCTCATTATACCCAGTATTTTTAATTCAGTTATTTTACCTCCCTCAGAGTTTGCCAATATTAAAGTTTATTAAATAAGTGATGAGTAAATGGTCGGAGATGGGTATGTGAGGCAGAGAACACAGTGTTAGCCTAGGATGCAAAAAGGAAGTATGATTAATCTTGCCTACATTAAGCAAAAGACTGGGGAGGAAGAAATATCTTGCAGTTAGAAAGGTGGTAGTGGAGAGAAGATGGAAGGCTAAATTGACTTAATCTCCATATTACCATGCTCAGGAGGGGATGTTAATCTTCAGTCTTTTGGTAAAAGGAAGTCATCAAAGTTGGGTTATTTTGATCTGATTTAGTTTATTTAAATTTTATTAGTTTTTTTTCTCATTTTTAAATTTTGAATGGGAATGGCATGCCCATTCCTACTTTTTAAAAGGATAACTGGAAATGTTGAGGACAGTATTGAAAAGAAGAGCAGCTCCAGGCAGGAAGGTTATTATATTCCAGCCTACAGTGTTCTGGCAGTATACCTGGGACTAGAGACAATGTGACGGGCTTGAGAATATTATAGAGATAAATATTAATGAAATTTGGCTTGCCAATTAAACATAGGAAGGTAGGGTGTGAGAGAGAGCAACATCACCTAGAGATGCTGGCTTGGGTGAATGACTGGGCACTGACTCCTCTGGTCAACACAGAGATCACGTCAAGAGAGGGTTCTGGGACATACACAGCAGAGGTGGTGAGTTGGTGAGATTTGGCTCCCTATGTTTTTAATAAGAAGGGAAAGAGACTCTTAGTGAAAGAGAATCACTCTTGGAGTTGCTGGTAGAAAAGAAAACTTCAAGAGAAAACAACACCGAATTCTATCAAGTGTAGCGGAGAAGCTAAATAGGATGAGAACTGGAGGACAGTGTGGTCCAGTACATTGGTCCCCAAACTGCATTGCTGTCAGGATCACGTGAAGGGCTTATCAAAGCACAGACTGCAGGTCCCACACCCAGAGTTTCTGATACAGTAGATCAGGGTGGGTTCTGAAAATGTGCATTTCTAACAAGTTCCAGACGATGCTGACACAACTGCTTTATAAACCACAGCTTGAGAACCCCTGGTTCAAGGAAAGCATAATCGTAACTCCACCAGCCTACTTACTATTTGGTTGACTTCAGCTGAGTCACTGATACTTGGTTCTCCTTTCTTCATCTGTGAAACAGGAATAAACACTATTTAGGATTACAATGTGATTTAATTAAATGGCATAATGAATGTAAAGCAGTTGTACTGTACCTCACACATAAAGAACAAGAGTTTTGTTTGTTCTGTTTTATTCAAGAAGTTTAATGGAGAATGAGAAAGAGAAAGCAGAAGCGTAGGAAGGAAGTTAGTTTGGTTCGAAGGAAATTTGGGGGTTTTGTTTTCCTGTTGTGAGAATAAACAACAGAGAAGAAGAAACTGACAACTGGAGAGAAGACTGGTTGCCTCGGCAAGATCACGGACAGGTCAGGAAGAGCAGAGGAGATAGACGGCCAGTGTGAAGCCAGAGGAGATATGTTTCTCTGAGGCTTAGGAAAAAAGGATGGATAGACAGGTGTACACAGAAAACTACTCTGGAGCTGAAAGTGTGGAAAGTCGGAATTTGTATCTAATTCCTTCTCTCATCTATGAAAGGCAAAAAGCAAGGACATGTTTTGAGAGGATGGGGTTAAAAGCTTGAGGTAAAAATAATAAAAGGTAAGGAGCAGTTTCTAGACAGTAAATAACAAATTTTGGTGAGTTGAAAGATGGTAGAAAAATGACTGCTTGGAGAGAAACTGGTCAGATTTGGGTTGGAAGCCTGAAATCTATAATTGTAATTCAACAGTGATGAAATGAGTTAAGCCTTATGATTAAAATGGTAGCCAGTGTAACCTGTCCAAGTATATATACAGGGAAAAGGTTTATGGAGCTCTTACAGAGATGGGAGGTTTGGTAATTAAGGAAGATTATTGGGTATTAAACTGTATTTCATGGGGAGATATAAAAGGAGTCATTATGATCCCTTTCTTGGGGGAACTGAAATCAAGCTAAGTATAAGTAAAAACTAAAAATATTTTAAACTCGTGTTTGATGAGCTTAAGTCCATCTGTGTGGCACTGTTGAAGCAATGACTGTTCTTATCAATATTGCCTAGTTATCTGGTACACTGGCACATTCCGAGTACCAGTGCTCAGTGAGTCAGTCCTAAAAGGAATGCCTATGAAGAATCACTTGGAAACTATGATTTCTCTAGGGTTTGTTAAGGTTCATTTAATTTATAAACTATTTCATGTCTTCCACTTGGATATTTCCATTTTCCATGGAATATGGCTATATAGTAAGCTCTTCCAAGTATATTTCATGAAAACTTGATGTTTTTTTTTTAAACTGGCCTTTGTATTTTATTATTTCTTTTGTCAACAGCCTTGATTACAAAAGTGTATTATGTTTCTTAGGCTTGGCTTTTATATTTTGCTCAGAGGCAACTATCCTCTCATGTTTTTTTTCATGATTATATCATAGGTGCTCTAAAAATGATGGAAAAGGGTAATTTTTATTATATTCTTATTTCTTGATATTTATTATTGGATACAGTTGCTAAAAGGAAACATTTTAAAAATTTATTTTATTAAAATATAGTTGATTTACAATGGTGTCTTAATTTCTGCTGTATAGAAAAGTGATTCGAATATATATACACACACATTCTTTTTCACATTTTTTTCATCGTGGTTTATCACAAGATATTCAATATCATTTTTTGTGCTATACAGTAGGAACTTGTTTGTTTATTCTATGTATAAAAGTTTGCATCTGCTAACCCGAACCTCCCACTCTATCTCTCCCCTATCCCCTCCCCATTGACAACCATAAGTCTGTTCTCCTTGTGAGTTTGTTTCTGTTTTATAGATAGGTTCATTTGTGTCATATTTTAGAGTCCACATGTAAGTGATATCATATGGTATTTCTGTTTCTGACTTACTTCACTTAGTATGATAATCTTTAGGTCCATCCATGCTGCTGCAAATGGCATTGTTTCATTCTTTTTTATGACTGAGTAATATTCCATTGTGTGTATGTACACACGTGCACATGTGCGTGCATGCACGCACACACACACACACACACACACATCTTCTTTATCCATTCATCTGTCGATGGTCATTGGTCAGTGCCTATGCTACGCTCTTGTTTTACGCATCACTCCCAAGCTTAACTACATTCTAAAATGTATTTCTGTTTTTAAGCAGGACCATTCGGCTTCAGACTTACATACAGCATTTATTTCAGGTTTCTCTACAGCTCTCTCACATTTACTAAGTCAAAATTTCACTGACTGTCTTCTTACATGTAGGGAATCCCATGTAAGATAATGAGGATAGCCAGCAATAAAGACGCATAAGCTTTTTGAAGATGCTGAAGAATGTTTTTGGAGAAGTTTCATATACAGAGAAGAACCTTTCCAAAAGCTAAAATGCATTCTTTTTGGAATGCATCAGCTGGCAAGGGAGCAGAACTTTACATAGCATGGGGATATGACACTTCTTACTGAGTTACGAGATTGCATTCTTTAGAATCTAATTTGACTGTCTCTCTGAAACTGACTTGTACTTGTTCATTTATCCAAGCATCTGGTCCCGAGATGTTCCCTAGCAGTTTTTGAATCATTCCCTATTTCGGAGAAGGGAGTTTCAGCATGAAATTTGTAGCTAAAAATATATAGCCTGTATTCAAATTTAAGGTCAGCTGGTTTAAAATCGTCTTCATTCCTAGCCCCATATCTTAAACAGCTAGGGAAATAAGTGACTCAAAGGTGGAAACAGTTTATTCTATGTTTTAAAAAATTATTGTTCTTTGATGACTACTAGAGTGCCTTGAACACCTAAAGCATTTTTTTCTTCAACTCAAAAACAGTGCCTCTTTTCTTTTTTCCCCCTTCTTTCTTTCCCTCCCTCCCTCCTTCCCTCTCTTTCTTCCTTCTTCTTTCTTTGCTTTTCATGTATCTCTTGTTGTCATATGTTGAATTTCAGTTTTAAAACTAAAGCCATCTTTTATAGAGATTTTTCCCAAGGGAAACAGTCCTTGAGGTAAAAGAAATGGACTGTGTTTCCTTGCTCGTGAAAAGCTACATAGCTCATCACAAATGGAAAAGAGAAGAAAATTAACAATCCTCCTTTAATATTCTTCTGTGAGGTGCAGGTGTCTGCTTAGAGTACAGATTTAGTCTTGGCTGCTTTCTTTTGAGGATAAACAGCTCTTGGGAAATACACATTGTTAAATAATCAGTTACAGAGGACTAATTGTTTCAAGGCACTCCCTTTGCAATTGCTTTCCAACAGCCAGCAGTAATAAGAAATGTCACTTTGTTTCCATTGGAGACTAGCACATGAACTATTCATGAAGAGTGGAAAAGCAGTCTTCCCAGAAATCCCTGGAATAAACATGTAGAAGCCAGGGGAAGATGGGACTCTGTCACTGCTTTGTCCCAGAACCACGTCAAGTTCAGTGGAAAAAAAATCACTACACTTGTTTTGGAGAGTGAAATTCAGAAACTAATAAATGCCTCCTGTGCTCTTCAGAACACACCCAAACATTGCTATAACTTTGCAAGTAAATACACAGAAGCTAAGACAAGGAGATGTATTTAAATTGTCTCGATTAGGTCACACCACTCTGTTTAATGTTCAGTAGCATCTGGGCTGGTGAACTATCTGTGTTTTCCTGCGGTAAACTTCTCCATTTGACAATGAATGACAGCTTCTAACATTACCTTGCCATTTGCCTGTTGATCGGCCAAGCAGGTTTCTTCCAACAGACTGCAGGATGTTTACTTTTGCTGGTACTGGGTTCTCTAAATAAAAGTATCAGGATCTGATAGCCAGTGAATGTCTTCTCTAAATACAGGTTTAGTGATGTCGGGGTGAATTGACTCCCTTTTAACACCTAGTGCCTTCTTGCAAAACAGGTGTGTCTACATTTCTCCTGCCCTAATCCTATCTTCTTTTCTTTTTCTGTGGTTTTCCCACTTAAGAGTTTTTTCTTGTACCCCCTACAACCACATTTTTTGGCCATGCCCACATCATGTGGAAGTTTCTAGGCCAGGGGTTGAACCCATGCCACTGCATGTGGCCCAAGCCACTGCAGTGAGAACTCCAGATCCTTAACTGGCTGTACCAAAAAGGTATTCCTTCAAGCACATTGTGTTTTTTGGGCATTTTTAAATCCTGGGCATAAATTTTTTTTTTGTTTAGGCATAAATTAGATTCTTGAGATAAAACAAGAACCGGTATAGCATGTGACAGAAGAGTACAAAACAAAACCTGGTTTTCTGGGAGCAGCACTGTAGCATGGCTTCTTGGGCTCTAGGTTTTCACCTTACCTATGAAAGGATCTAGCACGCTCTGATTCTTGAAATATCAAACCTACAAAAATGATAGCAGAATACATTATCTCCCCTTTTAAAACTGTTTTGGGAAAAGAAAGCAAACAGTAAACATTTGGGGCCAATTTTTACCCAGTCATTCAGATTCTTTGTCGTGGTGTTAATTTATAATTTCTGCAGGGTCTAAAACTTTATTCTTAACTCATGTATTACTCCAACATTGGGGTTGAGAGAATACATTTTTTTGTAAATACATTTACATGCATATTTTCTGATAGCATTCTTTAATGTTGAGCCATTAGCTGGAATAGAAAGAGTGTGCACTTGTGTTGTGCAGCTTTTGTTCTGCCAAACAACTTGACGTCTTCTGAACTTTAGTAACCTACTTTCCACACAGAAGTGCTGATTCTTGACCTAAGCTTTGTCCTAAGTATTATATGAAAACATATGTATAAAAATACAATTGTAGGAGTTCCCATTGTGGCTCAGCAGGGTGAAGACCCCATGTTGCAGTAAACTGTGGTGTAGGTCACAGCTGCATCTCCTATACGACCCCAGTCCAAGAACTTCCATCAGCTGCCAAGTGCAACCATAAAAAGAAAGAAAAAATATCTATGTGTGTGTGTATATAATTTACATATATATAATTGTAAACTACATAGTACTTTTAGAAGTACCATAAGTGAATAAAAGGACAAAAAAGAAATGTTGGTCTCAGAAGCCATGTGGAGGTAAATGAGAGTCTTTAAATCCTGTCTTCAGCCACTGGTTCTCCCCCTGAGTGGTGTCACCCCCTCATAGGTGGTTCCCTCATGCTATCCCCTTGATTGCTGTCACAGTGCCTGCCTTAAAACAGAAATCACTTGTCATCCCTCATCTGTTTTTAAATGTGTAGAACATGCCATCAGTTTCAAGGTGGTGACTTATATGGGCAAAATAAGCTTATGAGACCACAGGGATTGGCATGGACTATAGATTTGGAAAATGCAGACTCCTCCCCAAAGAATGCAAAGGAAAAAAGCAAACATTGTGTGAGCCAAACAAAAGCTTTGGCAGGTGAGTTCTTAAAAGACGGCAGTCAGTATGCAACCCTCGTGTAAAAATAAGTTCACATCTCTTCCTCTCAAGAGGATTAATTTTTTTTTTTTGGAAGCCAAATGGACTATGGGCCAATCATGGTGGTTTGGTGGAAACTAGGTTTCAGGCATTGTAGTGCCTAATCTAGGTTATGGTTTGCCCCCTCTCTTGAGGCAAAATGAAAGTTTGTTTGGGGCACCTAAGTGACTGACCTCAAAGTCTGCTGTGTTTTCTGGAACTCTTCTCTGGACTCCCTGTTTTCTCAGTCCCTGGTACTACAACAAAATTGCTGAGTTCTCTGCTTAGTTTTTGAGCCTTTGAGCAGCTGCTTTCTGCTTAGTTTTAGCCTTTCAACCTGGGTGCAGGCAGCTCCAGAAGTGGCAATGCCTTTACAGTTCCCTTTTTCTTTGGGGTCTTGGCCCCTCAAATCCTGGTCACTCTAGTAGATTTGAATCCTACTTTTTGTCTTCCCAACCTAGTCAGATTGCTGCAAGTCCCAGGCTGCTGCTGCTTGTTCAGCCTCTAAGCATCTCACTCTGAACTGGAAAATTCCCCAAAGAAAAACAAAAACAGCAGTGAATACAGAGCTCCCCCACTCAATGGATTGGATTTCTCTCCAGGGTCTTGGCCCCTCAAGTACTAGATCTTTTGATGCCTTCCCTCTGCTATTTTCTAAGTGTTTTTGTTGTTGTTTTATTATTGTATATGTGTATCTGAATGTATATTCTCCAGCTTGTAGAATTGTACTCAGAGTTAACCTGATATAAACTCCATCAGAGCCAGGCACTAAAGTCTCTAATTTATTTCAACAAACATCTAATAAATGTTTAACATAAACTGAATGCACATTAATAAGTTAAGATATTTAGAGCCACTGCAACTCATCAGCTATCTAGGGGATACCCTTTAAACGTATGCACTAGGCTGGAGCTTCTGGGAAAACTGATAAGGAAGCCTGTTCATGCAACTTCTTAAGGTTAGCTGATGAGGTGTACTTTCTGTCTTATACATCACCAAAATACAGATACCGTATTTTTAATTTTTTTTAATTTATTTTTTGTCTTTTTAAGGCCACACCCATGGTATATGGAAGTTCCTAGGTGAAGAGTCAAACTGGAGCTGCAGCTGCTGGCATAAACCACAGCCACATAAACACAGGATTCCAACTGTATCTGTGACCTACACCACAGCTCACAGCAATGCCAGATCCTTATCCCACCAAAAGAGGCCAGGAATTAAACCTGACTCCTCATGGATACCAGTCAGGTTCATTACCACTGAGACACAATGGGAACTCCTACATGCTGTGATTTTTAAAATTAAAAACTAAGATCTTAGAATTTGTAATCCACCAACTGAAGACTGAGATTCAGAAATGATATTCTGGCTATAGAATAACCTCATAGCTAATTACACATCTGAAATTAACCAATAAAAAAAAACACATACAACACAGAAAAGCAACCTTGTCTCAAAAGGTTACAGCCCTAGGAAATAGGTTTGCCTTCTCAGAATGTGGATTTTGTAGGAGTCTCCTCTGTGGCTCAGTGGGTTAAAGATCCAGTGCTATCTATGCAGTGTCTTGGGTCACTGCTGAGGCACTAGTTTGATCCCCAGCCCAGCACAGTGGGTCAAAGATCTGGCATTGCCACACTTGTAGTGTAAGTTGCAGTTGATGCTCCAGATTCAATCCCTGGCCCAGGAACTTCGATATGCCACAGGTACAGCCAAAAAAGAAAGAAAGAAAAGGAATGTGGATTTTTTTTAAGTGCCAGCTAAAACCCTACTGAAAAAAATCTTAATGGCACAAATTCAAATATAAACTGAAATTTGAAAAATTTATTTTAGATCCAGGGAGTTCTGTCTTCATACTTCAGAATAAATCAATTCAGTGTTACTGCTTTCCTTTGCAAGTATTTTAAATAGTACTCTCTCTAGCTTGAGAAATAGCATGAAGTAGTGAGTTAAAAAATATTTTTGAATACACGTACTGCCCTTCTAATTTTTAGCTTTGTGATCTTAGACAATTTATTTAATTTCTCTGAAATGAGTTATGACTGCCTACTTTATAAGGGTTCTGTGGGCATCAACCCAAAAATATTTTAAAATTTCCAGCACATGAAATCTGTGTAATAACATTAACTGCCTTTCTCCTTTCCCTAATGTGATACTATAATTGCATACTCATTTAAGATTATTTTCATACAAATTAAAACTCTGAGCTTTGGATCGTCATAGCCTATCACTGAAATGGCTAAGTGCTTCTCTAAGTGCTGATTTATTCAGTCTGTTCAGAACTCTGATGATGTCAGAGGCCACATTCACTAAGCTATCATCATATGATCTTATTTGGCCACAAGACCCTGGTATAGATACTTATAAGTGTGATGTAAACACAAAACCTATTAGTTATAAATCATAGTGTGTCGTTCGTTCATAACGAATGCCTTGGAACACTCAGGGACTTCAGACTCTCTGGGAACTCTCATTATAAAGTGGTAGTATATGGAGTTCCCATCGTGGTGCAGTGGAAACAAATCTGCCTATTATTATCCATGAGGATGCAGGTTCAATCCCTGGCCTCGCTCAGTGGGTTAAGGATCCGGCGTTGCTGTGAGCTGTGGTGAAGAATGCAAATACTGCTTAGATCCCATGTTGCTGTGGCTGTGGCGTAGGCTGGCAGCTGTAGCTCCGATTTGACCCCTAGCCTGGGAACTTCGATATGCCGGGAGTACAGCCCTAAAAAGTAAATAAATAATATAAATAAATAAAGTGGTAGTATGATAGATTACATATATTTTACCTTATTGTTTGAGCCAATAGCATAACACTGGAAATTTTATATTCATTCCCTGAAAAGCATTAATCTATCTAGAAAGTGTTTGCCTATGTAAATGTTAGACCACGTGTCTCTATGCCTTTATGCTCAAGATAGAATTACAATAGAAATCACAAAAGTAATATAACTAATATTTATAAAATAGCTTATTATACAGAATTGCATTTATTTCATTTAATCCGTACAACAATCCTGCAAGGTAGAGACTATTTGCCATTTTACATACGAAGAAATGGAGGCTTAGAGAAGCTCACTAAATTAACAAAGGTCACACAACCAATAACTCATGAGCTTGGAGCCTAGAAACTGTGATCAGTTCCCACACTAGACTATGTGATGCTGGAAGACAGTAGAACCTCTTATTATTTACTTATTCCACAGTACCGTAGCAGAAGGTTGTGTTTATGGTTAGATATTCAACAAATGCTTGTTGAATTAAAAAGTTTTGCTTAATTAAAATTCATAAAGAGGAAAAATGAAGTGAATAAGTAAGCATAATTAACATATGAATTATTGTTTTGTTACCTGCCATTCATAAAAGGTAATGCATTTCAACAGATATTCGTCTATTTTAACATTGATGTTCACTGTAAAGTTAGATTCTCCCAAAGAATGGTCCGTTTTTGGCTTAGTTGAAGATCCTCATTGAGGGCTCTGTGGGACAGCAGGCTTCAGATCAGACAGCAGTTTCCACAGTGACTATGCTGCCCACAAGTTATCTGGCATCCTTCATTTCCCTAGTTCTGTAATTTAGCCAGTCTTAATAGAAGTGCCTTAGAACATCAAGTCAGGTTAGCAAGTCAGATTTCCTCTTGCTTGCCGTGCGTGGACTTTTGTAAACACCGAGGAAGCTGAAACAGAAATAAAAAAACAGGATCCTTGCCCTCAAAGGCAGGAAAAGCTCTAGAAAAACATGTGCAATTGGTCATGTGTTTTTGGCTTCCTCATATGTCCCTCGCTTTCTCTTCCCATCTCTCATCAGCCCAGCCACTCTCTAAAGCTCTTAACTGCTGCTGCAATTGAACCGCCTTCCACCTGGACCAGTTGCTCAGTCTGTCTTTTAAAATATCACATAGACCTTATTGGGCAGGAAAAAGCTTACAAATGAGACACAATTAGAAACTAAGACAGGCCTAGAAGAAACATGCATTGGGTTGCACGGCCCAGGCTCAAAGCATCTAGGATGATGCTTGTTAAAGGAGACCCAAAAGACATTTGCATTGAGCCAAACAGGCCAGATGGAGGGGGTTTCCCAAACCTTTGGTAACACTCTCATCATCCATCTACTCCACTCTTTTCTGAAATCCCTAATACACATTACTTTTCAGTGAATATCAACTACCTTTAAACATGCCAGCAATGGCGTTCCCCTTGTGGCTCAGTGGAAACAAATCTGACTAGATCCATGAGGATGCAGGTTCGATCCCTGGCCTTGCTCAGTGGGTGGGGGAATCCGGCATTGCTATGGCTGTGGTGTAGGCTGACAGCTGTAGCTCTAATTCCACCCCTAGCCTGGAAACTTCCATATGCCATGAGTGTGGCCCTAAAAAGAAAAAAAAGGAAAAAAAAAGAAAGCCTTCAATGTCCAGCGGAATAACAGTTCTTAGAGTAACCAAAGCTACTGACAAGTGTCATCCCTGTGGACGCTTATCAATACCACTTTCCTATGAGATACTTCTGAGAAATTAAACTTTCTCTTATAGCCTTTTGCTTTATTACAGGGGATTATAGTCTTACTAATGAATTTTGTAACAGTTGTAAATGTCACCCAAATTACAGATGATAGACTTTTAAGTTCTCCACTTTTCATGAAGAATCACTCTAGAAATCAAAGGGAGATTGTTCAAGGATGCTTCCCTTTTTACTTCTCATCCCAAATGTGAACATTTAGTTAGGTGTTTCTCAGTCTGTGAAGAACCTGCTTCTTTTCAATTTTCTTATAATAATACTGTATCGGTAATAAGTTTATTCATAAAAATTTTCCACATTAATGATAATGTATTTATATTTCTCAGAACCTTTTAGAAATGTTCCCATGCTTAAAACAAATTTAAGAAAAGTTGTCATCCTTGTGGACACTTTTTAATACCACATTCCTCTGAGATGCTTTTGAGAAATTTAACTTTCTCTTGTAGCCTTTTGCTTTTTTTTTATTCAGACAATCATATTTTAAAGGTTTGCTTTCTTCTAAAGAAGCCAATTAAGTAGTCATTATAGAAAAAAAATCTGCAAAAGTTTTCATATCTTGAATTTTACCCATTAACAAGTTGTTTCCAAACCAGTGTCGATATTTTGAGGAAACATCCAAGAAAACATTTTTTATTTCCAAATACATACTGGACTAAGACAAAGTGTTTGGATGTCTCTCATCAGTGCCAATATGACTTTATGTGTGTATGTTCTTCAGTAAAGTGAAATAATGTGCTACAAGTAAACAAAGACTGACAAGTTCCTATTAACCTCAGAAATTGACAACAGGTTCTAAACTAGAACCCCTTGTCATTTCTGTTCTTTACCCATGAGCTCCACTTCAAAATTAAATTTTCAGAAAAATGTTAGACTAGAATAATAGAGATGTGAACTGCAAATCCAGGAGCTATCTTGAAGAAGGTGCCTTTGAATCATTGCTGCAAATGATTCTCTGAGCTTATCACCCCCGTTTTTAAAGGTTTTTGATAAGATGTGCTTATAAAATCCTCATTTTGTCCTCTTCTTCCATGTTTCAGTATGTTACAAATAAATAATAAAAGCCACAGTGTTTTGCAACGGGTAGGTTTCTGTTAGTACACTATAATTTAGTACTTTAGTCTTTGGACAGAGTCCACAGTGTTTGTTTTTTTATGCCTCTAAACCATATAAATCAAACATTTTATTAGGAAAAGTAAAGTCAGAGAAACAGAAAGGTCATCTCTACTAAAACAAAACCACATTTCTCTAGTCCTTGGTACTCAGTGCATCGTGTGCTCTTTTTTTCTCAAGCAGTGAATGCACATTTTTAATGCGAAAGTGGATAGAAACCCAAAGGAAAATCTGTTTTGAACTCTGGCTTCGTCTGAATCACCAGATGGGTTCATGAATCAATGTGGATTAACAAAATCATATACACCCCTGACCTTGATGCTCACTAACTCTCTTCCTTTCTCCTGCCTCTCTTTATAGACCTGAGAGAAGGAGGCTAGTTCTGTCCTGTTACAGTTATAGCTGTGCTCACCCTTCTTCCTGTCACTGTGAACTTTCCAAGAATCCTCGTGGCTGCTGCTGCTACCTCTTACAGCTATAAGATTCATTCCAGCTTATTCTTTCTTTTACATGTTACCCTTCTTTTGCACACCTCTTCTCATTCTGTATATCCAGAGTTCTGAGAGATTCCGTACTTTTCTCTATTGTTACCCACACTGCTTATCATTTCCTTTTTCTCTTTACAACAGTCACCTGCCGCTGCCTAACCTTCTTTATTTTCTACTCCTCTGGATTTTTGTCTCCTACGACATGTATTGCCTTTTTTGCTCCTTTCCCTATAACAACTTGGGTAATTCTTGGGCACCAAAAGTAGTTTTATCATTCTGTCAGCTTGTCACCGACTTAGTAATCTTAAATCAAAATCAACGGCTTCACTTATGGAAGAAGGAGTCGAGGATGGAGAAGCTGACTCGCTAAGTCACTAAGTTTTCTTTTTAAATTTTCTACTTCTCCTCTGTATTTTCATTTGGGGCCAAAATAGTGTTCGAAGAACATCATCATAAAAAGAAATCGGTTGCAAGTGTATTACAATATAGCACACATATAAACAGGTATGTACGGACTTGCCTATGAAATAGGTTGTACTTATGGGTCGTGATGACCCAAGAAAACAGCTTTGAATGAAGAATTAGGAAGCACAGACATGTCACTAGTGAGTTGTGCAGCTCTGGCCAAGTCATGAGGCTGGAATTTCCTCATCTGTAAAACAAATGGAATCAGACAATATCTGGTCTAGCCTGGGAACTTTATATTCTATTCCAAAACTTTATTAAAAAAAAAAAAATGGATAACGCTCTGTGTGAGAAACCAGAAACGTTTTGGAGACATCGCTTTTGCCATTCATTCTTTTTTGTACCTTCTGCAAGTCTGTGTGCTTTTCTGCCATTCTTGTGTTTCAAATTGGAAAACCCAGATCTCAGAGAGTGAGAGGAGCTCTGGAGCAACAAACCAATAAGGGCTTGGGTTTCCAGCAAAAGCCCACTGATCCCAGATGACATCCCAGTGTTCTTCCGGTCTGTCGCTCTTCTTTCTTCACTGGTAGGTGCTCTCCAAGCTTCTCTTTGCTCAATTGCTGGTATCTCAGAAGTCTCCCAGAACCCTGAAATAGCAATCGCGAGATTGACAGAAGAGTACATTTTGTATTTGAAACCGCAGTTTTGCTTTATACTAAAACCCCTTGTCCAAACAGTACATTTAAAATAGTTTAATAACTGTGTAAATAAATAGCAACTCGAGACACAAAGGTTTGTAATTAGAGGCTAAATTAACGATACTGAACGAGAATTCTCTATCACATACTAGGTGTCATTGGAAAACGTACTTCATTTCTGTAAGCCTCAGTTCCCGTCCACTCCCCTGAAAAATGAAATGATAGTAGTACCTACGTTAGGATTGAATAATATGAATAACATAATATATGTGATATGTGGCCAAGTTTGTGGAGACAGGGAGTGCTCAGAAATATTAGTTACCTTTACTATGATAGTGATGCTTATGATCTAGTTATTTGTGATCATTATAGCCACAGTAATAATTTTAAAAGTTCGTTGGAAGATCTAGAAAAGACAGAGATGGCTTCATAATAGATGTGGTCGCAGAGCTGAACTGCAAAGGGTTCCAAACTTGGAGTCTCTTGGTTTTTCAGATAAAAGAAAGGGGTGGAAAATGGCACAAGATGGAAATGAGCATGCTTACCTTCATCTAGTTGGAATGAGGCTTATGTAGGAGAATAAAAGGAAATAGAGTTGAAAAGGCCCTGGGGTGGGTGTGGGGAGGTGACCTGAGCAAAATCTTTTCACTACATTCTATGAAATCTATCAGAACAGTTTCAAGGACTTTTTAACAACTGCTAAAAAAAAAAAAATCTTTATTTTGTAAATCCCTTAACCGCTGCAAATATTTAGTTCTGTTCTCTTGCACTGCGTCCGTCAAGAAATTCAAAGACAGCCACTGGAGAGTTTATTTTGCTGGAATAGGACCATAATCACAGATGCTCATACTCCTCCCACTGTCACTGACTCAGAGAGCGATCTCCAGCAGCATGAAAGGAATTTTCTATAAATACATGATACGTAAATGCACAAAATAAAATTGTAATCCAGAGTGTAAGGGACTGTGATTTCTAAGTCTTCTGTGTTCTCCCAGTCCGAACCGCTCCCATAATGCTGAGGACCCACTGAGTCCAGAGAGCACTTCTGGTTTCAGCCACTGCACTAACAGACACTGCAGTGAAAGGACCTTATCTTATCCTTAAGGCGTAGGGAACAGGACCGTCAAGGGGTCCTCTAAACTTAGCACCGCTGGCGTCCATCTAAAATCACTGGCAGGTCTCTCTTTTCTCTTCCTCTCTCCATCTCCATTTCATCAGCTGGAATTTCTTATCATTTTTCTTTCCCTTTCAACATCTGTTTTCAATTGCACCTCGTTCTTTTCGTTGTTTCTCTCTCGATCATTCTCACACATTCGGGGGCCCTGTCAGTAATCCTCGCAATAACTATGTATGTCATCCCCTGAGACAGCAACACTTCCGCACACAAGAACCCATTTCTATGTTGAAAAAATTAAGCCCCTCAAAGTCCACCTAACAGTGTTCAGCAGGGCATTTTTGGTTTGTTTGTTTTAGGGGACATGATGCAGTTCCCAATTCAGAAAGGGCAAGAAGAGTAAAACATCCGGATCTGTGCAATTTCAGAAAGCCAGTGCACATTCCTAGGAGCAGTTAATAATGGCAGGTGCTGTGAGAAATCATAGGCAGGAAACTGGATTCCTAAAGTCAGCCAAGAGTTGATTGCTTATGTTTTTAGAGCTGTGTGAAAGAGAGAAAAGTAGCTTCCCTACTGCTGTGCAGTCAACGGGCGTCTTACAGCTGCCAGCCCCGAAGCACTTTGAAAATCACCCCTAATTATCTTTTGCCTCTGTGTTACCAACTTATCACCTAGCCCTGCAGTGAGTTTCGTGCTGTGTGTCACCAGAAGCTAGCCTCTGCTGTTTTCTAAGGAAAGAGTTGGCAACTGTCCTGAATATGGAGTGTAAATGTAATCTCCATAGTCGCGGGCTGAAGGAAAGAAAATATTGGAGTGCTCTTATCTCAACTTCAGACATCATTCCTTCTATTTATCAACTTTGCATTCCAATTTGGGATCCACATGAAGAAATAAAATAAAACCACACACACACACACCGCACACACACACGCACACTTCTCCTTTGGCCCTTAGAACTCTCTCCCTTGGCACAAGGTTACATCTGTTCACTGACGAATACTTGGCTCAATTATATGAGTTATATATCTTCCTCACTCGTAAGTCTTTTCCTGCCAAAGCAGTTGAATTCACCGACACAGCACCATCAGAGAGCGGTGGTATTTTGGCTTTCCTGGACTTTATACCCTTTGGCAAAGGAAAAGGGTTCTTACTAGTAAGTGCCCGTCAGCCACAGGGCAGCTCAGAAGCAGGTAGAAAGGGGATGGAAAGAGTGAGAGAGGGTATAAGGCAAAGTTTCTCCTAGGTGCCTAGGCTGCATTTGCCAGCAGCAGCAGCTGGGCACACCAAGCTGGGGCCTGCAGACAAGAGCCACTGTGCCTCGTCTAAAGGGGCAGCAGCTACTTGGCTCCAGTGAAGTGTTTGCTAGAGAGGAAGCAAATCCCATATCAGCCAGATCTTCTGATTTTTCTCTAGAGAAGCCAGAAACCTGATTTTTATGTGAAAGCTCCTAATTTGTTAATATTGGCAGCTCTTTAAAGACAACCTTTAAATAGTGCGCAGGCCAATCAAAACCTCTGGGCAGGCAGTGTACAAGCTGCCAGCTTTGGGGCTCTGGCTTACCTAGGAGGCGTTCTCTGAAGGGTTCCCTCCCTCAGAGTTCATGTGGATCAGGAAAAAGGAATTCTTTTCAGGCTTTGCTTGTCATTTACACATTTTTTATACAAACATTTTATAAAATCAGAGTTGCTGGAAGAATTCTTGGACCCCTCTCCTGAACATAGTCTGGAAAAAACCCCAACTTGCAGGGTGGCCTCTGGATGATATCCCCTCAAGTGACCCCCCAGGCCATGGCTGGTCCTAGAGGGAAAGAGGGAGAGGCTGGCCATTCTGGATGTTCTAGCTGGCTTCAAAACACTGGGTTCAGCCTTGCTCAGATCAGCAGCTCCAGAGCAGGCACAAATCCAGTTATCCTTGATAGACAGGGAAATGCACGTGCCTGGCGAGCCAATCCAGAACCTCCTCAGCTGTGCTTGGCAACTTGCGTCTGTCCATGCAGAAGGGAATGAGATGCTGTGGGAGACAGAGAGCTAAAGGAGGCATTGAATGGGGAGTGTCAGAGAATAGTACTTATTCCTTTTGCTCACCTGGAGCTAAAGACAAGTGGTGGAAATCAAAGGTAGAGGAGTTCAGTAAGCAGGCCACGGGAATTGCTCTGCGCTCCTTCCTTAGTGGTTCGTTCAATGTGCCCATCCATCCACTGGACTATGGTAAGTTTTCACCAAAAATAGTCCAGTGGCTAGGATGGAGACAACAGAGAGTTTTTGTTCCAAGTGGAAGAATGAGCCACGTGAGCAGATGACATGGGACAAGGCAAAAGAAATGTCAGCCCCTGAGCTCTTGGGTGTATTTCTTTTTTTATGGTGTGAGAGTTGAGCCAGAAGTCTGAATAACCGAGTCAGGACCTGCAGTTTTGACTTTCTCGCACTGTGTGTATGAAATACAGCTCAGCAATGAGATAGGGTCATATGTATCTTCTGTTTGTTTTTCTTTTTCTTTCTTTTTTCTTTTTTTTTTTTTGTTTTTCTAATTGATTTTTTTTATTTTTGGTCCCAGAGAAGAGAGGATGACAACAGCCAAAAATGTGAGGCGGGCTTGTCTCATTAAAATTTTGTTTATTTACTGGTGATTTTAAAAAGAATATGAAACATACTTGTGAGACGTTTGTGTCTGGAAAGAGTTGAGCAACTCTAAAGCTTTAGCTTGTGGCAATTGGTTAAAAATTGCTAAATTATGTTTCTTTATTTTCCATGAAATGTCAGATGTTCTTTTGCTTCTATAAAGGTCATTATGGCTTAAAGACGGAAAAAAGAAAAAAATGAAACTTGGACCCATAACTTGTTGTTGAACTTCAGAAGTGTTTTATTTACCAGTAAAATTAAATCTAAAAATGTTTTCATGGCTCCGAAACAAGAGAGACTAGATTGCAATAAAGTTAACGACTTTGTGTTACTTTCCTCTTCTTTCTAGGCCTTTCAGTGAAAAAACAAGCAGAAAGCTGGTTTGACAGGAAAAGTTGTTTATGATTACTCGGTGTGTACATATATGGGGAATATATTTTGTCACTTTGAGTGGGTGGGCTGTCATGATTCTTTCCTTATGCTTTTCTACCCTTTGATGTTCTTGAACAGAATATAGTTGTGGAAATAAGTCTTTTACTGAATATATTTTGTAGGCACTTACTAAATGCTAACCAGGGACTTCCTTCTCAAGCAAAGAAGTCATCTCCTTTTTCGTAACTGATGATGAACAACTGATCACGCACACAGGCTGGAAAAAGAGAAAGCACTAATGATTGTAGGTTATTTCCAAATAAGCCTTGTTATTTATCAGCACTGTTTGACCTGGTCATGGTGCACCACCACCTCATATCTCTTTTTGGGAGAAAAAAAAAGTGAAAAGAGTAAATAGCACTATTTCACAGGGCGAAACCATTAATTTCTCTTGCATTGCCTCTTCTAATTCTGTTACAAAGGCTGAGAGTAGTCTGGCAAAATGCAGGTCAGGAAATGATCAGTGACAGAAGACATACTAGTAATGTTTTGAAGTAGAGGGTGCCAAAGTTAATCTTTCATAGCCCCCTACTCAGCTCCCTGTGTCTTTTTCCTTCTCTTGGCTGATCTACCTCCTCCCCATAATTGTGCTTTTTTGTTGAGCTTGGCTCACTGTCACTTCATCTCCCGTGACAGTCTCAAGGTGCTAGGCTCAGGTGTGCCTCTTGTCAGGATATTGGCATCTTAAAAAGGGGTCTCCCCCCTCCAACCTCCTCCCATTTCTCCTACTCCCGAGGAGAAAATGAACACAGTAAAACCCATTTGCCTGTCTTCCAGGGTGTGCAGATGGCAAGCGCAAGCCCTCCACCATATATATCAGCTTCAAGTCATGGCTCGCCATTTTCTAGTTCTGTGATTTAAGTTACTTAATAGCACTGGGTTTCAGTTTCCTCATGTAAAGTGAAAATGAAAATGATACCTATTTCAATGCTGTTGTGAGGATAAATGAGACCATATATGTATGTAAAGCATTTTAAAGTGATAGCACGGGAGTTCCCATCGGGGTTCGTCAGGTTAAGGACCCAGCATTGTTTCTGTGAGGACATAGATTCGATCCCTAGCCTTGCTCAGTGGGTTGAGGATCTAGCATTGCCACAAGCTGCAATGTAGGTCACAGATGCAGCTCAGATCCAGTATCACTGTGGCTGTGGTGTAGACCACAGCTGCAGCTCCAATCTGACCCCTAGCCTGGGAATTTATGCCACAGGTGTAGCCATAAAAAAAAAAAAAAAAGAGTGGTAGTGCATAGTAGGCATGAAATAAATGATAATCATTTTCCTTATTCTCAATGTTACCAGTACTGTTTTACAAATCTCATTTGCTGCATTGATTTGTAATCACTTTTCTGTTCCTGAGCTATGAATTTTCTGTAGTTAGCACTAGAAGATGCTTAACTTTAATGAGTTAATTGATTAATAATTCTGTTTCAAGAACTGTTTTATGTACTTAGGTAAATCAGTTAACAAAACAGAAACTTGAGAAACTTGTATTTGGAGGTGGGGAGAAGGGATGTGTAGACAATACAAATAAACACAATAAGGAAATTGTTAGAATGTGATCAAGTTCGGAGGAGTGAGGGGCCGGCAAGTTTTGAATAAGGGGCTGAGGAAGCTCATTGAGAAGGTGAGAGATAACCACATATAAAAGGAGACAGGGAAGGTTGCAGATCCTAGCTTCTGTTGCTTTTACTTCCTTGTCCATTTAGTTTTAAAATCTTCCTGAAGTTTTTTGTTTGTATGATTTCTGAGTAGACATCAGTGAGTTCTATTACATTATTAGAATAGTACCACTAAATGCATGTCTCTTAGACTGGCTCTTTCAATCTATGTTTTGACCTTTATCCTAAAACTTCCTATTGCATTTATTTTCTGGTATAGTTGGAGTTCATCCATCCAAAAGTACCACAAAATTAATTTTTAAAGATGTGTGTCTTGGAATTCCCTTTGAGGCTCAGCAGTTAATGATCCAGACTAGGATCCGTGAGGATGTGGGTTCGATCCCTGGCCTTGTTCAGTGGGTTAAGAATCTGGCGTTGCCATGAGCTACGGTGTAGGTCACAGACATGGCTCAGATCCCACACTGCTGTGGCTGTGGTATAGACCAGCAGCTGTACCTCCTATTTGACCTCTAGCCTGGAAACCTCCATTTGCTGCGGGTATGGCCCTAAAAAGCAAAAAAAAAAAAAAAAAAAAAGACGTGTATCTTGTTTTTCCCTCCCAGGTAAGAGGTAAAGTTCCAATTTCACTTTAGGCCAATCTAGTATTGCTGAATCAAAAGGAAGTTAAAACATATTTGCTTAAATTAACATACTTACCAAAGTAGGTGTCATGTGAGCAAAACTTGGACAAGAGCATTTAATCTGGGGATTGAAGACTTCCGGTGGTGACCTTACCATGACCGTGTAGAAAACTTTCTCTTTCTAGTGCAGGTACCTGAGATCAACTTCGTGAAGGATAAAAAAGATAACAGATAGGAGAAAAGCAAACTTCCTCTAAAATATGGTTTTCCTCAAAAAATCTGTTCGTAACAAACTTTGGCCTGCCTGACAGTCAGGAAGAAAAATTTTAGGTTGACTGGTTTAGTTCAGAGAAATTACATTAAAAATACATAACTCTAAAGGTTTCCCACAGTACTCTAGTATTTGAGTCTGTATGAGTTTTCTTAAAGAGCATCTATTTTAATTATTTAATATTAAAATGAATTTCCACTTCAAACGTGAAGTTTAAAAGTCTCTGGAACTTAGACTGTCCCTTGGGGACTTAGAGTTTCCACAACCTTATTGTGGGCAGTACAGGCCTCAGAGTGAACTAAGACTATCTATTTTTATTTGTGTTTTATTTTATTTTATTGATTTTTTTGTTTGTTTGTTTTTTTTGCTTTTTAGGGCCACGTGTGTAGCATATGGAAGTTCCCAGGCTAGGGATCAAATCAGAGCTGCAGCTGCCAGCCTGCACCACAGCCACAGTAACGCAGGATCCGAGCCGCATCTGCAACCACAGCTCATGGTAACTGGATCCTTAACTCACAGAGCAAGGCCACGGCTTGAACCTGCATCCTCAAGTGTATTAGTCTGGTTCCTTACCACTCGGCCATAGTGAAAACTCCAAGATTATCCAGATAAAAACAAGAGGGTGGAAGAGGGAAAGTCAGACACTACTTTTCCTCTCTAATTCCTGTTCAGGTGTGTTCAACTCTCAAGACGTGACTCCCCTGAATCTACAGAGGGATAGAGGAGCAACCGTTGATGCTCCCTGCACGTGTTGCTCTGAAGGCATTTTAAACAGTGGGTGGCTGACGTGGATATGTTAACACTGGTCTTTAAATATCATTCCCTCTGAGTGGATCATGTTATGTGATATGATTTGCCCCAAAGAAGGCATTACTGTGCTTCTCTGAATGAATCGGGAGTGTAGTTAGAAGATACAGTGAAAGCTTTAATCTGGAGCCTCATTTCACAGCATTAGTTGGGTGAATAATCTGATCCATGAGAATGCATGGAAAATCCCTAGGGTCCAGAGATAATCCAGGCAACACTGGTTGGGATAAATTACAACAAAGAGTCAGGGGTTAGAATCAGGCCTAAGTTTGAATCCCAGGTACCACGCCATCCCTAAGTCCCACAAAATGAATAACTCAGCTCTTAGCCCAGTGCTGTGCACATAAGTTAAAACACACAATGAAGGATGGTTTTACTGTTTTCAAAGAAAGGGGAAAAGAAGACAGAGAAGAGGGACACAGCCTTAAATAATTCTTCAAATTTATTTTGAGTCAATACATTTTGTGCTGGAGCTTTTCACGGGAACTAAATCACCAAATCATGGAAAGCACTCTTAACAGGACCCACTGGCAGGAATGAACAAACACAGCTATTATGGCCATTTATGATACAGAGGGATTTTATTTCACCCTCATCTCCTTGCCTTCAACCACCACATTGTTATGTTCATGTCTAATGGTGTTCCTCTTTAATATTGTTTTCCAAATCTTACCTTTCATAAAGATCCAGCTTTAAATGTAACACTTCCCTGAAACCTTCAGGGCCTTGCTGCTTTATGGCAATCTCTTCTGATGCCAGCCCCCACATTGTGTTCTGTTTTCACTCACTTGGCACATCCTCCGCCACCTGGGGCTGTTCCCCAACCAGTTCCCTGAAGACCCACTCTCCCACTTCTTTTGTACTGCCCGGAATGCTTAATTACAGAGCTGGCACATGGTCCTCAGTAAATTCTTGATGAATTAAATCTCTTCTTTCAAATTTCCAATGTCTCCACTCCCCTCCCACAAATCTCCTCAATTTAGGGAAGTCTCTTGGAATGACTCACAAATTTTAGCACCTCATCCCAAGCTGACCTTTTCCGATTATTTACATGCTTCGTAGTTTTCCAGCATGTACTACCAAAACATTTATATCAAAAAAACGTATTTAATTAGCAAACGTTGGCCCTAAGAACTGTGTGATAGCCAGCAATGTTGTACCGCTGAAGAGCCAAAATAGCTCAAGGTTACGTGCTTTGCCTCAGATAAGAGACCTCGTGGTAGGGTTAGAGAAGAAGCAGGGCTAGCCTCCCAGGGCAGTCGGGTAGCCTTAAGCAACCAGGAAGGTGAAGTCGGTGCCTCGGCTAAGTCACTAAGTTTACTGGAAGTGCGTATTTTCCACGTGCCAAATTCAGTAAGTCATGGAGCAAATGTTTATTTTGCTGTGCTTTGAAAAGTTGCTTTACTTCTTGTAAGTTTTCTCAGTGGAAGAATTCCAAGATATGACTTAATCTATGTTTGCAGTATTGGACTGGAAGCAGCATTTGTTATGTGACTTGACTCTGTCATTTATGAGCCACTTCTGTAGCAAAGGTGTGTGGGAGCAACAGGAGAAATGCCTGGCATTTGAACAGTGGCGCCTGTCATGGAGGCAACAAGCAACATACCCATGTTACCAAGTTTTTGATTTTCTAACGTCCAACATTACAGAAGAGCCATGTGTCCATCTTGTAGATGATGGTCACTTTTTTCCAGAATTATAATAACCAAGGGGTCCTGTAATACATGGGGTCCCCTCATTGGATTTCCCAGTAACCTGGACAGAGGATACTTTTGCTCTTCCCTGTAGCTATTATGGTTTGACTCTTTCTACAAACTCCCTCAGGCCAGAGATGAGCTAGCCATTACCAATAGGTAAGCCCTCACCAGTCAGGGCTGTTATTATCCCCTGACCCTTCTCTGCAGGCATCCTATAAAGCTTATGAGACTTTTTTGTTAACTAATAATAATCTTATTAGAGATTTGATTTATTACAAAATGGACTGCTAAACAGTTTATGTCTTAGATTTCTCTTCAGCTGGATGAATAGTCTATGTAGTCACACATTAGACAAAGCCAAAGCAAGACCGTCTGACAGCTTGACTCCTGGATAAGAAATTAGGAGTCTAACTTTGTAGGTGACACCAGCACTTGGCCTGGACCATTTCAAGTTTTTCCTATTTTTGTAATACAAATATGGGTTGTTTTCAAGACCAGTAGGCTGTCTTGCTGTTGATTCACCACCTCAACAACTCTGTTCAGCCTTTTTCAAAGCCACTCTGCTTCTCACACTCACTACAAGGATTCTAGCTCTACAAGTTTTTTGTTGTTGTTGTTGTTGTTGTTTGTTTGTTTGTTTTTGCTTTTTGCATTTTAGGGCCACTTCCTGCAGCATATGGAAGTTCCCAGGCTAGGGGTCCCATCAGAGCTGCAGCTTTTGGCCACAGCCACAGCAGTGCTGGATCCGAGCCATGTCTGTGACCTACACGGCAGCTCACAGAAACACCGATCCTTAATTCACTGAGTGAGGCCAGGGATCGAACCCACATCCTCATGGATACTAGTTGGGTTTGTTACCACTGAACCACGACAGGAACTCCTTAGCTTTACAAGTTTTTAGAGTTCCCCATGCCTCCCTCAAAGAGCTCTCTACAATAAAGTTTAGAATCTATCAGCAGAAATTATTACAGCCTTATAAAGTAATTATACTCCCATAAAAATTTAAAAAATAATCCAATCACATCTCTCGGTACTATAATTTTTTTTTCTTGGCATTTGTTATTTCAGGGCCACACCCACGGCATATGGAGGTTCCCAGGCTAGGGGTCTAATCGAAGCTGTTGCTGCCGGCCTATGCCACTGTCACAGCCACAGCAACGCCAGATCCGAGCCACGTCTGCAACCTACACCACAGCTCACGGCAACACCGGATCCTTAACACACTGAGCGATGCCAGGGACCGAACCCTCAACCTCATGATTCCTAGTCGGATTCGTTAACCACTGCGCCACGACGGGAACTCCTCGGTACTATAATTTTGAACAATCAACAGGATTCATTTGGGGTTTGTAATGTACTCACTGGGAACCAGAAGGCCCATTTAGTAAATGTCTGTGATTGCCTTTAGTTGTAACTGAGAATAACGTGCCACATGAAGGTTTGATTCAGTTGGACCACAGAAGCTCCACTGTTCTCCTTTGCTGGCTGCTTGAGCGTGGACATGTTGTCTGGTCCCCTTGAGCATCTTCTTCTGCCCTTTCCACCTTCCTCCTGCCTGTTGCCTGGCTTCCTAATTATTATCTAAAAACAAAAACAAACAAAACAAAAAAACTCACTTAGAAGCCAAGTCTTACAAGGGGTCTTCTCTGCTTGACCACAACCACTTTGTTTGTTTGTTTTATATTACTCACTGAATTTTCTTATGTTTATAGTTGTACAACAGTTATCACCCAACCATTTTTTGATGTATTTCCT
The DNA here is from genome assembly GCA_004024745.2 of Catagonus wagneri. Classification (NCBI taxonomy): domain Eukaryota; kingdom Metazoa; phylum Chordata; class Mammalia; order Artiodactyla; family Tayassuidae; genus Catagonus; species Catagonus wagneri. The sequence goes on from PVHT020004020.1 coordinate 13,498,555, forward strand.
CTGAGTTCCTGCAGTTTGATTGTTGTCCTGATTATGGTGTTTGCACTATCATTACTTTTGTTTTTCTCTCACTCACCTGCCAGCCACTTGAAGACAAGTCTTCTGGGTTTAATCTCTATTCCAAACTCTAGCAATGCCTGTGCTGCATAAATATTGAATGAATGAATGGATCCTTGAATGCATGAAAACTTGAATGAATGCTAAGAATAATGAAAGGTTTTCTGTACCTTTCGAACATATTGACTTATATGGATATATTCTAAATTTAAATGACTATCTGCTACCACTGCCACCACCTACCACACACACACACACACACACACACACACACAAACATACTGCGGAAAAAAAATAGTAAGGGTGTGAATGTCCATTCTACTCTTCTTGCAGTAAACTGGTAAGGACCATACTAATTCCAGAACAGTCTGTCTGGTGTTCCCAAGACTTAGTACTGGAATCATCACCATTGTTCAGTCCTAAGTAAATCTAAAGGATTCACTGGGAAGTAAAAGTTCTGTTTGAGTTCCTAGAGGATTATTCTAGAAAACAGTGAGGGAAGGGTTCTTTAATATTTAAAAAAAAAGAAAAAGAAAAACATGTAATTAAAACCAGAAGAGGGAGTTCCTGTTAGTTCCTGTTGTGGCTCAGTGGGTTACCAGCCCTACTAATATCCATGAGGATTCTGGTTTGATCCCTGGCATCACTCAGTGGGTTAAGGATACGGTGTTGCTGTGAGCTGTGGTGTAGGCCAGCAGCTGTAGCTCTGATTCATCCGCTAGCCTGGGAACTTCCATATGCCGCAGGTGCGGCTCTAAATAAAAGCTTTCAAAAAAGAAAAAAATAAAGTCCTAGTATAGTTGAGGAAAAATAGTAATCAGCCTAAAATAGGAAAAGCCTGAGTTTAAAGTATTTCTTTTTCTCTGGACTGAGAAATTGATGCAGACTATTGTGGGTGTTTTAAGATCAAAATTATTTAGACAGATATATGCAAAATGTTTTGCTATTTCATTTATGGGTTAGAACTAACTCTGAAATTCATTTCCTTTCTTTATAAACAAATATAGTTGACATTTACTAGAGATGCTGCTTCTTCTCTGACACGTAAAATTGTGAGCTATGTAACAAGAGGAAAAATCACCATCAAAGATCTACTTCTTAATTTTCCCCTATTACTACTCTTAGTCATGCAGGCCATGAGCCAAGCTAAATTAGAGAACAGTTTGGAAAGAAGGTAGAATTTTTCCCTTCCTATGAATTCTGTCATCAATTTCTATGATTTGATTCACTAGTATTTTATAATACATAGGATGTGGTATTATTTGTTTGTTTTTTTTCTCCAGTATATTTTAGAGTCCCCCCTCTTTCTTTGAGGACACCGTCAATCAAACTTTAATCCTTAACTTTGCAGGCTCAGAAACTCAAACTTGACAAGGCTCCAGAAAGCTGATTCACTACTCAAGTATTCATGTTGTATTAATTTACAATGAGATTTGTGTGTGACCGGGAAATAGACCTATTGTCTACAGAAAGTAAAATATAGATTTAAACTTCTTTGTGACAAGTGCCAAGAGAAGACAAAATATCTGCAACTATGTTATATTCTGGAAAAAAATCAAATTTAATTCTAGAAAGACTTGTATAAAATCCAGTCTACAGGACACCTTGACTTGGCAGATAAGAAACTGGGACCCTAGGTTTTTAGTACTATTTGGTGACATTGATGAGGCTAGAATCCAGGTTTCTTAGATAGAGATCTATGTACTTCTCACAGCCCCTGCTCCTTCCTTGATTCTAGAGTAAGATAGGTGGTCAGAAGTTGGACCAAGAGATGTTTCAAATTCTCTAATAATTATAAAAATAAAACGGGGAAAATGCTCAAAAAGAATATTTCCATTGGGCTGAAATCATCTGTTAAAGCACTTTGTCTCCACTTTGGGTGGGGGTAACTGGTAAATTTCTAAATGTAAATATGGAAGAAGACATCAAGAAATACAGTGTCTGGGTCACTGGTTAATGATGAAGAATCTGACAGATTCTTGCCTCTCACTACCTACCTAGATAATCATTTGTTATTGGTTTCCTGACTCTTTTGTCTTTATAGAACAAATTGTTAAATTTGTTAACTGTTTACTTTGTAGATCAATGTATCTTTAGTTAGAAAGCCTTCTACTGTTTCTGATAAATTTGAATTTTGTCAGAGTTCCCTCATGGCACAACAGGTTAATAAATATCCAGCACTGTCATGCAGTGACTCAGGTTGCTGCCACCGCACAGGTTCGATCCTGGCCCAGGAACTTCCACATGCCACGGGTGCAGAAAAAACAAATTGAGTTTTGTCATTACCTTCATCACTAATATACTTCCAATCATGTTTAAGGTTATATGTGAAAAGATTTCATCAGGTAGCCTCTCTCTATCAAAGGTATTTATTGGAGTTCCCATTGTGGTGCAGCGGAAACAATTCTGACTAGTAACCATGAAGTTGCGGGTTCGATCCCTGGCCTCGCTCAGTGTGTTAAGGATCCAGCGTTGCTGTGAGCTGTGGTGTAGGTTGCAGATGTGGTTTGATATAGCATTGCTGTGGCTGTGGTGTATGTCAGCAGCTGCAGCTCCAGTTCGACCACTAGCCTGGGAACCTCCATATGCCGCGGGTGCGGTGTTATTTATTGTCACCACATCAGGTTCTAAGGATACATTGGAGAACTTATCAGGAATGGTTCCAAACAGCGAATGTAAAATCACAGGGGCTGCTTCTACTGTAGGAGGCAGATGTTAATAAAATAATCACACAGACATTGTTAAAGATTGTGATGAATTCTACAAAAGAACAGTATAGGGTGCTATAAAAAGCATAAACAGTCATAGACCTAAAATGCAAATTTATGATTACCAAAGGGGAAAGTGGAAAGGAGGGATAATTAGGAGTTTGAGAATAAGAGATACAAACTACTGTATGTATAATAGATAAAGGACCTACAGTATAGCACAGGGGACTATAGTCAATACCTTGTAGTAACCTATAATGGAAAAGAATCGCTTTTCACTTTGCTGTACACCTGAAACATCGTAAATCAACTGGTCTTCAATAAAATAGAAAGTAAAAAATAAAGCATAAACAAGAAAGTCATTTAATTTGGAGGATTCCCGAGAAAGTGAGATCAGGTATCTGAATAAGTGGTGCCAGACCCAAGAGGGATTATGCATTCTAGAAGAGTTTTCCAGAAGGAGCAGCGTGTGAGCCAGCAGCACTTAGAACTGTTCCTGGACATCCTACCTGTATAATGTGCATTCATGGAATGATTAGGAAAATGACTGTGCCAAGGGGGAACTTGAAGTCAGGCTGGTGTAGCTAGATGTGGAGCGTGCAGGCCAGGTGGCAGTCATGAGCTTGGAAAAGTAAATAGAATCCAGGTCATGCAGAGGCTTATAAAATGTGTACGGATTGGGACCTTTCTCTTAAGAGTAGTGGTAAGTCTTTTAAAGGGTTAGAAGGAGTGCAGTGACGTTTTCTATTATGGAAAATGTTTATGGTCGAGAAGGGGAAGAGAAGAGGGCCAAGGAGCTTCTGTGCCCTCTTCAGGTGCACCATTCTTCCCGAGTCTTCCTGTGTTCACCAGTCTGGAAACTCCACAAACCAGGTCTTTTTGGGTTTTTATGGAGACTTTGTTAAATAGGCATGATTGATTAAATCAAGGCCATTGGCAACTGGCTGAACCACCAGGTCCTCCCCCCTCCCTGGAGGTCAAGAAGGTGGAAATGAAAGTTCCTATAATCAGGAGGTTGACTCCACTGTCATCCAGCTTCCATCCTTCGGTACTTTCCAGAAGTCACCTCATTAACCTTACAAATGACACCTCTTTCTCTCTCCTCACTAAAGGAAATTCCGAGGGTTTTAGGAGCTCTGTGCCAGAAATGGAGGTGAGGGCCAAATATATATTCCTTGATAAATCACAGTATCATGGGCAGTAACTCTGCTTGGAGCACCAAGAGAGTGCTTGCTCCTTTCCTAAATGTGTGTAGCTACCATTTCTTTTTTTTTGAAAGGTAAATGCTCAGGTTGCCCCTGACTTCAGCTTTCCATTTTAAAGATTTAATAAAATGGAAAAGACCCAATTACCAATATTCAGACCTATTATTTTCCCATTTATGTATAAAACATGTAGGAAAGAGGAAACGGAATGTAAATTACAGACATATGTGTCCAAAATTCCTGAGGGAAAAAAAATAGACAAGCATTAGAGCAATCTCTTATATCCCATGTATCGTATCTTTAAGGATGTTTAGCCTGATGTTTCTCTGTATTCAGACTTTTTTGTTATTGACAAGTAACATAAGGATCCCAGTTATCCTTTTGCCGTGTGGTCAAATACCTAGATTTAATATATTTTACCAATAATATGGAAATAAATATTGCTAGATTGTTTTCATTAACTGTGTAAACATTTCCCTATACAAACTAAGAATTTTTAAATATTTTTAAGATAATTTTTTCAGAGAACATGGGATTCCATTTCTTTGTCTTAACTTTTTCATTTGTTCTAAAAATTACTGCCGAGATGAGGATAATGTTGTAAACTATACACACATTCTCTTATAAGAGTGGTAAAATTTAAAGTCAAGGTACAAACCACTTTTTGCCTTGAAAGTTCTGCAAAAGTATGTCAGGTAAAAAATTTGATGTTTGGAGTTTAGTTCCTTAATTTTAGTAAATTTTCTTTTTAGACCTGGCTATTGCTTCATATACTTAAAATTATTTTTAAACCAATAAAATACTATAATGTGTCATTCTTTCACATGCCCTCTCTAGGGCTTTAAACACACACACACACACACACACACACACACACACACACACACACACACACACGGTTCAGCTTTTATAGCCTTTCCCATTACATGCCTTTCATCCCCTCCCACTGTAGGTGGTTTTTGTTTTAACCTAATAGCCTATAAAATTTTGTGATTATATGCCCTTATGCCCTTACTTACTTGGAATCTGAGTCATGGGAGCAAGATGCCAAAGCGAGCACCTTAATTTGTCTTCTAGAATTCCTAGGAAGATGTATTAAAGAAATGACATAGATGGTACCCATTTCTAAGTTAAAAGTAAGCCCTTAAGGCATAGAAGCTGTTCACAGAGAGATCCTGGTTTTTCTTGTTCTTATTTTTCAGGGCCCTAGGTAATACAGGTCTGGGGAGACTTCGTATATTTGCTCATTCACTCAACAAGTATTTCTGAAGAACTTGATGTTTGATGGTGCTGGGCTGGGCTTATGGTAGTGAAGAAATCCAGTTGTCTTGCTTTAAGAGGTTTTTAGTCTACAGTGTGATTGATGTAGGACACCAACTACAAAACTGGCAGTGAGGATAGAGCATAATAAATGCCGTGAAGGGGTGCCCAGGCTGTGGGGATAGACTGCTGGATTACCTAACCCAGAATGAGGTGATGGAGAGGCCAAAGAAGTATCTCAGTGTCCTGAAGGAAGCTGATACTTAAAGAATAGGGCTAGCCAGGTGAGGGGAGGACGAGCAGCAGAGGGAACATCAAGTCCACAGGGCAACCTAATTAAAAGCCCAGCCCATCTGAAGGAACTGAAAGTACTCAGTGGTTCATTCTGCCTGGCATGTGGAGTCTGAGGGAGGGAGTGGTGACAGACGGGACTAAACCACAGAAGGCTATATTAGCCCAGTTACAGATTATGTTTTCTACTTTGAAGGTACTGGGAACCATTGAAGCCTTAACCCTTCCCCTCTCCCTTCACATTTTTGTGCTATGTTTCAATAAAGAATAAACGATACCAGTGAAGAAACCGACACCCATGCCTTAAGAAAGATAGCTAAGAATTGTGTTTGTAATCACACCAAGGCAGAACAACACCTTGGTTTGTGTTCTCTACCACTTCTGGGAAAGAAGTGGTTCTGAGCCATGTAAAATATTCAACCACGAGGATCCTGCTTGGCTTTATAGTGTTACATTATTTCTCGGAACACAACCTTGTGGGAGGCCACCTCAACTAGTAGGAATGTGCCATACAAAGAAAGAAACCAACCAGGTTAAGGATGAGACTAACTTTGTACAAGTCTTTTTGGCATAAAAACAGTATCACCTTATATTTATAAAGCAGATTTATAGCTTGCATTTATTTTATCTCAGCCTTATGGTATCCCATTGAGGTATTGATTCCCATTTTATTCATGAAGAAATTAAGGTTCAGGTAAAGCATAGCTGCACATAACAATATTTAGTAAGTAACAAAGCAATTTTCATACTAAATATGAAATATACTAATTAGTATATAACTTTACTTATACTAATACTATCTATTACACATTGAATTCTGAGATATATGAGATATATGACTTTAAATCCCTTTCCTTACAAGAGAATAGTTATAACCAGTAAAGAAAATTAAGTTGAGGGCTAGACTAAAATCCTTATTTAGGTTTTTGTTAAATTGTCAATCACAAGAATTTTGAACACTCCACTTCCTTAAAGAGTAGAAGATAATAAATACTGTTCTTGGACTCCAAATATAAAACAATATAATACCCATTTTGCTGATTTTTATATTTATTTTGGTCTAAGGAAGATAAATGCCCTATTTAAAATATTCTTTTTTTGTGTGTTCTGAAAAAGTGCCCTTGGAATTAATAGATGAAACTAAATCTTTCTTTTCCTTTGACTTTCACACAAGAGGTAATACATGCCCACGTATGAAACTTTGCAAAGTTGAAAAATTCTCTTGTGAAAGAAGTTTGGGAATGTGGACCTTCATCATAGGAGGCATTTTAGGCACATGACTTAATTTTATTTATATCCCTCATATTCTAGTGTAAGCTCACTGAAACAGATACCGCATCTTTTATATTATTTTATGAATCACAGAATTTTCCATATGTACTTGACACTCCAAAACTTTTCAAAGGGTAATATACTACATTATTTTGTTGAATAAAGAATATTTGGAAGAATATCCCCAAATTTAGGTAAGGCCAGCCATCACTAGACCCCTTTTCCACTACATGGATTTCCCCTTCAGACGGTGATCTGAGGTTTGGGAAGCAGAGGAACTCCTGGAGGAAATCCAAGCATTGAACCCCGAGAGTGGGCGTGGAGTAACTGGGAAAGCACTGAGCCTGTCTGTTCAGTGCCTATTTGGAACCTAAATGCGCTATTAGATGGACACTCAGCTGTTATGTGTTAATACATGAATCAAAGACGGTTAGGAGAGAATTTAAATTGCACACCATCCTCATGTAAAGAGGGCTGCTTAGAATCTGGGATTTTATTAAGATACACTCAGTAGCTCTGCTGTTCCAAATAGGATGGCCTCCTCAGTGCTGAGTCCTTCTTGAGCCCTATCTAGCTCTCTTAAGCTGCCATATAATTCACTGTCACTGATGCTTGAGGGAAAGGGGCTGATGTTTAAAAAAAAAAAAAAATGCTGAGCCAACAGGCCAAGCAAGCAATCCCAAGCAAACCAGAACTGTCCCAGGCAAACCAGGATCCGAGGTTTATTCAGCTGTTGCCCAACTGTAAATCCAACCTTCAGCTCCTATTCCCCAAAAGTGCTTACGTAGGAAAATGAATCCTTACATAATTAACGGGTTGGGGAAAATCAACCCTCTCTAGAAATTGTAGTTTTAAGAAAGTTTACATCCAAGATAGAGTGGTTATTTCTGAGTGTTAAGATTTTGGTCTAAGTCTAGGAGGGTTTGGGCTTCTCTGTATTCTCCCCCCTTCTGCAATAAATACTAACAGTAAACTTGGACTACTTTAAATTTTTTTTCTTTAAAATATCCATGCACTTTTTTTTTAGAGTTTTCTTAGTTAAATATTCCATAGAGCATCCTTGGTGATATCTTAGTGTCCTTGTAGTATGACCAGAAAATTGTAACCAAAAGATGCTAGGTTTTTCCTGGCAAAGTAGTTTGTTAATCATCAGAAAAGAATATTTGATAATAACAAGTAATATTTTGATAATATGTAATCTGGTTCTTATTATCTAGAGTTATTATTGATCTCTGTTTACATGCTATATTATCTCAGATCTATAAATTCAAAGATTCCCAGAAGTGTGGTCACTCAGAGTTTTTATCTGCTGTTGAGATGTCTCAGAATTTTCCAGCTTTGTGAATTGTAATAAGCATCCAGCTTTGTGAATTGTAATAAGCAATCTCCTTCCCTCTCCTTAGTGCACGATTTATACCTGTATTTCAGTACAGCAAAGCATAGGATGTTGGGTTCCACATTTCTATAAAAGTTTACAAGGACTATATCCTTATTTTGGAATTGATTTAGCCCAGTTTTTTTTTTTTTTTTTTCTTTTAAGGGCTGCACCCACAGCATATGGATGTTCCCAGGTTAGGGGTGGAATTGGAGCTGTAGCTTCTAGCCACAGCCACAGCATCACCAGGTCTGAGCCCTGTCGGTGACCTACACCACAGTTTATGGCAATACCGGATCCTTAACTCAGTGAGTGATGCCAGGGATTGAATCTATATCCTCATGGATACTGGGCAGATTCATTTCCATTGAGCCACAACGGTAACTCCTCTCCAAGAATATTTCTAAAACAATGCTATTTAGATCATCTTTGATATTTGATTGAACACATTATGATGAAATGAATAACTTCTTAAAAGTTTACCAGATTTTTTTTCCTTTCAAAAGCAATGTAAAAGATGTAGAAGCCCAGCTGTTATGCATCATTGCCTGCCTGTCTGCTTTTGGCAACCCGTGGGACAGGAATAAGTCAAAAGTACAGAAATTGGGCATCTCCCAAAGGGACCTTGCTATCAGAGGGGACCTAAAATTGGCAGAAGGGCACACCCACGTTAATTCAGCATTGTAGCAGTGTGAAATATTCAGTTTTCATTCAGCATCTTCAGATGGGCCACCTGAAGTTTGTAGCTGACAGGAATTAAATTCCGTGCTATACAGTCTTTGGCTCTGAATAAGAATAATAATGAAAGAAGTAGATGAGGTGGAAGGAGGAAGGCACCCCATCCAGTGTCAGGAAATAGTTATCAGACTGGCTGATCTTGCGTCCCGAGTCGTTTCATTCCCTAAGGATGCCTTTTCTTGACAACACTGTGTATCTCATATTTCAGTCTATTCTCCCCACCCTCTGGAGACAGGTGACAATAGACTGAAATATATAATATAGAGTGCTGCTGAGGAAAAGGTACCCTTAGGTGAGGGGCTGTATTTTTCCCAAAGACATCAGTTACACCTGCGGTGAATAAGTGCCTCATTTTGCTTCTTCATGTCTATTTGGGATGATGTGGGCCCCCTCATTCCCCTGGAGTAGTCTTCTCCTGGGGTCTCCAGCATGGTTGTGCCTCTTCTCTCATCTGACCTCCCTGACCAGTCGATCGTTCTTTGTTTACTTCACTGGTTCCTCTTCCTGTTCGTGTCTTCCAGCTGTGCTGAATCCTAAGTGCTCAGCATGTCGCTCTCAGTAGTATCTTTTTTAAAGCTCATACACCCAGACAGCTTCAGCTCCCACCACCGCACAGCCGTTTCCACACTTTTGTCACCAACCTTGCCTTCTCTCCTGATGACCCGTCTAGTACTTAAATAATCTTATTTTCCTTTCAACATGGATGGTATTTAATTTCATTTTCCACAGCAAGAAAGTTTCCTTCTCCTCTCTTATTTTTATTGGCACTGCGTCATCTGATTTTCCCTTTTTGTCATCACCGACACTATTCTTTGGCTACTTAACCCTGCCCAAACAGTTAAGATTCATCCGTAGAGTTCTTTATAGGCCCCCGAAAGCTAAAAAAGTTTTTATGTATAAATGTTCGAGAAAGAGAAAAATACTTTGTGACATGTGAAAACTGTGAAATTCATATTTCAATGTAGTTTTGACAGAGATCATATGCCTCACTAAGTCTAAAATATTTACTGTGTGACTCCCTTCAGGAAAAGTATGCTGACCTTTGGTTTAAAAGACATTGTTCACTTTATTAAAACAGCAGATCCAAAACCCTTGTTTGTTCTTAAGCTTTTAAAATGCCAGGTGGTTACATACCCATGAAACCACAATCAAGATATAGAACATTTCTATCACCCACAAAAGATTCCCCAGGCCCCCCTGGAGAACATCCCTCTCTTTGCTCGAGAGTCAGGCAACCACTGCTCTGCCTTCTGTCATTGTGTGTGTGTGTGTGTGTGTGTGTGTGTGTGTGTGTGTATACATATATAGTCTTTTTGTCTTTTTAGGGCCCCTCCCGCAGCATATGGAGGTTCCCGGATTAGGGGTCTAATCAGAGCTGCAGCCGATGGCCTACACCACAGCCACAGCCACGCAGGATCAGAGCCAAGTCTGTGACCTACATCACAGTGCACGGCAACACCAGATCCTTGACCCACTGAGCCAGGCCAGGGATCGAACCTGCAACCTCATGGTTCCTAGTCGGATTTGTTTCCGCTGCGCCATGATGGGAACTCCCCCCCCCCCACTTTTTTTTTTTTGGTCTTGTCATCGTATATTAACCTATAGTTTCTAGAATTTTGTATAAATAGAATCAAACAGAGAGTACTCCTTTGTATCTGGCTTTTTTTTTAACCCAGCATATTGACTTTGAGTTCATTCATGTTGTTTTATGTATCAGTAGTTTATCCTTTTTGTTATGTGTTTTTTTAAACTTAACTGAGGTCTAATTGACCAATGAAATTGTAAGATATTTAAAGTGTACATCATGATTTACTTTAAGTATACAAATTGGCAGTGGCACTGTTTGGACTATCGCCATAGTTTGTTTGACACAGAGCAGACTTTTTACTCTTAGACAAAACTAAAAGTGAGCTTTTGAATCATCTCTTGCACATAGAAAAACCACCCCAGAGGGTATGAAAACAACTCATTTTAACTAGTTCGTTATTGTCATCGATTCCAAGTAATTCCCGTGCCTGTCACGTAGATTTCTCAGAATTAACTGAAAGTAGTTTCAAATTTTTTAAATGATTTTTTTCCATCATAGCTGGTTTACCATGTTCTATCTCAAATTTTTAAAGTATTTGTAAGTATAGTAATATTTAAATAAATACCTATGGTACAGCTTGGCATTTTTGTAATTTCAATGAAAAATGTTCTTCCCATTCAAAACAATCAACTTGAATCTCTTCTCCCACTTTTTATTAAAATACTTAAAAAATTATCCTTGGATTCCAAACCTCCTGTATTCTTTCGTTGCATATCATTACTGTTATGACGTCTTCCAGTCTTCTCTGCCTCAATCCTACCACCCATTTCATTTTGTACCTCTGAAAATGTTCTGATCTAGGAACCCTCAAAACAGAGTGTTGGTGGGGTCAGGGGTCTGTGCTATTGTAACTTAAAAAAAAAAAAAAAACAATTTTCAGTTCCTTCTATCTTGTCAGAAATAGTCTGGCTCCTGATAAATAGTATCACCACTGATTAGCACCCCATGTTTTGAAACTTAACAGAAGTTTGAAGAACACTGAGAGTTTCTGAGCTGAAGCACAAGGTTCAAGAGGAGAGCCTGAAGGAACAGAGACCAAACCATTAGGAGAGGAGGTTGCTGAGGCATGACTAGTAAAATTGCCTTTTGATTCATAAGTGTTAATCACCATGAAGACTGCCAAAGGCTCCTCTTGTCCATAGTGACAACAGGGAAATATGTTCTTAAATTGCAGGTAGAAACTTTGGTTGGATAAAAGAAAGAAAATCTTGTCTATACTTGATATTTATGATAAACATAAAGAAGTGTCTCTGCTAGGACTTACAAAATTTAGAAGAGACATCTTTCTAAGCTCAAACCTTGCAAGTAAAGGTCTGCCACCCAGATATTTTAGTCACAGACTTGTCTGAAGCCAGCAGACTAAGCTACCTGAACTTCTACTGACACTCCTTGTTCCGAATAGTTAGTATCCCTTAAATTGGTAAAAAAACTTTAGAAAAACTTGACATGACCCATGGTGAATGCTACGTCATTACCGATCCCATCCAAGTATTTTTAAGAGTATTTGAGTAACAATTGTCCCCAAAGATTTCTAAATGTTTCAGTGGTGCTGATAATCACTGGCCATCAAGATGACTCACTTGTTTCTTTGCTCTGTATATTTAATGCACACATTAGATGGCCCATGCTTATTGTAAATAAGAACATTAACAAAAGCAACTTAAACTGTGAAAAATAAGAGCAGTTAAAAAATATGAAGCAATAAAAGATGAAATTCCTACTCATCTCACACCTGAAAAAATGTAAAATGCCTAAATACTGTTGTCTTTTTCATTCTGTCATTGGCGTGAGATCCATTGTCTTTCCTGCTAAGTCACTGGTGATACAAAACAGCAGACCAAAAGCAGTGTGAAGCCAGAAACAAGAAATCATGGAGATTTCACAGGAGTGTCTGCCAAAGGGAAAGCAAAAGTGGAAAGCTGTGCAGCCTTTGTAATCCCAAATTGGTAATTTTTGAGCTGGGGAAAAAAAATAAAACTCATTTTAATGAAGATTTAATTCATCTATGGCCTTTATCCTGCACTGGTTTTACTCTTTCTTAGGCTATCTGAAAAATAGGTGATTTTGATTAGGTCACTTGTAGGATTCCTCTGCCTATTTCTGAACCATTTTTCATAACAGAATTAACTTGTATCTGGAGATTTTGAAAGCTGTTTTCCCCAGTAAAATATATGAATGCTACATTCCTAGTATTTTTTATATTTAATTATTTCAAATGCTATGTGGGCTGAGTATACATTTAATCCTCCAGAATTAAATAGGTACTGCTCCATTGTCTTCTAACACTAAAAGTTGATGAAAAGAAGCCTGAAGGCAGTCACTTTTTTGAGAGACTGGCTTTTTTTTTCTACTGAAATCTCTTAAAGTTTAAAACTCCTCCCCCAGTCCCTGGAAGAAGACAGAAAGACCAAAGAAAAAGGCCATGATGTAGTTTTAAAGAATTTTTATCAAAATTTCCCTGATAACATGATATTAAGCTTTCAATCTGCAGATTTTTTTTTCTCCTCCCCTCCCCCAGAAACTTTTTCTTGTATTAGTATATATATACTTTTCTTTCCTTTTTTTCCCTTTTTTGGCTGCACCTGTGGCATGTGGAAGTTCCCTAGCTAGGGATCGAATCCAGGGTGCAGCTGTGACCTCTATCACAGCTATGGCCGTGCTGGATCTTTAACCCACCGAACGGGGCTGGGACAGATCCTGTACCACTGCAGAGACAACACCAGATTCTTGACCCGTTGTGCCACAGCAGGAACTCCTATTTTTATTCCATCTTCAATAACGTTGACTGGATTCCCTATTTCAAGGAAAGCAATTACCATTTCTTGAGTATTTTTCTTACTATTTGCTTCTTTAATTCCTTTAATCTCTCTTTTTTCATCTTAATTCACTGGAACTCTATATTCGCAAATTCTCTCCCTTTATTTTGAAATTCTCTGAGTGAGGCATGGATGATATGCCTCATCCATACCAGTTTCAGCTGCTGATAGCACAGTTGTTCATTAGCTCTCACAGCACACCGTGAGATATATGGTCTCTAGTTTTTTATTTTTAAATATTTAAATGCTGGCACCACTACAAAATTTATATTTTAATATCTAGACTGATTTCATTCTTTGTGTTTTAATGTCAGGCTATGCACTAAAACCTATACATTTTTATCATGTATAATAACTCTTAGCCAGAATCTAAAATAACGATTAGAAATAGAGGTCGTGTTGTCAGTGTGTCAGGATCCTGAACACGTTTAGCTCAGGATTGTAGAGAGCCTTTGCTGTGTGTGTGTCCGTGCTCACTGGTGGAAGACATAGCGTGAGGTCTGTCACACCGGCTCCAATGGGCTGTGTGTGCAGGCTAGCATTCGGAACACAGGCAAAATAATGAAGCAATATTTCACTTTATTGAGAGACAAAAAATTAAAGGAACGAGCCTGGACAGCTATTAAGCAGGTTCATTGAATGCATTTGATATTTTCACCACTTTTCTATAACCTGAAGAAATTATGGGATGGGAGAGGCAGAGATAAAAAGACTGCTAAGAGAGCACACCTGTAGTTACGGTATGGTACCTGGTTTTACCTTCTTCTGACATCTTTTTACAAGCCCTACAAAATTTAATTGTTATTGTTAGTCTAATATGGACCAAGACTGTGTCTTAGTCCTTAGAGGGGACATTCACCGGAGTTTTTCAAATCAGTATGAAGCTCTACAACTTCTCTTCCTTCAGAGGCAGGCTGGTTAGTCAACTTCCTGTTTTACACACTTTCTGCCACCACTTCTTGGGCAAATTTGTCAAGTAACGATGTTGATTCTTTCCTGCCTCATATAGAACCAACATAAATTATTGAGATAAGCAGCCAAAATCACCTGTACTTATTTACTTCTTGATAATGTTAAGAATATTTATTAACTCCTGTAAACCACTATGGTCACATCTGTTTCTCACTGAATGTTTGCTAGTTAAGTTTAAACTTCTGGACCAAAAAAAGTCCAAAATTGGCCAAAGTGGGTATGATCAATAAAGATACAGTCTAACGAAAGATTTTTTTTTTTTTTTGTCTTATCTAGGGCCGCACCCGCGGCATATGGAGGTTCCCAGGCTAGGGGGTCTAACAGGAGCTGTAGCCGCTGGCCTTCGCCACAGCCGCAGCAACGCGGGATCCGAGCCGCGTCTGCGACCTACACCACAGCTCACGGCAACGCCGGATCCTTAACCCACTTAGGGTTAAGGGATCGAACCCACAACCTCATGGTTCCTATTCGGATTCGTTAACCACTGAGCCACGACGGGAACTCCTAACGAAAGATTTTTGAAAGCATTTTTCATCACTGGAGTGGGAGATCCCAAATCATCAAATCAGCAGTGCGTGGAGTTCCCTTGTAGCTCAGTGGGTTAAGGATCCAGTGTTGCTGCTATGGCTTAGGTTCAGTTCCTGGCCCTAGAACATATGCATGCTGCTGGTATGGCCAAAAAAAACCAAACCAAAACAAAACAACAGCAGTGCACAGTAAGAATTCCTTTCTCTGTGAACTTTCACTAAGGAAAGAATAGGAAGAACAGATGAATTATATATGCCCTGCTTCTGAAACAGTGAACCTATGATTTTGTAGGATATTGTCTTTGTGAGCAACTGAGCACTTGGATCCAAGGGATCTATCCTTGCATCTCATTGGCTGGTGGTGCACATAGAGGGTGATCAGCACAGTGAATTGAATCATTGAGATTCTAGGTTCTTTCTTAAAATTCTTTGACAGGAATTCCCCTCATGGCTCAGTGGTTAATGAACCCAGTTAGTATCCGTGAGGACTCGGGTTCAGTCCCTGGCCTTGCTCAGTGGGTTAAGGTTGCCGTGAGCTGTGGTGTCGGTCACAGATGTGTCTCAGATCCCAAGTTGCCGTGGCTGTGGTGTAGGCCGGCAGCTACAGCTAGGATTCAGCCTCTAGCCTGGGAACCTCCATGTGCTGTGGGTGTGGCCCTAAAAAGACAAAAAGACAAAAAAAAAATTCTTTGACAGAACAACATAAAAAGGAGAGCCTGAGATTTAACACACAGTTTGGAATAAGGACTCGTTTTTCCTCTGAGGTCAGAAACCTCCACAGCTGAGTACTTTGGATAATGAAGGTCCTTTTTCTCTATTTGCCTGGGTTGACACAGGCAAATGCCAAATCTGCACTTAAACAAGCTTTTGTTTCCATTTTAGCAGAGTTTATGTTGCCCAGTACACATTTAAAAGATGCAAAATATTTACTCTATATGTAAATATGCTTTTAAGGAAAAAAATGCAGTTTTCACATGCAAGTTATTTTCAGCAGGCAGTTCTTTCTCTGAAGCACAAAAGGCTAGATATAAAAACAAACAAGGGAGAATGTGCTGTTTTAACAAATGGGTCCTTGGAGATGGATTTTTAGGGCATGGTTTTTGTTTCCTGATCTAGCTTTTACCCTATCACGTAGTGACACTTAGAGAAATCCTGAAAATAAATCAGTGACATTCTCACAGTTTTTAAGGCTGACAGTTTAATTTTTTTTCCTGTTTTGTCTGTTGCTGTAGCCAATGTAATTAGGTCATACCCATGTGAAAAATTACTTGTACAAGAAAAATTTTGGATGTGTGTGTGTGTTTTCAGGAAGATTTGCTTCTACTAAGAAACATGTTCATGACATCACTTGCACGTGAAACTAATTCACTTACTGTGTGTAATTTAGAATATTAATGTTTCTAAAAAACCAAAGCAACCCTAATTCAAAAGGAACTGAATGTTTCTGTTACTAATTTTATATTGTGTTAGAGTAATTACATTTAAAAATATTTTCAGTAAATTAACACCGATTTTAAAACATATTTGTTAATTATACAGACTAGATGCCAGCTCGGAAGGTGTCAATCTGGTAGAAAGAGGAGAAAAGTCTAATTTATAACAATATTCCAGAAATGGCAAGACAGATCAAAGGCTAGCATTCGTACCTTGCAGACTGTTCTCTAATTTCATTTTACATTAAAAGTTAGTTGTAATTCTGGTGCTTTGAGTATTTTCTAGTAGACTTTTTACTATTTATACCAGCAGATAAAAAGTTTGCAGCCCACAATATCATTTGCTTTACTGCTTCTGCATTATTAGAAATATTAGGAACTATGGGAGACTGCAGACTTCTCAAAATAATGACACTTATTTGTGTTTTATGAAGAATCTTGACATTAACTCCCATTTTCCTTTAACAACCTGGGTCTTGCTTTCATGTTTGTGGATTAACTTAAGACGTGTAGTAACTAAGCAGATTCTTATTTGCTTCCAAACTTAAACACCAGAATTAACAGATACAAAAGGCACATTTTAACATATTTTTTGGCTGCGTGTAAAGGTCAAAATTACCAAGCTTTATAGAACGACCGTTAGAAGTATACAGAAGATCCCTTGTAGAAATCATGAAGCAAAGCCAGTGTAGGCAGTGTCTGGAGCACAACTGCAAAATGTGAGTTGTTTTCTGTGACGGAAGCAGAGTAATTGTCAAGAGTTTGACTGGTTGCAAAAAAATTTAAAGGGCCAGCCGATGTTTAAGAATGCACAAGATGGCTTTGTTGCTCTCATGTTACATTTACTGAGAAGCTGCACATGCTGCATATTAAGCAACCCATAGAATTCCTCTGACACTCTACCCAGTGATTTTGTTTGCAAGTGAGATAAGTAGGTGAGATGTATAGACAAAATCTGAAGCCTTGTTTAGTGTTGCTTTTCCATCAGTCCCCAAGGTGGCTGGAGCATTAGTATCTCAACTTCAACCATTTTGCTAAGAAAAAAATGAAAATAAGGGGTAAAAGTTGGGAAAAGAACGTATTTTTTTTTTTTGAAGGCCAGAGGTTTGCCCTCTAAAACAAAATGGACACAGCTCATCAGATATACTTCTGTGATTCTGTCTCCGCATATGAGTAGAACTAGATTTCACAGTTACTTATGTTTTAAGCAAGAAAAAAAAAATGAGTTGTTAGCGTTAGCAAGAGGGCAGTTTTCCCATATGACACTGGGGAACTTTTGTGACCTTCTGAGATTTACAGTGGCGTCTTCCTAGACTTCTAACATGTTCTGTAATTCTCAGTTTGGGGTAGAACTTGGAGAACACTTGTGGAAAATCGGCTGTGCTTACAATCATGTTTATTATTTAATTCTGATAGCAGGACTTCCTTTCACATTCTAGTGTTCTTTCTGTTGCAGGGACTCTACGTTTTTGTGGTTTATTTCATTCTGCACAACCAGACGTGTTGTCCAATGAAGGCCAGCTACACAGTGGAAATGAATGGGCATCCAGGGCCCAGCACAGCCTTCTTCACACCCGGGAGTGGAATGCCTCCTGCTGGAGGGGAAATCAGCAAGTCCACCCAGAATCTTATCAGTGCTATGGAGGAGGTGCCTGCCCTTGGCCTTGCCATTTCTCTCTCTCTCTCTCTCTCTCTCTCTCTTTTTGTCTTGCTCTCTCTGAGTCTGTCTCTGTCTTTCTCTCTCTTTCATTCACCTTTCCCTCTTATAAAGGGCACGAGTTAAATGATGCCATGGAACTTGTAAATCCTTTTCCTACAGACATTCTCTGATCTCTGGTATTTGATGTCAGTACAGCGGTATCATGTCTGTTATTTAATTCTTTTTCCTCCTTGCTTGGTGAGCATTACTGATCAGCGGTTGGTACTGGGAAGTCAGAGTATAATTTGTCATCTCTTTCTTCAGCAACTTCCTAATTTGACATGTCAGTGACTGAGTCTGCTTCAGAAATGGCTTTTGAAATACTCTTTCTTCCTAAAAATATTTTCAAGGCTCTCTTCCTTTGTCCATCCCAATTTACTGCTTCAGTCACAGCAAACACTCAAACAAACCTCCCGTTGTTCTCTGTCTGCATCATTTGGGGTTCCTGTGTCTAAATCACGTTGCCACCAACCTATCGGTAGTGCCACCATAGCACTGGCACTACTGATTATATTTTAAAACATAGCTGAAGACATCTGTCCAGGATGCCTATGCCTGACAATTTCTGCAGTGCTGAGAGGTGCTTGCCCACCATTTCTTACATAGCTCATGTTGCCCTCTCTGTATTAAAGTGCCAAGAGCGAATGGCATTTGTGTTACAATCCTGAAAAATAACAGGAAATCAAAGTACATCTGTCAGAGAAGAGTTTATAGATAGTTAAGTAGGTAGATAGATAATCTACGTGCTTTGTGATATTTTTTGGTCTTCGGTGTTAATGTAGAAAGTAATTTTGTTCATGTCAGATGAAAATTCAGGTAAGTAGTCACAAAATACCATATTTAAAAATTAGGATATGTGTTTAGTGCCCTTAAAAGTTTGGAATTCTAGTGTCATTTTTATTTCCTCAAAGTGCTTAAAAATGTGAAACTGAATTATTTTCACATCACAGTTGGTAACAATATTTTAGGATCAGCAGTTCATAAAGAAATATTTTTTGTCTCTTTGCTTGGCTACCCAATCTAGCCGTCGTCTAGATCTCAACTATGCATTAACCATTACTCTTAGTGGCTAAGCTTAAACTAAACAAAATTAAAAAACATTAAAAATTCACTCCATCAGTCACTCTGGCCAAGTTCAAGTGCTCAGTAGCCACATGTGTCTGGTGGCTACCGTAATAGAGAACAAAGATATAGAGCATATGTAGCGTCCCCGTGCTATATTGAACCATCACTCTACTGAACAGTGCTAATCCAGATGTTCAGCTTCTTAGTGAAATATTTTTAGGTTTCATCTTCTGTCAAATGTATTTTTCCAGCCCTCAGATCACTTTTTTTCCATGTAAGGCAGCCCTGCAGTCGCTCAGAAAACCTTATATTGGGAGGCAGCAGCTGTGACAGCTCAATTCCTGGCCTGTTCATTTTGGGTGGAGCACAATGGCATACCCTAAAGTGTGTTCTGCATTCCTCAGAGGCTTAGAAGTTGGCCTTGATCCAGCTGAGGGACTGGCAGAGACATTCTGGAAAGCCAAGCAGAGAAGGGAGTACCTTAGGAAAGGAAGGATTAAGGGGTTATTTGTCAGTAACCAGAAAGGAAGTGAATATACTTAAATCTTTTCAGTGCAGAAGTATCTTTTTTAATCATTTAATTTTAAAAAGGAGTTCAGAATTCCATCAAAGAACTTTTTTTTTTTAATTCAGTACGTCCTAGATAGCTACTCTACTTAAAATTCTATGTTGTATCTTAAAAATTAGCAGGGTTTTTCTCCAGTTTCTTATATGTTTAACAGTTTTCTTTGTACATGTCCTATGAGAAAAATGAATGTGTTGACTGGGTTAAAAAATTATTCTCTTTCTCCACATGTGATGGCATGGAAGTCTACAAGTAATCCTATTAGAGAAATGGTGTAGAATTGCTAGATGCAGAGACATACTTTTCTAAGGAAGAAAGGTAAAATTAAAGGTCTTAATTCTAAACAGTTCAACGACGCTTTCACTGGCCTTTGCAGTAGGAGATAGAGATAAATGATTATCTATAGATTTCAGGGTAAATATGTATGTACTCATATTACGGTTTCCTTTTCTCTCAACCCCAACCCAAAAAGGTGCCACCTGACTGGGAGCGAGCATCCTTCCAGCAAGCCAGTCAGGCCAGCCCTGGCTTAAAACCAAGCCCTCAAAACGGTGCCACATTCCCTTCCTCTGGGGTATATGGCCAAGGGTCACTGATAGCCGATGAAGAGTCCCAGGAGTTTGATGACTTAATATTTGCGCTCAAAACAGGTATGTGTGAACTCACAAACTCCATTAGAAATAGGCACCCTTGCTGCACTACAGTTTCTGTGTTCTTCCCATGAAATTGCAGAAGTTCAATCTTTCACCCTTAGCTCATCCTCATTCTCATGACCCATTCCTAATCACCGCCAAATTCTGGGATATTTTGTTCTTGGCACAAAATATAAGACAACCTAAAAATAATTTACAATTTTCTTTTTAAGACAAAGACATACTCTAACTCGATGTAAATATCTCTTCACTGGAATCTTGCTGGAACATCAGGATATTACTAAGACAAGTTCAGGGTTGTGAGAATCTGTTAGGGATCTCGTGGAGAGAGCTTTGCCTCTGACCTGCCAAAGGGAAATTCTTAAGCAGTCTCTTTAAAGCAGAAAATTTCCAGGGCAACATAATGGGCCTCATATAGTTCTAGTTTTCAAAGTGCCATCACGTATAGAATTTGACTGGCTCTTCCTGTACATTAGACTCCACTCAAACTGTGATCCCAGTGGATAGTTATTTTCAAGTCAAATATGCACTTTTTCTTTTTTTTACCCTCAGAGAAATGTTGAACTGCCATTGTTATAATAAGTAAACTTTTCATTTCTAGATGTACAAACAAGCAAGAAGATTTGTCCATGCTCAGATGAACCTATTCATCAAAATAATTCATCAAAAGTACATTCTAGTATATATACCCCCAGACTCAGATTAGTGTTTGCCACTTAGTAAACCTTTTGCAGATGTTGGAGAGTGAATGCATGATAGGAAAGGAGGGAGGAAGGAAGGGAGGGAGCAAAGAAGGAAGGAAAGAAGGAAAGGAGTCCTCATTGTGCCTCAACGTGTTACAAACCCAACTGGTATCCATGAGGATGCGGGTTCAATCCCTGGCCTCGCTCAGTGGGTTAATGATCTGGTGTTGCTGCAAGCTTCGATGTAGGTTGCAGATGTGGCATGGCTGTGGCTGTGGCATAGGCAGGCAGCTACAGCTCCTATTCAACCTCTAGCCCAGGAACTTCCAAATGCCACAGGTGTGGCCCTAAAAAGACAAAAAAAAAAAAAAAAAGAAAAAGAAAAGTGAAACTTAGAGGAGTAGACATTTGCACAAACCTGACATAAAGAAGAGTAAGTTGTGCAAAGAGTTATTAATTTTTGAGTTGTGCAAAGAATTATTAATTACTGGGGATATCAAAGCACTTTTTAAAAAAAAATGCTTCTCCCTTGTCTTTGAGGAATATGTAGGTTTTAAGGAAGTAAAGTATAGAGGAAAGGCGCTGCAGACTTAGGGAATAGGATTAATACACTCTTACACAGGGAGAACAAGCATCAGGTGAAGCCAGGCATCAAGAGAGAAGTCTGGAGGGTAGTTTACCTGCATTATGGATACCTTACTTTAGTTTCTGGATTTCAGCGAGCACCCTCCCTGAGTTCTTTGTAGAGCTCTTTGGTGAAAGGATCCCCTGAATGGGTATATTTGGGAAACTGCGGAAGTTCACAGTTCACATGAGCATTTTAGCAGCTCCAAAATGTCTAGAGTAAAGAACCTCGCTTCACTTGATTGAACTTGGAGCTTCCAGAGCACATGTAGTGATAGATGCATTTGGGAGAGCAGAATACTTATGGATATCCTGCGTGATATTAAAATGCTCTTCGGATGCCATGCTAAGGGGTGGGATTTTTATAGAACCCAGTGAGCCCTGGAGGTTTTTGAGTTGAGGAACAGCATGTTCCCACTGGTTCTGAAGCAAAATTACTCTCATGAAAGTCTGAAGAGTAAATTTAGAAGCAAAATCAGAAAGGCTGGGAGGTGGTTACAGTGGTCCAAGGGAAGAATATTTAGGCCTTAGATCTGGAGAGTGAAAAGAAAAATAAGAGAAATGCTAAGGAAACCCTTAGAGGACAGTCAGGAAAGGCTCATGCTTCCCACATAGGAGACTGAGGAAGTGTATATAGAGCATTTGTTTTTTTTTTTGTTTTCAGGGGAAAACTGATGAGTTCAGATTTGGATATTTTGATCATTTGGCCTAGTGGCTCTTCAGTAATCAAGGTGGGGTCTTTGGCGAGGAAGGGGAGTTGAAGGCAAAGATCTGAAATGCATCATGCAGAGAATCAGGTTGAAGCTATGGAAATGAGTAAGTTTAGTTTGGAAGAGTAGAAGCTAAGAGATGAAAAGAAGAGAGGTGAGGAAGAGAGGGGAGGAGGAGGAAGGGAAAACATAAAAAAGGAAAGGAAACAAAAAGAGCATCTCAGCTAATACCTACATTTAAAGGGTGAATAGAGTTCCCAATGTGGCTTAGTGGTAATAAACTTGACTAAGATCCATGAGGATGTGGGTTCCATCCCTAGCTTTGCTCAGTGGGTTAAGGATCCCGTGATGCTATGAGCTGTCATGTGGGTCACAGACGTGGCTCAGATCCTGAGTTTCTGTGGCTGCGGTGTAGGCTGGCAACTGCAGCTCCGATTTGATCACTAGCCTGGGAACTTCCATATGCCGCAGATGCAGCTATAAAAAAGAAAAAGAAAAAAGGTGAATAAAGTAGGGTCCCACAGAGGACACTGTAGCATGGTTGGTTGGCACAACGACTAGAGAGACAAGAGTTTCCTGCAGGAGGGAAGGAACAGCTATATAAAATGCTCGCTCAAGTTAGGACTGAAAAAAGGTTTTCACATTACAAAGAATTCTCATGGCAGGTTATGTCCCCAGCACTCCAAGACAGTCAGTTGATGTTAAAACGCTGGAAGCATGAAATGAATTCTTGTAACATAATTTAATTAGATCTGGGTCCTATATATATATAACAAGTATTAAATGCATTCCATTCAGGAATGCGTGGAATGACTGGCTTACTTGTAGACTGAATTTAGCATTCCTTAGAGTTCTCTAAACTCATTAGGAAGTGAAGACTTAAAAAGACCAAAATAGCAGTCTCAACACTGAGCTCCATCTATTTTTAGAAAAAGTACTATAATCAAGCACCACCCTCTACTTCCATCATAGAATATGGCTAAATCAAAGGACCAGGCCACCCACCCCTTCATCCATAGGGGAGTTCACACTTGACACACCGGCCAGCGTAGGGCCATCAGGGAGCTTTAGTTGACCTTCACTGCACTCTAATTTTTTTTTTTGAGCCAGAATTTAAAAATCAAGAGATATAAAAACCCAGAATTTTCTTTAAAAAAAATCTGGTAGTAGGGTGCTTAAAATCTAGCACAACATTGCTTGGCTGGAGCTCAGTAATGGATGCTCCTTAAGATAGGACATGATCTTCTTCGATGTGTCCAGTGCCCAGCAGACCTGTATCATTGTGTTATGTTAGCCTCGCTGACCTCCTTGATGTCTGAGTTTGCAAACCTTGACCTGTCTCAAGCCCACTTAACTGTGGGCCACTCCCAGTAAAGTAGGTGGGTCTTTCAAGTCTTTTTCATTTCAACCAGTAAACAATTTTGAAAAACCATGTTAGACTTTGCGTATATCGAAACAAACAGTGGAAGGTTTTCATCATAAATTGAAATAGTATTAAGTGATGTGATAGCCACTGTATTATACATTGTAGTGCATTAAAAAAAATGTTTACATTTTTCTTTCAACCTAATAACAAAGGAGTCTAAGTACCAGAGCAATTCAATACCCACTGTTATTTATTTTATTTTAAATGTATATGAAGTCTTCTCTTTTACAGTTGGAAATTTTCTACCATTCTCTTTTCTCTTTGAAATTTCTTCCCTTTCCACTCCCAACACGGAATTTCATCCTAATTAATTATATTTTTTGTTTGAAATTCATTGAATTGGTATAAAATAGAAGCCCTTTTCCCAAAGCCAGTAATTGACTTCTTTTTCCATTTGAATTTTAACCATATTGAATTTCTTTAAAAACACACACACACACACACACACAAAGAAAAAGAAAACACTATTGACCTTTTCATTTTTAAAAGAAATTATTTTTCTATGAGAAATTCACATTTCACTCTGAAAAGAGGACAGACATCATTTCCTTCAATTAGTTGTTCTTGAAGTGCATCAGCCTCGTCACAAGCAAATGAGACAGTCAGTTCTAGACAGTGGTGCCCTGGTTATTATTAGTTAATTTAATAGAACTTCCCAGTGGATCATCAGTGTCCCCAGCCAGGACTTTAGGAGAATGAGAACAGTGATCCGGATACAGCCTCCATTGTAGACAGCAGGAGAAGTTGCTGAACTAACTAGAATCCAACAGAGAGGGTGAGACCAGGATGGAAGGGCATGCACTCTGTTTATATCCCTAACAAGAAGCATTTTGAGCACTGGCATATTTATGTTGATCCAAAGGTGACCAGATTCTAGAAAATGTCAAGCTGGGTGCGTAGAAACGGGGTCTTTCTTCACAAGGGCTTCTCCCAGCAAGACTAATCTGATTCTTCAGCATCCCTAGTCCTTTAATTTCCTGATTTTTACTTCAGGCCAGTGACACAAATCTCATGTTAAACATTTTCTTACTGGAAACATCTAAATGATGTCTTTTTGATTCAGAAGAAAATAAATAGCATGTCCTTGTACACAAAAACATTCAGAATCAAATTCCAAATACCCCAACTCCTCAAAGAACTCATTAATTAATTTCTCTTTCAGTGATATCACATAAAACTACAGGGACTTACTTCAAGAACTTCTGCAGCTCAGTATACTAAACAGAGTTAGGCAAGCATCAAGGTGGAAAAATAAAATTTGGAAAGGTTTTGATTATTTTTCCTCAAAAGTACATTGAAGGAGTAGGGTCTTTGTATATTGTTGTACATTTTAAAAGGCCATAGAAAATAAGAATGGGATTTGGGGTCAGAGAGCCCTGTGTTAGATCCTAGCTCTGTAGTCTATTATCTGTATGATTTTCAGTCTCCTCATTTATCACATAAGGGTTCTTATAATTAGTTTATAAGGTTTCATGGAATTTGGAGATCAGAGTCTATGTAAAGAAATATAGTATATGGTATAAATTTTTTGCTGGATTCAGTTTGTTTTTATGCTTCAAAACAGTTTTAAATGTTTGAATATACTCTGTAACACTGGCGTGTTTACTGCACACTACCTATTGAGTTAAGTAGGTTGGTAACTGAATATGTGCCAAGGAATTTGAAATTTATTCTGTAGACAAATGTGAACACTTGAAACCTGGGGGACAAAGAAATCACATGATTAGATCTGTTCCCATGAGAGGGCGTACTGGGTTTTGTAGACAACACCCTACACTGGGAGCCAGAAAACCAACTGGATATCTTCATTCTGTAACTTCCTTGCTGTGTGACAAGGGCAGCTCAGTGAACGTCTCTAATCCCCACTCAGTCTCTGTTGTCTGTAAAACAGGACTAATCAGACTGCTTTCATAACTAAAGTATCTTGAGATGTTGCGGAAAGGAGAGATGCTAGGTGAATATGAATTATTACCTGTAGTTCCTTTGACACTACCTGTTCAGCCTACCAAGGGGGAGAGTGACTGTTATCACAGTTGCTGGATTTCTTATGACATTTTGGCTTAAAATTTAGGCACGAAAATACCTTTCAGAAAAATCAGGGCACTCACTGCCAAATAGTTTCCTAGACCATTAAATGAATTACAAGGAGACAAGAAACCTGGGCTGTACTCCCAGTCCTGCCGTGTTTTACTTGTGTGTAATATGTGTCCTTTCTGAGTCTCAGTGAGGGATTAGGATGTGAGTATTATGCGTTTATGTCACCTGGGAGGAAATTGAAAAGGAGGGTGAGGTGGGCCATATAGATGTGATGACTCAAGGGGAGGTCGGGTCTGGAGCCTGCTGACATCTCCCAGGGCTCTGGGCTGCTGAACGAGCTGGTGACACCCGTTTGCTTGTGAAGCTGCACCCCATGTTGAATCTCCCAGCTCAGTGTGCTCCAGTCCCTCATGGTCTGCTCAGCAGGCTCTCAGTTCAGAACTTCTTTCTAATGTGCTTTTTCCATTTAGAACAGGTCAACCCTGCGATTAGAGGGAGTTGGTGCTGGTTTGTTCATCAAGCCCCATTCTTCCCTGATGCTGATCCTGGGATCCTGTTTCTCTGTAGTTGATCCCACTATTAACAAGCCCTTCAGTTCCTGCCCCAGATCAAGCTGCTGTAAGCCTTAGCAGCTTTATAAAATGGCAACCTGTCAGTGATCCATTTTGAGGTTCTTCTAAGTTAATCACTTCTTCTGCTTCCCTGGCAGAGAAACATGGACCCTTTGTCCTTCAAAGGCAGTGTGGCAAACTCAAATGTTACCTCAGGGCCAGAAAATATCATAATTGATTCTAGAGGCTCATCAGAACAGTCGCAAACCAAGAGGTCATGTCTAATCCATGTTTTTACTTTTATTTTGGTTGTTGTTGTTGTAAACAGTCCAGAAATGCAGGCCCAGTGTTGCCTTGCCTTCTGCTTTTTAAAGAGAAACCCTAAATCTGGTCTTTTTAGGTCATGCCCATGGCCACAGGCACAGAATGTCAATGCCAGGTCCTTAACCCACTGAGCCACCAGGGAACTCCCCAGATCTGATTTTTAATGTTAAATGTATTCATTTTTAAATTATGGCAAATAATTAAATTTGTAAAAATACATTGTCATTGGCAGTGTTCTAGTTCTTAAGGGAAGAGGTCATGTGTTTGTGATACATTTTGCTTCATGACTTATATGTACATTATACATAGAGGTATCGTACAGTTTATCATCTACATCAGGGCAATTTGAGAGAGTAAAAGGGATGTGATTAATAATTTTTTCATGTATAAACTAGCACTTTTAAAATACTACATCCTCCAGCTCCCTGATTTGAAGGACTAGTGAAAGAAGTATTTGTGAAAGGGTGTGGAAATGGGCCTTGATGGACAGGCAGGAAGATGCTCAGACTGGAATTAACATGGTGCACACAAGACCAATCGAGAGAACTGACTGCTTTGAAAAATCTCTCCAATGAGGGAAGGTTGGAATGTGTCTATTTGGTAAGGTCCTTCCAGATTGAAAGTGTCTTGCAAGGCAATGCAGAGGGTTCCAGGCTTGATGCAGTTGGCAGTAGGAAACTAATGTTTGATCCTGAGAAGGAGGTAGGATGCAGACTGGACCAGGGGAACAGAACAGGCAATAAAAGTGGGAAGAGGCATTTCCAAGAACTAGGATGCAGAGCATAGTTTCTTAATACATTCAACAAACATTTACCCAGAGTGTGCTGGGCATTGTCCTCTGAGCTAGGAGACAGAATCCAATGGGAAAATCATAAATTTTAAAAGAGAGTCATCTTGTCTTCATGGGTAGCAGAGGTGATACTACCTGAGTTGGTATTCATAGAAAGAGTGGGGGGGGGAGGGGTTGGGCAGAAACAGAGCATCCTAGGCATAAATGTCCACCTAATAACATGGCGGGAAAAGGGAATGAGGAGTGGCTCTAGTGAGACATTAAGCTAGATAGCACGCAAGAGTCAGGTGGATTGTGTGGACTTTGAAGCTGGGCTGAAGACAAGCTATCCAGAGGTCAGACAGCAGGAGGAGATACAAAAGAGAGAAAGCAGAAAAGCTTTGGAAAGAGCCAGCAGAGCAGAGGATGAGATGGGTCTCTGCAGTGTCACAGAAGCAAAGTGAGGAAGTGAGGTTTCACCAGCAGCCTTTAACAGAGAGAGGCTGAAAAGGACAGAGACCGGGAGGAGGGAGGGTTCAGCTAGGAAGAGGTCCTTGGTGAGCTTCCGCTTTCATCTCCAAGTAGGTTAAGAAAAAGCTGATCCACCAGCTTCCCATAGCTACCAGCTCTGCAAAATTGCTTCTCCTACATCTCAGACAGAAAGAGAAGTCTCAGCCGCCCAGGCAACTGGTTTTTCACTTTGCTTCTTGTTTGCAGTTTTGTGCCCAGCAGTGGGGTGGGGCTGGGAGCCGTAATCTCTGGTGAGTCAGCCAACAGTGGGCCAGTGACCACATCCCCATTCTGTGC
Source organism: Catagonus wagneri (assembly GCA_004024745.2). Classification (NCBI taxonomy): domain Eukaryota; kingdom Metazoa; phylum Chordata; class Mammalia; order Artiodactyla; family Tayassuidae; genus Catagonus; species Catagonus wagneri. Next base: position 13,526,710 of record PVHT020004020.1, read on the forward strand.
GTGCGTGCGTGTGTGTGTGTGCGTGTGTCTGTGTGTGTGTGTGTTCCTCTGCGCATTACAGAAAAAAAAATAACAAGGTGTTAGTCTAACATAGTGTCAAGTTTTCTGAATTATTCTGAGTTGTGAAAAAGGAATAAATAGTGGTACTTCCTCAAGACAGAGATTCTCGTCGCTATCTGCAATTAACAGCTAGCTTTGCAGGATTCTTGGGTGGATCTGTTTCGGCACTGTGTTACGTAAGCATTTTTATCTTGGGATCAGATCTGAGTCATTCAGAGCCAGTGTCTGCTGGGCACTGATACAATACCATGTGCTGGTGCACAGTTTTCTTCTCACATCCCTGCCCATACTCCGTCTCGGCTCAAGACCCTACTAGGTTCAGTACATGAGAGGTTGAAGATTATATGTCTTCTAACAGCAAATCCTCCTCTCCTTCCCTCTGGCTGAAACATTCTAATAACCTGCCTGATGATTTTTTTTTTATACTAATAAGTCTCCAATTAAGAAATGCTGCTCTTTCAACCATGTGGAAACAGGAAAAAGATTGAGAACCCGAATCTGTGTCTTTAGAAATTAATTTCTACTTATAAAAACTACCAAAAGGGAATTCCCGCTGTAGCTCAGCAGAAACGAATCTGACTTGTATCCGTGAGGACTCAGGTTTGATCCCTGGCATTGCTCAGAGGGTTAAGGATATGACGTTGCCTTGAGCTATGGTGTAGGTCGCAGACGCATCTCAGATCAGGCGTTGCTGTGGCTGTGGCACAGGCCAGCGGCTACAACTCCAATTCGACCCCTAGCCTGGGAACCTCCTTATGCCGCAGGTACGTCCCTAAAAAGACAAAAGTAAAAATTAAAAAAATAAATAAATTTAAAAATTACCAAAAGGAGTTTAAAATATAGTTTTATAAGTATTCGGTATTAATGGTATTTGTTCTAAATGTGTAGCCCACTTTTTACTAATCTGCTAGAAATAAATGTGGGTTGACTTAATGTAACTTGACCCCAATTTGCAGGACTAATATTTGGGAGTTTTGTGTTGATTCTTGTTCTGTTACAGGTGCTGGTCTCAGTGTCAGTGATAATGAATCTGGTCAAGGCAGCCAGGAGGGAGGCACCTTGACTGACTCCCAGATCGTAGAACTCAGAAGGATACCCATCGCCGACACGCACCTCTAACCCCTCAGTAACCATTAGAATGAGGGTATTTTCATATTTGTATTGGTTCTGTGCTAAAACTCTATAAGGATATGCAGCTATCTAACAAGAATATGTGAATCATACTGGATCATTAACCCAGAAGGGATTATTGTGTTTGAAATATAAGTTACTTATCTTTGTGCAACCTTAAAATTAACAGCTGTAATGAAAGACTGGATTGATATCAGTTAATAGGATGTACATATTCCGGGAATATTAGTTGTTTTTTTAATCATCCTACATGGCTAACATTGTTTAACAAAAGTAATAACAATCAATAAAGACAATAGAATCCATTTGGCATCATTCGGGCTCATTATTTATGAGGAAATATTGTGGCTGAGCAAAGAAAACAGACCCTTTCTAGATGATGTCTAGCACCCCTGTTTCTTCCAGCATTGATAAAGGTGATCCAGATTTAAGACTTCACAATATCTAGAAGACTTTGAGTCCTAAAAACCATAAAACATATTGACTGTTGATGATTTTGCACCAGAGTGTTGACACAATATTGTAGTTTGCATAATCTTTCATCAAAAATATGTGTTTCTGCTCATTATAAAACTAGGGATCTGAACATTTTCCAGAATGAATATTTTGTTCCCAGTTAAAAATAGCTCCATCAAGCATTTTAGCACAGCTAAGAAGAGGATCATTCAAACAGTACAGAGTTTGTTTGGGAGAGTTATTTCTTGGTTCAGATTTTTCAGTCTTTCTTTGTCTGGTAATGAGAAATCAGGAAGTCTATCCGAGAACAAACACTGTTTTGTTCAAGATGATTTCATTGACTATGGTTCCAGAAGAATCATTAGGAACAAAACAAGTTTGTTCTGAGAAAGACTTTTTGGCCTTTTAGTTTTGAATTCTTAAGTATTTTGAGGAAAATCAGTATCATTTCAAGAAAAAATTAAAACTGGAAAAAATTTAAACTGAAAAAATCTATCTGAGAAAATTCTGTTCTGTTAATAATTTTCTTTAAAATATCCAAGGGCTCTATCATCACTGTTAAGCATGACTTGAGTTTTTATAAAACCTGAGGTGGCATTGTTGATCTTGATGAATTATAAAATGACTCTCTCCTCTCCTCTTCCTTTTGGTTCTCCTGTGCTTCCTTCTCCTTCTCTTATGCTGAGTTTTGATCAGTGGATTGTCTTTTTAGGTAGAAAACGAAGCTGCGCAACAAAATCAAACAGCATAAAAAACAAAGGCAGCATCATTGGTGGAGTTATAATCCTTTTTAGGAACCTTAAAAATGGTGGTAATGAAATTGAATTTACATTAAGTGACAAATAAGTTAGTTGTCTCTCTCGGCCTACAGCATTGCATTGTAGTCTGCTCCAAAACAGGTAGAAACAATTGAAATTGGTTAAAAAATAAGAATTTAAGATGAAAAATTTGAAATTACTAGGCATTTTTAAATTGTTAATATTTTGTTTGTTTGCTTTTTAGGGCCACACCAGCAGCATATGGAGGTTCCCAGGCTAGGGGTCTAATTAGAGCTACAGCTGCGGGGCCTACACCACAGCCACAGCAATTCCAGATCTGAGCTACATCTGCAAACTACACCATAACTTGTGGCAACGCTGGATCCTTAACCCACTGAGCGAGGCCAGGGATCAAACCTGCAACCTCGTGGTTCCTTGTTGGATTCATTTCTGCTGCGCCACGATGAGAACTCTGAATTGTTAATAGGTTTTAGTGAATTTGAGGCTTAGATAATGATTACAGAAATGTGAGATTTCATCAGAAATGTGTGGAATCCACCAGTCATAATTACTGTAAATTTTGTTGCAGGTAACTCAATTCTCATTTGTTATCATTTGTTACTTAAGGTAAATTTTATCTTATTACTGACATTTTTTTTAAGTTCCTGAATTGATTATAACTAACTTCACCGTGATGAATTCTCTAACAAAGGCAATTCTCAAGAGCTATTTTCATGTCTACATGTTGTCAGAAATTGGGAAAATCTTGACAAAAATATGACTAATCAGGGACATATTTGTTACTTCAGTTTAATGAATTTCTGTTGTTCAAAACTTCATCTTGATAAGGAATCAAAAGAACCACTTGCCACTGATCAGCATGACACTTTAAATATTGGAAGGAAAAAGCAAGATTTCTTGAAGCCACAGTGCTAAAACAAATAAAGCTTCATATCCCAACAGCAGCAATATTTTGCCATCCTCTCAATGTTGATTAAAATGGTATATCTGCCAGGGAAGGACAGTACAATGTAGGCAGAAGGAAATCAAATCAAAATCTTAAATATGAAAACTTTTTAAGTTCCCTGGTCTAGTGGTTAGAACTCTGCACTTTCACCACTGGGGCCCTGGTCTGGGAAACGAGATCCCAGATCAAGCTGCTGAACACTGCAGAAACAAACAAATAAACAAAAAAAAAAAAAGAAAAAGAAAACTTGAAGACTAGAACTATATATAACACTTTGAGTGTGGCCTTTCTCTTTTCAGGAGGTTTGACACTCCTTTTCTCCATAAGAGTTGAAAAATAACATTACTAAGATAGAATTCATATTCTGTACGACTCACCCATTTAAAGTGTGCAACTGAGTACTATTTGTTTATATTACATTATTTTTTTTTTAGTTATGGTAAAATATATGTAACATCAAATTTACCATTTTTCCATTTTTAAATGTAGTTTTAATATTCTGTGGTATTAGAAATTAAGTAAACAATCCCATTTACCATGGCATCAAAGAGAATAAAATACCTACGAGTAAACCTACCTAAAGAGGCAAAATACCTGTACTCTGAAAACCGTTAAGACACTGATGAAGGAAATCAGAGATGACACAAACAAATGGATACCATGTTCTTGGATTGGAAGAATCAATATTGTCAAAATGACTATACTACTCAAGGCAGACCAGTGCAAACACTAACTGCAAATGGCATTTTTCACAGAACTAGAAAAAAAATGTTTAAATGTGTATGGAACCACGGAAGACCCCAAATAGCCAAGGAAATCTTGAGAAAGTAAAATGAAGCTGGAAGAATCAGGCTACCTGACTTCAAACTATACTAAAAAGCTGTATTCATCAAAACAGTATTGTACTGGCAAAAAAACAGAAATAAAGATCAGTGGAACAGCACAGAAAGCCCAGAAATAAATCCATGTACATATGGTCAATTAATCTACAACAAAGGAATCAAGAATATGCAATGGAGAAAGACAGTCTCTTCAATAAATGATACTGGGAAAACTGGGAAAAAAGAATGAAATTAGGAATTCTCTAACACCATACACAAAAATAAATTCAAAATGGATTAAAGACCTAAGCATAAGACTGGATACTATAAAACTCTTAGAGGAAAACATAAGCAGAATACTCTTTGACATGAATTGCAGCAACATCTTTTTGGATCCACCTTGTAGCATAATGAAAATAGAAACAAAAATAAACAAATGGGACCTAGCTAAAAAGCTTTTGCAGAGCAAAGGAAACCATTTAAAAAAAAATGAGAAGACAATCCATAGAATAGGAGAAAATCTTTGCAAACAAAGGAACCAAAGGGCTAATCTCCAAGCTAATGCAAGCACTTCATACAGCTTTATATCAAAAAACAACTCAATTAAAAAATGATCAGAAGTGCTAAACAGACATTTCTCCCAAGACAGATGGCCAAAAAGCATGAAAAGGTGCTTATTTAAGAAATGCAAATGAAAACTACAATGAGGTATCACCTCACACCAGTCAGAATGGCCATCATCAGAAAGTCTACAAACAGTAAATGCAGGAAAGGGTGTGGAAAAAAAGGGAATCCTCCTACACTGTTGGTGGGAATGTAAGCAGTTGCAACCACTATGGAGAACTGTATGGAGCTTCCTTAAAAAACTAAAAATAGAACTACCATATGATCCAGCAATCCCACTCCTAGGCATATATCCAGAGAAAACCGTAATTCGAAAAGATATATGCGTCCCAATGCTCAAAACAACACTATTTAGAATAACCATGTCATGGAAGCAAACTAAATGTCCATCAGCAGAGGATTTGATAAAGAAGATGTGGTACATATATGCAATGGAATATTACTCATTCATAAAAAGAATGAAACAATGCCATTTGCAGCAACATAAATGGAACTAGAAATTATCACTAAGTGAAGTAAATCAGGCAAAACAAATATTTGAGATCCCTAATATGTGGAATCTAATTTTAAAAATGACACAGGGGAACTTGTTCACAAAACAGAAAGAGACTCAAAATTTTTGAAAAAAAACTTAGGGTTACCAAAGGGGAAACATGATTGATATATACACACTCTTATATGTAAAATAGATAGGTAACAAGGACCTACTGTATAGCATAGGGGAATTCACTCAATACTGTGTAATAACCTATATGGGAAAATAATCTGAGAAGAAATGGATGTATGTATATGTATAACTGATTTACTTTTCTGTATACCTAAAACTTAACACAACTTTGTAAGTCAACTACAATAAAAATTTTTGTTAAAATTCGGTGGTACTAACTCTCAATGTTGTATAATCATTACCTCTATTTCCAAAACATTTTTATCATCCTCATACAGAAACTCTGTACTCGCCCTATCTCCCTGACATTTTCTTCCCTCTGTCAGTAGACACCTAATGTTTCCTTGGGAAATGTCTCTGCTTCTGCATTTTTGTGATTTTTAAAAAATTAGTTTTTCTTTTTGCTTTAGTTTTTTCTCAACTTTTTTAAAGACTATTTTTAACAAGGATTTTCCTAGAATGGACTCAAATGCAGACAGGTATGCAGTTGAGGTATGGAGCAGCAGGAGAGCCCTGGAGTTCTTATTAATGTGGGAGACCAGGCAAACGAAAATCTCGGTAAGCAAAATACAGGAAGAATTTCACTTAGGAACTATAGCTTTGAGTTGGTTTTCAATCCCTTGAGGTGTTTTAGGGTCTAATTGTAGTTTATAATGCCTGATAATAATTTCCGTTATAGTTTATAATGCCTGATTATGTATATATTTTATATATAAATTGTACCACCCATGGCGTATGGAAATACCCAGGACAGGGATTAAATCTGAGCTATAGCTGTGACCTACACCTCAGCAGCAGCAATGCTGGATCATTTAACCAACTGTACCAGGCTGGGGATCAAACCCACACCTCTGCAGCAATGTGAGCTCCTGCAGTCAGATTCTTAACCCACTGAGTCACAGCAGGAACTCCAAAAGATATTTTGAAAGGCTGATTCATAAAGTATTTGACATTGCCCATCATCCTGCCCCACAGTTTATGTCCTTAGTCTATGCATCCATCAAAATCATTTTGAAGACTTTTGTTACATTGTAGGAGGGAAGTAGTAATCTTTTAATTAAAAACTTGCAAAAGTTGAGAACACTAAAACAAATTAGAGAGGTACTCACGAACCATGAGGTACATTATTATTCCTTTCCAGAATGTTCTATCCTATCAAATAGCACACAGGTATTATATAGTAAGTTGGTGGTTTCTTCTTTTGAAAGGTCATCTTTATCCTCACAGTTCATCCATGTGGTCACCTATTGCAGAATTTCCTTATTTTTTTAATCCAATGAATTTTATTATATTTATAGTTGTACAACCATCATCACAACCTACTTTTCTTTTAAAGCTGAAAATTATTTCATATTATGTATACATCACATATTCTTTATCCATTCATCTGTTGATGGACATTTGAGTTGCTTCCATGTATTGACTATTGTGGATAATGCTGCAATACACATGAGAGAGAAGTATTTTTAGGATACTAATTTCAGTCCTTGTGGATAAATACCCAGAAATGAGATTGCTGGATTATTGGTAGTTCTATTTTTTATATTTTGAGGAAACTCCATACTATTTTCCATAATGGCTATGCCATTTCACATCCCCACTAACAGTGTCCAAGTGTTCCATTTTCTCCACATCCTTGCTAACACTTGTTGTTTTTTGTTTTCTTGATAAAGCCATCCTGACAGGTGTGAGGTGATATTTCATTGTGGTCTCAATTTGCTTTTTCTTGATAACTAGTGACGTTGAGCATTTGTGCATATACCTGTGACTATTCACGTGTCTTCTTTGGAGAAATGTTGATTTAAGTCCTTAGCCCATATTTTAATTGGGTTATTATTTTTTTTGATATTGAGTTGTATAAGTTCCTTATATTTTGAAGATTATTTTCTACCAGATAGATGTTTTTTTGTTTTGTCTTTTTGCCTTTATGTAGAGCCGCACCTGCGGCATATGGAAGTTCCCAGGCTAGGGGTCTAACAGGAGCTGGAGCCGCCGGCCTTCGCCACAGCCACAGCAATGCAGGATTCGAGCCACGTCTACAACCTTCACCACAGCTCACGGCAATGCCGGATCCTTAACCCACTGAGCAAGGCCAGGGATCGAACCCGCAACCTCATGGTTCCTAGTCGGATTCATTAACCACTGGGCCACGAAGGGAACTCCCAGATAGATGGTTTTTAAATATCTTCTCCTATTTCGCTGGTTGCTCCTTCACTCTCCTGATAGGTGAAATAAGATGGTGACAGAAAAACAAATACTGCATGCTTCCACTTATTTTTGATGTATCTAAAATAATCAAATTCATAGGATCAGAGTGTGGGATGGTGGTTGCCTGGGGCTGAGTGTGGGGAGAAATGAAGAATTACGAAGTCAGTGTTCATGAAAATTCAGTTAAGCAAGATGAACAAGCTCTAGAAATCTGCTCTTTAATATTGTATGTCTAGTCAACAGTACTGTGTTATACACTTAAAATTTTGTCGTAAGGGTAGATCTCATGTTAGGTGTTTGTACCACAATAAAATAAAACAATTTTTAAAATTGTTAACAGGACTGCTTGATCACTGTTCTTTACTGCAAGTGCTGGCATTGCATGAAGAAGGAAGTTCAAAAAAATTTCATGTGTTTTCCAATCTCTTCTGGAACTCCTAGTTAACCTCTCATAGAACTCCTAATGACTTCTACAGAACCCCAAATGAGAAACCCACACTAGACTGTAAGCTCCTGAAGAGCAAGAACCATGTTTTATTTGTTTTGGTATCCTAAGGACCTAACACAATACCTGGAATAAAATCGATGGCCAATAAATATTTGTTCAGCTGAAAAAAAAATCATCTTTATCCTAATAGCTAAATTAGAGCATATTTTTCTTTGATCTTTTGTAGTTTTAGTTACAGATGTTTTGCCTTTAAAAATCCACATGAATGGCAATTATTGCAACATAAGATGCCATATCATCGTCATGTTACCAACAGCTTTCATTTCCAAAGCTGTAATTTGTTGAATTATATATATAATGCATTCTGCTTCCTAGTCATTCAAGGAGTCTTGAAAACCACTGATGACCTATGAAAAACTTGTTATTTTCATTTTGGCAGTAGTCTATATAACAAGTTTCAAACTAAAATGCTTTTTTTCAAGGCTTGCTGGGCAAGGAGAAGGCCAAACCAAGGATAAATAGACAAAAAGAGGTAATATTTACTCTTTATATCTCATTATTATTCTATGACTTGGTAGTCATAAGGGCTTTGTGTAGGAAATTACATATGCTTGAATATTTTGTAACCAAAGGGTTATAATCTACAATCTTTCTCATACTTATCTGGTTCCACAGTAGGAAGTCAAAGAAATGTGTTTGTGTCATTTCATGGTTGATTCATTATGCCTGTACTAAATATATTTGAAATAACAGTCCGCATTGTAACACTCAAACCTAGATAACATATAATTTCTAATCTTCATGAGCCAAGGGAAGAAGACTAATTGTACTCTGACTGAAGCTAAGAAGACGTTGTCGGCAAGATTGTTAGGGTCCACGTTCCGGAGGAACACACCATCATCTTCATAACTGAGCAATGCCTCCATTACATGCCGTTAGGAATTAATTATTGATAAGGGCCAAGACCTTCCCATGTCCAGTCACTTCGTGATTTCTCAAGACAGCCCAAAGCATTACGTGTAAAAAGTTGTTGCTTCTTGCCATTCTCCCAGACTGAACTGTGGAAAGTAGACCTTCATTCTGGCAAAGGACAAAAACGTATTTGACAAAACAACTACAGAGTTCCCGTCATGGCTCAGTGGTAACTAACCGGACTAGTATCCATGAGGATGCAGGTTCAGTCCCTGTCCCGCCTGCCACCCCCAGTGTTAGTTAAGGATGTGGTGTTGCTGTGAGCTGTGGTGTAGGTCACAGAGCGGCTCAGATCCTGTGTTGCTCTGGCTATGGTGTAGGCTGGTAGCTACAGCTCCACTCAGCCCCTAGCCTGGGAACTTCCACGTGCCTCTGGTGAGGTCCTAAAAAAAGGAAAAAAAAATGAAAAGAAAAAACAATTTTTAAAAGAATAAACCTTTGAAAATGTGACAAAAATAACTGATGAATTACTCAAAAATCATGATTTGCCTATGGAAACACCATAGAGTCTACAACAGAACTGCCTCATTGGAAAGACAATCAGAAAGATGAACAGATTTTATTTCAATTTATCTTTGGTCCAAGTATTTTAAAACTCTATACACTAAAACAGTATAAAATATTTTGAAAGAGAAAAAGCATGAGTTTAATGATACAAAAAAAATCTTTTTCATCTTACTGTATAAAACAAAAAGATTTGGGATCTTTACCCTTTGTCTTCCTATTTACAGTCTCCCCTGTTCCTCACACAGGCACACTTATTTTATATAAGAACGAATTATTGAAAATTTATTTTAAAATTATGTGTTTAAAGTATATCACGTTTTCCCCTCTATGTGGGAAAGTCTGGTTATAAATAAGGATTCTGATAAAAGATTAGCTTATATTAAGATGAGGTACATCTGCCTGCTCATCAAAGGGAAAAAAGAAACAGACTAACAAATGGAGACGCATGATGTTCAGCCAGTTCTCCTCAGGGCCTAAGTCACCACCTGATAATGATTTCGCTGGAGATGGCATGTAGGTGTGAGTGCCAGCGCATGGATCAGGAGCCAGGCAGAGCCAGACAGGGAGAGCAGAGCAATAAAAATTATGTTTCTCTTTGTGTTTTTATCTTATTATCAGGGTTTAAGACTGATAGCAGCTCTGAAACGTTAAAGTTACTCCTTATACCCTGAGATTGGAATAGCCACCAGATTTGAGGCACTGCTAGAGTATTCAGTCACACCGACTTAGTCGTGGGGAATAAGGTCCTCTGTCCCCAGAGAACAGGTTGAGGTTGGAGATCAGAAGCACAGAAGGAGAATCTTTCCCTGCCATCCTCAGCCTGTCCGTGTGCCTTCACCTGCATTTGTGCATCAGGTGCTCGCTGGAAATAAGGTCATTGTTTTCCTCACACAATTCCCACTTATATCCTCCCCATTGAGTGTTGAAATATGGATTATATATTCAGTCTGGATCTTTAGAAAATCATTTAATAAATACCCACTCCATTACTGCCTTCAGGGAAGTGGAGAGCAATTGGTGTCTTTCTACCTTTTAGAATTTTCACCAACAAAGTAAACACATTTTTTTTTCAGCGTTGATGAGGTAGAAAGATACTCAACTGTAAGTGTTTTCAATGTAATATGTATTCTTGGCAAAAACAAAAAAGGGAATATTTTTATGCATGTGGGTGAATTATGTTGATATAAGATAGAGTTAATAAGCAAGACAAGATGAACCTTTTTGCTTTGTTCTCAGCTCAGAAGGTTTTGTGATATTATCCAACCTTTCCCTCTCCCTCCACATCCCTTCCTCCTAATCGCCCCCCCCATAAACACAAAAACCTAAAACCCTTAGGTAATCTGAAGTAGTTAATGGGGTTAACAAGTCCAAACCAATTTCATGGTAGGTTTAAGAATAATTTCTTTAATTTTTAGAGTGATCAGTTGCCTTATGACATTCAGACTAGTAAACTCTGCTTGTTAGTAGCTAGGAAACTCTATAAAGGAAGTTACTTTCCTGGATATGAAAAGAACTTATGCAAGTAAGTATGACCAATGCTACACTCCACAACTAAAGAAAAATGTATAGAACTTATCCTCGATTTTCATAATAGAGCAGACAGTAAAAGGAATAAATGAAAACCTTAAGAGCAAACAATAAAAGGAATGAATCCCAGTCAGGTGGAGAAATTTATTTTTTGAAGGGTCACAAGTAGATGCAGTGAGTAGAAATAAAGTAGGAATTGAACATGTCTTTGAGATAAGATAAACTGGATTTCTTTTGCAATACAAATATTTAAGTCAAGGAGTAAAAGACATAAGCACTGTAAAATGCTCGAACAAATTTGGAACACAAAAGATTTATGAAGAGGTAGGAAAATGGTACAACTCTAGATTAATGTCTGCCTGTTTTACTCACAGGTAATCTCACTAAACAGAATTATTCACTAAATGATTATTCTGAAAACTTCTTTTGCAAATGCCAAACAACGTTTTCTTAAACTCTATTGGATTTAGCATGCCATGATTCCACGTAAGTAAACTCAAGTTCTGCTTTATTTCTGCAAAGAGAGTAGCTTATATTTCCTATTAAAACACAATTGCATACTTTTCCTGGTTTCACAGTGCCATGCTTAGGACTATATACTCCCATCTCATCCAACCAAAAAGAACTTCACAGGCAGAGTTCATTGGATTTTGTGTTTTGCTCAAATACCATCTCAAGAATATGAGGTTGTCCATTTAGTATTAAAAGATCCCTTCATTTTCCAGCATTTAAACTATTTGATCGCTTTTGCTCTCCTTGGAGAACATTCTTCTCAGGATTTAGAATGCAATAAATAACTCTGAGAGCACAGATTAGAAATTCTCTGAAGATGACAAGCCTTTTAACTTCAGTGATTTGTACTTCCCTTTGCATCCAGATCTTCTCCTAAGCATGGTTGCTGAAGACTTAGACCTTCAGAGTGGAAAAATGCCAGTTGGATATATAATAAATTTCACGCATTTCATCAACTCGATTTCGGTTGCCATATGGTACAATCTGTAGAAACCAAGGCCCTGTATGGTTTTTGGAATAAACAATCATTGCTTTCCGTTTCAGGACTAAACTGTGTAATGTGAAGCTGAGTGGGGAATTGCTCACATTCTGCCTCCTTCAAGGCAAAGTAAAAATTAAGCTCAGCATGTCATCACATACTTACAAGTGACTTATGTGAGCATCCTTTATAAATAGATTTTGAAAGTGCCAAGGTTTCCAATGAAAGAGGAAACCATTAAAATGGCTTACCATTTATCATTTTCATTATGGGAAAAACAGAGAGACCACTGATTCCCCTCAGGCAATAACTGACCCTTCAACGACTGTAAAAGAAGCATAGACAATGGCCCCAAACCATTAAATTCATAACTGAATGGGCAGACTTTTTAAAATATGGCTTCTACAATGACCCCTATGATGGTACATATGCTCATGGCATGCAAAGAAGTACACATAATAAAAGATTTTATAAACTTCATTTTGATGATGTTCATGAGTTAATAGTTGGCAGTTTTCTCTAATAACTCCAAAGCTTCATTTCAAAGAGTATATCATTTGTTTTAAAGAAAAATGTAACAATGGGAAGATTTGAAATTTACACAGTACACATGCCCTTTATGGTACAGATTTTTTTGAAGAGTGAAATAAATGTAGGAAGAAAGCTCTTGTGAAGTCACTTGTAAGAGAATATTTCTAGAGTGTCTTAAAAGTATTAATGAATAAATAAGACAACTTTTATAAAACAAACCAAATTTATAGCTAACAAAGTTATACACAATAAAGTTCTACATATTTATGCAAACATAATATAAATGTAAAAATAGGTGTATATATTATATGTATATAAATATATAACATATATCATATATTACATTTATAATGTAAGTATATTTACACATACCTTCACAGACATACAAATGCACACATATATATGTAACAAGTTAACAATGATTAGAGATTTTCCTTTTCTTTTTGGTATATTTTTCTTTTTGTATATTTTCAAGTTTTCTACAAAGACGTGTTATCTCTGAAATCAGAAAAAAATATATAGTTTTTTGGAAATTATTTTAGCCCTGAATTTAGCACAGGTGGTGTTTAAGACACCTCTTTTTTTTCTCTCTCTCTCTCTCAATTTCTTGTGAAAAAACTATAGCTAGTGGGACAAGTTTTTTTCTTCTTCTTTTTTTGGCCACAACTGTGGCACGGGAATTTCCTGGGCCAGGGATCGCACCTGTGCCACAGCAGTGACAAGTCCAGATCCTTTACCCACTGAGGCTAAAGACAATTTTAAGAGCAGTTTTAGATTTACAATATCAGTAATTGAGAGGAAGGTACAGAGCTTTCCCATATACCTGCTGCCCTGACACTTGGAGAGCTTTCCCATTATCAACATCACTCCCCAGAATGTACAGTTGTTAGGACTGATGAACCCACACTGACACATGATAATTATCCTGTGTCCAAAGTTTATGTTGGGGTTCCCTCCTCGTGTTGTAATTCTCTGGTTTTGGACAACTATATAATGATGTAATCCATCATTATTAAATCATACACAGTATTTTTCACTTCCCTGAAAATCTTCTGTGATCTACCTATTTCTCTCTCCCCCACCCACCCCTTCCCCTGGCTAGTGAGATTTTTTGAGTCTGACTGCTTCCAACATGCTGTTCCTGATGCAAAGTCATGCTTCAGAGACGATATTAGCCGGCCACAATGATTGATTCACAGTGAGCCTCAGGACCACAAAAGCCATTAGGCGCTAGTCTTGGGGATCTCTATTCACAAACCCTTAGACTTCCCCCTCGGCTAAGGAAGTCTCGAATTTGGGTGTGGAAAAGAAGGGGGAAAAGAAAAGGGAAGCCCTAAGCCACAGGGAAAGCCTGTCACTGGCAGTTTATAGAAGGAACAAAGGAATGCTTTTATCCCAATCAGTGGTGTCACAATGTTAGCATATTTTAAAAGATAATGACATCTATCTGGTGGTCATGCATTGAAGAGTGATCATTGGGGATTTTATGGCAGACTTTTGGATTTATTCCATGTTTGAGAAAAAAAATTGCTATGTTTCAAAGGAAATGTTAGCTTTAAATTTTTTACCCTTCAGATGTTTGAAAATTTCAAATAACTATTCCAAATCTGATCACTAAATATTTCTTTTGTTGCATGGAAACTGACTTTTAAGTCAGTGTATTTAAGTAATAAAAAGCAAAGGGAAAACCTAGTCCTCTCCTGCCACTTTCTCTGGACTCCCAGGCCCAGCATGCTTTTATGTTTAATTGCACACAGTCCGAATATTCTCCACATACAGTGCCCTTCCTCACAGCACCCTCCACTCAGCAAGCTGAGAACTTCTGGCCTCTTCTATTTTTCTCCTTGGTATTTTGAAGTACAAGTAGCATACTTCAGTATTTTTTTAAAGTCTTTTATATATATTTAGGAACGTTATTGTTGTTCTTTGCTTTTCCCTATTTTATATCTTTAAGTAAACTTAATATATTGTGTTTCATTTACAGTTGTATGAAAGAGATATTCTTTTAATTATAATTGTCAAAAATATGTCAGTCTACTTTTATACAAATTGAGGTCCACTTAGAGGTGTCCTGCTCAGTTTTAGTATTAAATCAGAACATCCACAAAATGTTTTCTGTCTTGGAAGGCCCTCCACACCCAGTGATACCTCTTTTCTCCTGCTCCTTATCCCCTCCCCCCAACCCAAACATTCTCTCTCAGAGTAATATTTTCCTGTTTCTTTGTTCCTTCCTTTATTCTCTTATTGTGGCTTAACATCACTTAGGTTTATTTCTTGTTCTGCAAAATCCAACATACCTTTCCTCCAAGAAGGGACTCAGGAGTCCCAGCTCCTTCTATCCTGTAGCATCATATTTAAGATCCTCAGAATTTTTCATTTCCAACAGGGTGGTCTGGGAAAGAGAGATGGAAATTTTCATAAAATCTGTTGTGATCAGAACTAGAAGTTCATTGACAAGAACAAAGTCACATGACCCTACCTGGGTACAAGAAGGGCTAGGAAATATGTTGAACTGTGTGCTATGAAGGAGCAGATCTAGGTAAACACTAAGAGCCTATACCATATAGACAGCCTCTCAATTCTTCCTGTAATCATACCATCTCTGGTGACCAGCCCTTATCTAGGGCATGTTTTAATGTCCACTCTGCTCTTAGCATCCCAGCCACCCTGTGCCCCTCTCTATTGTTCGACTGTTTTAACTCACTCAAAGCTATTCTTCCCACAATCCTAGTAAATTACTTCCTGCCAACCCTCACCACTGTGCTTCAAGTTCCAGGCAGGAATCAAATGCTTCCAAAGCTAATATCTTTGCCCCAGATTGTGTTCATCCCTTCAAGTTCTGTAAAGAATAAAAACGAGGGAGAAATTAGCCAGTAGAATCATCACCAGCCACCAGAGGAAACCATAAATACTAAGAGTAAGAACCAATAAAAATGGCTATGATGAAAATTCTAGAGAAGATAGAAGCTGAAATAAGAACTTAGGGTTTTTCATAACATAATAATGTTTGATACCTTGATTCATGTTTACAATCTTTCAAAGTTCCCTGAGATGAAAAGGTAGATTGTCAGTGCCAGAATAGAATGCCTAGGGGTAGATACTACAGTTATGAAAGAAGTGTTCCACAGAACAAGCTGCATGAGGGAACATCTTGCAATTTCAGACCTAAGGTCAATGACCCAAAGATGAGTTGAAATATTATGAAAAACAATCTCTTACACCAGACGTCACTACTAAACCAGATATTTTTCTTCCCCTGAAACAAAAGAAAAAAACAAAACGCTGTGATGAAAAGACCTCACGGCTCTTCTGGAGTTCAGAATCATCCAAACACTGCTAGAAAAATAGAGGGTGGTACTACTGGATTTCCTAGTCTTTACTTGTATCTATCAAATGAATCATATACAGCAAAATTAAAATGTTCCTGTTTGACTTAATTTTCTTTATGAGCATGCTATAGTTTTTCAAATTTGTCTCAGGCTATTGTATTAACTTCTTTATCTGTATATCTTTAATAACCCATGGGCATACAACAGTCCTTTTGATTTAAATTGACTTATAGTTCCTATTGAAACTTTTTTTTTTAATCAAAATTATTCTAAAGCTTTACACCAGGTCAGATTTTTGTTGGCTTAATGGGACAGTGGTAAGTATTGTAATTAAAAGTGAAGCAACAACTTAGATCAGAATAAAAAATTTTCCCTGTCTCTTTCACTTACAGGAAATCATAGATTATTCTTTTCCAAAGGTTAAAAAAAATCTGGTGTGAGTAATAAGACAAGTTTTTACACAAATAACCAATAACATGAGCTAGACAGATGTTGTTTATAAATTCTTTCACTCATGCCATTTCTCTGGGAAGCTATTCAATTTAGGAAAAAGGAAATCATTTAAAGAGCAAAAGAATAGATGCTTTGCCATTAGGGCCTTATTATAATATGCAACAGACAAAGTTAAATCATTTTTAATATTAACAGGTCTAAACTGTAAAATCATGAAGAGTATTCTTTTGGTTGCAGAAAGATCCACTTGAGACCAGCTTTAGTGATAAGGGGGAATTGACAATTTATTATAAAATCACAGGTCATGTTATGGAAATCTTGATCTCTCTTTCTCCCTTCAGACTAGATTTCTGTGCTTCCTGGGTAGACGTGGCCGAAAATGTGGCTGACAGCATATCACCAACTTATCTTCCATGTAAGAGAGTACCTCAACCAAGTCCTCATTTTTAATTCCTACAAAGGAATCTCAGGTTGTTCCAGTTTGAATCAGGTTTTCAACCTCTAATTCAATCAACTTTGGCAAGGGCTGGGGCATTTCATACAAATGAGGATTACAGGCACACTGTTGGTACAGCTCAAGGAAAACACAATATATGGTAAGAAACCAAGGCTGGCATTAAAGTCTGGAAAAGTAAGCTTGCACAATGATTAATCAAGCGCCTTAGCTAAAATGTTGTATTATTCTATCTGATTAACTGAATTTTGGTAGCACGTCACATGCCATCTTAATGAGCTACTTAAACACCCAGGTTAATGTACTAGTTGCATCACTGGTGTCCTCAGACAACTCAGTACCATAAGGAAGATTCCCAAGGACATGGATCCTCTATCTACCTATCTATCTGCCTATCTCTATCTATAATCTATCTATCACCTATCATCTGTCTACCTGTATATCATCTATCTATCTATCATCTACCTATCCATCTATCTCTAATCCAGGGTTCTGTGCTGCCATACAGGCTCCAAATTGCTTGGCTTTAGGGCACTCAATTCACAAAGACTAAGATGTGGCTGTTATCCTCTAGTTCTACTCTACAAAAGTCCCCTTCATATGATAGAAGATTTCGAGCCTTTCACAGGTTATGTTTTTTGTGCTGTAACCGACTTCTCCAACTGTGTTGCAAACTCGCGGAGGCCGAGGATCATGTGTTACTGTAATAGTCACCTATTGCTGCACAAGTTACACAAAAGCTTAGCATCTTAACACACATTATTATCTCATACAATTTCTGAGGGTCAGGAATCTGGGTGTGACTTGGCTAGGAGCTTCTTGATCTCGTGGGGATGCCCTCAAGCTATCATTCAGGGATGGACTTCATAGGAAGTCATATGATGGGTTGACCTGACCTAGAGGATCCGCTTCCAAGATGGCTGGCTCAGACTGCTGTTGACAGAAGGCCTCTGTTCTTTACAACATTGGCTTCGCAGGGCTGCCTCTGTGTCCTAATGTATTTCAGCTGTTTTCCTTAGAGGGAGTGCTGTGCACTCAAGAGACGGTAAGAGCACCACAGTCATACCCCACACCTTCTGCTTTATTCTGTCTGGAGAAGCGATTCATTCAACCTGTCCTCTAGGGGAGAGAACTTAGGTTCGACCCCATGAAGGAAGGAATATCAAAGAATTTGTAAACATGTTTTTAAATACACCGTTGATTTGCTAATGACTTCAGGTTTTACCTTTGATCCTATACTCAATTTTTATTTTATTTTTTTGATTGATTGCATTGTATAATTCACCAGAGTGACGTCGAGGAGTGTGACGACGTGATTTGTAGTAAGAAATATATATTTGGTCTTCATCTTATTTCCAGCACAGAACTCCTTTAGTGAGGAGAGCAACAAAAGCGTGACTGTATGTTAATGAGGTGAGTTTGGCACCCCAATTAAGGATGAGGGCAGGGAGGGGAGAGGGTCCACAGGTTGAGTCAATCAGTAATGGCCGATGATTTAATTAATTTTGCCTGACCGTATAGTGAAGCCTCCTTTAAAACCCCCAAAGGAGCGTTTGAAAAGCTTCCGGGCTGGTGAGCAGAGGGGCATTCTGGGACGGTGGTGCTCCTGGAGACAACATGGGCGCTCCTCGCCTCTTCTCCCCTTCCCTCTCCGTCTGGCTGTTCCAGAGTTAGATCCTTTTATAATAAGCCTGTGATCCAGTAAGTAAACTCTTTCTCTGAGTTTTGGGAGCCACTCTAGCAAATTAATTGAAGAAAAGGAAAGAGGGTGTCGTTGGAATCTCTGGCCTGCAGCCGGTTGGTCAGAAGCAGAGGTCGCTATGGAGTCTGAAATGGCGTGGTGGGGGGTGGGATGGGAGTGTAACTGTGGAATCTGATATTATCTCTGGGTAGATAAAGTGTCAGAATGAGTGGAACGGTAGACACCCAGCTGATGTCCCCAGAGAATCGGTGGTGGTGTAGGGGAGCTCCCCACCTTATTGGAAAGAGGGAGCTCAGAACACCAGAATGAGTAAGCCAAGGTCATAGCTCAAAATGTTTGCTTTTGTTTCCAGCTTTCTAGAAAAGTGTTGAGTTTACATGTGTTCTTTATTAATGCATTAAAAAATTAAATGCTTTTATGACTTGTGAATTTATTAATACAGGTATCTTTTCCTTTAACAACTATTGTTGAGTCCAGATTCTAACCCAGAAAAATTAAATCAGAATCTCTTAGGGTAGGGCTTGGTATTGATAGTTTTGTAGAATTCCTCCAGTAATTCTAATATATAGCTAGCGACAAGAACCACTGAATTAGATCGTTTTGGATGTCTTTTTCGGCTCCAATTCTCCATGATTTATTCTCTTCCAAGAGAGTCTTTCTGGCATTACAGCAGACCCCTCAGGCAAGACCTATGCAAGAGTGGATGCATATAGTAGGCAAGGAGGTCTAAGAGACAGGCCAGGAGAAGATAATAGATATTTCTCCATCTCTTGGCACAGGCTGTGTCTTTAGCTACTTTGGTGTATGAAAATCATACTCCCAATTGCTAACTTTTCTTTCATAGAGGAATGCCCTGGATACCACTGGCATCTGCTTCTATTGTTAGATTATGACTAAGATTCTAACTAGATGAGGCATAGAATTTTCATCAGCTGGGGTAGGAATAGGATATCAAGAGACCAGGGAGGACCTCCTCAGAGATTCATCACCAAGGAGGAGCTGGTATGCCTTAGATACTTTCTTAGGAGTTTGCTGGTTCAGCTTATAACTAGGTCATTGCCTGCTTCATGTAAAACACTGCACCCCTGGTAAAGATAGAGGCATCAGCTTCTTTCTTCCGTGTTTCTATATGCAGAGCTTGAACAAAGTCACTTCTCTTCGGCTGGCTGTAGACTTCTCTCTCCTCTGCGTGGAACTGAGCTCACTGAAAACAGGGTTGTTTTGAAAACGCCACACCTATAATTGAAAAAGATTTCTTAAGGCCTTTTATGATCTTTTTCTATGGCCTCTTACACCATCCAAAGTGAAACCAGCTGAATCCAGAACCCAAGTGGCAGCCAATTCAGGCTTGGCACCCAGCAACCCCTAGGACCTGGGGCATGACTCTTCAGTGAGATCACACGTAACCCATGAGGCATCTATGGCTACTTTCTAATTATTTCCGTTGCAAAAGGCCCTGAGTTGTTTGATGACTCATGTCATTCTTACTGAAAAGTAAACCAAGGCTGATAAAAGACCTATGGCCAAGAATCCTAGGTTCATATTCAGGATCTGGAGGAAGAAAATCTGCAGGTCTGTGTGTATTCATTGCGTGTTTGGGTTTTGGGTACCAAGGATGTTGACCAGAAGGCAAAGTTTGGATCGTCTCTACTACATATTTCACTAAGAGCAGGGATTACGGTTTTTTGTTTGTTTTGTCCTTTTTTAGGGCTGCACCCACAGCATATGGAGGTTCCCAGGCTAGGGGTTGTATTAGACCTGCAGCCACAATCCTACGCCACAACCACAGCAACGCCAGATCTGAGCTGTGACTGCGACATACACCACAGCTCATGGCAACACTAGATCCTTAATCCACTGAACGAGGCCAGGGATTGAACCTGTGTTCACATGGATGCTAGTTAGATTTCCATGATAGGCATTCCTATTTGTTTTTTGTTTTTTTTTAATGGCGATGTCTTTAGCTAATGGTGAACATTCAACTTGTAAAAATTATTCCTTATGTTCTAATTCTTTTGTTATAATTGCATAATATAATAATTACTGATTACTAGTAATATACCAGGCGCTGCCTCATGTCATTTCTATACTTAATCTTCTGGCTGTGCCTGTGGCATGTGGAAGTACCCGAGCCAGGGATTGAACCCGCATGCCACATCAGTGACCAGAGCCACTGCAGTAGCAACTCTAGGTCATTAACCCACTGCACCACAAGCAAGCTCCTATGATTAATGTTATAGAATCCTCTCAGACTTGCTAAAAGCTATTTGGTTTTTTATTATTCCCATGTTACAGAAGAGGAAACTGAAACCCATAACACTCGATATCTTTATAGTAATTTCTACCTCAACCTTTTCCTCTCTATCCTCTTCTAGCTTTCTTTCTATGCCACCTTATTGTGTGTGTGTGTGTGTGTGTGTTTCCTCCTTGTTTCTTCTTTTCCCTTTCATTTGCCTCTCTAGGCTTCAGCAGCAAGATTTCAGTTTTAGAAGCATACATGTTGAACTCAAAATAAGAAGAGGTTTCAGATTGAGTGAAACTGCTGTGCCAAGAGAAGAAAAAAGCCAGGTTAACAGAATTAGAATTTACACCTGATCCAACCCCTCCCCCAGTTTACTGTCTTCAGAAGTTGGCTAGCTCACCTGACTGCCAAAACAAGTTTGCAAAGGAGGGAGAAGTGAGCACCAGAGCCTTGAAACACTAGCCCCTCCTCCCAGCCGCTTACTCAGCAGGAGAGTAAACGTAGCTCTACTGGTGTCCTTGCAATCCAGCTCTCAGTGCTGTAGGTTTCTGGGGCCAGGCACCCTGAGGAATCTGGAAGACTTGGAGATGAGAAATTTTAACTATAGTAATGTCGTCCATTTTTACCACCTCTTTACAGTGAATGGTCTCGCGTGTCATTGCATATAATCACTTACATATTTTTATTCATTAGAGGGTAGGTGGAGTTTGAGATGAAAGTAGGATGTTACTCACCCAAAAAAGCTTGAGACTTTGACAAAAAAGAAAAAAATCCCATCTTTATTATCCATGTTGTTTTCTAATACAGTTCAATGAAACAGAAAGGACTAGGTGGTGCAAACTAGAGCTACCTCTGGAGACATCTGTCTAAAGAGCTATGGGTAATTCCCCCATGTATGCAAGTCATATATTCACATTTCAGTGTTGCGCTGAAATGTTCACCTCTACTGGCTTTGTGTAAGACTTCTCCCTATCCTCCAAGAAGTCTTTACTGGTTTTTCTCAAAAGCTCATGAATAAGAGGGACCTTAAAATTATAAGACTTGGAAAGACTTATGTTTATGGAAAATCAGGAAACCGGATTGAGAGTATTAATCCAAGGATTTAATTAATCTTCACAGTTGGCCTGTGACCTTTCAATACATTGATCTCTCTAGGACTGGTGAAGGGCATTGGGCTGAAATTCATACACTCCCCCTTCATCACCACCTCAAGGAGACTTGTGTTAACTTCCTGTTCCCAGCAGGCCTGCACTCTTGCCAGCAGTCCCAGCCCTTCCCACCGGTCTTTTAGAGGTGCTTTATCAAAGGGTAAGGAGAAAATGGTGATTTCTACCAGGCTTTGGGACTTCTAGATCCACAAAGAATTGTTGTTGTATATAGAATAAAGTTGGGAAAAAGCCCCCAAACCTCCTAGAATTAGGCCCATTTATTTTTTATTTTTTATGGTCACACCCTTGGCATATGGAAGTTCCCTGGCCAGGGATTAAATCCAAGCCACAGTTCCAGCCTACGCCACAGTTGTGGGGCAATGCTGGATCCTTTATACCGCTGCATCGGGCTAGAGATGCAACCTAAGCCTCTGTAATAACCGGAGCTGCTTCAGTCAGATTCTTAACCCACTTATCGCAGTGAGAACTCCTCAGTGCCCATTTAGAAAGGTAAACTGGTTTGCTTCCAACCCAAGCAGGTAGTTTCTGTTAGAGTTCTGCTTCTGCAAACCGGGCAAATAAGCACTTTAATCAGGCAAACCGTAAGATGTATAATACTACATATATATAAATATATATATGTAATTTACAATTATAGAGTGAGTATAAAATTTTTCATCTAAAGCAAAACACTTTGAAGCTCGAAAGGGCTTACTACTAACATCATAAGGAGTCGCTAACAATCACTCCAGGACAACAGATACAAATATGGACTGTCCAAAAGCAAAATAGGACATGGGGCCAACCCACCTGTAAGCGAACACTTTATAAACATTCAGTTTAGCTTTTCTCATAACATTTTCATTATGCTAGAATGTGGCAAGGATATTGTTCACTTTTTTATACTGGTAAGTGGATCTGTTCTACTTTTCTTGAAAAATAATCCTACATTTTAAATCTCAGCTAATCTGTTCTGAATCTCATTATATAATTTACTTCTCTGAAACTGAGCTGTAGTTTTCCCACATACATAAATTTCCGTGAATCCTTCTAAAAATTAATTTAAAATACCTGCAGTCCTTCCAACTATTTTGACCTTGATTCAAAGATACTTAGTTTTATTTTGAACAACTTCAAGGTTGATTTTGAAAGTAAAGTGTCAGTTCTTTCCCTAAAATTCTCCAATTTTAGTAGAGAATGGACTCACCTTTAGGAAGAAGTTTGAGTACCTAAATATATCAGGAATTTGCTGATCATCAACAAATGTCATAAATTAATTCTCCGGCCCCCTCCCCATCAGTCACTTGCCACCCTAATTTACTTATAGATGTAGAAATATAGAGACATATCAAGGTAGGTTGATAGATGGATGCATTTTATTGGGCCTAGTTCAGAGACACATGGAGAATTGCTTTGAACGTTCTAGATTTTTTTTTTTTCTTTTTGGCCATCCCACAGACATATGGAGTTCCTGGGCCAGGGATCAGATCCAGGCCGTTGTTTCAACCTACACTGCAGCTGCAGGAACACCTGATCCTTTAACGCCAGCAGGCTGGGATCTGAATCCTGGCACTGCAGAGACGCTGCCAGTCCTGTTGCGCTGCAGAGGCATTCTCCTGAACATTCCAGATTTTAAGAGGGCTGTTTTAGCTATACTAAAAACTCTGTTTAACAGAGTGCTATGTATTTTTTCTCCTGCTGCACATATTTTTGTAAGCTTTCTCAAATTCTTTGGAACTAGGTAAAGTACAAAAAAAAATCACATACAGGGTTGTGAGGTAGGAGGGAAATCTGGGAGGTTTAGAACTGGCACATTCAGAGGTTTAAGCAAGCAGTAGTCAGCTGGGCGCAAAGATGACACAATACCTGCAAGAAAGGAGAGGATTCCTGGCACATAGGTCCTTCAGGTTGGATTATGAGGTGTTTTTAATGTATCTGTTTCCCTCTCCTGTATTAGCATCCGAATATTAACTTCCCTTTCTGCATTAATTGACACAGTTGCTTAAGGTAAGGGCACTATTCTAAGATTTCTGGAGTATGCATTTTCCAATAAAAAGTATCAGCCATTTATGGACATTCTGGAATCTAGCTTACTGGCATTAGGAAGCTATTCTAGATTTTTCTGAGTGGGCAGTGACATAATACAATATGCTTTAGTGAGATTGGGTGATGAATAAAATAAACTGATATTTACATAGTGCTTGCTCCAAACTAAGCACAGTAAGTATTTTACATTGTTCATATCACTGAATTTTGAAAACAATGTATGTGAAGCAGATACTTTTCAAAATATTTTTTACCAAAGTATAGTTGATTTACGATGTACCAATTTCTGCTGCACAACACAGTGACCCAGTCATACACACAGACGCACACACACATACACACATATATGTATATATATATTTTTTTCTCATGTTATCTTCCATCATGTTCTATCCCAAAAGAGTGGATATGCAGATACTTTTATAATGCCCATTTTCCTGACGAAAAAAAATAAAAGCTGTTTGTGTTGAAATAACTTGTCCAAGTTCAAGTTCAGGTAACTATAAAAACGTGGAGGTGAGTCAATCCTATGCAAGCAGTGCTAAAGGTTGCCTGAGCATGTACTATGCTAGCAAGACTAGATTGGCTAGAAAAAGATACCGAAAGCAGGGAAATGAGGTCACTGACTATTGCAATGGTCCAGGCACAAGAGAATGAGACAAAGGAAAGGGGCTGGGTGGTAAGGAAGATGTTACTAAGGAATAAACAGAAGGACTGTGATTGTTCCTTGGATTTGACAGGTTGTAAAGAGGGCACTAGAATGATTAGCTTGATTAATAGGAATTAATAAACACTGATAAACTGGCAAACACTGATAAAAGAGTACAAGTTTTTTGGGGTGGGGGGATGACTCCCTTTTGGATCTTTTGAATTTAAAGAATATCTAGAATAAATCAAAAAAGTTGACATTGATATTGTTCCTAAAGCAAAACAAAATGCCTAAATGACTGTTTGCTGGACTTCTCTCTACAGTGTTCTACTTCACTGAGGAAATCCTGTTGGTAGAAGGTATAGGATGTCCAATAAAAACCACATAAAATATTATAATTTTGTTGTAGAAATAACAGGCTCTCTTAAAACTTGTTCAGGATCATATAACTTGGGTTTCCCTTGCGGCACAGCAGGGTAAGGATCCCACATTGTCACCTCAGTGGCTTGGGTCACTGCTGTGGTGTGAGTTCAATCCCTAGTGTGGGAACTTTCACCTGCCACAGGTACAGCCAAAAAAAAAAAAAAAAAATCACCCAACTTTTAAATAACTAAAAGTTTTTATGTTTCCTTGGTGGTCAATAATCGTAAGGCAGGAGTTCCTGCTGTGCTCAGTGGTATTGGCAGTGTCTGCAGCACCAGAATTCAGGTTTGATCCGCAGCCCGGCACAGTGGGTTAAAGGATCCGGTATTGCCAAAGCCGTGCCATAGGCCACAACTGTGGTTCAGATCTGATCCCTGGCCCTAGAACTCCATATACCATGGGGAGGCCAAAAGAGAAAAAAATAATAGTTTTAAGTCAGAATACTTATCATCAATGATGATTTTCAGTCCCTTAGGCAAGGAGAGCTCAAAGTGTGAAAAGGACGAGAGGTGGAATGCACAAATGAATGGATGATTAAATTACAAGAAGAAAGTCTCTCCACCTGGAATTTACTTTTCCTGCTTTTCCACTAAGGTAGGCTGTTTTGTTTTAAAACTTACTCAAAATTTAACTTTGGTTTCTTAAAAAATCTTTCTAAATGGAAAATGATTTGCCTCTAATACCTTTGTTGTTGAGCAACTCCTTATACACAAGTGTAATCTCAAGATATTTCTACCGAGAGCTTGTATCAATGTTGGGCTTGGTCTCCTTTAGGAACTACGGCTGCACCAAAGGACTGGGCAGCAACTTTGAGTCTTCTCTTTGTTTGGAAATTCACACTAGGCCATGTTTTCTGATTCACTGGACAAATGTGTCATGGACACTGCCTCTGACTTTGCAGGTTTGCTTATCTTTTAGCTTTTTAAACACTAGTTGTGGGAACAGATTTCTTTCTGCTAACTGAATCTTGACAAATGAACTCCTCCTGTTTGGAGGTATTTTAATCCTTTCCAAATAAATATTAATTTATCTAGTTGATTGGCTGGAGTTATAATTCAGCTGCAGAAGGAGAGCAACTTGTTCTCTTCCTTCCGACAGATCCATGCCCACTGGAGTACATCATCCTCAACCCCAGATGACCAGCCCAAGAGGTGGCTCTGAGGATTAATGAGACTTGGTAATGGTTACACAACTTTTGAAATCTCTTACCAGAAAAGTGCTTTGGCGACCATGAAAAGTTGATTTTAATCTGTCTATGCTCAGAGAAAGAATTGTCTTTCATAAATTCAACTTTTTTTTTCCCAAAGGTAGTGCAGGTTTAGTAAGTTGCTGTTTTCCAAAAAAGGCCAACCTGTGTTTGAGACCAGTTTAAATTATGGCTGATGTGAACTCAGTTATTCCCTAGAATGGCTAGTTATTCCCAGGTTTTAGCATCCCTCAGAATCATTGAGGAACCAGTCCGGGGCCCGGAACTTTGGATTCAGCAGCTCTGGGAGGAGGTCTAAGACTGTACAGTTCTAACAAAATCCCAAGTGACGTGGATTGTCCTGGTATCACTGTTTTAGAACCACTGCCCTGGGAATGTGTGCTGTCACCAGGGTGACTGGAAGCAAAAACATCCAAGGGAAGTTGTGTAAACTCCTTCAGAGAGGTTCACATGTGGCTTTTTGAAATTAGATATGATTTGTGATTGTTTTCTTACGGTTTGTATATTACTTGTTTTGGAAGGGAGCGCTAAAGGAAAAAAAAAAAGATGGCTTCTAGTGTTTGTGTCTAGACCTAGCGTTATTTGACTAAACTTCTTTCAATGCCTGCTTCCAAATTCAGTACCTCTAGTCACAACCTCTTCCTCTTCCCCCAAACAAAACAAGGCTAAAATCTAAACCGAATGTTGTCCCTTAGCGGCGCGTAAAAAGTTAACAGTGCCAAACAGAATCGCTCAGGTCAGTGGAGGGTAAAACCAGCATTTGGAAATGCTGTGAGAACACAAATAGTTTAAACTGTAGACAAGTCCAGAGGAAATTACAGAGGGAAAACTTTCCGTCCGAGGTTCCAGTTGCCAAGGAGTTTGTGTAGGTTGCCGGAGACCTCACCCCTCAGTGGCTCCTCTGTGACTCACTGTGTCCCTGGGAAGCTTCAGAGCCAGCAACCAGAGAGAACGCAGAAATTCAGCCTTTGATCTCCTGGGATGAAAGGCACCAGAACTGGGTTTCTAAACAGGGATGTTTCCGATCAAATAGACGGTAATAGAGCCGATAACACTGATTCCTAGATACGTGTCTTGTTCTGGCCCAGGTGCAAAGGTTGAGATTAGAGAAAGTTGTGTACTGGGTCCCATTGCAGCAGCATGAGAGCGGGAGGGCAGGGTTAGAACTCCCTTGGACCCAGTTTTGATGGCTTTTTGGGTTTGGGACATCACAGTTGTTCTTGTTCTGCTTTTGGAACCCAGCTCTCAGACTCCCTTTATTTGGAGTTCGATGGACTCCTGTAGGTAGAAACTCCCACCCATGAAATAGCTTTGCTTTCTGGATACATTTTATTCTTTGCCATTACCCTTGCAAGTGCAAATTCAGTCCTAACCACAGGCAAATGTGATCATTTTCCTTTCCCTGACAATGAGGAGAGTGTAAGCTGATGCTGCAGTGCTTAATGAAATTTTTCTGGGTTTAGATTTAATGTGCGTGTAAATTACCTGGAGATCTTGCGAAAAGAGCAGAATGTGGTTTAGCAGATTGAGTAGATCTGGTTGGAGCCCCAGAGATTCTGCATTTCTAACAAACTCTAAGTGCTGATGCTGTTGTTCTAAGATCAGGCTTTGAACAGTACGGGATTAGTTCTCAACTTGAGCTTCTCAATAAGATCACCTTGAGAGACTGTTTGTTGGCTCTTTTTTAAAAGCCCAACACCGAAGTTCCCATCATGGATCACTGGAAACAAATCTGACTAGTATTCATGAGGACACAGGTTTAATCTCCGGCCTCGTTCAGTGGGTTAAAGATCTGGCATTGCTGTGAGCTGTGGTGTGGGTCACAGACATGGCTCAGATCCCATGTTGCTGTGGCTGTGGCACAGGCTGGCAACTGTAGCTCCGATTCGACCCCTAGCCTGGGAACCTCCATATGCCAAGGGTGCAGCACTAAAAAGACCAAAAAAAAGCCCAATACCAGGTGCCCAGAGATTTTGATTTGGCTGTTCTGGACTGGGGCCTGGCAGTGTATTAAGAACTTCCTAGGTGATTTATTATGCAACTAGGATTGAGAAAACAAATCCAAATTAAAGTTTGTCAAATTATGAGTGGGTCAGATTCAGAAATAACATTAGAAATATTGTTTAAAGGAAATAGAATTGAGCAGAACACAGTACAGCAGATTACAATACTATAAAGACTATTTTGTGACAGTTTTCAGCTATGTGTCTTTGTGCATATACAGCTCTTGGTGTAAAACACATTACTGAGGATTCCACTGAAAAAATTTGAAGTTTTCTGTTGCAACTACTTAACCCTGCTCTTAGAGTGTAAAAGAAGACATTGACAAGATGTCAATGAATGGGCAGAGTTGTGTGAAATTGGTATTTCATACTGATTTTTACGTATCACAAAATATTTTATATGGTGCTGTTCATACTTTGTAGTATATAAAACCATTATTAGCCCATGACTCCTGTGTAGATTGAGATGCCTTCTTGCTTTTGAGCTTCAACTTGATTTAATCAGTTTTATAATCAGTTGCCTCAGGCTTGGGCCCAGGATAGTCTCCTATTATGGTTGGCTACTTCATCTTTTGTATTTTGATTAAGAACCCCTGGATTTAGAGGTGCAGCCTTTTGTGATTGCAGTAATAATAATAGTTGTTAAAACAAAGTAGTATCAGGGCCTTTAAAAATCTTTGTCAAAGACCTATGTTAAGTATGGCAAAGCGGTTTGGGGGAAAAACTGAATCACTGAATGGAATGCATGTTGTCTTCACTGTTTGTGTAGCAGCATTTTACTTTAATAATGAAATCCCAACATGTCCCATAATAAACTGGCAGTTTATCAGGAGTTCCCTGGTGGGCTAGTGGTTAGGACTTGGGCGCTTTCACTGCTGCGCCCTGGGTTCAATCCCTGGTCTGAAAAGAGATCCCACATCAACCTGCTCCATGCTGCAGGCCAAAAAAAAAAAGACAGTTTATCACTAGGAATAGATTTAAAAGGTTTGATTTGCAAATTGATGGTAACTGCTAAATGCAGGTAAGCTCCTTACCAGAAAATGTGACTCTTCCACACCATTTACAGGAAACTTTTGCTCTTTGAACAGAAAACAAAACAATTTTAATGAAAGCCATGGTTGAAACTCCCTTTTCTCCATTACTCAGCATATTGTACATTTTCTGTGTGATTGGAAATCATTGGAGGGTTTTGAACAGGGGAGTGATGTTATCTGATTTGTGTTTTTCAAAAATCTATCTCTGAGAATAGGTTGTAAGCTCTAGTGAGGAAGAGCAAGCTCCCTCAAGAAACTCCTAGAGCACTCCTATTCATATACGATGTTGATGCTGTGGACCGAATTCATATGCTGAAGCCCTAACCCCCAGTATAATGGTATTTCGGGGTGGGCCTTTGGAAGGTAATTAGGTTTAGGTGAGGTCACAAGGGAAGGGCCCTTAGGAGAATTAGGAATTAGATGCTTCATAAGAATAGACACCAGAGAGCTGGCTTTGTGTCTCTCCCTCTGCCACGTGAAGACACAGGCAGTGGGCAGCTATCCGCAAGCCAGGAAGAGGGTCCTCACCAGGAACTTGCTCGTGCTGGTGCCCTGATCTCAGACTTCAGCCTCCAAAACTGTGGGGGAAAATACTTCTGCTATTTAAGCCAACAGGTCTACCGTATTCGTTATGGCAACCTGAGAAGACTGATAGAACCAGAAGGCAAAAAAATGATCTGTGGAGGGTGGTAGGGACCAGAAATATCCCCTTACTGAGTTAGCTAATCTGGGTTCTGTGCAGAGTTCTAATTTCCAGTGTGAACAAAAGTAGTACATTTGCTTGGCACGGCAACAAAATTACTGTGGTTTGTAATAAGATTCAGCTCCTGAACAGTAGAGACACAAGAAGAGTGTCAAAGCTCTGGCAGCTAGTTTTCCTTCTGTCAGTTTCCCTGTCATATTCATTTTCTGTCTCTGAAAAAGGCCAAGTCATAAACATAAAGAGAGCAGTGCCACAGGTTGTAGGATTAGTCAGTTCTCCGAGGAGACTCGGAACTCCATCTGCACCAATTTATTAGATCACCGCGAGCCACAAAAATCTACCAATGAATGGTAGCCAGTAATATGCCATTACAACAATAGAGAGAATGCCGTGGCCAGGTCTGAAAATGGTTACCCATCATCATGGTTATGTTTCAATTGTCTCTCAATGCACTGAGCGCATTAAAGGGCTGTATTTCTACCCACCAAACAGAATTGTGGTGCTCCAGCTCCTAGGAGACACCTGCTATGAGTGAAAGGTAATATTGTGATGATTATTTCTGCCTGGAGAGCAATTGCACAGCCAAGTGCCAGCTGCCCGTCCCTGCACTGAACCATGTAACAGAGTGGGTTTAAATCAAACTGAAAATCAAATCAGTTAACTTTAAATTATTTAAATTCCCCAAAGAAGCAAAACTGCAGGTAGACTGACTCGCCCTGTCTAATTTTGTGACCATGCTTTTGGGAACAGGCGGCAGTGAGGCATAGATAATTACTATTCTAGACTATTCCTAGGATACCTGATTCACAGGAGTTCATTTAATATCTGTTTTTTCCTTCAGAGGAAAACAGAGGGCTGGAGGGAAAAAAAATCTCATTTTTTTGGTCAGATGTTTGAACCTGTCCAGTTTTATTTCTAGGTGGAGATCACTGTAGAAAACCGTCCTATCTCCACCGTATTAAGTGAATGGCAACTGATTTCTAATCACTTTGTCGGGGCTGCATCAAAGCGACCCTTTCGACTTCAAGAAGGAGAGGTTAGCAAACCCATTGCTAGAGTCAGAGGCTCACTGATCGCAGATCTGTGATGACTGAGAAGTCAAGTGGCTCCAAATCTAGGATCCTACCCCAGGCTTTGCTTTCCTAGTACAATCGCCACAAAGACTGAAGGAGCCCTAACATGCAGAGCTGCACACGCAATTCACTTCATTGTTATCCACTGGAGTTCCCGTCGTGGCTCAGTGGTTAACGAATCCGACTAGGACCCATGAGGTTGCCGGTTCGATCCCTGGCCTTGCTCATTGGGTTAAGGATCCGGTATTGCCGTGAGCTGTGGTGTAGGTTGCAGACATTGCTCGGATCCCACGTTGCTGTGGCTGTGGCGAAGGCCGGCAGCTACAGCTCCTGTTAGACCCCTAGCCTGGGAACCTCCATATACCGCGGGTGCGGCCATAGATAAGGTAAAAAAAAAAAAAACCCACTTCATTGTCACCCATGATTGTGCCCCCATCCCACTGTGACTCTATTAGCTCCCACAGCTGACATCCCTAGGGAATGGAAAACGACCTTTCTTGGTGCTGCTCAATCTAAAGGAGCCTCAGGGGTCTACAGTATTCAACACATATCCATGTGCTTTCCACATTCCCCAGCCTCCCTGACCCCATGACTGGCTCTGCACCTAGGATAAAGGCAGAGGAACATTGTCATTCCCAGGCCTGGCTCCTTAAGACACCCATCCCTCCAGCTCTTCCGTGCCTTTCCCCAAGGAGGCACTGGTACAGTTGTGTAACTGCAAGATTGGTGGCAGCCACCAGATCTGTGTCAGACCAGAAAGTGACAGAGAAATATATTTCTTTGTTATATTAAACCACTGAGGTGTTAGTAGTTTGTATTAAACCTGCTGGCATTGGTAATCCTGACTAATACAGAGTCCTCTGGCTGCCTTACCAAATTGGCGCCTGGGGGACTGTACCTTGTAGTTGGGCTATTCTGAATAAGCAGGAATAATCCTACCATGTTGAAGTAGTAGTGATTTTAAAAGCTCGTACTGGGAGTTCTCTTTGTGGCTCCGTGGGTTACAAACTCGAGTAGTACCCATGAGGATGTGAATTCAATTCCTGGCCTACAAGATCTAGCATTGCCATGAGCTGTGGTGTTGGTCACAGTCACAGCTCAGAATCTGAGTTGCTGTTGCTGTGGTATAGGGTGTAGGCCAGCAGCTGCAGCTCCAGTGCAGCCCCTAGCCCAGGAACCTCCATATGCCTCAGGTACAGCCCTTAAAAGCAAAAAAAAAAAAAAGCTTGTACAAATGGGCAGGAAAGGTTATATGTTTGGGGTTAGATGTATTATGCATTACTGACAATACGTATGAAGCAGAGAGCTGAAAATTGTGGGAAAGAGCCAAAAAAAAAAAAAAAAAACTAAGCTATATTCAAGGAGATTATATGAGAGGAAAGGATAATACAATTAACTGATATGGAGTTACTGCTGTGGTGCAATGGGTTCAGAGGCATCTTTGCAGCACCAGGTTGCAGATTCAGTCCCTGGCCCAGCATAGTGGATTAAAGGATCAGGTCTTGCCACAACTGAGGCATAGGTTGCAGCTGTGGATCTGATCCCTAGACTGGGAACTCATATGCCGTGGGGCAGCCAAACAAACAAACAAGCAATTAACAGATAAAACAGATAACAGTGCTTCTTAGGAAAAAATTTGAAGTGTGGAAAGACCAGTGTGGGTTTGATTTATTTGAGGAATCTTCAGGTGTAGTCAAAGGCATGGCTCCAAATAAACAAGTACCTGAAGGCCTGATATTGGCAGTGTATGTCAATATGAGCTCATTTTAGCTCAAGAAAATATTGTCCCTAAACATAGAAACCTGGAGTGATCCCTATATAATGATCTAATTTTTTATTATAATAATCAGAATCTTTATTTAATGGAGTCGAATGTGAATATTTCTAACAGAGCAAGTAAAACTGATCAAAAGTGTTCATTAGGCTCTATAATATATATCAAATTGCTTACAACATGGATGTTGCCTTGCTTTCTGAGAAAATAAAAACACAATATTGAGGCAGCAAAAGCAGAAAGATGATAAGTAGATAAAAATAGGTGAGCATAAGCATATATACTGTTTAAAGATCAAGGTTTAAATAAGCTCTAAGGCAGCTCGTGTAATCTAGTCAAGCATTAGGTTTATATTAAAATAAAAATAAGAAATAAAGGCAATCTGAAAGTTAAAGTTTTGTTTATGTAAAATGTATTCATATGAAAATATAAAATACCACGAGGACACTTAATTTTGGATCAGTGTGTCAAAAAAATTGATAATTCACTCTGAAGGATAGAGACTATTTGTCCAAATCACACTTCTCCTTATATTTGCCCACATATCTGTAATCCCCATGGTAAACTTCCAAGGAAATTTTCTTAAAATACAGTTAACCTTTGCCAATTGATTCTTTGTTGCTTACCTAGTGAAATAGATATTACCTGTAGAAATGACCTATGAAAAACTTATTTTCATCTTGACAGTAGTCTATATAACTAGCTTCAAGCTAATATTATTTATTTGCTTGTTTGAGATTTCTTTATTTTTAGGGCCACACTGGCAGCATATGGAAGTTCCTGGACTAGGGATTGAATCTGAGCCTCAGCTGGAGCAACATCAGATCCTTGAACCCACTGCACCAGGCCAGGGATCGAACTCATAGCTGAGCCACTACATTTGGATTGTTAACACTTTGTGTCACAGTAGATACTCCCTAAGATAGTTTTTTTTTTTTTTTTAAAGGATTACTAAGCAAGGACTTAGAAGTCTACATATGCTTGTATTTGTATGGATCTTTTTCACAGATATCTCACAATCATCCAATAAGGAAGTTTATTTATTATTCCTATGATCAAAGAGGGAACCTGTTCACATTTGGTGTAAGACAGAGCTGGGACTCAAACTTTAGTTCTCTGACTCAGTCCCTTTCACCTCCTGTTCTATGACACATTCAAAACTAGAATCCAACTATCTTATTGTCTACTTTAGCAAAGCAGGTAATAGTAACATTTTAAGCATAGAGAAATAGAAATAGAAAAGATATTTTATTGACTTGACTGAAATGACGTAAATTAGCAGCACTGAAATACAAACTATTTTGTATTCTTTATGAATTATAATAAAAAATCCTTAGAGAACAAGTCGAAAAGTAGGAGTGAAGCAACATGTATCAGCAAATGGTCCAAAAATAATTGTTTTTTTCCAATGAGAAATGGCTTTTGCTCTCCGCCATGAATTCACAAGACAAAAAAGCAAACGAAATGCACTTGATTTGTACCTCATACATACCTTTTGGGATTTGAGAGAATTAAAATTAAAAAAAAAAAGGCAACAAAAAAACATGGTGCTATTTGGCCTCTGAAACACTCCTTTCAACATTCCTTTTTCCTCACTAAGCTCATTTTAACTTCAACTTTTTGAAATATTTATTTATTTATTTTTAGATGAGTCAGGTACATCCAATAAATCAATGCTGAATGTACGTGTTGAGTTTACAGCTCTCACTGCAGTGAGCGTTTCCTGTCTTTCAGTTTTATGCTGCTGGTCCTACCGGCTCTGAAGATCACGCAAGGGTTAGTGCAGAGGGGGCCCTCTGTGAGAAATGGTTTCATTTCAGAGCCAGGGAACTGGAAGCTGCCAAAATGATGCTGAGCAATGGAAAGAGAGGCCTCACTGACACCTCAGAGTTTAAGAGTTCGTTCCTTATCCCCAGGCTTTGTCACCTTTGGTACCTTCGCGTATTGCAACCGTCCCTCATTCTTACATATATTTTCAAGTGTTTCTTCTCCCTAAGAGAATTATTTCTTTCTATCTTCAGCCATTTTACAAAATTTTGGAAAGAATGGTAACATTTGATGCTTCCGCATCTGTACACTTCCCTCTCAGTCACTATAACCTGGGCTTTCCTCCATTCTTTTTTTTTTTTTTCAGTCATATGTTGTCATGAAATCACACTTCATGAGAACTCTGAGTTTAGATCATCAAGGAAGGGTACATTTAGAAATTTTAAGTGAATGACATTATTTTTGGCTCTTTCCAACAATAGCTTTGTGTAACCTGCCCTGTCAGAGCTCTGCCGTTATTAGCAAAATGATTGTTGTAAGTGTGCCTGGTTCTTTCATTGGTGATTAAAATGACAAAGGCAGAAGCCTCATGAATGAATCAGCTTGGATTACTGAGTCCTCTAGTCACAGTGGAAAACAGAAGAGGGAAGAGGTTTCTGAGGGACTCAGGCTGTTATTACAATGTTTCATACTGTCAAAAATCAGATATGCGTCCAGCCTCCAGTACAATAAAGGAAAAGCTTTCTTGCATTCTACTAACCTTTTTCCCAAAAGGTCTCCAAGGGTTTCTTGCTAGCAAGTATGGAAGCTTCTGGTCCCATCTGTTGTAGCATGTTAAGTTTTTTTTGTTTTTTTGTTTTTGTTTGTGCTTTTTATTTTTTTGCTTTTTAGGGCCTCTCCTGTTAGGGGTCAAACTGGAACTGTAGCTGCCAGTCTACACCACAGCCACAGCAACGCCAGATCCGAGCCGCATCTGCAACCTACACCACAGGTTGTGGCAATGCCAGATCCTTAACCCACTGAGTGAGGCCAGGGGTTGAACCCGCATCCTCATTGATACTAGTCAGGTTCGTAACCCCCTGACCCACAGCGGGGACTCCTAAATTTTTTTTTGGCATCTTAAGTTTTTGAATCCTTTTCCATGACTGCACTGCTCTGGGCTCAGAGGCTTGCTTCAGAGTTGCTTTCTTTCTACTCCATTAGTCTCTCCCTTTATCTAGTTGGGTGCTGAAATGTATGTGGCCTCAATACTTGGCCCTCCTTTCTTTCTGCTCACCCTGGACAACCTCTTGCTTTCATTTAGGCTTCTACTGAGACTGCTATACAATGATGACACTCTACAGTTTAGCTTCCACTTCCGGATCTTTGGGAGCCTGATCCCACACTTCTTTCCAAATGAAAGCTCAACATTTCCACTTGGATGTGCCTCAGTCACCTCAGAATCAGTCTTCCAAAAGTTAGATTTCCTGTCCTTCCAGTTTTTCCTTTTCCTATGTCCTGGGCACTTCTTGGGTGAATAGCATTGCCATCTCCCTGTCCATCCAAAATAAAGACCTTAAGTCACCTTTGATATTTGCTTCCACCTGAGGTCCCTCTATTAGTTGTTTCATCTATATCTCAAATTTTTCCCCTCTTTGCTCTCTCACAACCAACATTCTGAACACAATGATAGCTTCCACCTTGTCTCCCCATTTCCGGTTTTTCCTAATCTTGTACATCCTGATGATCCATGAGCACTGAAACTATTATTTTTTATTGAATTATAAAGTAAAATTCAATGAGAAAACTACTCTCAGTAACATTTTTGATAGGAAGACAACACTGCCATGTTGAAAGACCACCTAAACGCTAATGTTTTCCACATGACTTCCTGC
Organism: Catagonus wagneri; assembly: GCA_004024745.2. Taxonomy (NCBI): domain Eukaryota; kingdom Metazoa; phylum Chordata; class Mammalia; order Artiodactyla; family Tayassuidae; genus Catagonus; species Catagonus wagneri. The sequence goes on from PVHT020004020.1 coordinate 13,563,259, forward strand.
CTGAGAAATATTTGTAAGGTGGACATACGTTCCATGGCTTCTCTGATTAAAACTACTTACTAGTGCTTTATTGTCTTCAGAGTCAAGGTAAGGAGAACAAGGTCTTGCCTTCATTCCAGTCTCTTCTTACCTTTTTTTCCACTCCTACCTCTTTGCATCTCTGCCAGTTTGTGTTTAAATCTCTAGTGATCACTGTGCTCTTTAATAACTCTGTGCTTTGTATCTTCTGTTTTTTTCTGTTCAGAATGCCGTTTCCGTACTTGTTCTTTACCTGTTTGACGCCTCTTTCTTCGATGGCTCATCCTTCCTTCTGTGGGCTCCTGTATCAGTATTCTCCTTAAAGGATGTCAGCGTTTAACCCATCTCAAATGTCTTTTCATCCTTTGACATTACTCTTTCTTGCCTGTTCAAGTCTGTCTGGAACACTCGTTCTCTGCTCAACTTGCCTGACATTTACTGAGCCTTCAAAATTCAATTCAGGAGTTCCCGTCGTGGTGCAGTGGTAACAAAATCCGATTAGTATCCATGAGGACGCAGGTTCTCTTCCTGGCCTCGCTCAGTGGGTTAAGGATCCAGCGTTGCCATGAGTTGTGGCCTAAGTCACAGATGTGGCTCAGATCTGGTGTGGCTGTGGTGTAGGCTGGCAGCTACAGCTCTGATCCCACCCATACCCTGGGAACTTCCTCATGCCTCAGGTGTGGCCCTAAAAACAGCTTTAAAAAATTTAAAAATTAAAAACTAAAACAAAAAACCCCCACAGAATTCAATTCAGAGGCTCCCCAGGCCATCCTCTGTTCTTGGAAGAGAGCAAGTTTGACCTCTGTCAGAGCACTGTCCCATATAGTGGTTTTTCAAAAATCTGTTGTCCTGTTTGATTTGGGGGTGCAGTGTATTAATTAGGGCCCTGCTACCTATTTAGGAAATAAACTCTTACCTGTAAGTAGTTTAATATGATTGAGATTTATTTCTTTCCCATACGAAGTCCATGAGGTTGCTAATTGTCAGGTGGCTTTTCTCCAGGCCTGAGTGGGGGGCTCAAGTTTTATCTTGAGACTTGTCTCAATGCATATTTACTTTAAGAAAGGGGAAGGGGAGTTCTTTTTGTGGCTCAGAGGGTTAAGAACCTGACTTGTACCCATGAGGATGTGAGCTCCATCCCTGGCCATGCTCAGGAGGTTAAGGATCCAGCTGCAAGCTGTGTTATAGGTCACAAGTGCAGCTTGGATCTGGCATTGCTGTGTCTTAGGCCAGCAGTTGCAGCTCTGATTCAACCCCTAGCCTGCAGGCGTGGCCCTAAAAAAAAGGAAAAAGAAAAAAGGGGAAGGAAATGTAATGGGTCAGCCCTGCTAGTGCCACACCTAATTAGAGGGCCTGGGGAAAGTGGTTTAGCTGTGTACCCAGGAAGAACAATAAATGACTTGAGGAACACTGACCAGTCTCTGCTAGAGCTAGACGCTGCCTTTTATCTCTATCACCAGTGCTGTCATAGGCCATCATGACAGTAGAGATTGAATGGGTGAATGAATAAAAGGTCACAGAGCTGCCACTTCTCAGCACTGAGCCTACTAGTACACTAATCCATAAACAGAAGTCCACAGAGAACCTGGAGAGATTCAAAGAACCAGAAAAGATTACTAAGCAACTGGAAAATAGGGATATGTGGAGCATTGTTTTGCATGAAATAAAATAGCCTGAGAAAAATATTCATCATGTTCCTAAAAGTTACCAAAGTCTAATACAAGTACTTCAGATATTATACCTAATAACTCCACCACAAAGCTTTGTCGGTTGGTTGATGAATGTATTTGGGGGGGGGGCGGTATAACTAGGATTTCTAATAAGAAATAATACCTTTGGTAATTTTCTAAAATTGCAGGTTATATGGGCTTTGCTAAAAGGAAAGTCATAATATATAAATCTTAACATCTGATCTATGGGTCTTTGGAAATACAAAGCAGGGAGATAATCTTTTTAATTGTAGAAAAACAGTTAACTTTTTGGATTAAAGAATAAAATCTGGAAGAGGAATTCTCTCTCTTGGGTCTATTTTTTAATGTTATTTTAAATAAATTTTTTCATTTTAGTTGATTTAAAATGTTCTGTCAATTTCTGTTGTACAGCAAAGTGACCCAGTATACACGTATATATATATAACATTCTTTTTTTTTCACATATCCTCCATCATGTTCCATCACAAGTGATGAGATATAGTTCCCTGTGCTATATATACAGCAGGATGTCATTGCTTTTCCACTCCAAATGCAGTAATTTGCACCTACTAACCCCAAACTCCTAATCCATCCCCCCACTTCCCCTTGGCAACCCCAAGTCTGTTCTCCATGTCCCTGAGTTTGTTTCTTTTCTGTAGATATGTTCATTTGTGCTGTATATTAGATTCCAGATGTAAGTGATACCGTACGGTATTTGTCTTTTTCTTTCTGGCTTACTTCACTTAGTATAAGAGTCTCTAGTTCCATCCATATTGCTGCAAATGGCAATATTGTGTTCTTTTTATGACTGAGTAGTATTCCATTGTTTTTATATACCACCTCTTCTTAATCCACTCATCTGTCGTTGGACATTTAGATTGTTTCCACATCTTGGCTATTGTGAATAGTGCTGCAGTGAACGTATAGGTACATGTATCTTTTTCAATGAAGGTTTTGTCTGGATATATACCCAAGAGTGGGATTGCTGGGTCATATAGTAGTTCTATATTTAGTTTTCTGAGGTACCTCCAAACTATTTTCCATAGTGGTTGTACCAATTTACATTCCCACCAACAGTGTAGGAGGGTTCCCTTTTCTCCACATACTCTCCAGTATTTGTTATTTGTAGACTTACTAATGATGGCCATTCTAATTGGTGTGAGGTAGTGCCTCACTGGAGTTTTGATTTGCATTGCTCTGATAATTAGTGATGTTGAGCATTTTTTCATGTACCTGTTGGCCATCTGTATATCATCTTTGGAGAAATGTCTGTTCAGGTCTTCTGCCCATTTTTCAATCAGGTTGCTTGTTTTTTTGCTGTTGAGTTGTATGAATTGTTTGTGTATTTTGGAGATTAAGCCCTTGTCGATTGCATCATTTGAAACTACTTTTTCCCATTCCATAGGCTGTCTTTCTGTTTTTGTTTTTTTTTTTTTTACAGTTTTCTTTGCAAAACTTGTAAGTTTGACTAGGTCTCATTGGTTTATTTTTGTTTTTATTTCTATTGCTTTAGGAGACTGACTTAAAACATTGAATGGTTGATGTTAGCAAATGTTTTGCCTATGTTCTCTTCTAGGAGTTTTATGGTGTTTTGTATGTTTGAGTCTTTAAGCCATTTTGAGTTTATTTTTTGTGCATGGTGTAAAGATGTGTTTTAGTTTCATTGGTTTACACGTAGCTGTCATGTTTTCCCAGCACCACTTGCTGAAGAGACTGTCTTTTCCATTTTTTTTTTTTTTGCCTTTTTGTCATTTTATGGCCGCGGGTTTATGACCGCACCCGCGGCATGTGGAGGTTCCCAGGCTAGGGGTCTAATCGGAGCTGTGGCCACTGGCCTGCGCCGCAGCCACAGCAACGCATGATCCAAGCCGCGTCTGCAACCTACACCACAGCTCACGGCAACGCCGGATCCTTAACCCACTGAGCAAGGGCAGGGATCGAACCCTCAACCTCATGGTTCCTAGTCGGATTCGTTAACCACTGCGCCACGACGGGAACTCCTGTCTTTTCCATTTTATATCCTTGTCTCCTTTGTCAAAGATTAATTGACCATAGGTGTCTGGATTTATTTCTGGGTTCTCTGTTCTGTCCCATTGGTTTGTATGTCTGTTTTTGTACCAGTACCACAGTTTGATTACCATAGCTTTGTAATGTCTAAAGTCTGGGAAAGTTAATGCCGCCTGCTTCGTTTTTGTTTCTCAGGATTTCTGTGGCCATTCTAGGTCTTTTATTACGGTTCCATATAAATTTTTGGATTGTTTGTTCTACTTCTGTGAAACATGTCATGGGTAACTTGATAGGGATTGCACTGCATGTGTAGATTGCTTTGGGTAGTATGGCCATTTTAATGATAGTAATTGTTCCAATCCAGAAGCGTGGAATATCTTTCCATTTCTTTGAGTCCTCTTTAATTTCCTTGATTAATGTTTTATAATGTTCAGCATATAAGTCTTTCACGTCCTTGGTCAGGTTTATTCCTAGGTATTTAATTTTTGGGGGTGTGATTTTAAAAGGCATTGTATATTTATATTCCTTTTCTAATATTTTATTAATATTCAGAAATGCAACTGATTTCTGAATGTTTATCTTATATCTTGCTACTTTGCTGAATTCATTGATTAGTTCAAGTAGTTTTTGTGTAGACTCCTTAGGGTTTTCTATATATAGCATCATGTCATCTGCATAGAGTGACAATTTCACTTCTTTTCCAATTTGGATATTTTTCATTTCTTTTGTTTGTCTGATTGCTGTGCCTAGGACTTCCAATACTATGTTGAATAAAAGTGATGAGAACAGACAATCCTTGTCTTGTTCCAGATTTTAGTGGGAAGGCTTTCAGCTTGTTTGAGTATTGTATTGGCTGTGGGTTTATCATAAATGGCTTTGATTATGTTAAGGTATGTTCCCTCTCTTGGTCCTATTTAATGATTCTTTTTTTCTATTTATATCTATCATGTGCAATACAGAGCAGAAGTGTTAGACCATAGTGTAGTAAGCTGGGGTCGAATTTCTGTGTGATTTTCTTCTTACTAGCAGTTGAGAAAGAGGGGGAAAAATGAAGAGTGTGTTAACATTTCCATTGGCCTAATGTTCTAAGATTGAGGTCTTAGTCCCAGAAGATATCTTTTCTCTTTCTTTCTTTTTTTTTTTTTTTTTAAGGCTGCTCTGGCCGTATATGGAGGTTCCCAGGCTAGGGGTCTGATCAGAGCGGTAGCTGCTGGCCTGCACCACAGCCACAGCAATATCAGATCTAAGCCAAGACTGCAACCTACACCACAGCTCATGGCAACCCTGGATCCTTAACCCATTGAGTGAGGCCAGGGATCAAACCTGAGTCCTCATGGATGCTAGTCAGATTCATTTCAGCTGAGCCATGACGGGAACTCTGATATCTTTTTTCAAGATCATGATCAGGGTTTTAGAAAGGAGCACCAAAAAAATCAGCCTCCTCTTAACCATGTGAATAACATCAATCTAACTCAGGCATTATTTTTTTGAAAGTTTCTGGAGTATATAACTTCTTTATAAGCTTTAGTTTATGTCTCAACTGAAATATGTGTTAATAAGCTCTATAAATGAAAGTAGTATAATATAATGGGAAAATAATTGGGATGGAAATCAGGATACTCACGTTCTTCTCCAAATTCTGGCACAAGCAGTGTAATCCTAATAAGTATAAAACTGAATTCATCTAAAAGTACCATAGTTATAAATTCTATGTGCCAGAATACTGGCAACATAGGGCTTTTCAAGTATAAGCACTAGAGTATAGTGTTTAAAAATAGTGCTTTGGAATCAAATAAATTGAGTTTCCTTCCTGATCCTAACATATACTAAAGGCATGACATTGGGAAAGTTACTCAAAATGAGGATAATGAAGATATGATAAAATGATCCACTGCCCTGCAAACAGTTCATTTGAAAGTAAGAGGACATAATGGATGTAAAGTTTTAAATTCAGGGCCTGGCCCTTTATTGACTTTCTTATACACTTAAGATTATATATAGGAAAAAATTTCTGTGCTCATCTGGTTGCTGTTGCTAATTTGTGGGCAAATAATTTAGCGTGAAACAGTCTCCAAGAATGCTGAATTGCAAACAATCTCACATGACAGAGGCTACTGGAGTCTCATTTTCAAAAAGAAAAAAAAATTGTTACACTGAGAAAATTGGTTATTTATATGCTAAAGAAGGTCTTTTGCATTGATTATATTTGTTAAAAATGAGAATGGCTTATTTAATTCCAAAGCTAACTTTATAGGCATTCAGATTCTATTTCTATAGGATTGTGTATTCCACTGTTGCCAGTTTTAAAGATCTCCAGTCTTACATCTGAATTGATAAAATGAGAGGACTACAGGCAAGGGAAATCCTTAGTTAATTAGGCTGTGCTAAATTGGGGAACCGATCACACATGCACAAGTTGCTTTTAATGCAAAAATTAATATTTCGTTTACAACCACACACCTGCTTCAGGTAAAGGTAAAGTCAGTTGTATCAGACAAACTTAAATAATTAAATTTACTTATATATTTCAATTCAAATTCACTCAAAAAAATTTTAGATAAGAGTTTAAAATAGCAGGCCCCTGGCAACAATTAGAGGTATGTGGTGTATAGTGCCCTCAGTATTTCTTTCAAATTGCAGAGGAGTGATAACATTTTGTCAGGGAGTGTGCAGTAAAACTTCTTTATGTAGGCATTATAAGAAAGGCTAAAAGAAAACTTGTCACAGGCTAACATTACTCTTAAAATGTTTAGTGGATAGAATATAAGTAGTGAGGTGGAGAGAAATTAATAACAATTAGTCTCTCGTGAACATATAGGTCATTTACTCGACATATTTTTAATCCCCTATGGAAGATATCATGCTTGGTACGGGATATATTAAGAGAACAAGATAGATACAGTATCTCCATTCATGGAGCTTAAATTTAGCAGGATAGACATATATGAAACAATGAAATCCTCTTGGTTAGGGAGGATCAGGGAAAGACTTTAAATGAAGTGTCATTGAGCAGAGCTCTGAGGGGTGGGCTAGAGTTAAGTGAGAAAGGTGGAGCTGAGCAAGCAGAGCGGGGTATGTTTCCAGCTGAGGAATCTCTTTGCTCAGAGACCCAGAGAAAACCAGTATAACTGGAATCTGGCTTTACTAGAAGGGTAGGCGGGGGCCAAGCTAAGATTTTGGTCTTTATCCTAATAGCTATGGCAGATCATAGAAAAGATTTAAACAGCCAAGGTAATTGATTTCGTTTGTATTTGGAACTTTAAATGTAAATATTTAGCTTATCTGGCTTTACCCAAAATGGTTTGGAGGAAGCAGGAGTTGTTGAGGGAGATGAGACCTTTTACAGGGGTCCAGAGTGAAAGATGGTGGTGTCTGGACAGAGGCATGCAGGGGAAACAGAAAACCAAGAATGGATTCACAAGTTTTTCTGAACCCTGGAACTCTCTCTTATTTTCCTATGATGTCTGCTGTGCATTTTAAAGGATATTTATTATATTTTAACCTAGCACCTTGAAATCTGGAACTTTGTCTTGTTTTCCTATGCAGTCAGCTATGTATTTTAAAGGATATTTATTATATATTAACCCAGCACCTCTAATGGTTCTTAAACACTTAGGCCACAGTCCACTGGAAAGTTGTCTCCTCTTCAGTTTGCTAAAAAAAGAAAAGTATGTTTTTGAAGAAAAATGTAAAACAAATAAGACAGGTGCTGTGTACTACCACAGCAAAAGCCATGAAAAATGTTACTCTAGAAAATGAAAAATGATGGTAGTTGTATTCATTTGCTGGCACCACCATAACGAAGTATTACAAACTGAGTGGCTTAACAAACAAAAAATCGTCTCATAGTTCTGGAGGTTAGAAGTGTAAGACTGAGAGGTGAGCAGTATTGGTTCTGTTACCGAAATAGTCTACTGAACCCACACCAGGGTCTTAGCCCAGGCAGAGACCCTTTGTCTTGTCCAGAGATGTTCTTTTTCCAGTCAGGTTCACACAGCTAATAAAAACCGATGCTGAGACTGGAACAGCACAATCTTTAGTAAATGGCTGAAAAATGGAGAAGCAGGAACCTAGTTTGCAAATCAACTAATCAAATTCTCAACCAAGTGGGGAGGGACGGAGGAGACACCAAATATATAGGAGGGCTGAAGTAGAAGGGAGGGGGGAACTGGAAAGAATGGGAAGAATATTCATGAATTATCTGAGAACAGGGGCGTGGTTTAAATCTGGAGCTGGACCACTGTCCTTTTCAATACTTGTATGGGTTTTTCCAATTGTCATGGCAATCGTCAGCTGTCATCATGTTTGGTGTTTCATTCAGCATGCTAGTATTTCAGTGAGTGTACAGTGAGGCTCAAGTTCAAGGAAGTCAAACCCTCCACCATCGTGGGCCTAGTTGGTTCTAAACAGTTCTTGGATTTTTCTCTTTGCACCTTCCTCCTGAAACTTGGATAAGAGTAACTGGTTTCTATTCAGGGCAGGCAGGGGTAGAATATGATTCTAAAACAACAGCCTTGGTAACAGTTCCTTCTGAGGGTTTTGAGGGAGAATCTGATCCAAGCTTCTTTGCTAATGCTGGTGGTGGTTTGCTGGCAAATTGGAGCTGTAGCTGACAGCCTACGCCACAGCTCATAGCAACACTGGATCCTTAACCCACCGAGCATGGTCAGGGATTGAACTCTCATCCTCATGGATACTAGTCAGATTCGTTACTGCTGAGCCACAACAGGAACTCCTCAACTGTTTTTTATGAGTACATTCTTTTCCTCTGAAGTTGCATCTAAATGCAAACATATGAGAGATAATCTCTTTTCAATAAACACACATACAAAGTGGTATCTGGAAATTACAATGGCAGTTCCAATAAAAATCTGATTTCCTACGTCATCTGGTCCTTTAAATCATAAATATCGTAGTCAGTCAGAGCTCCCAGGTGGCACAGTGGGTTAAGGATCTGGTGTTGTCATTGCTGTGGCTTGGGTTTGATCCCTGGCCCTGGAAATTCCACATGCCAAGGGTATAACAAAAAAAAAAAAAAGCGAGAGAGAGAGAACGGAATCCAAAATACATTTGAAAGTTTCCTCATGACTCAGTGGATTAAATATCTGGTGTTGCCACAGCTGTGGCACAGGTTGCAGATGCAGCACAGATTTGATCCGTGGCCCAGGAACTTAGTGACAAACTAAGTGGAGCAGAAGACATATTTTCTCTTCTGCAGAGTTTTCATTAAAGACCTCATAGAATCATAAAATCAATGAGCTTGAAACAGTTGTGGAGATTATCTAGTGTGGGGAATTTCCAGGTATGCTCAGCAAAACCTCAGAGCTCACGGGAGGACCCCTGGGGTGGAGGCAGGTGTGGGGCTGGGAGATGGGTCGAGTATGGGGCAGTGGGAAAGGAGCTAGGGCAAAGGATTCTGACCTTGTCGGCCCAGCCCCACCCCAACCGGACCTGGGGCAGTCTGCCTTCATCACATCCACAAAGCACCTTTTGTGGCTTTGTTTGAAGAAAGGATTTTACATTTCATAAAATGGGAAATTTTAGACCCAGAGGAACTGTGACTTATTCTGACTCTTGTAGCCAGCGAGCAGCAGAACTGAGGTAGAATCGAAGTTGTCTTCTCTGTCAACTCATATTAGGCTACATTTCTCCCGTTCTCACACAAAAGCAGGGAGGGAAAGCTGCCAAAATTCCTTTTAAGGCAAATATGTTGTCTGCCTTGATCAGGTGAGTTTACGACTCAGCCCAAGGTTCATAACAACAACCTGAGCCAAAACTGGAGCATTTTTAGCTTAGCCCTTGCAGCATAGTAAGGATTTTTATGAGGTAAAGTCATAAATCTTATGTATGACCTATTATATTTCAAGTTAATAACAAATCTAGACCTTTATTCTTCATTGGCAATTCTTTTTCTCTCAGTGCAATGAAGAACATCTAATTTTTAAGGCTGGTTAGTGCAACTAAAGCTGATTAAGCCCGAGAAGGGTTTCATCAAAGTAAAACATTACAAAAGTTTAGATTTCACAGAGAGGAGCATTTTTATTTGCTGCATATAAATAACATCAAGCTAACCTGAAGCTACTTCTTAAATTCAATGTACTTAACGAATAGGCTATTTTAATATAGTCCAAGTATTATATTTCAGTATAAGTAGTCACTTTCTATTTGTGCCCATATGATCCTAGGAACGTCCCTCTGCCCTTTCCTCTCCCTTCTGGTCAGTTATTTCTATTTACTGCAGAAATGGTCAACACTTGGAGATGGAGAGAGGTGGATAAAAGAAAAGAAGTCCTCTTCCTCTTTGAGAGGGAGAAACAAAGGATGTTAAAAGCAGAAAAGGAAGGGCATCAAAAGGATCAAGAGTTGGAGAAAGAGGAAAGGGAGAAAAGAGAGTGGAGTAAGAAAGATGGGACCGACAAGGGAGCATACAGAATAAGATAGACCGCATTTTGTCCTCTCTTCTCCCGAACTCTTGTTGTCCTCTTATCAGAAATGCATCCAAAGTAGCTTAACTGAAAAAGTAAATTAATTGGAAGGACATAGCAGATGGAAAACAGGCCATAGAAGGGACTGGCCTACTCAATAAAGGCTCCAAGGAAAATTCTCTCCCTTTTTTTTGTTTGCTTTCACTCCTTTTTCCTCCCTCATCTACTTTTTCTGCCTCACCTTGCTTACTCACAAAGCAGAGCTCCTCATCTCTTCTTCTCTCTTTGTGTGTTCCTCATTCTTTTTCTATGTATGCTAGCTTGATGCTTGCCCAGTGCTTTGGCAGAACTGGCTCCCGGTAGCCCCTGGAAATCTCTTCATTTCCAAAGACCAGCAGGGGTTAATTGGTGCTGCTGTCTTCATTTGCAAACTCTTAAGTTAAAATATTTGGTTGACCTAACTTAGGTCAGGTGTCCACTTGTGGTTGCATTAGTCTTCACCTTTTTGGATGTGTGGTGAGGTACCAGGTAGCAGAGAGGGCAGTCAACTTTAACATATATCTTCACCCTCTGGGAACCCTATCCCAGGCTCTCAGTCAGTGTCCTTGATCTCTTGCCCTCATCACAAGATTTCAACCTCTTAAAATAGTATTTCTCACGGTATTGCTCAGACCATTTTCATCAAAGTGTGTTTATGGAAAAAAAAAAAAGGCAGGTACACAGGCCCTCACCCCTTCCCTACTCCAGATACGTTATGTGTTAAATACATTTTGGGGACTGGCATGAAAAACTCGCTGCTAATAAGACTCTAATAGAAAGCAGGCTCTGGGTTTCAAGTAATCTATAGATGATTTAACTTCTGGAATGAATGTATTCCAGATAATAAATATAAAACATTAATGATTAAAATATATATCGTTGGAGTTCCCTTTGGGGCTCAGAGAGTTAAGAACCCAACAAAGTGTCCATGAAGATGTGGGTTTGATCCCTGGCCCCACTCACTGGGTTAAGGATCTGGTGTTGCTGTGAACTGTGGTGTAGGTTGAAGATGTGGCTTGGATCCCACATTGTTCCGGCTGTGGCATAGGCTGGTGGCTGCAGCTCCAATTTGACCCCTAGCTGGGAACTTCCGTGTGACACAAGTACAGCTGTAAAAAGAAAAAATAATAAATTAAAAAATATATACAGCATTTTCAAGAGTAAAAATATATATACTTTAAAATTTCAGAAAGACAAGAGACGATACTGTAATGCAAAAATTAATATGCAGAATTTTTATCTTTATTTATTTGCCTTGCCAGTTACTTTATGCATCACATTTGCTATAGGTCTATAAGGAACCTAGGAAATGTGCGTTGGTTTAATAACATTTCTGCCTCTTTTCTTGCCCACCCATGTTTATGACTCTGCATGTTGTTTATTGTCTCTTCAACTCCAGTGCTATGTAGATACTCTTAATGTCCTTATCTCATTACAGCTGTGCACTAAATCCTATCATCCAAAGCCACTGTGCCCCTGTGAATGTCATCCACAACCAAACTTGGGCTAATCCTCCATACCGACAGATTGATCATTAATATCCATCCTTCCCCCAACTAGATCCTCTCCCTCACTATTCTTATGAGTTTGTGCTTCTCAAATTTGAATACATATAACCCTGGGGATACACAGTTTTAGATCAGGAGCTACAAGTTAATGGTGATGTTTCTTACTGGAACATTAACTTACTTGAAGATTTAATAACTTATCTGGAAAGCAACCTACTTGTTATTTTTGACTTAAAACATGGATGTGTTAAAGAGAAAGATACAAAATTTACATTAAATTTTAAGAAAAAGGTAAGCCTTCAAAAAATGTGTGCTGTTTTCCAAGTCCCCAATCTCAGGCACATTATTAAATTGGTGTAATATGTTATGAGTTTAGCTGGTCTTCGTGAAACACATGCTTTCAAGCTATGAAAATACCAGCTTAAATGATGAGTAAGTATTTAAAGACAAATCAGGTACAGCTGTCATTTCCCTTCTCTATCAAATTCTAACTGAGCCCCAAGGTTCTCTGCTGTTCAAGGGGCCAGATGGGAGCCAAAAGAAAGCAATTTCATTTTCAAGCAAGTGTATCTTTCAGTAGATCTTCAACAAAGTAAATATCCTCTGGAGCTGGTTTCATAATAGGTTCCTCTTATGAAGACTGGATCTAACCAGTTCATGGGAAATGTGCTTACAGACAGGGATTGCCCAACTGATTTCAGTAGACAAGAAAGTGCATAGGGCAACAGAGGTCATGCCAGTGAATGTACATCCTATGCACATTTTAATGGCCATACCAACCCACCAAACAATGCCACATACTTACCCGTTATCAGGATTTAGATAATACCCTCTAAAAAAGTTTAAGGCATTCTTCACAAAAACTTAAAAGTAAACAATGTTTTTTGTTCTTTTCCTGCTACCAGAGTAAAAATTACTTCTGTGGGGTAGGGTTTGATCATATAGGTAGCTAGAGTAGAAGGCTGCCCACACCGTTTAATTTGAGGGGAGCTGTAAGGTTTGCCTCTCAGTAAATGTTTTCACCCTTTGATTTCCTAGAACATAACCTTCCCCAGTTGCCTGGCTTCCATTCCCACCATTAGTCACCAGTGAACTAGACCCTGAGGAGAAGTGTTACCTCCATAAAGTCACTGTGGAAATGTACACTGAATTGATCTGGGAGGGGTGTTGGTTTTTCTCCCATTTATACAATAAAATACATTAATCATTGACATGGGTTAGTTTACCTGGATTAATTGTCCGCTTGGAAAAGAAATACTAGGATTCTTATGACATACGACATAAAATAGTAAGCGCTTAATGAGAGTTGAGGTATGGGTTTCATGGGATATTGCCCAGAATCAGAACTCCTGGTTGGAGCCCAGCAGAGGGCACTCTAGGAAACCAGCACAAGGAGACTAGATAGATTGTGGTGGAGACAGATTTACTAAACCTGACTTTTTGTCCTTTGTAATTTTTGCTGAGGCAGCCCTGATCACTCCAAAGCAAACTGGACAACTTCAAGGTTAAACGGTCTTGAGTAGTATGGCCAGGAGGCAGCCAATTACTTCTGAATTCTGTAAAATGCTAAGATAACAGTCATCATCATCATCATCATCACGGCTGTGAGCCGTATATAAACATTTCAATTGCCTCTGGTAGAATCCACCATTTTCATTCCTGTAATAGGTGATATAAAGTTGCTGCCAGCCACAGAAAACACAAAGAAAGATAATTAGGAAGGCACAGAGGGGAGTCAGGACTGATAGGCACAGTCAAGGGAAGATGTAAAAGGGTAGCTTAGATTACATCCTCACTGATGGCTCCATCATGTAGATTGTTGGAAAGGCCATCAAATTCCTTTTCTCTTTGAGACTTGTTTGCACACACACCTGTGAGATCTTTATAGAAACTGGCAGATGAAGCCAGATTGCTTTTTCAAGGGCCAAAGGATGCCTCATTCACACAGCATACTAAATTGTTTCTAGGGAAAAGTATGGAGCTCTTTAGATTCATAAAGATGATCCCCAAGTACAACTGAGAGTGTGCTTTTGCACTATGCCAAGGAGTAGGAAATGAACTTGGAAAAATTATCAAAACAAAATTACTCCAAGTCATTCCAATTGTATACAGCAAAACACGAGTATCCAACATAACTTAATAGAGGCAATAACCACTTTCCTTGCCATGATGCTATTTTGCAACATAAACAAATGCAAAAGCATTAAGCTTTATGGAAAAAAGAGAATACAGGGACGATCAAGGTCTAGAACTGTCCCCTTGAACGTACTTGTTACATATTTTTTATCCATCTTCCTGTACTATTCTGTAAATTGTGAGTGTAGAGCCAAAGTGATTTGATTTGGCAAATGCTCCACTAATATTGATGTAACGAATAAAGCCAATATTCCCTAGAGTTGAGGCAGAAGTTGGGGTGATACCCCAGTTATAGGTGCTAAGCAAAAGTCTAGTCAGGCTGTTAGAACTTGGTGCCTAGTATGTGTACTTAGAGACAACAGGTGTCAGTGGTATCCAGAATGAAGTTCTGGAATATGCCAGTGGTTGGGTGGCAGGAGGCCAGAAAGAAGAAGTCAAGGAGGGATGGCACACAACTGTATATCTACATGGAAAAATAAGATCAGGATCATCTGTCAGCGGGAAGCAAACCTCAACATCAGGCTGATGTCAAGGAGAGATAGTTATTTAGAAGGCATCCGTACAAACAAGTCAGAGGCTAAGTCCTAGAATATAATATAGAATATAAAGTTATCAAGGCAGAACACTAGATATTTTAGAGAAAGAAGCTTCCAAAGCTAGGGTAAGTGGGAGAAAAGGTTTGGTTAGTTTCATTAACAAGGTAAGCAACCATAGCAGGTTGGCAACAGGTGTTATTTGTCCATTTTACAGATGAGGAAGCTGAGGCTAAGCGAGAATAGTGACATGTCTAAAGCCTTACAGCTAGTTTAAGTATCTGATCCCGGGTTTAAAAATAAAGCCTACCAAAATGTAAAGCTAATTATCTTTCTTACTTCCACCAGCAACTCTAGGAGATCAGTTACTGGCACTAGTGAGTCATACTAGCTTTGTAACTTGATTTTGACTTCTTCATACACCTCAGAGCTCTGGGCTAGAATTCCTCCAGTCAGCCCTTAAATGATCCCAAGCTAGGGTTGGAGCTGGTTCTGCAGTAGTGTTTCTCAGCCTTGCCTGCACATTGGAATTATGTGTAGTGTTTTTAAAATACTGATGCCTGGGTTCAGTTATCTGAGATGTTCATTTAATTAACCCGAGGTGTGGCCTAAGCCACAGGACTTCGAAAAAGCCCTCCAGGTAATTCTAATGTGCAGCCATGCTGGAAACTACCAGCTACAAGTAAAAGTCCAGAGTTCTCAGTTGCCTTTGGAGGAGAGCTTTGGAGTCCACACTTGTATATTTCAGTGAGATAGGAAAAATACTGCAAGACTCATAGACTTTTTTTTTTTCCTTTAGACAAGTGGACCATAACTTACCCTTTGCTTTTACAGTTTTAACCTCTTAGAAAATATGCCAAAAGTAAACAGGTGTACGATTAACCTTGCAAATCAAAAGGTTCCACATTTTTAGTGTCTAAGCGCTAGTTGTGTGTGACCGAAGGCAAGGTTTTAGAACTGGATCTCCCAAACTGCTCGTTGCCATTCTATGCTTGGTTAAAACTCTTACATCATTCCGCAGTGGAATGTGACCCAAGTCAAGGGGAAAACAAAGACATCTGCATTGCTTGCATGATTAGTAATGATATTAGAGAGGGGCTGGGGTGTCTCAAAACAACTTGTACTGTTCCCAACCTATTTGAGACCTGATTCATGTTATAGTTACCAACCTTGACGCTCCCAAATGATATAGCAAATGTGTGATTTCTGAATGTGTAATTCTAGATGTGTGATTTGTTTAGACTAAATCCAAATCCTGAAACTCATTTAGTATTTATGGTGTTTTTTTTACATTCTTTTTTAAAAAATATTTTTTTCATCGTGGTCTATCCCAGGAGTTTGAATAGAATTCCCTGAGCTATGCAGTAGGACCTAGTAGTATATTTTTTTACAGCAAATGTAACAAAGCCTGTACTCCCAACTTCCGTTATCAGAATTCTTTTCCACATTCCCTAATAGAAGGCAAATAACTATGGAACAAGTACAGATTTGTCTATGGTGAAAATACGTCCTGGTTTACCCAGGGCAGTCTTGGCTTATAACTGTTGTCCAAGCATAATTATTAATAGCATCCTCTCTCATTCTCAAAAGTGTTTCCATTGGGTGATAAATTATCTGGTCACCCTACATATAGCTCTCTTAATCTGCATTCCCTCTACAACTGCTATAGGGGAGCCTCATGATTTGAGTGTGGTCCCTTTATATTTAGAGTGATCCAGTAGCTATACAAGAAAATAAGATCATGGAAATATTTATCAGCTGATCCACACCCCTGCTTTAGAAACAAAAAATAATAGAGAGTTCTAAAATATTTGTCTAGTCAACTCCGTTGACACAGGAGATCTCATTACACAAAAGTAAACAACCCTGTACCTTTCCAACTTAAAACACTTGTTCTTTATCTGTTTCTGAAGTAACTATGTGGCCTTGCACAAGTCTATTTTTATGATCAAGTTTTCTCCTTTGCAAAGAGTAGATTAAACTAAGTGGTCTCCATTATCTTTCTGAGTGACAATTCTGAGAGTCTAGATTGCTACCTTTTCTAAGCATTTTATTTAACCAACATTTTTACCCGTTCTACACTTTTGCACTGTCCATTATAAAATAATAGAT
Organism: Catagonus wagneri; assembly: GCA_004024745.2. Lineage (NCBI taxonomy): Eukaryota > Metazoa > Chordata > Mammalia > Artiodactyla > Tayassuidae > Catagonus > Catagonus wagneri. The sequence continues at coordinate 13,579,728 of PVHT020004020.1, forward strand.
ATCTAAGACCAAATCTATTGAATTCATTTTATTCAGTATCTACTTTAACATCATAATCTATACATGTGATAATTAAATATTTTTGAACTTAGTTTTGACTCTAACATTATTATCTAATATTTACTATCTGAGAAACTTTATCTTGGGCACATGGATACTGTATTACTACTTAAGATTCTAGTAGTTACATTTCATTTATTTGGCCATTGTTCACTGTCTGTGGCATTATCTATGAAATATTTGGGCTATTTTGAAGACTATGTAGAGGACCATTTTTAAGTACTTAAATATCAAACTGTACCACTTGTTTTAAAGCATCCATCTGCCAGGTATATGTGTATTTTAAAGGACAAATGCAAAATTTTGTGTTCAGGCTTAACACAATATGATTAGATTTATTCATTCCTTTATTTAATAAGCGTGTGTTAAATATCCACTATGTCCTGGCACCCAGCTAATCTCTAGGAATACAAGGTCAATTAAAACACAGTATCTCATTTAGGTCACAGCCTAGTATATCTGTACTTGTGAAATAACCTCTTACCTGAGTGGCCAATGGTGATTTAAGACTAGGGTGCCCCGCATGAGATTCTGAAAGTGAAAAGGACACCATCAATAGCTACACTAGTCCAGAGGTATAATTGGGGCCATACTAGGTGATGCAGGCTATGGTCACTCTATTTAGGACACAATATAAAGTGGCCTATTGCATCCACTTGACATCTAAATCCAAGGATTAGTATCCTAACCCAATTGAACTGCTTGTAGAAAGATGGGCCACAGTTAACAAAGTGATAGCCTGTATTTCATGGTGTAATCTTGTTTTCCTATTTTATTTATCCCACTCCCCAACGTATTCCTGCATAGAAGTATATTTTTATGAAACACTAGTAAAAGGAACTTAGACAAATGAGAAAATGTTTTGAGGAAAAGTGTCCAAGACAGTGAAGGTGACGGAAAATGTGTCATTTGAGAAGCGGCTGAGGAAGCAGTAGGGATGGGAATCAATACTTGCATGATATATGAAAGAAAGTTTTTAAGTAGTAAGGGGCAAAGGCTATACTCTAGAGAGCAGAACATAGACAAATTAAAATCCAAGAAAGCAAGTTTTAATTCAATATGAGGAAGAACTATGAGTTACAGTCATGGCTCGGTGTTAACGAATCCGACTAGTATCCATGAGGATGTGGGTTCAATCCCTGTCCTTGCTCAATGGGTTAAGGATCCTTCATTGCTATGAACTGTGGTGTAGGTTGCAGATGCAGCTTGGATCTGGTGTTGCTGTGGTGTAGGCTGGCAGCTGCAGCTCTGATTCAACACCTAGCTTGGGAACGTCCATATGCTGCAGGTGCAGCCCTAAAAAGCAAATTTAAAAAAAAAATAGAAAAATAGAAGGAGGAACTTTAATATGTATTGGCAGCAAAAGAGTTACCGAGTGAGCAAAAACATGTGTCAATATAAGGAGTGTTCAAGAGGAAGTTCAGTAGCAGTCAGTGATGGCAGAGAGGAGTTGCTGAGAATCCAAGGTCGTCTGGGGAAATGGCTGTGATTTCTGCTTGGCTAGCATCTCATTCCTTCTCCTTCTGTTAGTAGCATCACAATGTTCTTGGTGAAACCACTTCTGAGGTTTGATAGAGCTGAAGTCATCCTCAGATTCTAGCAATGGCAATGTGATCCTGATATAGGCATTCATTGTCCTCCAGATTTTTGGCCAAGAATGAGCCATGGATCATGCTGGCAAAGCTGAGTGAGTCCTAGGAGTTTTTAAGAACTTTTGGGAAAAAAATTTCCTTTTTCTTTCTTTCTTTTTTTTAAGGGCTGCACAAGAGGCACATGGAAGTTCCCAGGCTAGAGGTCGAATTAGATTAAATTAGAGCTACAGCTGCTGGCCTTCACCACAGCTCACAGCAATGCCGGATCCTTAACCTACTGAACAAGGCCGAGGGATTAAACACGCATCCTCCTGGCTATGGTCGGGTTCATTATCATTGAACTGTGGTATAGGCTGGTAGGTACAGCTCCAATTCAACCCCTTGCTTGGGAACTTCCATATGTCACACTTGCAGGCCTAAAAATAAATAAATAAACAAGTAAATAAAAGTAGTGATGAAGGCATATATCTCATTTTTAGTATTTTTAAGCTGATGAATGGTAATTTTACCTGAGCTAAAGTTATAGACTTAGTAAATGCATTTTGTTTAATATTAAAATAGTTTAAAATATGAGAGGTGTGACTGACTTTTAAAAACAGGTTTTTTTTTTTTAAAGGGATTCTTTTGAAGGTATTTTTTAAAAAGTGATTCATAACATTGATGCAATGTTAGAAACTATCTCTACAGATGTTATATTAGTTGAGATTCTTGATTTCTAATGATTCCAGTTAGAGTTAAGTAGAAAAGGAATTCATTCAAAGGACATTGAAGTTTATAGACACACTTGTGGAGAGCCCAGTTCCAGGCTAGGAATCCAGAGGAAAAGCTCCAAACTAAGTCTCAGTCTTGGTTTTCAAAAAGAAATAATTGTTGTCATCGCCCATCATGCACGTGCGCACCCCCTCCCAAACAGCCCCACCCCCACCCCCCAGTCTCCAGTTCTTGGTTTCTTCCATCACTAACTACTTCATCAAATTCCAGCTCTGAATCCTAATTCTCATGAAAGTGTTCTATCTTTAAGGAAAGCTGCTAAGTATCTAGCATTCTCAGCTTCTACAGCAATGGACTCCCTTTGCCCCACACCAAGACTCCTAAGTGGAGAATTCTCCAAATATAGAAAGGGACTTGGTTGTTATGTAGCCAAAAGAAATCACAAATGCCTTCTCTAAGTCAAACTTTGGCAGCCTAACATCAATTTACACATTTCTACTTGCACTTAACCTAAAGTAACTGTTTTTCCCCATATAAAGGGAATGAGCTGAAGTCATTCAGATTGAAATGCAGGCTTTCTGGAAGATGTCCAGTTCTTCTGGAGTTGTGCCATGGTCTTGTCTCAATATTCTATAAATTATCTACTGATGTTTAAGCTAAATGCCAGGAACATACACTACATAAATCATAAGAGAAATGGAGGGAAAATGGAGGAAAATCTGATAAAATATATAAATATACACCTGAAAGAATATGTACGTAGATGCAATCCTTACTTCTGCAACTCATCTTTGATGTTGTATTTGTGTTGTTGACTTGGCTCCTCTGCTATCAATTTCGTGTTCCTTTTGCCCTCAGTTAAGAGTTTACCTCTACCATCATCGCTGAGAAAATTGACCCTTTGACCATCTTTCTTATACTGAGATTTTGTGGGTTTTCTTTAACTTTTATCACTGGAAATGGTGGTATTAAAGGGCACCTCAGAAAATTACTAGGTTTCCATTAACATCTTTTGATCCCATTGTGTGATAGCAACCCTATTTTCCTGTTGTAGCTAGGATCAATCATTCCTATTGTACCATAGTCCTTTCTTTGACTAGTCATCCTGCAGTTTTAGAATAGAAAATAGAGAACTAGCATTCTCCACTTCCAGTTAGATTAAAGCAGTCTTTACTCAATTCCTTTGGCAGTTGCATGCCCAGGGCCTACAAAGATCCCTAAACCTGTGGAACCTAATGGGGCTGGAATAGGATGCAAAATTTTTGTGAGTGAGCCAATAGGCAAATGTGTGAGAAGTGTCGCTCCCGCTTCTGTCGCTTTCTTACCAGATTCACGTATTCTGGCTGTGGAAGCAAGTACCGTGCATGGTTATTGGTTCAGTGCACATACTATATATTGTATACTTGCACTCCAACTTCACAGAATGTCTCCAAGCTAATACTGGAACTGAATATTTCATGTGCTATTCCAAAATTCTGTGAGGTCAGTTGCTGCTGAATAATGGGATTATATGGTAAAGCCAGTAATTCCATAAACACTAGTCCATTTTCTTTATTCTGTCACCACAAAATAAGTTTCTGGATTAGAAGTTATGTTGTGTGGTGCTTCATGATGGAGAATACATATAATCTGTAAACGGTGATTTTTGGAAGAATGGACGAGAAAAGCACACGTGATCACGAAATAATTATCTCATCATTTATTCCCAAATAATTGTTCTTTTCATTACGGAAGGAGTCCACTATAATCAATAGGCCAATATAATCATAGCAAGGCCGGATCTGAGTTGTACCTACTCTGTAGCCTGCAGTAACACTGGATCCTTAACCCATTGAGCGAGGCCAAGGATTGAACCCACATCTTCATGGACACTATGTCAGGTTCTTAACCCACTGAGCCACAATGGGAACTCCAAGAGATGTATTTTAAACATGTTAAGATTGAGGTGCCTGTTACACAGTCTTTTGTTAACTTGGAGTATGCAGTTAGATGAATATTCAATTTGTGGAATGTTGATTGATAACCAACTTTTACAACAGCATCTTTTTCAGGAAGGTTATTTATCACTTAGTTATAAGCACTGAAATTAACTTTATTTGAATTAAGTAGTTATTGTAGCATGTTGGGTACCTAGAAATAGAATTTGTCGTAAGTAGTCAAGGAAATCTGCCCCAGACACCTCAAACCAGAATTGACTCTGGCATGAAAACTGCTAAATGCATTTCAGGATGATATTGCCATTTTCTGGCCTTGAGTTAGCAATATTTCAGTTTCCATACTTTTTGGAGACCAGCCAGCCTCCTGATGGCCTGTTGATTAAACATACATATGTATGATAAAGGCTCTGAACAGGCCAGTTTCAATCCCTGGCCACCTTGCTCAGTAGGTTAAGGATCTGGGGTGGCCACAAGTTGTGGCGTAGGTCACAGATGCACCTCTGATCCGCGTCACCATGGCTGTGGTGTAGGCCTCAGCTACAGCTCCAATTCAGTCCCTAGCCCCGGAACTTCCATATGCCACAGGTGCAGCCCTAAAAACAAAAAAAATTCTAACTGTTGATTTTTCCACTTCTCTTCCCCTAGTCCTCTTTATCTTAGGTTATGATGCCACCATGCTCCCTGATGCTCAGATCCCAAACTATGGTCTTTTTCTTCCTTCTTCTCATTCTCATTCTCTTGCTACCCATATCTAGCAAGTTTTTACAGCTGTGCTTTCAAAATATAATCTGGTAGTTCCTGTCATGGCTCAGTGGTTAATGAATTCCACTAGGAACCATGAGGTTGCAGGTTCGATCCCTGCCTTGCTCAGTGGGTTGAGGATCCGGCATTGCTGTGAGCTGTGGTATAGGTTGCAGATGCGGCTCAGATCCTGCATTGCTGTGGTTGTGGCGTAAGCCAGCGGCTATAACTCCAATTAGACCCCTAGCCTGGGAACCTCCACTTGCCATGGGTGCAGCCCTAAAATGACAAAAGACAAAAGAAAAAAAAATGTATATATAATCAGTCCCAATTTCTACCAAGGTCATCCTATTCAGAGCATTTATCATCTCTTATCTAAACCATTGCCTTAGACCTAGAACTAGCCTCTCTGTTTTCACTCTTTCCCCCATGTAGTCTATTTAGTACACAGCACCCAATGTGATATTAAAAAAAAAAAAAAAATTAAGTCGGCTCATACCATTCCTGTTATGGACTGTTTGTGCCCCACCTGCCCCCACTCCTACAAATTCATATGCTGAAGTCTTACATACTGCAGATGGGGCCTATAAAAAATAGTTGTTTATTTATTTTTTCTTTTTTTTATTCCATTACTTAATGAATTTTATTTCAATTATAAGTATATAAAAATCATCAAAAATCAATTTGATAGCATTTCTATCCCAAACCCTCAGTGCATCCCCTCACCCCCCAGATTGTCTCATTTGGAAACCACAGGTTTTCGAAAGTCTGTGAGTCATTATCTGTTCTGCAAAGAAGTTCATTGCGTCCTTTTTTTAGTTTCCACATGTAAGAAGTAGCAATAGATGTTGGTGTCTAATTGTCTGACTGGTTTCACTTCGCATGATAATTTCTAAGTCCATCCATGTTGCTATAAATGTTGGTAATTCGTTCCTTTTAATGGCTGAGTAATATTCCATTGTGTACATGTACCATATCTTCCCTATCCACTCTGTCGATGGGCATTTAGGTTGTTTCCATGACTTGTCTGTTGTATAGAGTGCTGCAATGAACACTGGAGTACATGTGTCTTTTCAAGTCATGGTTTCCTCTGGATAGATGCCCAGGAGTGGAATTGCTGGATCAAATGGTAATTCTATTTTGAGTTTTCTGAGGAATCTCCATACTATTTTCCACAGTGATTGCACCAATTTGCATTCCCGCCACCAGTGTAACAGGGATCCTTTTTCTCCACACCCTCTCCAGCACTTATCGTTTGTAGACTTTTTGATGATGGCCATTCTGGCTGGCGTAAGGCAGTACCTCATAGTGATTTTGATTTGCATTTCTCTAATAATGAGTGATGTTGAACTCAAAAATAAACTCAAAATTGAATAAAGATCTAGATATAAGACCAGATACTATAAACCTCTTAGAGGAAAACATAGGCCAAACACTCTGACATAAATGATAGCAGCATCTTCTCAGATCCATCTGTCAGAGTAATGACAATAAAAAGAAAAATAAACAAATAGGACTTAATTAAACTTCAGAGTTTCTGCACAGCAAAGGAAACCCTAAACAAAATGGAAAGACAACACACAGAATGGGAGAAAATATTTTTAAAATTCCTAAGAGAGTAGACCTTAGATGTTCTCACCACACACACAAAAAAAGGTAATTATGTGAAATGATGGAGGTGTTAGCTAACCCAATTGTGGTAATCATTTTGCAATACATATGTGCATCAAATCTTCATGTTGTACACCTTAAACCCACACAATGTTATATGTCAATTATATCTCAATAAATCTGGAAAAATTAAAAAGAGCAGAGCTTACTCGCATGCTGACACTCTCAGAGGCTGGCTTCCCCTCTCTCTCTCCAATGCAAGCACATATGGGGGAAAGGCTGGAGAAGGTGGCTGTCTGCAAGGGAGAGAGTCCTCACAGAAACCAACCGTGCTTGAACCTTGATCTCAAGCTTCCAACTTCCACAAACCTCAGAAACAAAATCCCTGTTGTTTTAAGCCACCCAGTTGGTGGTATTTTGCTATGTCAGCCCGAGCTGACTAACACAGTTACCCAGTTTTACCTGGAAAACAAAACCCGTAATTCTCAATGGTACTTGAAGAATCCAACATTATCCTAACTTGTCTGTGACCAGCCTCTCCCGCATTCACTTAGCACAGGAACACTGGCCCACTTGATGTTCTTTATGCATAACATGCCCATTCATTACCACCCCATGGGCTATGCACTTGCTTTCCCTGTGTTTGACTCAGCTTCTCCAAGCCTTCTAACATCTCAGTTCCTCACTTGGTCTCTGCCTAGTCTTCTCTTCACAAAAATCTTCTCTGATCACCTCCTCTAAAACAGCAACTCCCATTTTCATGCAATCTCCTCCACACTGTCCTCTTACTCTTTTCTATTGTTCTTCATAATGCTAATCCCCCACCTAAAAGTATGTTATACATTTATCATTTTACTTGCTTTTCTAAAGTGTCTTCTCCGCTGAAAGATAAACTCCATCAGGGCACGGATCTAGCCTGTCTTGTATATTACTGCATTAGAGGAATGTACATATTCCTGCTGAAAATTCTAGCCTTCCAGCTGGTGGTTGTAAAAAGTCAGCATGATTCAAAGAAAACTTTGTGCACGTGAAACAAAAGGCAAAGCTTTAAAAACTACATGTTCAGGAATTCCCATCATGACTCCACAGTTAACAAACTCGACTAGCAACCATGAGGAGGCAGGTTCGATCTCTGGCCTCACTCAGTGGGTTAAGGATCCGGCATTGCCTTGAGCTGCAGTGTAGGTCACAGACGTGGCTCAAATCCCACACTGCTGTGGCTGTGGCGTAGGCTGATGGCTACAGCTCCGCCCAACTGGACCCCTAGCCTCAGAACCTCCATATGCCGCGGGTGCCCCCCCCCAAAAAATAACTACATATTCAATAGACCACTAAAAACTTCCTAGGAAAAATCAGTAACCTTTTAAGTCAAACATTGTGCCAAAAATGAAACACCGCAGAGTAATGCATAGGATGCCTTCACCAGAAATACATAGCATAGGAAAACCCTTGGCATGCTATTTACAAAAGAAAACCTAAAAAATTCTTTTTAAGGAACTACTAAAAATAAGTATTTGAATACCGTTGCCTTGAACAATTTCTTAACCTGTAGTTATAGTCTCATTCCCCCAATTTTTGTTTCTGCTAATGAAGCTATAGTTAAAAGGAAGACGAGTTCCTCCGTTGGCACATTGGGTTAATCCTACTGTAGTCGCTTGGTAACTGGGAAGGCCCTGGTTCATTCCCTGGCCTGGTGCAGTGGGTTAAAGGACTGGTGTTGCTGCAGCTGTGGCATCAGTCGAAGCTGTGGCTCAATTCAGTCCCTGGCATGGGAACTTCCATGTGCTGTGCGTATGGCTATAGAAAAAAGGAAGGGAGGAGAGAAATGGGTGGCGTGTACCTGTGATAACATTAGGTTGACAGTGTAATTAAGATGAGCAACTGGAGACAAAGAAAACCCCAGCTAGAGATTCCTGTACTTTAGTACATTCTCCCTCCTACACTCCTAACAGCACTGCCAGCAACGCTGCAAGGTAGTTTGCTCACACACCCTGCTTAGCCAAGAATGGGTGGCTTGAAGCAACCAGAAAGACAGGTTTAAATTGGCAGCATCATTTTCCTTTTTTGACCCCGTGACTGGAGCATCCTCACAGGATTTGGGTCAGTGAATCAGCAGGTATTTATCCAGTGCTTACTTTGTGTCCAGATGCTGTTAACTCAGCAGGGTAACACAGGCAAAGGCAAAAAGTTAGAGGCAAGAAAACAAAAAGGGGAAAGAACAAAAGCTGAGAATAAAAAAAATTATATTGCACTGAAGAAACATTTAGAACCACTAAAACCAGGAGATAATTATGTCTACAAATATATAAAGAATCATCCACAGCTATAATCTATGGATTTAAACTAAATGTGTCTATCAAACATGCCAAAAACATTGAGTAAATACATAGAGTGTTTTGCTTGTTTTTTCCCAATGAGAACTACAGGAACTGCATAGCTATTTATTTTGATGATAGAAAATTCCATACATCACTCCTCCCCTAAAAGTTCTCATTCCTCTAGAAATTACAGTTACTTAAAAACAATGAAAACCTCAAGTTTGAGTACATTCTATCGTTATTAGATAATGCCTTGAATTACAGTAACTACTAAATGCACTCTAGTGACAAAAAGAAGGTGGTGTCACGGCCTACGTCAAAGGAAAATCAGTCACTCTGTTTCATGTTGACATTCAGAGGGATCTCACCTGCTGTCCTGGCTACTTTCATATCCTTGACCTTGAAACCTCTTCTCTGGCCTCGCATCCCAATTTCTGGTCCAAGAAGGACTAAACCAGGCCATGTGCACATATCTGTAGAAATGCCTTGACTATTTTATTTTATGTGTGGGTCAAGTCCTCTTAACCATGAACCCTTGACATATAAACCCACTATGGCTTAGCACCATCAGACATATCAGTGAAATTACTGAGATCAAGTTGCTGCTTTCACATCCTCTGCCCTCTTAGCAGGGACCACATCTCCTACGTCACAGAGGACTGCAGCAAATAGATGTGTCAGCGCCCCATGACTCATTTCCCTTTTCTTCTCATCTCGGGAGTCTAAGATCCTGCACTAAAAGTTAATTCCTCTTGTTTCAAAAGCAAATCCCTTGCTCTCTCTTGCAATATTTTCTTTCATAAATTATTTCCTCAAAAACTGTATCTCAATATCATGTTCCTTGCTCCTCTAAAACAGATTTAGTCTCACTAATAAACAAACAAATAATAAATAAAACACTCTCCCTCAACTTTGCACCCACTTCACAGCCGGCTGTCCTGTCCTTCTACCATTCTCCTCTCTTTCACAGTCCAGCTCCACAAAAGAATGGCCTTCAATCTCTGGCTACATTTCTTTCTTTTTTTAAATTGAAGTATAGTTGAGTTACAACAGTGCATTAGTTTCAGGTGTAGAGCAGAGTGGCTTAGTTACATACATAACACACACACACACACACACACACACACACACACACACACACACACATTGTTTTCCAGAGATTCTCTTCCATTGCAGGTTTTTACAAGATGGTGAATATAATAGTTTCCTGTGCTATACAGTAAGTCCTTTTTGGTTATGTATTCTATACATACATTTATATATATATATAGTAGTGTTTAAACTTCTAAATCATCACTCTACCCACTTTCCCATTTGGTAACCATAAGTTTGTTTTATATGTCTGTGAGTCTGTTTCTGAGTTTGGCTCCATTTCTTTTCTTTCTTTTGATTTTTTTTTTCGGCTGTGCCCATAGCATGCAGAAGTTCCCCGGCCTAGTATCAAACCTGTGGCAGAGAAATGACCCAAGCCCCAGCAGTGACAACACTGGATCCTAATCTACTAAGCCACCAGGGAACTCCAGATAAATTTCTTTATATGCCAGTTTCTCTTCAGTCTCCATCTATTTTACTTATGGCTCAGTTTTTCATATTTCCCTGGTAAAACTCTTCGAAGAATTTCCTGTTTCCAGATCATTTAATTTTCATCCTCACATTAATTAAATGATTTCCTATGTTTCTGTGATAGGAAGTGCACCACTTCTATGTTGAAACTCTCCCTTCCCTTGTCTCCAGAGACGATTTCTCTGACCACTGCTTTATTTTCTTTACTGGTGCCTGCTATTTAAATGTTGGCATTTTTGTTACTCTACAAATTGTCTTAGGAAATTGTACATGCTGATAGGTCCTGGATCTGTATGTCCTTCCTTGCCCTTTATGTATCCATGCACTGTTCTTCCCCACATACCCATTGCCTATTCTTTATTGAGCTCAATCCCGCAATCGCAGATAAATTCAGGATATCTGAGCAAAGGTCATCTGTCTCTCAAAATTTCATTCTCAGTCTATTTTCTTTATTTTAACAAATGGCGGAGCTATTTCTATGCCAAGTGGCGTAGAATATTTCTTGCCATTTGTACCTTTATCTAACCTGTTCCCTCTGCTGAGATTCCACTTTCATCCCACATGTCTGGCTGGGAAAGCTTACTCATCTTCAAGTTCGAGAATCACCTCTGTCATGAACCTTTAACTGGCCCAGACCAGTAAAAGTAACTACTGCCTACTAACCCTTCAAGAGCCGTCTAGAGTAGTACAGGCAGTACTAAATTGTGAATGAGAAGCATGTTCCAGGAAGAAGGAAGAGCACAAGACTTAAGGAGGGATTTGGGGGGGGTTTAAAGACCACAAGAACTCTGTGTGGCTGGAGTCAAATGGTCAGGGACTGGAGAAACAGCTGAAGAATGTGGGATCCTAATCAAACAGGGCCTTGTAGGTTATCGTAAAGATTTTTGCACTTTATTCTAACTACAAAGGCTGCAAGTGACAGGATTCAAATTAAGTTTTAAAATGATCTCTACATCTGCGGTGTGAATAGATTTCAGGGAAGCAGGATTATTAAAGAAGCACCATTGTGATCTAGCAATCCTACTCCTTGGCATATATCTGGACAAAACTACAATTCAAAAAGATACACGTGGAGTTCCCTTCGTGGCTCAGTGGTTAACGAATCCGACTAAGAACCATGAGGTTGCGGGATCGATCCCTGGCCTTGCTCAGTGTGATAAGGATCCGGCGTTGCCGTGAGCTGTGGTGAAGGTTGCAGACGCGGCTCAGATCCCGTGTTGCTGTGGCTGTGGCGAAGGCCGGCGGCTACAGCTCCTGTTAGACCCCTAGCCTGGGAACCTCCATATGCCACGGGTACGGCTCTACAAAAAGGCAAAAAGACCAAAAAAAAAAAGATACATGCACTTCTATGTTCATAGCAGCACTATTCGCACTAGCTAAAACCTGGAAACAATGTAAATGTCCATCTACAGATGAATGGATTAAGAAGATGTGATACATATATACAATGGAAAACTACTCAGCCATGAAAAAGAACAAAATAATGCCATTTGCAACAACATGGATGCAACTGGAGATTCTCATACTAAGTGAAGTAAGAAAGAGAAAGACACATACATATATCACATCACTTAAATGTAGAATCTAAAATATGGCACAAATGAACCTACCTGCAAAACAGAAACAGACTTACAGACATAGAGAACAGAATTATGGGTGCCAATGAGAAGAGAGGGAATGGAATGGGAAGGGAGTTTGGGGTTAGTAGGTGCAAACTGTTAAATTTAGAATGAATAAGCAATGAAGTCCTGCTGTATAGCAAAGGGAACTGTATCCAGTCTCTTGGGATAGCCTATTCTAGAAGATAATATAAGAGAGGGAATGTATGTATATGTATGACTGGATCACTTTGCTCTACAGCAGACATATGGCACAACATTGTAAAGAAACTTACTCTAATAAATTTTTTTTAAATAAACAGAGTCATTGTAAGTATCCAGCTGAAAAACAGTGGTCCTTAGCCTGGGGTAGTAGGAGGAATGAGAGAGAACAGAGTCAACATGTTTGACAAATTCTCTCCTATAAGCAAACAAATGAGACTATGTTGCTTGATTAAACTAATAGTCTGTTTCAGGATGTTCCATGGTCATTACTGGCTGCATCCTGTGACCATCTGGAGATCAGAATGACCAGCCAAGCCCCATGTCTTCATACACACACACACACATGCACACGCACACACACACAAACAACTTTTACAAAATTCATTGGCATGTTTCTCAAAGTTTGCTGTGTTCTTTGAACTCTCCTAACTTTGGGAAAATGCTTTGCCCACATAAAACTTTTCAGCCATTGGAGCTTGGACTCTTCTTAAAGGTCACATGGACTGTTATGTTAAAAATGCTATTTTGTACATTTCTACTTCCTTTGTTGGATCCATATTCTACTTTTCTCTCATAGGGTAAGCAAAGAATAAAGGGAATTCAATGAAGAAATGCCTTTTAGGGACCAAAATATCTGGTCCAGCTCTGAATTCATAGAGGCCTGGTTGCTAAGATACTTCATTATTAAATCAGTTATGCAATGTTCATTTCATAAATATTTATTGAGAGCTGATTATGTTCTCAGATCCACATTAGATGTTAAGGATGACAAAGCCATTGCCCTCCAAGAACTCACTATCAGACTATCCGATGGAGATGTTTTGTTAATAATTCAGCAATTTAAAACCCTAAAAACACACAGATAACTCAATTTTAAAATCTCATGTTTGAGAGAAAGATAGAAGTATAGCTTTTTTTTTTTTAACTACCAGCTTTATATAGTCAAAGCAAAGTAAAAACAGGCTATTTTCTAGTGGAATTACATATTTTGTGAATCTGAATAATCAGAATTCATATAGGTAGGCTGTCTTCCCACTGTTCAACCCATGTCTGCTAATGAGTTATCAATTTTCTGTTAACCTGCTTCTACAGTGGATTTAAAATAATGTTTTACATCTCCTTTATAATATAATAATGGTAAGTGTTAGTAAATATGGAAAGTTGTTGAAAATGTAAGCCTGTCTATGTGGGAATCAATTTCCCTTAGACCACCTTTAAGTATTTTTAAAGAAACTCTCAGTGAGAATGTGGATCTCCAATATAAGGAAGGAAGATCATCCTGTTTCATTTCATTGTTAAAATATGTCTAATCTTGGAGTTCCTGTCATGGCTCAGCAGTTAGGAAACCTGACTAGCATCCATGAGGACTCAGGTTCAATCCCTGGCCTCACTCAGTGGGTTAAGGATCTGGTGTTGCCATGAACTGTGGTGAAGTTCACAGACAAGGCTCGGATCCAAGGATGCCATGGCTCTGGCATAGGCCGGCGGCTATAGCTCGGGTTGGAACCCTAGCCTGGGAACCTCCATATGCCACGGGTGTGGCCCTAAAAGACAAAAAAAATTAAAATAAAAAGTGTCAAATCTTTAGGATTTTTAGGGATGACTTTGAAATCAGATTATTTAATGGTAACCTCACCTGGCTCTCTGGAAAATTATCATTTCTTATTAGCTAAAATGCTTGCAATGTATGTTCTTCATTATTTATACTAAGTTGAGATGTGACATCTGAAACATATTTTCTGTGCTTAGTAACCTAGGTGCATGAGTAACATTTTTGTGCAAGATTTGTCTGTGCATTTTCTCCTTTTCTGATTGTAATGGTTCCTGTGGAATCTCAACTAGACTCCAATTCTGAAAGCTAACAGTCACTGGAACTCCTTTACTAATCTTTGTGTTAATTAATTCATCCAGTTATTCAGCAAAAATTCATTCTCTATCACGTGCCAATTGATGAAAGAACATAGCTGTGGCAATAAGATAATGAACAAATAGAAAAAGCCCTTGCCTGTATAGGATTGTACATTCTAGTAGACAGAAACAGATACATAAGAATGGTCAGAAAGATACGTACGTAGTGTGATAAGTGTGTGGAGAAAAAATAATCCAAGAAAGAGGATAGAGCATGTTAATTAACAATAAAATGGTAGTTATAAGAATAGGTCTACTTATCATCTGTGTGTCATTATGGCTTCACATACTTGAATATTTATCTGTTCATTACTTGTAAATATTTGTAGCAACTAAGGTGTCCTACAGTTTCATATTATATTTGAAATAACTGGTTCTATATTGCATATATAATCAATCAAATTACTTATTCAAGATGAGCTATAAGAATGAGTTTTTCTTTGTAAATTTCTACTGTGGAACTCAACTGAAGTCAATTTATAACATCTTAGAACTTTGTTTTTATTGCTATGAAGTGAAAGCTGACTTTTGTTGATTACCAAGTGGAAAATGTAATTAGGTTGTCCCAGCCGTTATGTATGCATTCACTTTCAAGTGTACACCGACCTATACCCTACATTTGAAGGACTTTTGGTCCTCCACACCAGGTTTGGCTGAGATTCTAGGGAAGGCATTTTGGTTTCAAATCAGGATGATCTGGAGCAGGCCAGAACCAAGGTGCTGGATAAGATACCTATTTGATCACATTGCACATCCCTTTTACAAAGATACTAGACTCCTCAGGACTTCCCATTACTTCAAATTCCTAGCAGGCTGCCTCCCAATTTTCCAAAACTAATTTATCTCATCAAAGCTAAAATATTCTTCAAGTACATGACATTGTGAATAATATTTTCCATTTCTCAATCTGACTAGTCACTCTCAACTCCACTTCCAAATTCCATTACCTTCTTACAACTAATACTACACCCATATTTCCTTTTCTTGTTTTCCCCCTAAATGGTGATAAGCTGGTATATGTTTAACAGCTGACTCTCCAGGGTGAGAAGACCAGACTTATAGCGTTTTCCAATTTCCTTGTTATAGCTACTCCTGCCATGGCTGATTTCAGACCATCAATAGGACGTCACTTAATGTGAAGTTGGAAAACACACTTACATTGGTTCTCAAGTGTCATTTTACACCAGCTCTAGTGCATGCACCAGTGACGTAACACACCTATTACATCCACTGGAAGGTACGCAGAATTTAACCAGTGACCACTTCCATATAACTGTTTCAGGTAGCTTTTAGGGTTGTACCTGAGAAGACTGGGCATAAGATATTTGGATTTGGAATCTAATTTATAAACCAGATCATTGCCAACCTTTTTTAGTATCAATAGTAATGATTATTAATGATAATTTATACCTCAAAAGAATTTAAGATTTGAATCAGAAATTACTGATTTTTAAATCCCCCCAATACATTCCTAATTGATAAAAATTTTTTTTAATTGATAAGTAAAGGTCTTATGAAATTTTGTTCTTAGCATCCTCACTCAAAAATATTAGCCATTTCACCATCAGCTGGCCAGCACGTGATTAACATATAAAGTACTATAAACATAGCAATATTTGATTACAACAATGTTGGGTTACTTTCACTGTTGAAGGAGGAACGTGTGCTTTTCTTGAAGATAACTCAAAATGAGCTATTTTGAAATTTTATACAAAATCCCCAGTAACAAGTCTTTTGACAACTCTGGCAAGCTGAGTTTAGAAATAGCAACATTTTAAACTTCCAAAATATTACACAATACATTAAGTTCCACTTCATGCTTGTAAATCACAAAAACAATTTTTTGTCACTGCGCAGATACGCATGACCCTCTACTTGCAATGTCTCTCCTCGCCTGGGAGAGAATATCTAGTTGACAGTGGCCTTTGAATAAGTGTCACTGATAATAGCATGCAAATACAAGCAATGCATGCATACAGAATTTTGCATATGCGAAGCTGACGGTGAAGAAACTATTCAGAAAGTATTCGTTAATATCACCACTTAGTAGAAATATATGAGGTGTTTTCATTTTGACTATTAATTGAACTGTTACTGAAAATAAAACAGCATTTTTTTCCGTTACATTTTTAGATGGACATTAATCCATTTAATAATTTCCACCTACATGTTTTACAAAATTATCTAAAAATGGATTTTTTTTCATTTTATTGACCTGTCAACCCTCAAAAATATAGAAGTTTTTCTCACAAACTAGCTAAAAATTTCCATCAAGATCACTGGTTTAAAACTCTTCTTAGTCTTATCTCAAGGGAGATGGAGCTTAATAATAATACTTTTCATTTTAGAGATGTTTGCTACAGTAATTCTAGAATTAGTATCCGTATTTTACCCATGTAGCAAGCTTGTGATATGTAATGAGTTGGAACTGCAATGCAGATAGTTTTTAATTACAAGTCCAAAGTATTTTATCACACTTGTTGGAAATAGTATATATTTCAGAACTTATTACTAGAGCCTTCCCTCAAATTTTATGAGTACAAAATGAAATTTCCTTTGAATGTTTTCCTCCTTTTCTCTTCTTAAATGCTGATGTTTTGAAGGTTCAGCCTTCTTACATTATGTTTTTTTCTTGTGTGATGTCTAATAGAACGTTTACCTTGTTCTCCATATGTGTCTTAGTTATACTTGGCCTTTTTGTGTGTTCATGGAAATGAGACTCAGCTTAGCAAATTATACACACACGCTAGAATTAGAATGGGAGGTGGAAAGGCACGCTGGAGAAGGAGAGTAGGAAGAGAGAGCCACACCTACAAGTGTGGGCTACTCTGCTAAGCTGAATCAGGCAAAGGGAAGAAAAGCAAAAATTGATGCCCTTTTTTCCTCTAATAGTCCAACTCTTCTACAGATAAAATTATTTCCCTACAAGTAGCTAACTACACTACTATGCCTCCAAAGATGGTGATGCTGTTCCCCACCATTTGGGGGGACCACTGAAAAAGAGATTAACATTAGAGTTAATGAAAAAGTCCATGCTTAGCACCATGGGGTTGGGGTTAGGGTTTTCAAGGCTGTATGGTAGAGGAATGCAGCTGAATAACACTGGCTGGAAGAAGGGCCAATACGCTTTGCTTTTTCATTTTTCTGATGAGACATCAGACTCAGAAATGACCAAATTTCTAGAGACTTCCATTTCAGGGACTGTCATTCAGGAGCAGAATGGGAGATCTAAATGTGTGCCTGTCTGGACTCTAGGACTGCTAAAAATGTTCCAGCTGCCAAACAGAGGGAGTGAATGTTTCGTCAGCATGCAACCGAGGGGTAAATGAGGACAGCCAGGCTGGGTACACTCCACAGTTAAGTCTGTATGTTTAGTTCTGCTCCCCCAACTCTGCCCCACCCCAGTCAGCTCCTTCTCTCCTTCCATTATGCTTAATAAGTACTCATATATTGAAATTTAAATGTAACTTATTTGTATGTTTGTGTTTTGGGGATTTTTTAAAATCTCTTTTTGATAAAAGCTTGTTCATGTTAAGAGATCATCTCTTCTTAAAACTCATGTGATCTGATGCACAGTAATATGAACCATGGAATAGGGCTATGACACAGAACAAAAAGTTTAATTTCCTCGACTCTTGGGAGGGGACACTGCATGGCAGACTATAATCGCCCCAGGAATCTAGAGCTTTAGATGTTTTAGTTTAGTACAAGTGATAAGGATCCATTCAATGTAAAAATTGTTGTATGAGACCTTTCCCCAATAACAACAAATTTTTTTTGCCTCAATAGAACAAATAAGAAAAAAGGAAATAGGGCGTCCCATTGTGGCTCAGTGGTAACAAACCCGACTGGGATCCATGAGGATGCAGGTTTGATCCCTGGCCTCACTCAGTGGGTTAAGGATCCTGTGTTGCTGTGGCTGTGGTGTAGGCTGGCAGCTGCATCTCTGATTCAACCACTAGCTTGGGAATTTCCATGTGGAAAAAGAGAAGAAACTTGCCTGTCTTGATCTTAACTCTAGATGGGGGTGGGAATTCTTCCTTGATAATGTGTAACCTCAAGGGAGCCCTCAACCTGAGTTAGGGTCAGAACTTATAGTCTATGTGGCTTAAAATGCCCAACCTAAAAATTTACATCAAAGTGGTCCTAGGTTGTTTATGTTCCCGGGTAGCATTGATAGAAGAAAATATAGGTATTTTATATCCAGGTCTCAAAGATTTCTCACAGATAAATTTCCAAAAAACAGGAATAAAAAATGAAAAATATAAAAACATACAACAAAACAAGCCACTCTGAACAGTAAAAACACCAAAAAGAAAACAAAATGGCATCACCACAGAAGAATCAAAACTGCAAAGGCTGAAGCTACTGAAATTAAAAGCTGCAGAATGTATGATAGTAAGCATGTTTAATGTGTTTAATTATTTTTAAAAGAACTAAATCGAGTCTAGGAATATATAATGATTAAAATTAGAAATTCTACATACAGTTTAAAGCAGTTTATAGACATAGCTGAAGGGTGAGTTAGTGGGTTAAATGATTAGGCAAAAGAAATTCCCCAGAATTATGTATAGCTATACGTACATAAAAACTACTAGTAGAATATTCTAGGATTGAGAAAAGATACAAATCTTCACGTTCAAGGACATAAGGAATCCCAAACATGATAAATGAAATCCACATGTAAAATTGAGGTTAAATGGCAGAACACCAAGAAAAAGAATGGGAATTCTAAATCGGACTCTGAAAACTAGATGAATTTAGTAGCACCCAAGAAGCTTCCTACTCTAACATGAAAGTAGAAAGAAAGCATATGTAAAAAAAAAAAAGCAACCCAGTATACACTCAAAGTCACTAGTATCTCAGCATTGCTAGTATCTGGTAATTTTGGAAGTGGGAGTTAAGTCAGGCCTAAAAAGGGAGGAACTAGATACCCAAGGCCTTGTAGCCAGGGGGTTGCCATTTTCCTACAACAGCAGGACCCTGGACAAGGGCTCAGGACACAGCTGAGGGCAGAAGTGGGTGCCACTCTGAAGGCAGAGGGATTAAATGAAATGTTAAGGAACTGACTATTGAGATACCACCATCCCCCCAACAGCCACCTGACTCTGAAACATTAGCAGTCAGGTTTTAAAGTCAAGGAAGGAAAAGGGAAGAATCTCTTCTGGGGAATTTTCCAGCTCTCATAAAAATACACCAATAGGCAAGATGTCAGGGATTCCCCAATAAAATGGTTTAGCCAAAACATCTTAAAATACACTTGGGGTCAATAAACACTGGACGTGAATATGGAACTCTGAACACGTTTTTAATGTCCCATTTTTTAATGCCAATGAGCCAAGGATCACTATGAGATACTGAAGAATATGAGAAAGAGACATCAAAACAAAGAGATGAAAAAAAGCATTTCTAAGACAGAGACCACATAAAGAGGAGAAAAATATTTTTATTTATATATTCAGAAAGGTAAATAAGACAGCGCTTCTGTAAAAGAATCTGAGGCTTTACTAAAGAACAGATGAGACAAAGAAGTTGCATGAGAAAGATCATCCTATTTTTCCTTCTGTCTTTCTCCTTTACTATTCGCATAGAACACATCACTTATGACATTCTGGTCACCAAGTATGTAGAGCTTTTAACCCCCATCAAGCAATTCTCCATGACTTCAGCTGGGTGTCCTATACAAAATACCTTAATTCCACCTGGAGAAAGTGTCAGATGCCACAGGATAGAGGCTCAGCCCCACAAGGTTGCCCCTACCCCACTTCAGACACCAATTGGAAGAGGTAGGTCTCCAGGTGACCCATAACTTCTGTCCAGTTTGGCTGCAAATTGGAAGTTCCCGTGAATCCTTCTTCAGGTTTGATTATTCCACAGAACTCAGGGAAACTATTGCTTGTGTTGACCAGTTTAGTAAAGGATGTGATAAAAGTTACAGATGGACAGCCATATGAAGAGCATGCAGGAGCTCCTGTCCCCGTGGATTTGGAGTATATTATGCTCCTGGTGCAGATGTGTTCACCAACCTGGAAGTTATCTGAATGCTGTATTACTGGGGTTTTTATGGAGGCTTCTTTACATAGACTTGATTGGTTATTGACTCTATTTTCAGCCTCTCTGAAAATTACAAGCCAATATCACCGGTGAACATAGATATAAAAATCCTCAAAAAAAAAAAATACTAGCAAATTGAATCCAGCAATACAGTAATACAGGATTGTACATCATGATCAAGTGGGATTTATCCCAGGGATGCAGGGATTCTTTAATTCTGCAAATCAATCAATGTGATATACACCACATTAACAAACAGAAGAATAAAAACCATATGATCCTCTCCATAGATGCAGAAAAAGCCTTTGACAAAATCCAACACCCATTTCTGATAAAAACCCTTCAGAAAGTGGGCATAGAGGGAACCTACCTCAACTTAATAAAGGCCATCTATGACAAACCCAGAGCTAACATCATTCTCAGTGGTGAAGAGCTGAAAGAATTCCCACTGAGATTAGGAAGAAGACAAGGATGTCCGCTCTGGCCACTACTATTCAACATAGTTTTGGAAGTCCTAGCCATGGCAACCAGAGAAGAAAAAGGAATAAAAGGAATCCAAATTGGAAAGGAAGAAGTAAAACTATCACTACTTGCGGATGACATGATACTATACCTAGAGAATCCTAAAGACTCTACCAGCAAACTGTTAGAGCTCATCAATGAATTTGGCAAAGTCACAGGATACAAAATTAATACACAGAAATCAACTGCATTTTTATATACTAACAACAAAAGATCAGAAAGAGAAATTAGGGAAGCAATCCCATTTACCTTCACATCAAAAATAATAAAATACTTAGAAATAAACCTACCTAAAGAAATATAAGGCCTATACTCTGAAAATTATAAGACAGATGAAAGAAATCAAAGATGACACAAGCAGATGAAAGACATACTATGCTCTTGGATTGGAAGAGTCAATATCATCAAAATAACACTACTATTCAAGGCAATCTACAGATTCAATGGAGTCAGTGAAATCCCTATCAAATTACCAAGGACATTTTTCACAGAACTAGAACAAAATATTTTAAAGTTTGTTTGGAAGCACAAAAGACCCAGAATAGCCAAAGCCATCCTGAAAAAGAAAAATGGAGCTGGAGGAACCATGCTCCCTGACTTCAGAATCTACTACAAAGCTATAGTCATCAAAACCATATGGTACTGGCACAGAGACAGAAATATAGACAAGTAGAACAGGATAGAAAGCCCAGAATTAAACCCACACACCTACAGTCAACTAATCTATGACAAAGGAGGCAAAAATATACAATGGAGAAAAGACAGCACCTTCAATAAGTGGTGCTGTGAAAACTGGACAGCCACATGTAAAAGAACGAAATTAGAACAGTTCCTAACACCATACACAAAAGTAAACTCAAAATGGGTTAAAGACTTAGATATAAGACCAAATACTATAAAACTCTTAGAGGAAAACAGGGACCAAACACTCTCTGACATAAATGATGGCAATTTCTTCTCAGATCCACCTCCTAGAGTAATGATAATAAAAATGAGAACAAATGGGACTTAATTAAAATTAAAATTTTCTGCACAGCAAAGGAAACCGTAAACAAAACAAAAAGACAACCCACAGAATGGGAGAAAATATTTGCAGATGAATCAACTGACAAGGGATTAATCTCCAGAATTCATAGACACCTTCTGCAGTTCAATACCAAAAAATACCTAACAACTGTATCAGAAAATGGGCAGAAGACCTAAACAGACAGTTCTCCAGAGAAGACATATAGATGGCCAAAAAATACATGAAAAGATATTCAGCATCACTCATTATTAGAGAAATGCAAACCAAAACCCCTATGAGGTGCCACCTTACACTGGCCAGAATGGCCATCATCAAAACTACCAACAATAAATGCTGGAGAGGGTGTGGAGAAAAGGGACCCTATTACACTCTTGGTGGGAATGTAAATTGGTACAACCACTGTAGAAAACAGTATGGAGATTCCTCAGAAAACTAAAAATAGAATTACCATTTGATCCAGCAATCCCACTCCTGGACATCTATCCAGAGAAGGCCATGACTCAAAAGGATACGAGTACTCCAGTGTTCATTGCAGTACTATATACAATAGCCAAGACACAGAAACAACCTAAATGTCCATTGACAGAGGAGTGGATAAAGAAGATGTAGTACATATACACAATGGAATGTCACTCAGCCATTAAAAACAAAGAAATAACGGCATTTGCAGCAACATGGATGGACCTAGAAATTATCAAGCTAAGTGAAGTTAGACAGTGAGACACCAACATCATATGCTATCGCATGTGGAATCTAAAAAAAGGACACAATGAAATTCTTTGTAGAACAGGTATTGACTCACAGACTTTGAAAAGCTTACAGTTTCCAAAGGAGAGAGTTTCAGGGGCAAGGGGATGGGCTGGGGTTTGGGGATGGAAATGCTACAAATTTGGGTTGTGATGATCATTGTACACCTATAAATGTAATAAAATTCATTGATTAATTTTAAAAAATTTAAAAAGGGATTACTACACACAGACTCATACACAAATGTCTATAGCAGCTTTACTCATAGCAGCCTCCAAATGGATACAACCCAAATGCTCATCAATAGGCAAGTGGATAAACCAAGGGTGCTATATTCATAAAACGGAATACTACTCAGAAAGAAAAAGAACAGGTTAACAGATATATGCAATAACATTGATGAATATCAAAAAGTTTATGCTAAGTAAAAAAAGCAGACCAGGAGTTCCCTTCATGGCTCAGTGGTTAACGAATCCGACTAAGAACCATGAGGTTGCAGGTTCGATCCCTGGCCTTGCTCAGTGGGTTAAGGATCCGGCGTTGCTGTGAGCTGTGGTGTAGGTTGCAGACGCAGCTCGGATCCTGCGTTGCTGTGGCTGTGGCGTAGGCTGACAGCTGCAGCTCCTGTTAGACCCCTAGCCTGGGAACCTCCATATGCCGTGGGTGTGGCTCTACGTAAAGGCAAAAAGACAAAAAAAAAAAGCAGACCAAAAAGAATACAGGCTATTTGTAGGAAATTCTGAAATAAAGTAAAACTAAACTCTCATGTTAGAATATAAATCACTTGCCTGAGATTAAGAGTGGAGAGAGTGCTGTAAAGGGCATTAGGAAGGCTTTAAGGGAGCAGATGCTTGTGTGTTGTAGTGATGGTTTACTCAAGTATGTCCATCTGTCAAGGCTGTACATTTAGAAATGGTATATTTTATTGTATGTAAAATGTAACTTGATATAGTTTTTTTTAAAGAGACTTTCATAGGAAAAATACTGAAAACAGTATTTTTAAATGTATGTTTTAGAAATGGGGGATCTGAGGGTATATCATTGAAATTTTGTTTTTTTTTCCTTTTTTTCTTCAAATACAAGTCCACGTGTGTTACAACTTAAGATGGCTGGTAAAAGCATTCTTGTTGGCAGCGTAAGAACGGTGAAGAAGTCACCATGAAATCAGAATGATTCCTGTTAAGTTTCTGAGCTGGTACAGAAATGCTGGCCCCTGTGAACACAAAAAGTAGTGTCTTGAAGATGCAATGTCACAAAAAATAAACCCAAAAGGCCGGGGAGGTGCTGAAAGGAGGATGGTGCTAACACTGACCTGGCTCCTTTGCTGGGAACTCTTATTATCTTGTTCTGTATTTATCCAGTGCTGTATTTAGAAAAGATTAAATCAAAACTGTGAAATTAAAACATGATGAGTGACAGTTGTGGGAGACAACAGCTGTGGCATTAGATTTTCATCATGCCAGGCTTGAGATCTGTATTTCAGGTCACTTTTTTCCATTGGCACTGATCCCAAGGGACAAGAATTGTCTTTCTATTGGCTATTTTCTAACTCACCTATTACCTCCATGGGGTATAAGATTAACAGTGTTTCAGTGGGAAGTGGGCCATTTCAGGGGTCTGGGTTAAACAGGGTCTTCACAGAGCACTTACCCTCAGAGTTTAAGCAAAATGTTATCTACTGTTATCGGCAATAATAATCATAAGTGTTACATTCACATTCTAAGTAGAGAAAACCTTTCCAATCACAGTACATGCTTCAAATGTACATCCATAGGAGTTGAACAAATATCTACGCTTTTTTTCAGTTATATGAAAAACATATTCTTTTGTAGTAGTTCTTCCTCACATATAGTTGAATAAATCTAAAGTAACTGGAGAATTCAAAGTATAAAGAGACTTTGCCTTGCTTTTTCCCCTTCTTGATAAATGTGTAATTTCCTAGTCATGAAACCGTCCGCTTTTACAAAATAATTGATAAATGATTAATATCAGTATTTAGATAAGCTGTCGTATAGCCACACAATGGAATATTATCAGCAATAAGAAGGAACAAGCTAATGATACATGCAAGAAAATGGATGAGCCTTAAAAGCATTATGCTAAATGAAAGAGGCTACATTCTGCCTGATGACATTTATAGGGTATTCTGAAAGAGTGAAAACTGTATATAGAGCAGATAAGTCAGTGCCAGGGCTAGGATTGGGAGGGTAGGATCTGACTTATTTAAAAAGTTTGAGGGGACTTTGAGGAATGATGAGATTATTCTGTGTGTTGATTGCCACAGTGGTTTTATGTCTGGATGTATTTGTCAAATCTCACAGAATTGTGCATAATAAAGGCTAAAAATTACTGCATATAAATTACACTTTAACTTTAATAAGAAAAAAATCAACATTTTCATAGAACTATTTACAAAGAAAACATGTGTTTTAATGTGAAAGAGCTATTAATTGTTGTCTCAGGTATTGCAGATCTAAAAATCCTCCTTAGACTCTCAGTTTACAAAATGAGTCATCAGGCTGTTCTATTAATAGAAATTGAACTGTGTGAACAGCAATATTTTAGTAAGGATATGTCTTATAAAGAACAGTAAATATCATTGTGAATTTTGCGTGGTTGTGGTTTTCGTGTGGGGGGGTTAGTATCTGTATTTAGATATAGTAAGTATGAAAGAAGGTATTGCATATTTGAATTTTGCTCTTTTACGTTTGCGATATTAAGACACTCGATTGAAAGGAAACCAGGAACATTCTACCAGTGAATTACTCACATTTTGTTTTAGAATGTTCTATATATGTTTTTCATTTACCTTTATAAATTGTTTAAGGTGGATAGATTATTTTGTTTGTGCATATAAATATTAGTTCTCCAGCCTAGAAATGTGTTTATACATCTATTTATTCATCCTTCTGTTGTAATCTAACATCATTCTTATTAGTAACCTTTCTTCAAAAGGATCACTTCAGTAATATTTTGTGGGGGTGCCATTTAGTACAATATCTGGAAGTAAAACTCAGAAAGAAAGTAAAACCTACTCCTCCTGATCACTCTTTCCTTGTTATGCTAATGGTACTATCACTCTAAGAGCCAGCTCAAGCTTAAAACCTAATAGACAGTTTTGATCCTTAGTTCTTCCCACATCCAGTCATTTGCCATGTTATCAGCCTCCTACATCTGCTTCATTCTTGCCGGTGCCCCAAACTGAACGTGTGCATGAGCCTAGGAAGGTATTAAAAAAAAAAAAAAAAATACAGATATGTTGGCATACCTCAAAGGTGCTGAATCAGTATCCCTAAGTAAAGCCCAGGAATCTGTACTTTTTGAGGGCTTCCTTGGAAAATGCCGAAAGCTGTGTATTTGCAGTACCTGGAGAGTCTCTCTTCTCAGATACTGAGGCATGTAAGAAGGATCACAGTGAAAAGTGGGAAAAAAAACATCCAGATGAATTGAAGTTTCTGTGGAGAGCTGTGGACCACAGTGAACAATGCTCCCCATTCCCTTACTTCCAACCATCTAGTTCAAAACACGTGAAGAATATTCATGGAGTCTTAATGTAACACAAATATTCAAGAATTTTTTTAGTTGCAGTGTCAAACCTGAACCTCAGAATAGTTACAGACATAAATGTTATAAATCCCAATAAGGTAAAAGGAAACATGACAGAATTTAACAGGTACTAAGAGAAAAAAGAAAGGTGAAGAAAAAGATGGGGAATATACACCCTCTTCTAACAAAGTAAATATTCATATTATCTGTCACTGATAAAACGTTTTTTTGAGTCAAATATTTTACTTAAAGTCTTAGGTGGTGTAAGAGAGCTAAATCTACCTCTCAGAAACAGGAAATCAATGGATAATGTAGTTCCAGGCATATAATATGTACTCCATAAATGTCACTTCTTTGCCTTGATCAAAAACCATTGAAGAATTATACTTAAATACAGAGTCCTTACCACGATATTCATGATTCGCTATAATTCTAAAATAGCTGCCTTGGTGGCTTATTCTCTCTATGTGCTCCCTGTTCCAGTCAAATGAAACCATGTCCACCATGCCACCATTGGCACAAGTGTATGATGGGGGGGGTGGAATTGGTGAGAATCAGACTAAGAATTCTGAGAAGCTGATGTACCCCGACCAAATTAAATCTTACCGACAGAACTCAAAAGACATATATTTAGTGTTGGCCAGTATAAAATCTTTGGGCTAATCTTTGCTTCCAAAGAGAACAGTCCCTGGCATAACAGGGACTGTTTCTATTGTGCCACTTTAGCCCCCTGGTAAAACAGCTCTAATTAGAAACTTTGGAGTACTTTTCTTTAATCTGCTTAATACTGAAAATATCATAAAAACCACAATGAGGAATTGGAGGCAACATAAAGAAGATGATTGGTGTCTACAATTAGCATAACAAAAGTCATTGTCTCTTTTGCACCCCTGGCAATTTGGATGGTTCAGAAGGGAAGAATGACTCAGCTTAAAATACAGGGCAATAAAGAGAGCTGGAAAAATCAATTGAAATAAGTGGAGAAGAGCCTCATTACATTTCTAGAATACGTGTTTTATTTATCTTGAATCTAGGGTACTGTTTCAGGTAGGCTTGGCCAGGCAATAGGTGTTCTCTCCATCCGTCTTTTCATAGTAGTTAGGTCCTTCTGGTGGTAGGCAACAGAAAACAACTGGGGCTAACTTTAGGCCCTGTAAAAAAAAAAAAAGTTAACATTGAATTATAATAAAATAATAGAAAATGGAAATCTAAAAAGAATAAGTTAAAAATAAACATTGCAATTTTACATTTTTAAATAATTTAATACTTTGAAAAATACTGAATAGCTCTTAGGACAAAAAGAACACTTAAACAATTGAGACTTATGAAGACTGTAACTAGGGTTACTCTGGGATTCTCAGCAGTGAAACCAACATACAAAAACACCTGGTTGTTGTCTTCAAGCATTACCACTGAAATGGCTCTGCTTCGATTGCTTTCTGCATTTTGGAGAGTCACGCAGATTTCAGTGTGCAGGACAGAAAGAAAAGAGTCATGTGCTTCAGTCTTGGGAGGAAGAGAGAAGGGAAATGCTGTGGTTGCCAGTCCTGCACGAAATTGTTGGAGAGGATGACTAGGGCATTCTCAAAGGAAAGAGGGAGAATTAATGCTGAGCAAACAAAACCAGGTGCCCACTTCAAACTGTCAGGGGCTTTTAAAAACACATTACCTTCTTGGCTGCCTCGCTGGTCCTATTCTTATTCTCTCCTGTGGTTATAAGGATTCCCTTCATTTTCTTGCCCTGGTCTTAAGGTATTTTCAGTTTGTCCATCAATGTGGTTGTAGTTCTAGCTATAGTTATTTTTTTCATTTATTTTAGGGCTTAATTTTTACAGCCAAGCTACTCTTTGCGGTAGAATTTTTTCTGACCCTGTACCATCAATATATTAAAACATATAAGATTTTGTATATTTGTCCAGAAGTATTTCATAGCTTGATAATCGAAATGTGATCGGGTTATTTTAAAATAATATTTATTTTTTGTTATTTTTCACATAATGCACTTCTACTTATGGAAAACAGAATTTCCACATCTCCCTGTTGTTGTTTGAATTGTGTCTTCCGAAGAGATTATGTTGAAGCCCTAAACCCCTCATACCTGTGAATGTGACCTTATTTGGAAATAGTCTTGGTAGATATAATCAAGTGAGCGTGAGCTCATTAGGGTGAGCTGTAATCCAATATGTTAGGTGTCCTTAGCATCGACCGTAACCACTGCATATATAATGCCAGATCCTTAACCTGCTGTTCCACGGTGGGAACTCCTATGCATTTCTTACAAGTTCCCAGTGATGTCCATGCTGCTGGTCCAAAAACCACACCAGAGCAAGGCTCTATAAGAAAGTCAGCAAGGAGCCATCTCTGTCAGGTGTGTCTCAGCTCTAGGCTTTCTGCCACAATGCTAACAGTGATAAGTGTAAACACTTATCTTTGTAAGATGAAAAGAAAATGAATAAAGACAATATCCAAGGAAAAAGAATAAGAAAATTTTCAAAATAAACTCCTAGATTATTTCCCTAATCATCCACCATCCTCCCCACCCCTTCCCCTCAAAATATTTAAAATTTAAAGATTTCAAACTAACTTTTGGAAGAAGTGAATGTATCAATATAATAGTATGTTGACATTTTATGTGGTCCCTTTTAACTTTCCTTTTTTGTAATGGTGATTTGAAAAGTAAACAGTGCAGACCAGGGAAATAAATGAGCACTGTATTAGAACAACACAGCCCAACTACCCTGCGCTACCCTGCAGTAATGACATTTCTATTGTACTTGAGATTAGTGGCCTTTTGCAAAGGTGCAGACTAACTTTCAGAGCTTTTCAAATTGCCTGCTCTTGGACTTCACCTTCAGAGATAGTGTTTCTTTAGGCCTAGTGTCTGGTCCAGGAATTAGAGTGTGTTAAGGATCTGTGGATAATTCTGATGCAAAGTCAGGTTTGGGAAGTACTGGTATGAAATAAGAAAGCTAACAGGTTCTTCATTTAATTCTATACCTGAATTTCTAAGTATACAGAAAATAATTTGTCTATATTGATATGTAGTTAAAACGAACACAATATTATATATAAAACTAATTTTAGAAATATGATTGCTTGGCATCAGAATGTCAATATCCATTTTAGAACAAAGTGATCTTGATTGTAAGGATTTCTCCTAGTCTTCAGAGAATGTCTCCCACCCTCATCCTCTGCCTAGAAGTTTGCAAACCCTTAAGGGCTGCTTAATTAAGATCGATTTCCTGGTCCTAGCCCAGAAAATTCCAAGTCTGCAGCTTGCAGTGGGGTCTAAGAACTTGTTTTTTTTTTTTTTTTTTTTTTTTTTGCCAAATATCACCTGCACTCTTCATGCAGGTGGTCCATGGGCTACAGATGGATAAGTAATGCCCAACTATTGCTCCCTGTACTGGACCCTGCAGAGGAAGAACTGAGCATGACCGCCCAAGAATCTGGCTACTAATAATCTAAATCTATCCCAGGACCTTGCAAAGGGTAGTGACAG
Source organism: Catagonus wagneri (assembly GCA_004024745.2). NCBI lineage: Eukaryota > Metazoa > Chordata > Mammalia > Artiodactyla > Tayassuidae > Catagonus > Catagonus wagneri. Next base: position 13,609,390 of record PVHT020004020.1, read on the forward strand.
ACTGAAAATGAGCATGGCATCTAATCAGCGACCGAGATGGTAGATAAGGACATCTTTATGAAGTGTTCCCGGGTTTTTACAGTAAGCCACTCAAGGCCCACACAAGTTCCAACCTGATTTGCGTCACCGCAGTTGTGGTTTTGTGCCAAGGCTGGTTATCAAACATATTGAAAAAAGATAACCTCCCCAAATGTGGAACAAAATAAGATTCAAGCTTGGGACAAGAGAAGCACAATCTGAGAGGAGGTCATCTCTAAGTCACTGTGGAAGGACTTTAGGGAATTGTTCCAACAAGCCTTTGAAAGAACTTGATCAATCGACTATTTAACTCTTTAAGTCAAAGCAAACAAAGCCAGTTTGTTCCCTGCTTGATCAGGATTCAAAAGCTATGAAATCTGTCCTGTTCTGCTTAAAGCAGGCTGGTCTGCGTGCAGGGTGCAGGAAAGGACAGGAGAGCAGGCGGCTGCGAGGGCAGGCGGAGCTCGCGCACCGGGAAATCCACTGGCAGCGGTGTGTCAGCGCTGAGTCACGCCCGGCGCTACGTGCCGGCCAAGGCGCCCGCGCCTGACTCGCAGCGCCTCAGTCAGCAGAGCTCCGGGCTTCCTGGCAGAGCCTCCCCGCGCTGCCGATGGGGCTCGTGCCCCCAGGTCCCCACCCTGGGCCCCCGCGGTCACACACTCATTGTCCTGTAGGCGCAGCCTCGTCCTCACTCCAGCCAGGTGAAATCTAGGCATCAGCGCCAAGGGAAGAGTCACAAATGACACTTGGTGACAGAGCTCAGCTCCGGCGGATGCTTAAGTCCCATGTGTTTCCTCAAGACTGAGATTCCAGTGGCTCTGGCTTTTTACGTGTTTGTTAGGTTTTTCATCCCCCCCCCTTTTTCCTGGCAGGGGAGTAACACGCTGATCTTTTTATAGTTTCCAGTATTTTAAATGAAGCACAGGAAGAATGGATTAATAAAACATGTGTTAAAAATTATGCATCAAATGGTCACACTGCTTTGGGGTCTAAAATGAGTACAATGTGACTACAGTTAGGGCTTTGAAAGCTGCGTAACTGGAGAAAAAGACTAACTCTGTTCTGATTTGGTTTTTGTTAGTTAAAAAAAAAATGTATCGTTGCTGGTTTATCCAATCACCTTTCTAAAAACTAAATTATTTTGAAGACTGGAGATATAATTGATAGCAGTTTGATATGGGGTTACCAAAGAAAGGAAAGCAATGTCTTTGTGCATCCTGTCACCTAACTAATATCCCGCTGTTCTGAGATACAGATGACACTTTGTTCATCTTATGAAATATTATGGCAATGGTTACACCTATGCTGAAAGTTGATAGCAGGTATTATATCATGAAGTGTAACTGGCCAATGAGATTGTCCTGGTGCAGATGGGGTAATTGTCATTTAGGGGCAGTTTGAGACTGATTTTCAAGACAGAGTCAGAGTGGGTCTTTAGAAGCTGTTGTGCCAGCTGTTCTGCTTCTTCCGGAGAATTATATCCCTCTTTATCCCTGTGTGCGTGTGAGATGATGCAAAACATTTGAGTGTTCTTGTATTTTGACGGCTTTTCTTGCAGGGAAGGAGACTGAAGTAATTAGAGGTTGAAATGACTCACCAAGGTTACAAAGAGGCATGACGATGCAGTTTTTTGAAAGGAGGGAAAAGCCACCAAACTGAAAAAAAAAAAAAATAAGGAAACATGAAAATGTGAACAATGGTGAGAGCCCAGTAAAGCAAAATGAGTAATATGGGCCAAAAATGAATCTAATATACTTGAACTATTCATAACCAGAAATATACTTATGTGCTAGTTTTTTTTAAAAAGCATGGTAAATTTTTCTTGTATAAAATATCTAGGAATTCCCCTGCGGTACAGAGGGTTAAGGATCTGGCATTGTCCCTGCAGCAGTGCAGGTCTCATCCATGGCCTGGGAAATTCCACATGCTGCAGGCCCAGCCCTCCCCTCACCAAAGAAAAAGAAAAGAAATCTAACATTTTAACTAAGCATAAACATATCTTCCTCCACTTACAGTGGGGTTATGTCCCAAATAAACTCATTGTAAATTGAAATTATAAGTCAAAAACTGCATGTAATACACCTAACCTACTGAACATCATAGCTCAGCCTAGCCTACCTTAAACATGCTCAAGAAATTTCCGTTAGCTTACAGTTGGGCAAGATCATACAAAAAGTCTATTTTATAACAAAGTGTTGAATCTCTCATTAGTGTATTGCAATGCTGTACGGAAGGTGAAAAACAGAATGGTTGTGTGGGTTCTCTACCCTGGTGATCATGTGGTTGACCGGGAGCTGTGGCTCACTACCTCTGTCCTTTGTCACAAAGTAATAGCTCACGTGCTCCGGAAAGATGAAGATTCAAAAAGTTTGATATATGGTTTCTACCAAATGTGTATTGCTTTCCCACCACTGTCAAAAATCATTAATTTGAACCATCATAGATCAGTCTATACATAATTTTAATGTTTAAAAACCTGTGTCTGGTTCTGATTTTTATTGTTGTTGTGGTTTTTAGGGCTGCACCAGAGGCATATGGAGGTTCACCGGCTAGGGCTGCAATCGGAGCTACAGCTGCCAGCCTTCGCCACAGTCACAGCAACACCAGATCCGAGCCATGTCTGCAACCTACACCTCAGCTCACGGCAACTCCGTATCCTTAACCCACTGAGTGAGACCAGGGATCAAACCCACAACCTCATGGTTCCTAGTCAGATTCGTTTCTGCTGCACCACAGTGGGAACTCCTGGTTCTGATTACTTTTAGCTTCTCCATATTGATACTACCTCAGCACTTATGGGGTCATCCAAACTCTGAAATCCAAGTTCACCTTATAAGTGTGAACTTGGGCTATTTACTTAGCTTCACTAAATCTTAGCTTCACTGTCTACTCTGTGAAATGAAGATTAAAATCACTGCTTCATGGGCTTGTTAGGCAGGATTAAAAGATCTGATGCCTATAAAAGATTTAGCGCACTACCAGGCACATAAAAAAATAAAAAATAAAAAAACTGCTTCAGTAAATGAATGCTTGCATCCTGTTGTCATTATCATTGAACTTGATTAAACTATAGATTAGATCACAAAGAGGTAGTGTTTTATCGAAATCCTAAAACTAAGAAAGGCTTTGGGAAAATGCATCACAAACCTGTTGGTTTAGTGACCTTAGGCAAGATCTTTGGGTAAGATTGTAAAACGGCTGGGTGAGGGTTTAATGTTCTTTGATCATGAGAGGAAAGCTGAAAGAGAAATAAGGCAAATCTAAAGCAAGAGAAAGCCTACAATCACCTATTGGCCAGAAAGGTGATGCAAAATAGTCAAGCTAGAACCCTTTTCTTCTGTCCGCAGAGAGAACAACTTGACAGAGTAGTACAGCAGTCATTAGGCAAAGAGAATATAGCATTTGCCCTTTCAATTATACATTAACTTCCTTGACATGTGATAATTTGTTATTTTGTGGAGACAAAAATTTGGTTCTTTCCCAGTTTGGTGTAATGAGCTTAGCTGTTAATGGAGGTTATGGACCAATCTCCCATTGTCACTCCAAGCCCATCTGAGTCCTCTACTCATAAGAGGCAACAGTCATTCTCTTGAAAAAAATAAGACAAATATTTGTTTTATAATTACCCTAAAATAAAACAAGTGCTTTGTAACTGGTCATAATCTCGTATTTACAGAATCAAGGGTGAACACGGTCACTAAAGCTATTGCATTTTATGACAATTTTACTCACTGTAATAGATTTCCATTTACTTCCTTTGTCTGAAATCCTCAATACTAGATCCTGGAGACCTTAAGAAAAAAGGCAAGGCCTAATCACAGAGGTTATATGGAAGGAAAACAGACATTTCAAAAAGTTAAAAAAAAAAAAAAAACTAACCAGTTCAGTAAGTATCAAAAGATGGTAAGTGCTAGAAAGGAAAATTCATAGGCTGCCATCTAGAATCCCAGAGGGAAATTATTTTGGTAGATCAAAGAAGACCTTTCAGGAGTAGTCACTCTGGCACAGTGGCTTAAAAACCTGACTGCAGTGTCTTAGGCCGTTGTGGAGGTGTTGGTTCAATCCCCAGCCTGGCATAGTGGGTTAAAGGATCCTGTGTTGCCATAGCCATGGTGCAGGTCACATGGCTCAGATTCAGATTGAATCTACGGCTCAGATTCAATCCCTGGCCAGGTAACTTCCATATACCATGATTATGACCATAAACAAAAACAAAACAAAAAACAAAAACAAAAAAAGAAGACGTCTCAGAGAAGATACATTTAAGGTACAGTTTGAAAGGTAATAAGACTGCACAAATCAGGGAGAATAACAGCTCAGGCAGAGGGCACGGCAAGCACAAAGACCTTGTGTCTGGAAGCACTTTGTCTGGTTCAAAGAACAGCAAGGGAGAGGGTGAGCAGCAAGACAATAGGTTTGAGAGACCAGATTCTGCAACACCTTGAAGGCCATAGCAAACAGTTGAGATTATATGCTCAGTAAAATTGGTAAAATCGGCAGCCATTGAAATGTTTTCAGCAAGGAAGAATTCCATGATATAGTTCACTCTGTCAGAAGACTGATACAGTGGGAAATGCATCACAGGGATCAGGAATGGAATGGGGATGCCTTTAGCATTTGGTAACAATAGACAATAAAGGCTGATACTGGGGCAATAGAAATAAAGAGAAGTGGAAGATCCTGAGATATTCTGGAGGCAGAAGAGCCAGTAAGCTGATAGATTGGAGTGAGTCAAAAGCCAGAGGAGTCAAAGATGACCTGTACTTTTTTTGGGTACTGAATTTGGGGTGTCACAACGTCTTTGTACTGTTTCCCTGCCAGTACTGAAACATGTGTGCTCTTATATACACATACATACACACTTGTGAAAAATCCACTGTCACAGGAGTTCACGCTGAGAGGACTAGGTTTGACATAAGGAATGACTGAGCCAGCTTAAGTGAATGCCCCACCCTTAATGGTGTTTATCTCTACCTCTGTACTTTCGCCCAGGCACATAAAGTTGCAAGGCACATAATGCCCTCCCCTCTCTGTGTATTCAAATCCAGCTCAATATTCATGCACAAGTAAAGTCCTATTTTTTTCTCTATGACGCCATCACTAACACTCAAGTTCAAAGACTTATGTCCAGTGTATGCTCGAACTCTGGCTTCGTTGTGTGGCTATACCAATACTTAACATGTCTCATAAATCTCTACATAAATGTCTCTCCAACTAAACTTTAAAACCTCTAGAGACCAGAGACAGATTCTCACATGCCCATTTTAACACCCACAATTTCCAGCAGCATGTTCTGAATATAGGAAGGGCTCAATAGTACTGAAATCACTGGCAGTTTTCCATGGCTGGAAACTTGGTGATCACCAAGTCTCATAGTCCACATATTTGGTAAATGGATTAGGTCACGAAGAGATACTACTCTGTCCAGATCAGAGGATTCATAGAATGTTTGGGAATATATATCACACACCTGTGGGCTCAGTGACCTGAAGGGAGACCCTTTACTTCTGGGCCTCCATTTCTCATTTAAAAAAATGAAGGAGTTTATACCTTGTGAACCCAAAATTTCTTTCAGAATTTCTCTTTTTGTTTTTATTATTTTTTTAACCATGGTTTACTCTTTATTGTTAGAAGCCAGATGAAGTAAGTACTATAGACAATCTTTTCTTTAACCCTTTTAAAAACAACTTTGTGAGCTGAGACAGTGTTGTTCCCATTTTCCTATATCGGGAAACTAAGAAATAGGCAGTGTAAGTAACTTGCCTAAGGTACTCAGCTAATAAGCAGCAGAATCAAACTGGATTGGAATCCAGGCCTGTCCAGCTGCAGAGGATGAAATTTTCACCATAATGCTACTCTGCCTCATTTCTACAGTCTTCATTTTTACAGAGACTGAGAAAAGTTAGATATTTTACCCAGGACTTTGAATCTCAGAACTGGTGGAGCTACGCCTGGATCCCAATAAGACCGGCCCTCTTTCCTTTATAACATGCTTCAGATATCTGTTTTAGCAAAGAATGTTCAGAATGGGGTTGTTTTTAGCCAAGTTCAATGAGTGTACTGGTATTGACTATAATTCAGCAATGAGCATAGTCAGTTGTGTTTGTTGGATAAGCAAATGAGTTTATCTTTTAGTTTAGAAACTTTTCCAAAGTACCTACTGCTCTTCTTCACCAGTTCTAAATAAAATTCAATGAAAAGGCAAGTACCCGATAGATTCCAGTAATAGTGGGAACACCCTGGGGTGTGAGGAGAGGCAGTGGCCACTGTAGTATAGGCGCCAGCCTCTATGGGTGGTTTATTGAGAGAGGTAGGATATAAAGAAGATTTCCTGTTAATCACATTGACAGAGATCGGCACAGTGCATGTCATCATTATCTCCGAGGAAAAGTACATGTGGCTCCCTGCGCTGAGCTTACATCATGATGTGAATCACCTCAGAACCCACTTCTCCCATGAAATTCATAAAAGAAATAGCGTGGACCCCCACCAGCAGGAGTTTTATAATCTACTTTGGGAAACAAAGTCAAGAGGGGAGTTCTGGGGCCAAACAGGTCTATCTTTGACTATGTCTGTCCCTTGAATAAGAGCCCTGAAATGACATTGCTGGGTGCTCTGAGAAGCCAGACAAGCCCTGGACCCCACTCAGTGTCTTAGGCCTTTGGATCTCTTGGGTCTAAAGTTCATGAGGGCCACACTGAGGTGACCACGGCCTTCTGGAGGGTCCTCTGTGAGAAAGAAACAGATTTGAAGGGAAGCATCTATACTAGAAGGATGGTAATAGTGACAATTAAATCACGTGTCCCAGCCAAGATATTCCTAGATCTGCCCTGGGATTTTCCACAGCCAGACCAAAGCATAAAGCTGGCACTTGTCCCAGTAGAACAGGGCTGGGTTCACATCTCCTCGGCAGTTCGACAGACCCTGAGGAAATTTGAGTAATCTGTGAAAACACAGATTCTCCCATGGCTTCAAATGTCAGAGTGTTGCCCTTAGAGTTAAAAAAATGATCCTTTGCAACTTTGCACATGTTTTTCCCACAGGTGTACACAATATATGTTTTTATAAGTGTTACCGGTGGATGGTTCACCCTTATTTGTAGAGGTGCTATAAAGACAGGAACTTCTGGGTAGCTTGAGTAACATAAATATATGCCAAGGAACATTTATTCTTACTAATAATTGTAAGGAGGCACAGTTCTGCTTATTAAAATACGTGCCAAATGTTGACCTGTATACAACTTTTCTTTTCAACAACATAATTAGGTGAAGTAAAAGATCTGTGTATGAGGGCAGGCCTAATTCAGGTGACACCCTGCCACTTTGATTTGTCCTCTTCCATATGGCCAAGGCTTTGCCTCTAAACTGCACATTCTGTAGGACAGGGCCTCCTTTCTAATGGCAAAAGTTTTTTTGTTGTATTTCAGGATGAGAAAGACTCAGAGACCCAAATGAATTCTATGCCTGCCTGTCTTGAATAAAATCTAGAAGCCCACAGTGAAAATGCTATTATCCACACTTTACAAATATAGAGAATGGATGCAGTAAACAATAAACAAAACTGACTCACCATAGGAATCAAACCAGTGCCAATTAGTGATAATCACAACATTTGCATAGTGCTTTGTCCTTCAGCAGTGCAACAGTGCAAATTTCCAGCATACTCCATTGAGGCAAAGTGGCACAATATCATCAGCCCCCTTTTGTTAATAAACTTACTGAGTCAAGAGATGGGAAGCTTTGAAGCACTCAGAGATCAAGCAAAGACTTAATGGTGCCTCTTTTGCCAAATATAGACTACTAACCCCTGACACTGTGTAGTTTTATTACCTGGGGACAAGGTGATTTCTGCAGGTTTTGTACTTTGATACCATTAGGGAGTGGAACTAGGCTTGCCCACCCACTCTTGGGTAAAAGGTGTAGGATGCTTAGGGCAGAGTTGTGGAGAGGCATCCTGAATGCTTTGTCTGGAGAAATTTCTCAAATCGGAAGGAAGCCCCAGAGACATGGCATGCATATTGCTACATTAAAATGTTGACGTAAAAACCAGCTTACTCTAAAAGGGCAATACATTAATAAAACCACTGCCTGACCAAATCTCCTAAAGGAAACTTTAGGATGCATAAAGCAGGTCTCTTGGGTGTGTGCTGGGGTGAGGTTCAAGGACGCTATGTCTCTGATGAGCTTGGCAAAGAGGAAACCCAATGTGACCTTTGGGACCATACTTCCTCCTACGTAATGGGGGTGAAGCTGGGGAACAGACTTTCTAAAATTTAGATTTTTGTCTTGACTCACAAGGAATTTTACCTCTAATTCCCCCAAATCTAGAGGCACATATTCTCTCCTTCAGAACAAACTCTCAATTAAACAATAAACACACATAAATATGTGAAAGTAGGTACACCTTAAATGTGGTCACTAAAAGCCTGTCCATGAATGTCCCCTTCACCTCTAAGCATTTACTGTCTTGGTAGCTGGATGTGCAATGCTGTGTGTACAACAGGTAATTAAATCCTACCAATCAAAAGTTCAGACTCACAGTCAAAAATGAGCAAATGCACAATGGTAATTATTATCGTGGTCATGATAAATAACATTTATTAAGAGCTCACCATATGCCAGATCTTAGAGTCACCTTTATGTCTCATTTAATCCTTAAGATAAGCCTACAAGATGCTATCATTCCTAGTTTTACAGAAGCAGACTCTTGGATCAAAAAATCTGCCCAAAAGTCATCCAGCTATTTGTTTGCCTCTAGGGTCTATGATATTATGAAAAAACACAAACATTTTTTTTATTCATGTATGTATGTATATACAATGGGCATGAAATTCCAAAAACAGACTAAGGGATAGCATTGCTACCGGTTTGGTCATATAGACCCTTCTTTGGGCCCTAGTCTGGCAGAAGCCTGCACTGTCGACCAGGAAGGTTCCTTTTCTGTTCAGATTCACACAGCCCACCACAAAACCTACACTGAGACTGAAACAATACAAGCTTTATTCAGTGGCCAGAGAATGGAGAAAGAGGAACTTAGTTTGCAGATCAATTTCTCAGCCCCACTCAGGCTGAGAAACAGTATGCATATATCAGAGGTTCGAAGTAAAAAGGAGGGAATTGAGTAAAGACAGCGAGGAAAATTCATGACTTATCAGTCCTTGTAGACCCTCTTCTCGCTACTGTCATGGCAGTACTTGACAGTTGTCACCTGTCATGAGAGTAGTTGACAGTTGTCAACTGTCATGATGTTGATGGGTGTGTTATATAGCATGCCAGTGTATTACAGTGAGTATATCATGAGGTTCAAGGTCTGCTGGAGGTCAGGTTTTCCACCATCTTGGGCCCAGTCAGTTCTAACCAGTTCTGGTGGACACTTGTTTCTCATTTCTTCTTTTTTTTTTTTCATTTAAAAAAATTTAAAGTATAGTCGATTTACTGTGTATTTACTATATAGAAATGTGCCAGTTTCTTCTGTACAGCAAAGTGACTCAGCCATACATATATACACATTCTTTTTTTATATTATTTTCCATCATAGTCTATCCCAGGAGATTGGATACAGTTCCCTGTGCTATATAGTAGGATCTTGTTGATTATCCATTCTTTTTTTTTTTTTGTCTTTTTGCCTTTTTATGTAGAGCCGCACCCACAGCATATGGAGGTTCCCAGGCTAGGGGTCTAACAGGAGCTGTAGCTGCCAGCCTTTGCCACAGCCACAGCAACGCGGGATCCGAGCCGCGTCTGCAACCTACGCCACAGCTCACGACAATGCTGGATCCTTAACCCACTGAGCAAGGCCAGGGATCGAACCTGCAACCTCATGGTTCTTAGTCGGATTCTTTAACCACTGAGCCACAAAGGGAACTCCCTGATTATCCATTCTAAATGTAGTTTGTTTTTCGTTTCTGGTGGTTTCCTTTAAGACAAGGATAGTGGTTCTCCACAGTCCGCCTCTTTCCCTCAAAGAAAAGGGAGAGTTAGAGCTGGAGGTTAACAGCCATGGTAACAGCATGTAGTTTTGTTTCTCTAATCCTGAGCTTAGCCTAGCCCTACTTCCACTGCCAGTGGAAAACTGCATTTTGCTATTTCAAAGCTCATTTTCTTTTGAGTAATTCTCAGTTAACTCAGGATTACTCTTTTTCTTTTCCCATCCCCTTTTCTGGGGATGAGATGTCGAAGAGAAGTTATGTACACCATCCTGACATGTAGTGGTAATGGAGCCCTAAATCTGTCATCATCTTCTATCTCTGCTGGCCTTGGCTGAAGTAGAACCCAATCGTCTTGGCACTGAAGGCCTCTGCTGCTGGTGCTCACAGTCCAAGATATGGCAGATGGCATCCCAGCATTCTGTGTCCTCCTCATCCTACCCTAGGTTCCTTTGGGTCCCCTGGCTATTCTCAGCTGCCCAGTGCTTTTACAGAGAACCATGGGCTCTGGTGGGTCCTCCCCTCAGTTCTAACTACCCAGATCCTCCCTCATCCACTGTGCTCTATTGCCTTGCTGGACATGAAATTCCTCTGAAATATCTGAAGCCTCCTCTGGCCATACTCAAGAATAGAGGCAGAAATCTCCCACATTCTCCATCCCCAGTCTTCCTACATCTTTACAGGTCTCCCGTTGCCCCCTCCCAGGGCACAGGCACCAATCAGGTCTCCCTTTGAACGTCTGGCTCCTTCAAACTGGAGAAACATTTATTTCCTGTCTTAATGTAAAGAAATTCTGCCACTTTTTTTTTTAATCTTTTTTTTGGGGGGCAGGGGGAGCCCACACGTGTCATTTGGAAGTTTCCAGGCCAGGTATGGAATCCAAGTCACAGATGCAACCTATGCCATGGCTGTGGCAACACCAGATCCTTAACCTGATGGGTCACAGCAGGAATTCCCATTTTACATGCTCTGTGTCTTAAGATGGTAACACTGGGGCTCTGACTCCTTCAAGCTTTAAGTCTTATGGGGCTTAAAACACTCTTTCTGTTCTTGGAGTGTTGGCTTTCAAGATGATTCTATCTGTCTTAGCATTTAGAAAAGCTATTGAGGACTTTAATTTACCTTTGTACTCTACTTTTTCTCTTCCCTCCTTCTGAGGCAATATCTTCTCCTAACCTACAGTTTAATGTGGGCAAACAAGATAAAGGCAAAAAACAAAACCCTTAAACATCATCTTAAAATAGCAACTCAGGAGTTCCCATGGTGGTGCAGCAGAAATGAATTCAACTAGGAACCATGAGGTTGTGGGTTCAATCCCTGGCCTTGCTCAGGTTAAGGATCCGGAATTGCCATGAGCTGTGGTGTAAGTCACAGATATTGCTCGGATCCCTTGTTGCTGTGCCTCTGGTGTAGGCTGGCAGCTGTAGCTCCAATTAGACCCCTAGCCTGGGAAGCTCCGTATGCCATGGGTGTGGTCCTTAAAAAAGAGAAAAAAAAGGGGAACTCATAACATTTCTGTATGGAGATATGTATATTGTGTGAATAGTAATATTTTATAATTGCCTTCTATGACAGCAATGTCTTAACCTCAGCTTTCCCTGTAAATATATTTCTTTTAGTCAATTTTCAGTGATATTCAGGATATATTACCTCTTACTAAAATGAAGTATGCTATACTTTTATGATCTGCAATTTACTTTCCTTAGCAGAAAAGCAGTTAAAATGTGTGAAAAGCACTATCTTTATGTGTGTTAACAACTAATCAGCCTACCGTTTTGCACATACATCCTAATTGCCTTTGTGCCAAGAGCCGTACAAAAGTGAGCCATAATTTAGCCATTGGGAAGTTTCGTTCCAATTTTTTTAAGTCATTGACATTTTCAGCTGAATCACGTTATCACAGATGCACTCCCATGTTCCCTCCTGGCTGGTTAAATTTGGGCTGATGCTGGGCTGTGCTGGGCCCAGAAACACAAGTACCTGAATCCTGGCTGCATGACTTGTATCTGAGAACCAGATGTTCTTTGAACCAGTGGCTGTGCCTCTAGTGCATAGCCCCAATCCTGGATGCCACACCAGAAAGCTCTCCTCTGAAGCCAGAGCATGGGGCAAGCCTAAGAGGGAGGGGAGGAAGGCTCATAGCACCTGCCTCTCCTCCAGCTGCTGTCTGTGCACATGTTTGCTCAAAGAGTGAGAGCTCATTTTTTATAAAAATAAAACCAAAAATCACAGACTTATAGAAACACGAATATGTGTGTATAGTATATATATGCACATATAGGGGTGTGTTTGCGTGTGTATGTGTGTATGCATGTTTTTAGAGAAAAAAAAATCCATAAAAACACACCAAGAGAGTGGGGCTACAGGACAGCAGGTGGACTTTTATTTTGAATACTTTCAGTTTATACAACTCTGTGCTTTTCTGATTTTTTCCCTATAAGTGCAGCCTACATTTTAATTAAATGTATATACAGTTTATGAAAGAATATCAATGCTGGCAATATAAGGAAACAGGTCATGCCAGAGGGGTCTGGTGGGGAAGTGTTCCCTTCCTTGGAATGCTGAGTCGGCTCTGAGAAGTGCCGTTGTAGAAGCATTTAGTTATGCAAAAGGAGCAAGAGAGAAACATGAGCGCTTTACTCTGAATAATGGTGAAAGGAGGGTCCAGGAGAAGCTTTCAGGTACACAGTGGAGAGATGAGTTGAAATCTACAGGCTAAAGCCTGATTCTTCTCCAGTTTGTACCTCCAAAGCTGAGATAACAGACTCAGCACGTTAAGTCACATCTTGATTTTGTCTAAACAGTGTCTCTGCCCAGTCACCCAGAAATTCAGTATATTAATGAAATGAGGGATGTGTGGCAAGCCTAACTCTGCAGTTGGGACACAGCCCTGGCACACCTCCTGCTGACATGTGCCACTCCTGGAACGCTGGGCCACTCCACCCTCAAACTAACTTCTGGCTGAACTGGGGGTGTCCTGGATCCAGCTGAGAAGAGGCTTCAGTCCTGGTTTTCACACTTGAACTTTTGGTTCAGGAGCAAAAGCCAAAAAATGCAACCTACCCTGGGCAACAGCCAGCATGTTGTTGCTGCCAGGCAATTCCTGGCTCCCTGGACCACCGCCTCTCACTTTCTGGACCAAGAGGATACACCAGAGACCGACCTCCTGTGATTCAGGCCTTGCTGACAAATCACTGATCCAGCCAGACTGCTTCCTTTGTTGAGTTACTACCTGCTAATGAATTGCACATTTGCAAAGTGTATTAATACTCTTAACATGGCAAGATATGGAAGAAGTTCATATAGCGTTTATTTTAAAAAGTTGGCCTTTGGGGGCTAGAAGAGTTTTAGGGAATGTGGTATTTTATTTTTACTACTATATTTGCTCTAACAGGTTTAAAACTTTATGTAAGTTGCTACTGATATGATTCATCATATTATCATCATAATTCTAGCATGGAGGCATTTATTTTGCAAAGGTATTAAATACATGGAATTTAAAATGCTGTGATCAGGCCATAGCTATATGGGAGGATAATTCTTAACTATCCCGGTTGACTGTGACTTGAATAAACTAAATAAACATAGTTGTGGTACCTATTAATACAATGTGGTATAGTAAAGATGAGAAAAATCTAAGAATATTGAAAGAATATGCAGTGAAGGATTCTGCAATTTCAATACTGACAATTTCTCAAAGCTTTGCTTTTGGATCTGCCAATAAGACACATAATTCGCATTTTATTTGCATATAATGTCTTCAGGTCACTTTGCATTTAATTAGCACCTTTACTTTTAAAAATTACTTCGTACCTTCATTTCTTTAAGCTACGTTTTGAAAATGGAGTCACAAAACTTGGCTAAAGTTTACCATATAATTGCTCAATAGAGACAAGTTCCAGTCATCTCCTGACTCCAAACTAAATATGATGTATTTTATTTGACCCACCTGCCTCCAAGGCTGTCATTTCCAGACAATTATGTTTTATTACTGCTATTCTTAATGCCGTCTTGAAACGTTATGTTTTTTTCTTTCCTCCTCATTTACCTGTTACCAGTGAGCCATCTATACTGTACCAGAAATGCTCAGCAGAGGTTGGAAAATGGGAGTTCCCATTATGGCTCAGTGGAAACGAATATGACTATATCCATGAGGACACAGGTTCAATCCCTGGCCTCACTCAGTGGGTTAAGGATCCGGCGTTGCTTGAGCTGTGATGTAGGTCACAAACACAGCTTGGATCTGGTGTTGCTATGGCTGTGGCATAGGCCAGAAGCTGCAGCTGCAATTCAGACCCTAGCCTGGGACCCTCCACATGCAGCCAGTGTGGCCCTAAAAAAAAAAACAAAGTAAAACAAAACAAAAAACATATAGAAACTTCAGTAGGTTAACAGCTTCAGTACTAGCAAAAATTCTTATAGGTGCTTGAAGTAAAATATGAGAAAACAAGAATCTGTTTTCTTGTTTACAATTACATTGACTTTGTCTTAACAAGGAGAGCACAAGAGTTCAAACTTTAAATGTGGAAATAGAAGAAGTTAATAGCTATCTTTTTATACCTTTCAAATTTCATCAGTTTATATTTTAGCTCTTAAAATTTGCTGTATCTTTTTACTAACTATAAGAGGTTTGGCTTCTTTATGAGCCTACTGACTGCAAGAATGATGACTACTGTCGAGTAAAGAAAACTGAATTCCCTCTCCTTGTTCCATCTTTGACCTTGGAGAAGACAGAAAGTTTTCTTACTAGGCATTGTTTATGGTTCGTATGTTCAGCTGAAGCAAGCCAGTGAATGTGTCAGGGAAAAATTAACATTTCTCAGGAGAACAAACATTCATGCCAGCCCCCGATCAGAGGATATGATTATATATTTTGGTTTTGTTCCTTGTATTTTAAGCTTCAGTTCCTGAGCTTGTTGACATGGGAGAATCTTCCCTTTTGGAAGTCCAAACAGATTCAAAAACAAATTGTGAAATCACATGACACTCAGAAATATATTGCATCATTTTATTCCCACTTTCCGTCTCAAAAGATTTCCTAACATCTGAGAGCATCATCAGTGAGTAAATTGACATTTAAAAAGATGGAGGTGTTTTTTAAAACCCCCCAAACATTTACCCTTAAAGGGATATAGAGGATGAATTTACCATTGAAAGTGAATCTCAAATATGCTGGTGTTTTATTCCATCTCAAGCCTAGTTGAAAGAACACTTTTGTATTAAAAATATATTAAGATGGTGTTTCTTTTATTTTACATATCTCTTCCAGTATTTGAGTAAGTAGAAAACAAGATATAAACTTAGAAGAACTGGTTCCAGTAATTTAAGAAATCACAGTAAAAAAAAAAAATGTCACAGTGCTCTCAGTTCTGGTTGTTTTTTGCAAGGACAGTGAGCATAAGTCCATTTTCACTGGCAGATGCATCATCAGTAAGAGGCAGGTCCAATCACAGCATCTTCCAATAAAAGTCCCAGAGCTGAAAATTTTCAAAGTCAGTTGACCTACAGTCAGTAGATGAAGCCCCAACAAGAATTCTAGTTCATACTGAGTTTTGACATTTTATTCAGCGAACTATTATTATTTATTTATATATTATTAGTATTTGCTTCGTCGGCTATAGTATTATTATTATCATCTGCTTTTGGTCATTGTTAACATTTATAATACTTGGCACATAAAAGGCAATCTATAAGTATTTATTGAATGAATGAATGAATGAATGACTCAATCAAGAGACAGGAATTAGGAGTTCCCGTCGTGGCACAGTGGTTAATGAATCCGACTAGGAACCATGAGGTTGCAGGTTCGATCCCTGGCCTCGCTCAGTGGGTTAAGGATCTGGCATTGCCCTGAGCTGTGGTGTAGGTCACAGACGCGGCTCAGATCTGTCATTGCTGTGGCTGTGGTGTAGGCCAACGGCCACAGCTCCGATTAGACCCCTAGCCTGGGAATCTCCATATGCCGCGGGTGCGGCACTAAAAAGACACAAAGACAGAAAAAAAAAAAAAGAGCCAGGAATTACAACATAGAATAATTTTGCCCTTGTTTGACTTTGTCAAAATAATGATAATCAACTGTACTTATTTTCATTTAAACCCCTCTTTGCTAAAATTTTACACTTCTTCTGTCTCTTCTGAGAGTCTGTGAGCTTAGTCACTCAGTGTTTTTTATTTTCCTCCTGTTTGTGGATAGCATGCACATAGATGCCTTTCTAGCCAGTGTGGTCTTTCCAGAAGTTCTTGTTGACTGCAAGAGCTTAAAAGCTCTTTATTGTGAAGGGAAGAGGAGACTGATAGCCATTGTGTCTTATGTGTTGACTGAAACATGTGATGCATCACCAGGCCTTTATCCTCTGTTTATCCGTCTGGAAAAAGAGACCAACAGCAGTCACTACTCTGGTATGGATGTGACTGCCAAGGACTTTATGATCCATGACAGGGAAGGTGACATTTGAGTTGCTACACATTAGAGATGGTTCCCTTTAATTAATGGGGCGCTCAGGTACTGAACACCAGAGATGCATCACAAGTGTTAAGCAAACGACAACAGCAAAGAGCAGAGTCTGGCTTATAGAATTTTAGTGATATTTATATGCTTCTTTATTAACTTCATATTCAGCAATTCTTTAATATACAGTCACAGATTAGAGACCACTGAGTCTAGTGCTTCTAAACCAGGGTGTGTCCACACTCCCCCGTGGAATCTTTAAGTCTACACTTGCCCCATCCCCACTTTATTTTCCTCTGGTTAAGAACCCAAGATCCAGAGTTCCCATCGTGGCTCAGTGGTTAACGAATCCGACTAGGAACATGAGGTTGCGGGTTTGATCCCTGGCCTTGCTTAGTGGGTTAAGGATCTGGCGTTGCCATGAGCTGTGGTGAAGGTTGCAGACGCAGCTCGGGTCCCGCATTGCTGTGGCTGTGGCGAAGGCCGGCAGCTACAGCTCGTTAGACCCCTAGACTGGGAACCTCCATATGCTGCGGGTGCAGCCCCAGATAAGGCAAAAAAAAAAAAAAAAAAAAAGAACCCAAGTTCCACCCTCTTTCTTTTTTATGAAACAGCACATTAAGAGCCAGCTAGTGTAACATCAGGATCAAAATCCTCATCTTCTGACTTCTGATGGGTTTTATTCCTGTACACACAAGGTCTCTAAGTTTGTATTTTTATACATATGACCCCTGGCCCTTTAGCAACACAGATTTAAAGTGTGAGGAGTCACTTCTATACAGGTTTTTTCTTTTTAAAAATAATGGTAAATACTATAGTTCTACACAATCCTGGGTTGGTCGAATCTGAAGATGTAGAATCATGTTTCTTGAGGGCCAGATATAGACTATACCCAGATCTTTGTGCAGAGGGTCGGTGCCCCTAACTGACACATTATTCAAGGGTAAACTGTATTTTAATTTAACTTTCCAGATAGAATTTTGCTGTAATCAAAGGAAGTTTAATTTTCTCTACTGCTTTTAGTTTGTAGCTATTTTTCCCCTTTGCATTTTTTGTCTATATTATAAATCCTTCTGAGATTCATCTTGTTAGAAATAAATTCAACCCCTCATTCTTTCAGAGTGAATTAAACCTGTAATAGAGCACTTGCCAAACAGTAGGGTCCTAGAGTTCCCTGGTGATCTAATGGTTAAGGATTTGGCATTATCACTGCTGTGGCTTGGGTTCGATCTCTGGCCTGGGAACTTCTCCATGGTTTGGCCAAAAACAAACAAACAAACAAAAAACCCAGTGTGGCCCTATTTTAAGGAACTTAAAATAATTTTGTCTTTCCCTAAATTGTGAACTCTTGGAGATAAAAGTCAATATATTCATTGTCTTTAGCACAATAAAAACAAATAAAAGCTTAGGCAGCAGGCAACGTGTTAGACCAGCAGTTCTGAGATTTTTAGCAACCATTGCAATTACCTGGAGGGCTTGTGAAAGTATTATGGGACCTCACTCACCCCCCAGAACTTCTGATTCTGATCTGGGGTAGGGCAGAGAATTTGCATTTCAAATAAGTTCCCAAGCGACTCCATTCTTCTACATGGTTTCTCTTTGAAAATTTGCCACTGCTCAAGTTATAATATTCTCATTTCCAAAGAAGTTATCTAGCTAGTAAGTGGGGGAGGCAAGACAGTAATCTTATCTCTTGACACTTGCTGCTGTGGTCTTTCCCTTAACTCTTCCTATGTCATACGCTTTCAAAAAATGCACACAGAAGATAATTTAAGTCTTAGAGTACAGATAGATGTTTAAGATTCAATTATGATCTTGGGCAAATCACTTAACCTTCCTCCCCTAGGCCTCAGTTTTCTCATCTGTAAATTGGGAATTAGCAGTATTTACCTATATTGCGCATCGTAGTTGGCGCCCCCAAATTTGCTCTATTTCTCTTCCATGGTACAGGATGCAATGTGGTTCAAAGACTTGCCCCAGCTCCAGGAGTAAATTATAATTCAACCAAATCTATCAGAAAGTTGGATGCGGGGAGGTGAGTTAATTATACCATAATATTCCTCCTTCCCCTGACTTCCATCTCCAGTAGCTCCTGTTTCAGAGCTAAGCAGGTCACTGATGTTAGGTAGATCATAAGGAGGAGAAGTCAATTTTTTCACTTTTTTCATTGTTTATAGGGGCCCTTGCTCACCTCTGCTAGATATAAATAAGGAAGCAGGTTTCCTGTTGACGGCCATCCTACAGAGAGAAATTGACGTTACAAGGAATCCAACACTGTATGTCATGACAGAGACAGAACCTGGGGGACCTGGTGGCAATGTGAAGCCACCATAAACCAAACTTGAAGCTGCCCTCTCACTAGACTAGCAGTTATGTGAGCCAACAAACACCTTTATTAACTCAGCTGGAGATTTTTTTTCCTGTAACTTAGAGTCAAACACCCTGATGTCCAGTCTCAAAGGATTACTCTAAGAATTAAATGAAGGGATACATTAAAAAAAAAAAAAAAAAGCTTAGGTTAATAAGGACATAGAAAAATGAGCTAAATGTCATTATCAGGGAAGTTACTAGGTCCAAATTAAAAAATATATTATTGGTGGTTAAATCTTAGTTTCCTTTGAAATTCTCCTATTCCACCCAGAACACAAGTGATCTTAAATGTCATTGTCGATCCCTGACTGAAGGCTCCCTTGGAGGTGTTCTCACCAGCAGGATTAGAGAAGCCCAAATAACCAAGTGAAGATGCCTGTTAATGATAGAGAATGTGGCTGTAACAGGAAAAGTTTATTCTGAGAATTGAAGACTCAGGGAACAACAGACACAGTTAACCGGAGTAAGGAGAACTGCAAAATAAGTAAATAAGTGTATCAGTACTTTAGTCATAGCTGAAGAAACTGAGGCTCATATTAAGTGAATTGCCCCAGTCTCAAGTGAACTGGATGAGTCTTATCCAAACCTGGCTCTCATATTACTGGTAGTGGACGTCTGTTCCTTTGGCTATCCAAGGCGCCACTCTTTCCTTTAAGGCCCTGTCCCTCCTCTGTATCGCATGTTTAATAACATATAATTTTGGGGGGGGGGTACTGTCAAAAAATATTTAGTTCCTTTTCTCTTGGGTTAAAGCAAAAAATTGTTTCTTCAAGAATTATATTTATAGTCATTGTTTCACTCCCGAGCATATTAAAATCCAAGTTTTGAAGGGAAGCAAGAAAGGATAAGGAAAAGACACGTTATCTTTAGTCAATAGATGATTTCATTATGATATCTTTTAGGGTCTGGAATACCCTGACCGGTGTATGAGACAAAAAATTGCATAAGAATTGGCTAGAGAGAGAGAGAAAATAGATGGACATTTAAAAGTACGGTTTTCTCAGAGTTCATATTGTGGCTCAGCAGTAACAAACCCAGCTAATAACCATGAAGACACAGGTTCAATCCCTGGCCTCAGTGGGTTAAGGATCTTGTTGCCACAAGCTGTGGTGTAGGTTGCAGACCTGACTCGGATCCTGTATTGCTATATAGCTGTGGTGTAGGCCAGCAGCTGAAGTTCTAATTTGACCCCTAGCCTGGGAACCTCCATATGTAGTGGGTGTGGCCCTAAAAAGACAAAAATAAACAAATAAAAGTATGGTTTTGAGAGCAAATTTTAGGGGGATATGCTTGCAGGTCACCAGAACATGCCCTGGACTCTGTGTCTATGCGTCTGTCTTGGTGGTGAGGTTGTCATTGCCTCATTCTTGGCACTCGGTCTGTACTCAAGAAAACCAGATTGAAAATTTGGAATCTGAGCCTTAGTGGATTGAAACTGACCTCCAGTCACTAAGGAAAAATCAAAACAAAACACACAAGAATTTAGAGAGGACATTTTTTTCTGCCAAAAAATAACTTTTCCTTGATGTTATTTCTTAGCTGGGCCAATATTCCAATGGAAAAAATAGAGTGGTTAAGTGTTCAATATAATTTTCTGTCACATTTTGACCTAAAGTGACATAATAAAAAATTAATTACAGAGAATTCTATCCTTTCCTGTGGATGCAGGTGTGACAACTTGTCTCATACACATTAAGATTAAAAAAATAGATAATCTTGTGGTATTTTGTTTTACTTGAAATGTTAACTCTCGAATGAATTTATCCAATAAATATTTATGCTCAGTGTTCTTATAGGCACTTGAGATACATCAGTGAGCAGAACAAAAACAGGAACAAAAGAGAGTTCCATTGTGGCTCAGCGGTCATGAACCTGAGTAGTGTCCATGAGGATGTGGGTTCAATCCCTGGCCTCGCTCAGTGGGTTAAGGATCCAGCGTTGCCTGCCGTGAGCCGTGGTATAATTCACAGATGTGGCTTGGATCTGGCATTCTGTGGCTGTGGTGTAGGCAAGCAGCTGTAGCTCCAATTCAACCTCTAGCCTGGGAAGTTCCATATGCCACAGATGTGGCCGTACAAAAGCAAAACAAAAACAAAAAAACAGAAACAAAACTGTACATAGGAAAAAGGACTTAAATTATTGTTGGGTTTCTGAGACTCTAGTGAAGGAATTTGCTGCTGTAATTGCTATAGTAATTGTTGGCTCCATAACATCTCAATATTGTGGAAAAATCTTCACTTAGGACTTAACTTCCTGTCCTTTGTTGAGTCAAAGGACATGAGAGGTGAGGGAGACCAGAGAAGCTGAGAGGTGGTTAAGTTGATCTTTGTGCAAACAGAGGGGCAAACTCTGGGATAATTTGGAGGAAACAGGGAAGGAAATTGTCATTCACATCAGAAAGAACCTATAGAAGGGAAATGTTGGGATTTCTGTAGAAAGAGAAACTGTGCGAAACTGGTCAAGGTTGCAATATCAGTTATCTTTGTGACATGAGGTATAGGACAAATGCCTCAATAATACCTAAGAAACTTTACTTAAAACTTGCATTTCTGGAGTTCCCGTCGTGGCGCAGTGGTTAACGAATCCGACTAGGAACCATGAGGTTGCGGGTTCGATCCCTGCCCTTGCTCAGTGGGTTAACGATCCGGCGTTGCCGTGAGCTGTGGTGTAGGTTGCAGACGCGGCTCGGATCCTGCGTTGCTGTGGCTGCGGCGTAGGCCAGTGGCCACAGCTCCGATTAGACCCCTAGC
>PVHT020004020.1:13631900-13669948 GCA_004024745.2 Catagonus wagneri
ATCCGAGCCGCGTCTGCAACCTACACCACAGCTCACGGCAACGCCGGATCGTTAACCCACTGAGCAAGGGCAGGGATCGAACCCGCAACCTCATGGTTCCTAGTCGGATTCGTTAACCACTGCGCCACAACGGGAACTCCCATCTTTTTTTTTTAATAATGGTTCTCTGTTGGTGATTTTTTTCTTTTACCTTTCAATTTTTTTTATTAAAGTATAACTGACTTATGGCCAAAAAAACACATGAAAAGATGTTCAACATCACTAATTATTAGAGAAATGCAAATCAAAATCACTATGAAATACCAGTTTATACCTGCTAGAATGGCCATCATCAAAAAGTCTACGAACAATAAATGCTGGAGAGGGTGTGGAGAAAAGGGAACACTTCTACACTCTTGGTGAGAATGTTAATTGGTACAACCACTGTAGAAAACAGTATGGAGATTCCTCAGAAAACTAAAAATAGAATTACCATTTGATCCAGCAATCCCACTCCTGGGCATCTATCCAGAAAAAAACATTAATCGAAAAGACACATGTACTTCAGTGTTCACTGCAGCACTATATGCAATAGCCAAGACATGGAAACAACCTAAATGTTCACCAACAAAGGAGTGGATAAAAAAGATGTGGTACATAGACACAATGGAATATTACTCAGCCATTAAAAGGAAAGAACAGCATTTGCAGCAACATGAATGGACCTAGAAATTACCATGCTAAGTGAAGTCAGTCAGACAGTGAGATACCAACATCAAATGCTATCACTTACATGTGGAATCTAAAAACAGGATACAATGAACTTCTTTGTAGAACAGATACTGACTCAGGCTTTGAAAAACTTACGGTTTCCAAATGAGACAGATAGGGTGTGGAGTGTGCACTGGGGGGTTGGGATGGAAATGCTATAAAAGTGGGTTGCGATGATCATTGTACAACTATAAATAATAAAATTCATTGAGTAATAAAAAATAATAAAATGTTTGCTGGCAAAAAAAAATAGTTGATTTACAATGTTGTGCCAAAATTATAAATGCATTTCTGTTTATCTTTTAATACTACTTATGTCTGAGTTATGTATAGTTTTTAAAAGCATTCATGGAGTCCCTGCTCTGGGGCAGTGGGTTAATAACCTATGTGGCTCGGGTTGCTGTAGAGATGTGGGTTCAAGGTCCAGCCTGGTGAGTTAAAGGATCCAGTGTTACTCCAGCTGTGGCACAGGTGACAGCTGGGGCTCAGACTCAGTCCCTCGCCCAGGACCTTCCATATGCCATAGGTGTGGCCATAAAATATATTGTTCTCATAAAGGAAACGTTGTGAGTAACCTAGACAATACTGTCTTGGCAGGGATTTTAAACTGGAAGGTCAATGTAAGGTTTTTATGATTGTTCAAAGAAGAATATGAGTTTAGAAAGGATGAAACATACTGAACCATAAAATTCTGTCATTAAACATAAGGCCATGGGTCATACCCTGGAAAAGCTGCTCCCTTTATAGGTACAACCTAAGTAATGGTAGTAGATAGTGATGATGATTGTAAGAGCAATTGCAGCTGTGATGGCTTCTATTTAAAAGGAGCCTACTGTGTGCCAAGTGCCATTCTAGACATTGTTTCACTGAATTGTCACACTCATCTATGAGGTGGGTAAATTATTGGCCTAGTGTTACACAGATTTGCAACCATTCTTTGACACATTCCATTGGACATAGACCACCAGAAGGAACATAGATTCCCTATCATTAGAGATTCTGACCTAATGAGGGGGAGAACAAAGAGCCTCTTACCCTTAGAGGGGATTCTCAGGACTTCAGGTATTGATCTCATCTCAGAACAGGTCTCCTCCAGTCCAGGACTTCCCTGGTTAAGAGCCCACATGTGACCTGAGGCACTGTAGAATCTCCAGATCCACCTGTAGTCTCTGAAATTCTTATAGAAGATAAAAAACAAAGCTGGATGTTTTCATCTTCTCTTCTAAATACAACAAAAAATAATAGATGATTTTTTTCTCTCCTCCTTCTCTTCCTTACTTCTTTCTTTTATTCTTTCTTTCATCTTTCAAACATTTACTCAGTCAGCAAGTATTGAGGGGGCTCATGCAAGGCCCAGTGCTGGATGCTGAGACTGCATAATCATGATCTAATAAGAAAGAGGTATTTTTGGTTTTCCTCCCTGTTTTTTGGCACAGAGCTCCTAAAACTCTTGGAATTTCCTGAGTGACAGAGGTGGAGCAATTTTTTGCTATTCATGATAAGACCCTTTCAACCATACTTAAGTTTATGATAACAAGGTAGCTCTTGGAGGATGGGGTCTGGTTGCCAGGGGATCCAGCCATATGATTAGAGTGCTGGAGCTCTCAGACCCCATTCCCAGGCCTCCAGGGGTCAGGGGTACTGGAGATGGACTAAATCACCATAGGCCAATGATTTAATCAAGCATGCTCATGTAATGGAGTCTCCACAAATATTCTAAACTGCAGAGTTCAGAGTTTCCAGGCTGGGTCCAGAGAAGACATGAAGGCTCCATTGCTCACCCCTCCACCACCCAAACCTTGCCCTATGTAGCTCTCCCTTCTTGCTGTTCCTGCATTGTAACCTTTGTCATAAACAAGTAAACATAAGTGAAGTGTTTTTTTCTGAGTTCTATGAGCCATTTTAGCAAATTTTCAAACCTGAAGAGGGAAGAGAGTTTCCATTGAGGCTCAGTGGGTTAAGGACATGACATAGTGTCCATGAGGATGTGCCTTCAATCCCTGGGCTCCCTCAGTGCGTTAAGGATTCAGCACTGTCCCAGGCAGTGGCATAGGTTCCATATGTGGCTCAGATCTGCCATTGCTGTGGCTATGGCATAGGCCAGCAACTGCAGCTCCGATTTGACCTCTAGCCTAGGAACTTCCATGTGCCGTGGGTGTGGCCCTAAACAGACAAAACCCCACAAAAACCTGCGGAGGGAATGGTGGGAACACTTAGTGAGATAACCCCATTTGTCCAAAGTACAAGTGACAACTGGGACTTGGTGCTTGAAGTCGGGGGTAGTCCTATGGACCGAGACCTTGAGGGGTCTCTGCTAACACCAGGCAGTGAGTGACAGGACTGAGTTAAATTGTAGGATACCCAATGAGTGTGTGCCAAGAAGTGGAGAATTTCTCAGTGTGGAAAAACACACACTTGCTGGTGTCAGAAATGTTCTGTGGGTAGAGAGGAAACAGCAGTTTTCCCTTTGCTGGCGTTCCTTTTAATGGTGTTCAAAACACAGCTCCTGCCTCTAGAAGGGAGAGTATCATTTCCATACAGCATAGACCATCGGCATCCTAAGGTCAGGTGCTAGACAGACTTATTTGCCCCTGAATCCTCCGCACCTACCCCGCAGGGTGCACTGCAGTGAGCCTGTGCTCAGAAACACATAGAATGAATGACTCCAAGTCCAGTGTTGCCTCGCTGATAAAGGGTACACTTGCAGCTTCTTTTGCCTGCGCAAGCTGCTCTCAGGAAAAACAGGACCAGTGTACATTCAGATCTTGAGGATAGGCATCCAGAATCCATACCTTATGGAAGAGTGAGGATGTTCGGGTTGAGTAATGGTACACTTGGTTTGCAAATAACACATGTTCGTTTTCATGTTGCTGAAGGCTCCTTGCTAGGAAACAAAACACTTGTAATTTAATATGTAGTGTTCTCAGAGTCTGAGTCCAAACCACCTCAAGCTGTGAACGCCTTGGCTCTGAAGAGCCAGTCAGGGTCAGGGCAGGGCAGTACTTGGCCTGATGCCCCTCCAGAATAAACCAAACAGCTACAGGAAGTGGTTTCCGTGATTCAGTAGGTGGCATACTTCCTTTTGAGTCAGAACTGAATCACGGCTCTGAGAGGCGAAAAAGACCTATTTCTTTACCCCATACTTTTTCCCTATTCCCAATAGTAAATTTATCACAGTCTGTCATATGATATATCCTGTTTAGTTTAATATGTTTAACTGAAAAGAGAGAGAAAAAAATAACAAATCAACTCTGAGGAAGCAAGAAGGGAGTGAGAAACCTGGCAGATTATAATGAATCCAAGCATTTATTTCATCAGAGGGGCCATATTCTCTGAGGAGACTGAAAGAAAAGCCATAATCTGATTTAACCACGGTCATTAAGGCCCCTGGTTTTCTCGACTCGAATCTGACCCATTTCCAGTGGAAGCAATTAGATCACACTTACATAAACTGTGTTGCTTTAAATGGCCTTGCTTGCCTCTTCACTGACTGACCCTGGCTTACTCCCTGCCATGTCTGTTGGAAGGCTCTTCTCAGTGCTGTCCCAAGCATGGCCCTTGTTCAGCTGTGGGTGAAATGATCCTGTTCTGAATGTACTGAATGCTGCTGGCAATGCTGTAAATTGATTTGAGGCTTAAGGAAAAACCACATAGATATCAACAAGTGATAAAAACGGACATATTTTCCCATTATCTCTTTCCCAGTGTGTCTTTTATTCTTCAGCAGTAAAAGTTCTGTGAACATAAATGTATTTATCCATATTTTCATCTGATGAACTATATTTTATTCTGTTGCTTCCTTCTACTCCTGTTTGTTCCAGTTGGTTCCATGTTTCAGAGCACAGATTCAGAAACTTATGCTATACATCTTTATATATCACTCTTAGAAGACTGATAATCAGACTGGAATCAGAAATCTTATTGCCATGTTCATATTCCACAGCTCCTTCTGTGAACTAGTCCAGCAGTTTAAAGAACACAGGATTCAAATGACATATATCTGTGTTCAAATTCATGCACAAAATTAAAGAGCCGTGTGACCTTAGATAAGTCTCTTCACCTCTCTAAGCCATGATTTCCTCCGTCTATCATATGGGACACTCTCACTCTGAGAACTAAATAAAGTTTTTACATAGCGCCCAGGATAGCACCTAGCTCATATTTGGTGTTTAAAATAAAGTAGTGCTCTTTCTTTTTATTTACAGTACATTTCCATCAAGAGGTCAGAACAGCATTTGGACACAACAACTACATGGTCACACTGTCTGTCTCGTCCTTCCCAAAGATGTCAGTCACATCCAGCAACTTTAGCACTTTCATCAACAGCACCTGCAGCACATGTGATAGCAAATGGTATCCTTAATGGAGTGGCAGAAAAGCCAGCCAGGAAGCAGGCTTGAAAGTCAAAGCCAGCGCTTCTGGGCAGGACAGTTGTGGCGGATAGATGACAGCCAACTGTGAAGTGAGTCCTCATCTGACACACCGAAGGGAGCACCTAGAGGATGGGCAGGGAAAAGAACCCTTCACAGTACTCACAGCCAGACAGAGCAGCCACGAGGACCGAGGTCAAACAGGGCAACGGCTGGCTGGCAGACAGGTGGAAATGCAAACACACTCTCAGATTTGAAAAGCCCTTCTGAAACATCCATTCCCCCCGTATCCCTTTGAAGCCTCCTGCATCCCTTCAATTCCTCCCAGAAAGCCAGACCCAGAGGATGACGGCTTTTAGAGAAGTGTAGTGGTCCCCTCCCCCCGCCCGCCCACATCAAATTCAGGTCTGAAATGTCATCTTGTACTTACCTGTCTTGGAGCCATCACCTCGCCTATTGCGGTTGCCCGGTTACCTGTCTCTTCCACTAGACTATTAGCCTCTCAATGCAAGGGATGTGTCTCCTTTATCCTTTAACCAGCCCTTACCTGTATGTCAGTGCCTAAACCATAACAGGCAGTCAACCAGTGTTTGCTGACTTGACAGAAATACCGAGAGAAAACTGGAAACAGAAATTGGTGGTCTCTGGGGCCAAGGTCCTGTTGCAGGATCTGCTGGATAGGCTTCTTTTTGAGGGAAGGAACCAGAAGTCAAAACCCCCTAGAGTGGCAATACCAGGAAAAGTGGACAGAAGCTGTTTTTGAAAACTGTACTTGTTGCGGACAGTCCAAGCTAGATACAGTTTCTGGAGGTCTGGGCACTGTCTGAGTGGAGAGTTGATTGTGTGTGCACTGGAGGCTTCTGTTTAAATAGCTACCAGAGTAGGATGACT
The DNA here is from genome assembly GCA_004024745.2 of Catagonus wagneri. Classification (NCBI taxonomy): domain Eukaryota; kingdom Metazoa; phylum Chordata; class Mammalia; order Artiodactyla; family Tayassuidae; genus Catagonus; species Catagonus wagneri. The sequence goes on from PVHT020004020.1 coordinate 13,637,912, forward strand.
CAGCAGCCTGCCCAGGACAGGACACTCTCAGGCTGCCTCCTCCCCTAAGTGACAAATCACGTTGCCCTGGCTGTCTGTGGAGGTCTCTGATATGACACACGATCGCTCCTTTCTTGCCAACCTATCAGCCCAGGGACCAAGGCACCCATTGCTAATCTGGGGACTGAGAGAAGTTTTTGGACAGGCCTGATCTCATGCTTCAAGTGTGGAAATGCCTTTTTAGAAGGAACTCTTATCGATGGATTCCATTTCTGAAATTTAAGGGCTGCTTAAAACTTTTTATTCTATCACCCTATCAGGGACTTCTGATTTTCTTGAGGATAAAGTCAAAATTCCATATCCTGGCAATAGAGATCCTGCAAAAACTGATCTACTCTTGGGAGTTCCCTTCGTGGCTCAGTGGTTAACGAATCCGACTAAGAACCATGAGGTTGCAGGTTCGATCCCTGGCCTTGCTCAGTGGGTTAAGGATCTGGCGTTGCCATGAGCTGTGGTGAAGGTTGCAGACGCAGCTCGGATCTCGCGTTGCTGTGGCTGGGGCATAGGCTGGCGGCTACAGCTCCTGTTAGACCCCTAGCCTGGGAACCTCCATATGCCGTGGGTGCGGCTCTACATAAAGGCAAAAAGACAAAAAAAAAATAAAAACTGATCCACTCTTGCTTTCCAGCACCATAGACCCGCACTGCGTTTGGCTTGTTGTTTACATAAAGGCAAAAAGACAAAAAAAAAAATAAAAACTGATCTACTCTTGCTTTCCAGCACCATAGACCCGCACTGCGTTTGGCTTGTTGTTTAATGCTGGCTTGCTGTTTTTTGTTTCTTTGTTTTTGTTCCTGGCTGATAGACAGAAACAGGACAAAGCTTTAAGAAAGAAGCCTGGGAGGAAATCCTACCTAGCAGTTATCCTTGAGAATTGTTAAAGTTAGCATTATTAAAATTTGAAAGCATGACACCTTCATACTGGTCATTAAAGAGCAGTGTTCTCTGGATTTTTTTGTTGGTTAGCTTTCAAGTAGGGATCATGAATAGCTCAGTACAGGGTTCAAAGACTATAACTGTAGGAGCCCATAAGTTAAACTTTTGAATCGGACTACCTGCAAAATGCTATGCCTGAAAAGAACTAAATAAGATTTCAAATTGTGTTTTTAAGCACTCTTAAGTGTTAACAATATCTGCAGGGCTGAGTCGACTTTCAAATCACATTTTTGCAACTGCTGGCTCAGATTAAGGAAGTAACGTACAGTGTCCATCCTCCACTCTTCATCTCTAACACCATCCTTCCCAGGCACGCAAACCAGCCTTCTTGATCAGAATGTTCTCGGGCTGAATCAGTATAGTCATTGGTCAGCAAGCACTTGGCGGCACACGTTCTGTGTTTCTCAGGGCTTCAGTGGGTCTAGCGTAGTTTACTACCATTGATTTGATTTGCATTTGAAAGAGGACATCTCCACTAACCTCTGCAGATTCCACTCGAGGATAATGGTGAATTGCGGCTTTTGTATTTACCCACCAGGGTTTTCAATGTTAACCTAATTATTGTTAGCAATAATCATTTCTGCTGGCAGACGGTGGTGGTAATTCTACAAATCTCTTTTGGAGCCCAGAGAGAAATGTTGTTCCATTTGACATAAATGTTGGATAACAGAGAGAAAATACTCAGGCATTTTTGTGATTGTAATTCACTTGAATATTTTATTTTTTCCACTTTGAGTTATGCTGTAGTTGCAATTTTCCTTAGGAAATCCATTCCGGATGGCTTATAATAATTTTTAACATATTGAAAAATGAAGTAAAATAAAACAATACTTTGTTTAAAGACTTTATTGTAGATATTTTAAAGTGTGTGGATGAGCACACTGGAGAAACACTGAAACGTCTATAATCTCACAACCCAGAAATAACCACAATTAATATTCTGGAGTTTCCAGTTTTTCCACATGTAAGAAATGAGGCTCATCATGCTGCTTTGCTACCTCTTTTAAAATTTAATTCTATGTGATGTACCTCTTTCTGTGGAAATTTAATTTCCATAATGATTTCTTTTTCTTTGACTTTTTAATAAGATATTTAACAAAACCTCCCTATTTTTCATGCTGTTTCTGGGATGCTGCAAAGACACTTGTAAATAAATGTATGACTCTTCCATTAAGCCCTGCAAGTGAATTTTCTGAATCAAATATCAAAACTTTTTATAGCTTTTTTAAAAAAACATGGTAAACTTTCTCAGAAAATTTGTATCAATTTCTACTTTTAAAAGTATGCAAGAATTTTTTTAGAATTATCCCAGAAATTGCTGCCGCTAACTAGCTTAAAAATTGTGTGCATGTATGTGTATGTGTGAAGATATATTTATTGAGCCTTCTTCTCAGTGCCAGTATCAGTTCTAGGCACTGGAAGAATAAACAAGGCAGGCAAGGACCTTGTCTCAGAGAGCATAAATTTTATTGATTGCATTGAACAATAAGCAAATAATGTAACTTCAGGCTATGATATGTGCTGTTAAGAAGAGTAAAGCTTTGTATGCTTTTGTGTAAAAGTTGGGGGGGGGAATCACTGTTTTAGTTAGATTGCCAAGTAAACCCAATCTAAGGATGCAGTATCAAAATAGAAACTGTTTCCAAAACTAATACCTCTGATTTATCAGAAAACTTTGAAGGTGGAGTTCCTGTTGTGGCACAGTGGAAACAAATTCACCTAGTATCCTTGAGGATGTGGGTTCAATCACTGGCCTCGCCCTGTGTGTTAAGGATCCGTCGTTGCCATGAGCTGTAACGTGGTTCTCAGACGTGACTTGGATCCTCAGTTGCTGTGGCTGTGGCTGTAGCTCCAATTCGACCCCTAGCCTGGGAACTTCTATATGTCATAGGTACAGCCCTAAAAAGCAGAAAAAACAAACAAAAAATTCTTAGTATGTGGCTAAATATAAAGACAAAATTTAAAATCATTTATAATCTTAGGAATCTGGTTTTTATCTTCAAGACTTTGGTTCATCATACTTGTGCATGCATCTGTATATGACTGATATACTAAGGAATAAACTGCTCCTATCCTCTCAGCATATGTAGGCAGAAGTTTGTATGGCCAGTGGGTCTGACGAGAAGATTCAGTGGTCAGAAACTTAGGGGTTTATGCTGTGGACTAGTAGTTACCAAAAGTTTTACACTTACAACATCCCTCGGTAATCTGGTTCAAAATATTCCTTTTCCTCCCTTTTCCTAAAAAGGGTTGTGTGGCATATATCCAGGTTTGCTTTTTTAATTAAAGTGGGTTAAAATTCATTCCCTTGGGTGGAAACATCAGCAACAGTTGGAGAAACCACAGAAGGCCTCAGGACAGGCTCTAGGAATAACAGTTTTAAGATGAGCACTACCAATAGGAAAAAACTTGCTTAAGCAATCTTGCAAATTCTTGGAGAATATCTTCCCACCTCTGTAAAGAACCACATTCAGTTCCCTTTCTGTCCAGCCTCTAAATAGCACCATTCTGTGGCACAGAATGTTGAGTCTTTTTGACATTTTTTTTCTCTTAGAACCCTTTCTGATGCATCAGCAAGTCTGGTTCTTTCTACCTTCAAGTGAATTCTGACCTCGGACCGTTTCTCACTACATATGACGTCCCTCCTGTGGTGCCCCGCACCAACCTCTCCCACTTGGATTGTCACAATTGACTCCTAACTGATCTGCTTTTATTTTTGCCTTTTCCTCCACCTCCAGCCAAATAATCATTTCCCCACAAGACAGCCAGAGCAGTTCCATCTTGATGGTATCAGGGTCTTAGCAGGAAACAGATGGCATGCACAAACTAAGCAGTTTGAAGAGTTCAGTAAAGGAACGATTTACAAAGTTCAGGACAGGTTTGAGGGAAATCCGAAAGGAATGGTGCGGTATCTCGCAGCACAGGAAGTGGTTACCAGAATGCAGAAAGGGAGGGGTATCCCCAGCCTGAGCTCTTTGATGTCCACCACCCCCGCCCCCGCCCTTGCAGTCCAATTCCCTCTACCCCGGAGCACCGCACCAGAGGAGGAGAGAGAAGCAGGGGTCTGGAAGGGCAAATAGAAGGAATGCTTGCAAAATGTAAATCAGAAAATGGCCTTCCCTACTCCAGATCTTCAAGGGTGTGTTTATCTCAGTAGTTTTCCCCCCTCTCCTCTTTGTCATAAGGAGGGAGTATTCCTAAGCACATTCCTAGCTTCTATCTCCTAACACTCTGCTCCTGGGAAGCTGGACTGACTTATCTTGTAAGTGTAGGGTGAGAAACCAGGCCTGGTACTTCACCCCCTCAGGCGCTGTCCTCAGCTCGGCCTTCCCAGGGCTCTCCTGCTCCTTGACTCGGTTAAGGTACTGATCGATGGTCCTTTCTGCCTAATGCTGGGATTCACTATTAACACGTCTCCTTGGCTAATGAACCCAAAGCAACAGCAAACAGCTTTACCTCTATCGCCAATCAAGCTAATGTGTTGATTACCATCTTTATTTTATTTTATTTTATTTATTTATTTATTTATTTTTGCTTTTTAGGACCGCACCCGCAGCATATGGAGGTTCCCAGGCTAGGGGATGAATCGGAGCTCCAGCTGCCTGACTACACCACAGGCACAGAGATGCCAGATCTGAGCCGTGTCTGCAACCTACACCACAGCTCAGGCAACGCCAGATCCTTAACCCACTGAGCGAGGTCAGGGATCGAACTCGCAACCTCATGGCTCCTAGTTAGATTTGTTTCCACCACACCACCATGGGAACTCCACCATCTTTATTTTAAAACAGAATTTCTTCATTCACTCATCAAGTACCTTTTGAGAGCCTACTATATGCCAGGTACTGTTCTGTTGCTTAGGACACATTAGGGAGGGGAAGAAAAAGAAAATCAAGTTAAAATCCCTTTCTTTCTGTAGTTCCCACTGTGGCTCGGCAGAAACAAATCTGCCTAATATCCATGAGGATGCAGGTTTGATCCCCGGCCTCACTCAGTGAGTTAAGGATCCTGCATTGCTGTGAGCTGTGGTATAGGTTGCAGACACGGCTCAGATCTGGCATTGCTGTGGCTGTGGTGTAGGCTGCGGCCACAGCTCCAATTCGACCCCTAGCCTGGGAACCTCCCTATGCCATGGGTGCAGCCCTAAAAAGACAAAGAAAAAAAAAATCCCTTGCTTTTATTTTACCAATTATTTAAAACCTGGGTATGGAAGAGGGGTACAGCTTATTGTGGATCTCATCTGAAGCCTTTCACTTGATGCAGAATGAAGCTCTGATTAAACTATGAAGTTCTTATCATAGTCTGCAAGCTTCTTCCTGATCACAGTCCTTACTTCCTTTTGTCCTCGTCTCCCACAACACTCCCTTTCTCAGTTGTGTTGCTGCCTCGCTATTCTTTGAACACACCACACCTTCCTCTGTCCTTTACAAGTGCCGTTCCCTCCACCCAGACCCTTCCTCTTCTAGACGGCCATGTGACCCAGGCTCTCACTTCTGTCAGTGACAGTTTTCCTATTCACCTGTATAAAATGAACCTGCCCCCACCCCGAATCTGATTCTAGTCTATTTTCCATACCCAGTTTTATTTTATTTTACAATTATTAATTCGTTAATATTATACCATATCACTTCACATCAGCCTTCTAAGGAAGGAGCTATTATCCTCTGCATTTTACAGATAAAGCAGTTTAGGCACAGAGAGATTATGCAATCTGCCCAAGGTCACAGAGCATGTAACAGGCGAAGCACAGATTTAAACACAGGCTTTTACCCCCTGATGAGAATTACTGACTGTAGCAGAGCAGGGACTTTCTTTTGTTGGTGTTCTACCCCCAGGGCGTAGCATGTTGCTAGGCACTTAGTATAAACGTGTTAATAAATGAAAGAATGATGTTATCTTCTTCTTGGATTTTGGAAGATTAAAAATGTTAATACACATAAAGGTTTTAAAGCAGTGCCTAACATGTAGGTAAGTGCTCAATAAAGTTTTAAAAAAAAAAAAGAAAGGAGGCTGCCCATAGCTGCCTTCCAGTTAACCTTGGCCTGTATTAATAACTTGTCTCTGTCTTCTGAGCAGCAAACAGATGTTATAATGCATTCTCAACTTAAAATTAAAGAAATAGGTCTCAAGCTATACTCAAATCTGTTATTGCTGAACTAATGTCTTCAGTGCTAAAATCGAATAATGGAATTTTCCCAACTCAGAAAAATCTCAGGTAAAGCGTCTTTAAAACTTTATTTATTTGCTTATTTATTTATTTATATTGTTTTTTAGGGCCACACTCGAGGCATATGGAGTTTCCCAGGCTAGGGGTGGAATCAGAGCTACAGCCATTGGCCTCCACCACAGCCATAGCAATGCCAGATCCGAGCCGCGTCTGCGACCTACACCACAGCTCATTTCAATGCTGGATTCCTGACCCACCAAGTGAGGCCAGGGATCAAACCCACATCCTCATGGATACTAGTCGGATTCATTTCTGCTGCACCACGATGGGAACTCCAAGAATCTTTAAAACTTTATATTTTTCTCTAATGATTATTTCTTTTTCTTAAAACATCAGCTATTGCGTCTTATTTGCTAGGTACAAAAGTGAGTGAACATGTAACAAACAAGTACTTACAGAAAACAATGGAAATAGCCCTTATGGAAATCAGGAAACAGCCTTGCTTTATTTATAAATATAAGATCAAGGGAATATTGTTTACAACACCAATATTGAATAACTTGAAAACAAGTAAAGTAAATGAATATTTTTTATATATCTATATAGCTATCTGTCTCTACACAGAGATACACAGTTAAGTCTTTTTATACTAAAGCATAATAAACAGATCTGTGTTCCATCATGTGACACGAAGAGCACCTTGACCTCCAGGATATTCTGCTTCCTGAACAAATTAGAAAACTATTGAACTTGGAAAGTGAGAGTAAAGAAAAAGTGAAAACCTGGCAAACCCAGTGTCAGAGATTTCCTCCTGGCTCACTCATCACTTAAATGAGGAAACCTACAAGGACTTCAGCAGAACTGTGTTTTCAGTGTAAATTTTGGTCTGAAGTTTCTTTTACACCCATGTGAAAGTCATTCAAGTGTTCACAGTGCCAAGGAATGCAGTTCTACAAGGTTACTGAGACGCTTATAGATGGTTTAAAAATATTTGTAACTAATCAAGAAAATGATGATTTTGTTTTCTTTTGGGAAAGCTTATCAAAGAACGGTCAAAATACATTTTCTAGAAGTTATCCTATAGCCTCGTATTTTCTTAATTATTTTTGCGGAGGAGTAATCTCAATGCAGGCATGGGATGGCAAGAAAAAGTTTACAGCCTCAGAGTAAAAATGTGAAAATAATATGTCATTTGAAGGGTCTAATTATGCTTCTGGAAAGAGCACTGAATTGCAGCTGTTTTCATTAGTGGGCATTGATTTTGCAAATTCCCACTTCAGTCGGGCCTTGCCATTGCCCCAAACCATGCCCTTCGTGGTTATTAGCGCAGTTTCCACCACAGGCATAAATCATGGAGATATTAACCAGATCTCCTTGAACAGTTCCACTGAGTTCCTCCTGGCTATAATGAATCTCACCCAGCAGTCAGCTGAAACATGTTTATTTTAAAATATTTAAACATTTACTTGGTGCAAAATAAGGGAGTAGCAGCAGCATGTTCAACGGCAATTTTCTTAGCAGAAAGAGGAGAAAGAGATGTGAGCATTTACAGTAACCCTCCTTGCCTCATGGAAAGACACATTCCAAATCTAAAAAAGAGGAAGGCAGAAAATTTCCCCTTCCAAAAGTTACAAAATCATTTCTCCAAAAGAACCGAAACAAAAGCCTCAAAACTTGGAATGCCCCCTTTGCCTGATTTTCCTTTCCTCATTCATGTTGGCGCTCCATTTCTCTCTCTACTTTATCCTTCATCTTGACACATGCCCTTAGATCCTTAATGTATTAAATTAAAAAAAAAAAAGTTTCTCCCCCCAGGGAACTGCTATGGAAAGCAGCTGGTCTCCTCTCTAAGGCTAGGCAACCCTCAGAGTTGCCTGTCACTCCCACCCAGTGACTCCTGCTTACTTAGGAACCAGCCCAGCTCTCACAGGCAAGCAGCAAAGCAGGTTAGCAGGTCTTTGGATCAGACAATGGCCCGACTCTATCTTCCTGGGACGGTTTCCACATCTAAGAAAGTTGGGTATAAGGTGCTTCAGAAAAAAATGAACGTAGAACTTGGACTAAGGATCCCTTCTTAAATATGGGAAAAGAAACTACTGCAAGCAGCCTCTCCTTAGGAACCCTGTCTCCTGACCACACCATACAGCTGTTCCTCACAGACTCTCAGCCTCATGGAAGATGTGACTCAGCTTCGGTTGCATTTTATCACATCTGGTCACATAACACAACAAAATAAACAAATTGCTCCATATCTGTACTCCAGCCTCATCTCGTAGAGATTTTTGGCTCATCCAGCGTTCAGCCCATTCTGTTACACCTCCGCCTTGTCTGGAACGTAACACAAATATAAACTTCAGTGTATCTGACGAACTACGGCTTAAATTTTATTTTTGCCTACATCTCTATTCATTAAAAGATGTGACTGTTTTGTCAAAATGTTATGTAAAAAGAACTTCAGTGTTTCTATAGAGAGTGTAAAAGGACAGAAGGCTGGAGTTAGCATTTCTTAAGAAAGAATAAAGGTTAGGAGCATTACTCTTGCAGTGTAATTGCAAAACCACCAAAGATTATAGTCAGTTAGGAAACTGTATTTGTAGCCTGTGATTGGCATTGAAAGCAAATGCAGACATTTGTAAAATTCAATTGCTATACTAATACTTAAACCACGCCAGGCAGTCATAGACTAATTTCCAGAAAACTTTCAATACAAATTCACATTCTGCAGTTGTGTGTCCTCAATTATGAAGTATATATTAAAACCCAAACTCAAGAATAGTTTGTATTTTTTTTTAAATATTACCATTGGTTTGACTAGGTCTATTAAGTCTATTTTATTTTCAAGTAAAAACTGGTCTCCTTGGAGTTCCCATTGTGAATCAGCGGGTTAAGAACCAGACTAGTATCCAGGAGAACATGGGCTTGATCCCTGGCCTCCCTCAGTGGGTTAAGGATCCAGCATTGCTGCAAGCTGTAGCATGGATATTGCTGTGGCTGTGGTGTAGTCCAGCAGCTGCAGCTCCGATTTGACACCTAGACTGGGAACTTCCAAATGTCTCAGATGCAGCACTTAAAAAAAAAAAAAAAAAATTGGACTCCTCTACTTTATTTCATACAGTTCATAACATTTTTGCAGTGAAAGACATAGTATAGCATACACTCTGGCATTGTCACATTGATGGATGAAAATAAGAATGGAAAAAAAATGAGTACCCAGCACTATTTACTGGTGAAGGTTTTCTCTATTTCGCACCTTCTCACATCCAATTTACCGCAAAGTTCTGTCTCTTTTACATTCAAGATCTACCTTCGGAGTTCCCATCATGGCTCAGCGGTTAACAAATCTGACTAGCATTCATGAGGACACAGGTTTGATCCCTGGTCTCGCTCAGTGGTTTAAGGATCTGGCGTTGCTGTGAGCTGTGGTGTAGTTTGCAGATGGGCTCGGATCTTGCGTTGCTGTGGTGTAGGCCTGCAGCTACAGATCCAATTCGACCCCTAGCCTGGGAACCTCCATATGTCGCTGGTGCGGCTCTAAAAAAAAAAAAAAAGATCTACCTTCATCTTCTTTGTTCCCTCTCCCCAGGCCTAGTTACCATCTTCTCTCACCTCTAGAGCCCAGTGACTGTCTGTCAACCTTTATACTCACTGCCCTCACCCCCCCGCCCCCCCTCAACCTCAGTCTATTCTGCACCCAATAGTCAAAGAGATATTTTAAAAATTTAAGTCAGATTACCTCACTCTTCTTACAACCGAAGGCCTCCCATCGCACTGAGAGGAAACTCCCTCCCCTTGCTTGAACCTCCTCTAGCTCTGCCTGTCCCACTGCACCACTTCCCATGACTGTGTCCCAGCCACACTCTGGCCTTTTCCCTGTTCCTTTAATGTGCCTACTATTTCCCTTCCCTTTGCCTGGAACAACTGCCCTAATTTTTCAAACCAAACTAAGTACTAATTTTTCTTTTTTGTCTTTTGTCATTTTAGGGCCGCACCTGCGGCATATGGAGGTTCCCAGGCTAGGGGTCAAATCGGAGCTGTAGCTGCCAGCCTACACCACAGCCACAGCAACGTGGGATACGAGCCTCATCTGCAACCTACACCACAGCTCGTGGCAATGCCGGATCCTTAACCCACTGAGCAAGGCCAGGGATCAAACCCGCAACCTCATGGTTCCTAGTCGGATTTGTTAACTGCTGCTCCACGAGGGGAACTCCCACTAAGTACTAAATGTAATTGTATTTCCAAGCAGCAAAGTTTTTGTTGAGCCATTTCCTTTTAGTTGAGCCACTGTGTAGATACCGCTGGTTCACCATGATCTGGCATCCCCTCCTTCCCAGCACACAGGAGACTCAACTTCCCAGCCCACTTGGAGTCAGTTTAGGCCCTGTGAACAGTGCAGCCAGTGAAATGTGACCAAAAGGAAAGTGTGTCACTCCTGGGCCAAGGTAGAGGACCCTCTGATATTACCTGAAAAATTCCCCATCATCGTTCAGGTCTTGGTTCGTATGTTACCCACTCAAGAAGTTCCCTCCCCTCCAACCCAGTCATTCTGCCCACAAAGAGCCTGATTTTTTTTTTTTCATCTCCATTACACTGTTTACTGTTTGAAGTCATTTGTGTATTTAATTATTTAATGTTTTCCCTCCTCCTAAAAATATTAAAATGTTAAGTTTTATAAGACAAGGACCTTTTTAATCTTTTGTACGCAGTTACCTCTGATGCCTAGGGCAGTAAGCAGCACCTAAGTGCTCAAGAATTAAGCGCTACATGTGTAAACAAACTAGCAATAAAAGACATTCCACCCAGTCTCACTGTTCAAGACCTCACATATGGTGACAGGAAACCTTATGGTCATCCATCCATCCATTCAAGGATTCACTCAACAACTTTCACTGAACACCGGGAGTTCCCTTTGTGACTCAGAGGTTAACAAATTTGACTAGGAACCATGAGGATGTGGGTTCGATCCCTGGCCTTGCTCAGTGGGTTAAGGATCTGGCGTTGCTGTGAGCTGTGGTGCAGGTTGCAGACGCGGCTCGGATCCTGCATTGTTGTGGCTGTGGTGTAGCTGGCAGCTATAGCTCTGATTAGAGCCCTAGCCTGGGAACCTCCATATGCTGGCACGTGTGGCCCTGGGAAAAGCAAAAAGACAAAAAAAAAAAAAAAAAGGTGTCCGCTTTCACTGGACACCTACTATGAGTCAAACACTGTACTAGACAATGCAGAAGTGAGGGAAATTGGGTCCTAGACACTGAGGAGCTTGTATGATGATGGGACAGTCAGATATGTGAGCATATAATTACAATACTGCATAGAAAGATCAGTGCATAATGCTGTGGGAGTGACATGGCAATTCCTCATGTCCATTTATTCTGTAACATTTAATGAACAACTTCACTAACAACTCTATTATATGTTATCCAATATTTTTATATAGTAAAAGCAATAAACTGCGAAGTTTATGTTCTGCTGTGATTACGGTGATCCTTCACATATCCTCGGAAGGGCATTACCCAGTCTAATAAGATCTTATGAATAGTTTGGCAAATTCAAATTTAAATGACATGTCAGTTATTTTAGTAGATGTTCCATTCTGCTTATATGCAGAATCTGAGTGTCATTATGCCTGGGCTCTGCCATTGGATGTTGAAACTCCAACTCCAATTGACTTTGTGAGCCTGGCTAGTAATTTAATGTCTTTGTGCTTTGGTTTCTCCCATTGATATAAGGTAATGTCAGAAAATTTCCTTCTATTAACTTCAAACTAGTGATGTTTTTTGAATCAAGGTTTTAATTGTAACCAAAAGAAAAAGTCAAATGTCAGTAGGTTTTGAAAGCATATTTAAGTTGTTTTAAAATAAATCTTGAGTTCTTGACTCCTGCCTTGATATTTAGAGTGCTATGATCCTGAGAAAATAATCTTGTTAAATTCCAATTTCTTAGATAAGTTTGAGTTGTTTTAAGAATTAAGTGAATTGGAGTTAGCGTTGTGGCTCAGTGGAAATGAATCTGACTAGCATCCATGAGGACACAGGTTTGATCCCTGGCCTCACTCAGTGGGTTAAGGATCCAGCGTTGCTGTGAACTCTGGTGTAGGTCACAGACAGGGCTCGGATCTGGCGTGGCTGTGGCTTAGGCTGGCGGCTACTGCTCCGATTTGAATCTCCATGTGCCGTGGGTGCAGCCCTAAAAAGAGAAAAAAAAAACAAAACTAAGTGATTTAATAAATGTGCTTGGCACAATATACTCAAATGGTAGCTATATTATCATTATGGGTGTTTTATTTAGGATGTAAGGTCAATTCTTATTATTTGTGGATTCCACATTTATGAATTTGCCTATTTGCTACAGTTTTTTTGTAACCCTAAAATCAATACTCGTGGTATCCACAGTTATTTGCAGACGTGTGTGCACAGAGCAGTGAAAATTTTGAGTTACCTAAAGTGCATGTTCCTAACTAAAGTGAAACAAGGTGACCTTATGCCTTCTTGTTTGAGCTCTCAGTGTAAACAAATGCCCTTTTATGGTCTGTTTAGTGCTGTGGTTTTCTCACTTTTGTGCTTTTGTTGGTAATATCACTGTTTATTTTGGCTACCAAGTACTGTGCAGTAGTGCTTGTTCCTAAGAGCTAGAAGACTGTGATGTATCTTACAGACAATATATATGTGTTGGATAAGCTTTAGTCAGGCATGAACTGGAGTACTGATGACCATGACATTATTATTAAATAAGTTGTGTTTAAATAGGAAAACACATAAACATAATTATATGTCGATAATTTGACAAAATATTGTGGTCAAAGTCTTGTAGGAACCTAACCCTGTATCTCCCTTAGGAGCAACAGTTCAGTGTTCACAAATTTAGTTATGATGACTTTATAAAGTGTAACTACCATGAATAATGAGAATCAACTGTATTAAATTGGACCCTTGCTTTCAAAGTACCTGCTGCTACTTAGTGGAATTCTACACAAACAAGACTATTGGAATTCTCAGAAAAACTTTTAAAAACACCAGAAGTACCTACCTTTAAATAGCAATATTTGTTATAACCCAACAAACATTAAGGATCAAGCCCAAATTTAATTTATGCCATTCTCACTAGGATTCCCCTGGTTTTGTCTAGGTCAACCTGTTAGCTGTGAAAAAAAAAAAATACAAACATGGTTTACAAGGAAATAGTTTTTATTTCCAAATATCTGACTTAAGTGAAAAGATATTTTGGAAAGAAGAAATGTTATTTCTTAAAGAGAGAAGCATCCTTCCCCTCAGTCAAACTCATACCAGGGCAAAGTATTAGAGAGGAAGCCTTTCCCTGAATAAAACAGATATCAAAAACTCTCTCCCTTCCTGAGCCTGTGAGGATGTGATGCAGACAGACCCTGGCATTGGTTACTAGTTTGCATGCAGGTATTGAATGCAATTGTGAAAAGGAGGTCTTGAGAATTAACACATTAAAACGTTGTCCATAATTATTGCCTAAACATCTCTTGAAAGATTAATCTTGGCAGAGAATCAGGCACAAACAATTGAGAATCGTGAAGGGCAAATTTACACCTGGGAGAAAGGTCAGGAAAAGTCTAGACTAGGACAGCGGTTCTTAAACATCAGTGGGATTTCGGAATCACACTAGAATGAAGCTAAAATGAAAATGTTCAGCCTCACTTCTTAGGATTCTAAATCAGTACCGGGGTTGCCAGGAATCCTGATGTGGATTGTCCTGGACCATACTGGGTGCTGATGGGATTGGCATCCAGCTTGGAGGAGGTGTGAAGCCTGTTTCATCTGCGTTATTCTGAGAGTACGATGCAAAATGGAATGATTCCATGGGAGAAGAAAACTTGTAAGAATAGGCTGAGCAAACTGGGAGGATGAAGTGTTCTGGGAAAAAAAACCCTGTGTATAATTTTTCTGTAACTGTTCCTATTCCTTTTGGGGACATTATAAGGTGAATAGAAAGAGAATATTTGGATATTTGCTGGAATGTGGCACTTCATGATTAAAGTGGTAACATTTATTGCTTGTAAATTTGTATTTTAATGTTGGTAACTTATGGGAAAAAAATTTAGGTCCCTAAAATTCCAAATGCTTATGTCTGCATATCCAAAAACTGATGTACCCAATGGTAATATGCTCTACCTGCTTCCACAGACAATTTCTTGACTTAAAAAACCAGCTGTGCTAATTCCTTAGGGTCGCCATGACCACCTACTCTTTCATTCATCTATTAGACAAATCTGTATGGCCCTTAAGATACATTGGTGTTGATAAGCTGAAATTCCGATAGAGAAGACAAACAATAAGTAAGTAGTAATTAGAAATTATATTACGAAGTGGTGCCATGGGAAAACAGAAAGAGAGAGAAAGAGATGGGATTTAGCAAGACCATGGGTAGTAGCCGTGTATAATTTTAAATTGGGTTTTCAGGATAGGCCTGTCATTTGCGGAAAGACTTGTAGGAAGTGAGGGTAATGACCATGCAGAATTTCTGGTAGAGGGACTGGCATGTGCCAAAACCCTAAGGGCAGAGAGCCTGTATGAGTAGTCAGGAGAGGAAGAAAGAGCAGGTGGTCCCGTGTGGCTGGGTGGCTGTGTGCGTGGGAGGGGATGTGGTACACGTGGGGCCTTGCAGGCCATTGTAACAATCTTGGCTTTCACTTGGAATAAAAGAGGAAGCCACTGAATGGTTATGAGCAGAGAGGTGATCTGGTCTGGTTTTTCTTTTTAAGGATCTTTCTTGACCACTATATTGAGAATAACTTGTTGGAAGGCAATCCCAGAAAACATCTGGCAGGTTAGAGCAGTAATCCAGTGGGAAGATGAGAGTGATTTAGACCAGGATGGTAGGAGTGGAGATGATGAGAAGCAGTGGGAGTCTGGTTTGTTGTTGTTGTTGTTGTTTTTGTTTTTGGCTGTGCCTGCAGCGTGTGGAATTTCTTGTGCCAGGGATCGAAACTGCACCATGGCACTGACCCAAGTCTGGGTATATGTTGAAGGCAGAGCTGTGGATGTCATCTGACACACTGGACGTGGGATGTAAGAGAAAGAAAGAATTCAAAGATGTTTCTCTGGATCGAGCAGACAAAGGACAGAGGTGGCATTAACAGGGATGTCTTTCTGTGTTTTACTTCGCACTGCACTGTATTCAAACGCCCACCGATCAGTATGAACTTAAGCAAACTGAGGCATGAATGCACATTGGTTTAGTGTGTAACCTCTGGAGGCTGACTACCTAAGTCCTAACCTTGCCTCACCTCTTATTAGCTGTGTGACCTGGCACAGGTTGCTTAACTTTTCTATGCCTCAAATACTTTTTTTCTGTGAAATAGGGACAATGATAGTACCTACCTCATAGAGTTGGTAAGATTCCGTGAATTAATATTTGAAAGCACTTAAAAACAGAAGCTGGCACACATATGTAAGCAAACAGTATACTTGCTATGAAGAAGTTGCAACTCCTTTTCCCATACCTCATTAGAGCTGGTTTTTCCCATTTCTTTCCATAATGAGTCACTTGGTGTCTTTTAGTTAGGATGTTGTAAACCTTTCTGGGAACTTGAGAATAAAGGGTAAGTCTGATTTCCATTTGCCAATTTGTGAGATGAGAGTTCAAGAAACAAAAGATACCTGGACATGCCAGAGAAAAAAGGATATTCATTCAAATATTAAGATTAAAAGCAATTATCCTCAGGTTCATGCTTCAGCCTTTCTGTTAGAAATAATAAAGGGGAAATGTTTGAAAAAGAGACTTTAGATATCATCTGGCTTAGCCTTTCCTTTTTTTTATTTTTAGCCCACATCGTTATGTAGCACAGATGCCACTTCCCACGTGTCACCTGCTCAAGAGCAATGAGACCCCTAATATTAAAGTAAGATTGACTCAAGCCATTTTATAAAAACAGAAGAAACCCAGCACCTATCTCAATATCTTCAGTAACCCTCAAGGCGTTTACATTTCTCATCATTCCAATTTGCTGTTATCTGCTGAGATCTCAGGCTCTGCCCCTGTCTGATGTCTTTTTTCCAGCCTGTTACCAGCATTGGACACAGCCTGGATTACTCCCAGTTCACAAAGCACCACTAATACAAGGTCAAGAGTGCATAGTCTTTACTGGAATTCATATTAATAGTAAAGAATTATGGAGTCGCACAGTATAGGAAATCATTTCAAAGTCATTACCATGACTCTTTTGAAATCTAGCAGTTAGTCCCTGTCATAGAGAATTTCTGTGTCTCCTGAATGTACTTCTGCATCTCCAGGTCTCTCCTCTCTCAAGTCACCTGCCACCTCTGAACCTTCTAATTCATACAAAGCAGTTCAATACTTTCTTCCCATCTAAACCATGCCTTTCAATGTTTCCCCTACCACAGGAAGCAGATGCGTCAGACTATGTTAATAAACCTAAGAGACCATGTATTCTAACCCCATCAATGGTGTTAATTATCCAAGAATGCAAAACTTGAGATACATCCTTTCAATAGTATAATTGAGCTACTTACTCTATCAGGTACCCTGTTGGGCTTTGGAGACAAACCATGGGCAAACTGGATAGTGGCTCTGCATGCACAAACTATGGTCAACTAGCAGAGATAATTTACATGAGCATATAATGTAAACGATGTAGTTAAGAAAAAAAGTACAGGGAGCTGGCTATGAGACTTTATAGCAGATTGACTTTATCTAGTAAAGACAGATTAAAGAAGGCTTCTTAGAATTGAGAGTGGATCTGAAAGATAAAAAGGGAATAAAGAGGCGGTGGGGGGCAAAACTGAAAGGCTCTGAGGGGCAAGGGATCAAGGTGATAGAAGCAATCAGGAAGCCAGTGTGTCTTGAGGATAGAGGGGGCAGAAGGAGACCCTACAGGTCTTATAGGATATTAACCTCAATACGGTCTATAGCAAACCTGCCCTCCCACCCCTCGCCACCCTATTATTTAAGACATTCTGACTGCTCTGGAGGCGACTGGAATCTGGAATAGAAGGAGCAGAAGTAGAAACAGGGAGGCCAGTGGGGAGGCTACAAAAGGAATCCATGCAATTTATGGTGAATAGTCTAAGGTGCCGGGAGTGCATGTGGCTAAAAGAATGTGTTAAAATCGTTTCCTCTCCCTGTGCACTAAATTCTATCCCAAGGACCCTGTGGCACATTGCAGTTCAAACAGAGAGAAACAAAGAGGTATCCAGATCAAGGTCACTCAGCCTTGGCACTCTCACAATACCAGGGGCTGTGCTGTGCATTGTAGGATGTTTAGCATCTTCCTTGACCTCTACCCACTAGATCCAGTAGCACCCCCTCCTCTCGCCCAGTTATGACAACCAAAAATGTATCTAAACGTTGCCACGTTTCCCCTAGGGTTTGGTAAAAGTTGGGAGTAAGAGGAGGCAGAGTTGTCCCTGTTGCAAACCACTGGTCTTTATGAACACAGATATTTATTTGAAATGATCCCAGAAATGTTTCGCTTTTTTTTTTTTTTTTTTGGTCTTTTTAGGGCTGCACCCGAGGCATATGGAGGTTCCCAGGCTAGGGGTCTAATCAGAGCTATAGCTGCTGGCCTATACCACAGCCACAGCAACGCGGGATCCAAGCCATGTCTGTGACCTACACCACAGCTCACGGATGCTGGATGCTAAACCCACTGAGTGAGGCCAGGGACTGAACCTGCAACCTCGTGGTTCCTTAGTAGTATTGTTTCCACTGCGCCGTGAGGGGAACTCCAATCCTAGAAGCCTAGAAAATGGCTTCTCTAAAAATAATTGAGATGAAAATCATAGCAAAACAGAATGGTAGTATTCAACAATAAAATCTCCTTTTGTGTAAATTGTAGGGAAAAAAAGCTGATTTGAAAAAGGAGTTTTGTCCATTATCAAATTTTATTTTTTATTTTTTGAACAAAATTTTCTACATACCTTCTATTACTACAGAAAAAAATACCAAAGAAACATTTTTTTGCCTAAACTTCATAAGAAGGTAACGCTCAAGGTTTTCTTCCTTCAGCTTTGACATAATATCCTGGAATGACGGACACACGCTCCTGGTTATTTACACATTTCCTTAAGAGGAAGCAGGCACTTTGCAACACAGATAAAGACAGTAACTTAGAATTTTTGCTGATGATGATTATTTCCCCTTCTTGAACATAGGGCCTGGATATTTTAGATCTGCATGAAAAATAATTGAGGTTTAAGGCCATTGAAGATTCCACTGAACTCTTTAATTGAGGAATGGAAAAAAATGTGTTGAATAATTACTTACCTACATCTGAAAACCTCAAAATTTGACGAACTTTTGAGGTCTCATCGGGGAAAAAAAAGTCTAACCCTAAATTACTTTTTATGTTTTTCCTTCTTTTTCTTTTTTTCTTTTTAAGGCCACACTTGTGTATGGAGGTTCCGAGGCTCCCAGGCTAGGGGTCAAATCGGAGCTACAGCTGCTGGCCCACACCACAGCCACAGCAACGCAGGATCTGAGCCACGTCTGCCTACACACAACTCACGGCAAGGCCAGATTCTTAACCCACTGAGCAAGGCCAGGGATCGATCCCAGAACCTCATGGTTCCTATTTGGATTCCTCTCTGCTGCGCCACGATGAGAACTCCCTAAATTACTTTTTTAAATAGTTTATAACTCGCTTTAACAAAGGTAAAATTAAATTAGTGTAAAGATTTTAATGTTGGAGTTCCCATTGTGGTGCAGCGGTTAACGAAACCGACTAGGAACCATGAGGTTGCGAGTTCGATCCCTGGCCTTGCTCAGTGGGTTAAGGATCCGGCGTTGCCGTGAGCTGTGGTGTAGGTCACAGATGTGGCTTGGATCTGGCGTGGCTGCGGCGAAGGCCAGCAGCTACAGCTCTGATTAGACCCCTAGCCTTGGAACCTCCATATGTTACGGGTGCGGCCCTAAAAAGCAAAAAGCAAAAAAAAGATTTTAATTTCATTGGTCTGAAGAGAGCGACTTTGTTAGGGTTTTTATAGTACATAAGGTTTTCCACTCTCCCTGCCCCCCAAGTCAGCACAGCCATAAAACTGTCCATTTGGCAGACTGCTTTCAAAGACTTCATGGCAGGAAAAATTCTCTTGGATTTTGTCCTTCCCTTCCACAGATTTGTTCGACTGAATGATCTGTGCTTCAGTTTCCAAATCATTACTGGCAGATAACCGGAGTTTGGAAAGATTTATTGTTTTTAATTTGAAGCATTGCATTCTGAACACGGTATACATTGTGTTGCCTTCTGAACATTTGCATTGCATATGAAGTATAATCTTTTGAGAGGCCTCTCTCCTAAACACCGAGAGCTTCAGCGCCATCCTACAGTCCAGGAGCCCCTATATGGTTTCCACCTTTCTCCCAGGGCCTGTTTTTCGTTCAAAGAAATGTTTACTTGTGGGCCAGCCGGGGCTTGGAAGAATCTGAGCTTACAAACACTGTGGGATCAAACTAGAATTCCCTCTAGGCTCTTTCAGATTTTAAACTTTGGGGAGATCTTAATCACTCCTTTATATCCTTGATCACTGAAGCTAAACTCTGAAACATAATCCAGAGATCATCAGAACATTTTGCACTCTGTGTTTTGCATGTCGAAGAGCAAAAGCATGTCACTTTCTCCAGGGGCTGACAGGCTCTGAGGTAACACACCAATGATAGCAGCAGAGAATGTCTACAATGCATCTTTCCCCTTAACATATGCAGTCTGTGTCTCACATGACTGTAGTCCCTGCCTGCAATCTGGACAATTAAGTGCTTCTTTCACAATGAAGAGAAAACATGATCCTTGCTATGTCATTTTTCATTTTTTATGCCCAGGGTCTTAGAGAAAACATATACGTAACATTCCATGGGTGGCAAATACTGTCTCTAAATTGAATCCTTGGATTAGCAGAAGTCTTTGAAATCTGGTTCATGCTCAAATGCTCACCAAAGGAGAGGCAAAATATTGCATTGCATAGAAAGGACCTGTCTTCTGTTCCTGAGGAAAGTGTGTGTGTGTGTGTGTGTGTGTGTGTGTGTGTGTGTGTGTGTAAATCTAAGTCATTTAGACTTCCTGCTTCTGTTTGCTCTTCCCTGAATAGTATCATATTTACAGACTTCAAATTGTCCTTGATGTGAAGATGCATGAGTTTAGGTATCATTAAGAAAGAAAAAAAAAACTGTGCCAATTTAATTGACAGTTCTTTTTATCACTTAGAATTAGTAGTTATTTTTATAGTTGAGTTCTTTTAGAATTGCAGATTTTTTGTCCTATTTTACTCTTGTGTATAGAAAAAGGAAAATAGAAGCCAGTAACCAATTGAGGTAGTCCTAAAATTTCTTTGGCATTAGCTTTTCAGATTCACTTTTGAATCAGATTTATCAATGCCTGTGGATGTTAATGCAGTATTTTCAAAAAGACTTTTTACTGTTATCATTATACTTTTCCCCCCTCCAAGCTTCTGACAGCTATTTACAAGTTTTTATGTGATGGCTTTCTTCAGCTTACCAAAAGATATCAACAGAAGGTTTTTAGATAACAACAAAACTCAAGTGGACCTAAAATGACATAAGTTTAGAATTTTTCAGTCTTGGAGTTCCCGCCGTGGTGCAGTGGATAACGAATCCGACTAGGAACCCTGAGGTTGCGGGTTCGATCCCTGGCCTTGCCAAGTGCGGAAGCCGTGAGCTGTGGTGTAGTTTGCAGACCCGGCTCGGATCCCGCGTTGCTGTGGCCCTGGCATAGGGTGGTGGCTGCAACTCCGATTAGACCTCTAGCCTGGAAAGCTCCATATGCTGGGAGTGCAGCCCTAGAAAAGGAAAAAAAAAAAAAATAGAATTTTTCAGTCTTGCCACAAGAAATAACTAAAAGTTTGTACTGAGTCAATGGCAACTGCATTTTGGGTTCTGCCTGGCCAACCAAAGTTACAAGATACTATCTGAATTCAGAGATGCTAAAATGTTAAATGATAGTGTTTCTTAAAAATCAAAATATTGATTTCAAAAGCCAGGTGAGGTTGTTATGAGTTTGTAAAATGACAGTAAATTTTAAACATTGTGCCTGTGTAAAACTCTTTCATTTAGGAATTCCTGTGTTCATGGAAATAATGAGAGGTTGCCATAAAGAATATTATGCCTGCTCTGTTTTAGAAGAGAAATGTCAGAACCTCCTAGAGAGGCGTTACTTTTAGGGGTCAGTGTGGTCAACTTGCCCCCTAAATATCACTTATATCCTTGCTAGAGTCTCTGAAATTCCAAAGTATTTAAATTGATTTAGGGAAGATATATGTTAAAAGCATAAACAGTCTGGAAACTGGGATCTGTTAATGTATTATTAGTCAATAACACCTTGGGTTAAGGTTGTTTATCAGAATAATTATAAAATTGACAGACTGGTTAGAGAGAAGCTAATCCATAGACATGTAATAAGGAGAAAAATTGCCAAGTGATAAATGTGTTTCAAATGGCAGAGTGGGAGTTCCCATCATGGCACAGTGGAAATGAATCTGACTAGGAACCATGAGGTTGCGGGTTCAATCCCTGGCCTTGCTCAGTGGGTTAACGATCGGGCATTGCCGTGAGCTGTGGTGTAGGTTGCAGACGCGGCTCGTATCCCGCGTTGCTGTGGCTGTGGTGTAGGCCAGCGACTACAGCTCCGATTAGACCTGGGAACCTCCATATGCCGCGGGTGCAGTCCTAGAAAAAACAAAAACAAAAAAAGAAAGAAAAATCAAGTGGCAGAGTGTAACATAAAGTAAATACTACATGCTGTACACAGTAACAGGACCCCAACCTACCTGTCCCCTGACAAATGATCGTCTCAACCCACCGTAACCTTCTTGAGATGGATAACTGATTCTGGAAATGTTTTCCATATATATCAGTTGATATCTTCAGGGCGTTTAAAGAACGTGATTATGTATTCTTTTAAAATGGGGCTACGGTAGCCTAGTGGATAAAGAATAATTAACTTCCTTAGTGTGATTTTTGGAAACATCCTATACTTGCTTCATCTCTCACCTTCCCCACCTGTAGAAGAGATGATAACAGTACCTACTGGGTCCACGGGCATGCCTCTCCCTTTGTTCTTTTTGGCTTCACTCATGGTTTGTGAATGAATGCTGCCGTTCCTGGCATCACATCTAGACATAACAACATCCAGTGCAAGAAGACAGGATGTTCCTTTCTTCTGCTTTACTTTAAAGGAGAGAGAACATCTCCCAGATGCCTCCCAGAGCTGAGTCACATGCTCTTCCTTAACTTATCACTGGCCTGGAAGGAGGGTTTATCGTGATCACCTTACCAACCAGAACTCACTTCTGAATCACTTGGGAGGGATGGAGGCCCTGAGTAAATAGGAATTCTGTCAATAAAGACATGGGTGGGATCTCCTGTAAACTAAGAGTTCTACTCTTCTAACCCATGTGGTTATTAGAAAGCTAAGTGATACCGTGCCTACAAGGTACTGAGGGATGACAATGATAAAAATTTCTATGACACTTGCCCTTGTGCAATACATTGTCCTATACACATGTATCTTTATATGTATAGCAATCGTCACAAAAGCGCCATGAGGCATTTGTATTATTGTTATCTTTGCTTTACAAATGTGGAAACTGGGCACAGAGAGGTTAAGTAACTTACCCAGGTATCACAGCTGTGCTAGGATTAGAACACTGCATTCGGGTCCGGCAGCACAAGTGCTTGCTTAATCGTACTCCTAAAAAACTTAGGCGTGTTCAAACCCCTGTCAGTTACCACTATCATCTCTGCTGATCTACAATCCTCCAGCAGCATTTATAGAGGTTTTGCTTCTTGTTCTATCCTTTGAAGAGTTAGAAAGATATGTTTTTTTAAAAAAAGTAACAGAATGGCTTTGAATACAAATTTAATGGAAGTATTTTTCAAACTACACCGTCACCTATAAGTGGTAAAAACTCAGAGAAACTCTTGAATGAGTACTTATATTTGAGAAAGAGACTACAATAGGATAAGATAAAACAGTAGAATTGAATAAAAAAAAATCAAGGTACACTCCATTTAATAATTTTTGTTTCTGTTTCAATCATACGTCTATTTTCTGTACATGTTTTAGGTTGCCAAGTAAAATGTATTTTTTATTTTATTTGTGGTCAGAAGAGGTTGGGAAAACCTGCTCTAAAATCTTGCTACTCAAAGTGTGAACCACCAGCTTTGCAACATCTGGGAGTGCCTTAGAAATGTATATCTCAGGCTCCATCTTAGACTGTGCTGAGTCAGAATCTGCATTTTAACAGGATCTTCTGTTAAAAGAAGTCATGTTCTGAGGCTGGCCATTTTCTGTATAATGACATAATTTAGTGCACAGGGAGAGAAAACAATTTAACACACAGTCTTTCTGCAATGTGCACTGCTAGAACCTTGGGGCTTTTCTCAGGTGTGGAGGAGAGGAGACATAAGTGTAGTTTGAAAAATGATGCTCAGATGATCTCCTCCACAGGTTCCTTGAAGATGACTTCTCTAAAGGAGAGCTCAGAGAAATGGCTGACTTTCTTTTTTTCCCCTTCTTTCCTTTTTCTGGACTGAACAGTGATTTTTTTTTCCTGATTAATCTTATACACATTCACGCACGTATGCACAAACTCCATATACACACATTTTCAGGTTCTCTTAAAAAAAACTGTAAAATCTGATGACAGAAGGGTAATATTTCTATAGGGCAAAAACAGTCTGGAGCTGAGACGCCCCTGTGCACTTGGGACAGAGCACGGATCCCCAGTCCCCTCTACTCCCCACCCACAAGCTGTACCTGCCTGGTCACTGGTGGCATTAATTTCGTTATCTGCCAGCTACAATAACCGGATTTGAAACTCTCCTTCATAGATCTTCATCTGCAGGCATTAGATCCTCTTTGGACTTTCCCACTGAAAATTATTCTGAACAGATTAGGCTTCTGACCCCTGAATCAGCAAGAGAGTTTAACTAGATTGTATTTGTCGCAATCATGACAAAAACAAGGCTTTGGATCTCCTGAGCTTGCATTTGGCCGTCACCTTTTTTATACCTCTGACTCCCATTCTGCTGCTGAGAAAGTGGGACCCAGGCTTTTCTCAGTGGTTTTACAGTTCTTTCTCAATTCTTCTCAGTGGAGTTTTTGTCCTCCTAATGTATGCCCTTGCATTGCAATTGTTCATTCTGTTGTTCTGTTTATTTTATCGGAGACTTTAGTTTGTTCTCAGAGGACAAATATATGT
The DNA here is from genome assembly GCA_004024745.2 of Catagonus wagneri. Taxonomy (NCBI): domain Eukaryota; kingdom Metazoa; phylum Chordata; class Mammalia; order Artiodactyla; family Tayassuidae; genus Catagonus; species Catagonus wagneri. The sequence goes on from PVHT020004020.1 coordinate 13,662,248, forward strand.
AATTTCCATTTAGTGTGCTCAGAGTAAAGTGCCTCAGGCTGTGGAATGGGCCAGCACTGATAAAGATATGTACTAGAGGGTAAGGACAAATGTTCTTACAAAGCATTTGCGGGATGAATCCGGTCAGATTGAGGTACAGAGTGAGAAGATCTGAATTTTCCCCTGCGAATAATAACTTCCTAATTGTGATCCTGCTGTGTAGCACAGGGGACTATATCCAATCACTTGTGGAATATGAGAAAAATAATGTATATATATATACAGCTGGGTCACTTTGCTGTACAGCAGAAATTGACAGAACATTGTAAATCAACTGTAATAAATTAATTAAAAAATAGGGAAGAAAAAGAATAACTTTCTCATTGTAATGGACTTAACTATCCTTTCTATGTTTCTGGTTGCATGTAATTGAAGGCCAGAATCACATTGACAAGGAAGGAAATTTACTAGCTCACAGAACCAAAAAGTGCAGGGGGGAGGACAGGCTTCAGGAATCATCTGATCAAGGCTCCAGCGCTACCTCTCTTCTCTCTCTCTCAGCTCTGCCCCTCTCTCTGGGTCTTCTTTATTTTTAGTTTGCCTTCCTACTCAGTAAATAAGCAGTCAAAGTAATTGCACACACAATAACTTCCTGTGGAAGAGAGAATATACGTCATGACAATTCCTTGCTGAGAGCAAGGAAGTTTCTCAGAAATTCTCACAACATAAAAGGTAGCAAAACTAAGCTAACTAAGGTTTACTCTTTATTAGCTCACTCGTACCTCATGGCTAAAAGCTGTGGGGTAACAAAAATTTTAAGACTAGGTGGCTTAAACAACAGAAATTTGTCTTATCACAGTTCTGGAGGTTGGGAAGTCCAAGATCAGGGTGTCAGCATGGTTGATTCCGGTGAAAGCTTTCTTACTGTCTTACAGAAGACTACCTTTTTGCTATGTCCTTGCATGGCACCAGAGAGAGAGAAAAAGAGACAGGCAGACAGACAGACAAGCAATCTTTCATCCTCTTCTTATAAGGTCATAGTCCTGTCAGAGTAGCGCCCAACCCTTATGGCCTCATTTATCCTTAATTCCCTTCTGAAGACACCATCTTCTATAATGAACTTGGGTGTTAGGACTTCAGCATATGAATTGGAGAGGGTAAGGTACTTTCAATATATAGCAGTCCCCAAACATTAATCATTGTCTAGTATTTTTTGAGCACCTGTCCTGGACCAGGATGGACCAGGCATTGTGATGGTTGGGAGTGGGGTAGGGTAAGATGAAGTACTCACTAGGGAGGTGAAACCAATAAGTCATAAAATTAGAATAAATGGTGGGGGAACTCTAGAGTAGCAGGGATCAATAAGGGTTTGGTATGGTCCAGAAAACTTTATGGGGGAGATGAAGCTTAAGCTAGGATTTAAATGAGTGGAAGGAAGTAAGAAATGTGTGACAGGATAAAAACCTAGACTAGGAGGGCAGCCATGGGAATGGGGGAACAGGAACAAGGACCATAGATGTCTTACAGAGAAGACAGAGGGAACTTCACTAAGGCATGGAGTGAATGGGGGAGGAGAGTAGTTCTTTTAATAGAGATCAGAAATTACAGAAAAAGGGAAGGTATGGGGAGGGGGAGTTAGGTACATGAGGAAAGATTAATTCATTTTAGAAAATACCAGTTTTTAGAAACAGAGGAATTTATCAAGTAAATTACCTGTGATGCCATTGAGAGTAAGGGCAAAGAGATGAGAAAAATTAGGACCAGAGGTAATTGTTGTTTGAATCATTATCATAGGGTCGATCATTGAAGCTAAAGAAATGAAAGATTTTTTTTGAGAAAATATGTAGAGAAACGTATGGAAAGCAAGGAGCTAAGAATCCATCATCACCCTGAAGGATCTAGCAATAACAAATGGCATACTGGTGTAATTCTACTGAAAATCGAATGAATTTTATTCTGATTTTCTCAGGATATATACACAGCCCTTAGTGCTACATAAAATGAACATCTGTTGGTTGGCTTGATGACTGAGTGAGTGAATGTGAGGAGCTTAAAATCCATGATTCCTGGTATGCATCAGGGATGTTTTGAGGTCAAGCCCTTCCTCCACTGAATTGAGTGTTGTGAGGATTATTTATTACTCATACACTGAAGAAATGGTTAGTTAAAATGGTTCTGCCATCACATGAAGGGATTAATGAGCTCAGTTTTCAGAGGAGTCATCTGACTGTCAGTCTCGTCCAGGTACATTCACTCAGGCATTCCCAGTAGGCAGGGAGCCTAGGAAAGCACGGCACTGCGCTGTGACCTAATTTTCCCCTTGGATTCAGGTCCTGTCTCCTGGGCCTACCTTGGCCTCTCCCCTTGGCAGGTCTGCTCTCACTGACCTTTCTCCCTGGACCAACAGCTGCTGCTGACAGTCGGGCCCTGGTTACCTCTGCGAAGACAACGTGCTGTGGTCTTTTAACTTCCTACTTCTCCCCTGGAAGCTCAGGGCTGCTCACAATCGCACCCAGTATTTTAGCTCCTCCAACCTCTTCTGCCCTCCTAATGGCAGTACTAAGCATTCTAGTGTCTAGTTCTGGAGGGTTCCTGGTGAGGATGAATACATTTCATGCTAACTGGTGTCTTTCTGGAGACAAAACCTTGACTGTGATAATTATAATTATTAATTCATAATAGGTGGCAAAATGCCAAGGCATTAAATCCAGGCAATCCTGGATATGAGTCACTAGTCTTTAATGTGACAGGTGTGTGAGTTGCAATAGTTGCTCAAATTTCTTGGAAAAGCTTTCCCAAACTAAAAATCACTACAGGTAATAACTGTCTTGGAAAGTGGCTCTAAGAATAAATAATATACATAAAGAGACCTTGAACAGTACTTGACACACTGTAGGAGTCTCTTAAGATGGTATTTAGAAGACAGGCCAAAGGAAAATATGCATGTGCCATTTCTATGCTTTGCAAATCAATCTATGTGCTACGGGCTCTTAGGAAAAAGAAGATGAAAGTGGACAGACACATAATCTTTTCCCTAATTTAGGAATACAGACTCTAGGTTCTACACGGTCATAGTCTTGATTTCTATGATGTTATTTTGTAAGCTAGTGCTTCAGCATCCAGAAGAATAGTACCTTGGAGAACTAAACGAGGTAATAGATTTTCCTTAAATTGGAACAATTTTCTTCCCTCTTATTGAATCAAGAAAGCTAACTGTCAAGGATGCATAGAATGGTGCAGATAATACCCTCAGGTAACAAAACTCTATTACATTGTACTCCATTAGCCCTGAGCCAGGGGTATTTTAGAAGGAAATTTTGCTGTGTAGGCAGGGGGGATTGTAGCTAAAACTTTATACTGTGTTTTTCTAGATTTTTATACTTTCTTCCCTAGTAGCCTTGACCCAGATGGGAATATCCCAGGTTCATTTTTTCCTCTAGTAAGAATCTAGTGTTAACACTAAATGGAAGATAGTCTGTGAAGTAAACAACATTAAAGTGAACAGGGAAATATTCAGTTTCCTTTAGAAGGAATGTTTCAACTTGTCACCTTCCTACTTCCTTTTATGGAAGTCAGCGTCCCCAGTGTCTTCACCATAAATAAGCAGGCAGGTGACTTTGTGGCTGCTCTTGAGTACTAGACCAAATCTTCTTTAGAAGAAGTTTTACTCTCTGGTGACATACCAACTAGGACTTAACGGCTCTTTATATAAACTAGTGCTTGCTGTCATCAATTTTATAAAGTCAAGTATCTTTCTTATTTAATAGTCATATCCTGAAATTTAAAAAATTATATCTCTATCTTGGCCTTAGGGATATGTATTAAAATTGCTCAGTGCCAGGTAAAAATACACATCTTGTGCCGGAATTGGGAAGATTATCGTTACCTTAAATTTCTAGGAGAAAGGCTTATGCCTAAATAATCAAACCCATCCCAAGTCACATTGTTTGCTTTTATGGCACTCTAAAAGCTGACTCTCGCCTGCACTTACTACTGAGTAAGAGGTAGACTCTTTGTCTAGAAGAAATTGTGGAATTCCTGTGCTTTCTTTTTTCGTTTTCATTTTTTTGTTTGTTTTAGGCCAGCACCTTAGGCATATGGAAATTCCCAGGCTAGGGGTTGAATTGGAACTGCAGCTGCCATCTTACGCCACTGCCACAGCAACACCAGACCTAAGCCACATCTGTGACCTGCACCCCAGCTCCCAGCAACACCTGATCCTTAACCCACTGAGCAAGGTTGGGTATCAAACCTGCATCCTCATGGATAATAGTTGCGTTCATTTCCAATAGGAACTCCCCTGTGCTTTCTCAAATACAGTGGCTATTAGCTGGTAACCTGGCTAGCTTTAAATAACCTGGTGAGCTCGTACTGTTTCAAGATAAAGTAGTGGCCTACATATCACTACAAACTATTTTTAATAGTGAAATTCAGTTGCTTAAGTTTTAAGCTATATAGGGAAATTAAAAATTTTATATTAGTATTAAATCTTGAACACCAGAGCCTGAACATAAAGCTAGATGTTTTCGGTCAATTATATCATGTACCCTAAGCAGAAAGGTATTGTTGGAAGGGCTCCCAAGACCTTTGTTTGATTCTTAAATAAATAAACAGGAATTCTCGACAAAATTTTAGCCAACTGAATCCAACAACATATAAAAAAGATCATATACCACGACCAGGTGGGATTCATCCCAGGTGCACAAGGATGGTTCAACATACAAAAATCAATCAATGTCATATACCACATTAACAAAAGAAAAGTCAAAAACCACATGATCATCTCAATAGATGCAGAAAAAGTATTCGACAAAATCCAACATCCATTCGTGATCAAAACTCTTACCAAAGTGGGTAGAGAGGGAACATAACATAATAAAAGCCATTTATGACAAACACACAGCAAATATAATACTCAATGGAGAAAAGCTGAAAGCCTTCTCACTAAAATCTGGAACAAGACAAGGATGCCCACTCTCACCACTGTCATTCAACATAGTATTGAAAGTCCTAGCCTCAGCAATCAGACAGACAAAAGAAATAAAAGGCATCCGAATAGGAAGAGAAGAGGTAAAACTGTCACTTTATGCAGATGACATGATACTATATACAAAACCCTAAAGACCCAACTTGAACTTATCAACAAATTCAGCAAAGTAGCAGGATATAAGATTAACATTCAGAAATCAGTCGCATTTCTGTATGCTAACAATGAAATATTAGAAAAGGAATACAAAAATATAATACCTTTTAAAATTGCACCCCCAAAAAATCAAATACCTGGGAATAAACCTGACAAAGGAGGTTAAAGACTTATATGCTGAGAACTATAAAACATTAATCAATGAAATTAAAGAAGCTACAAAGAAATGGAAAGATATTCCATGTTCATGGGCCAGAAAAATTAATATTGTAAAAATGGCCATACTACCCAAAGCATTCTACAGATTCAGTGCAATCCCTATCAAATTACCCATGACATTCTTCACAGAACTAAAACAAACAATCCAAAAATTTATATGGAACCACAAAAGACCCAGAATTGCCAAAGCAACTCTGAGGAACAAAAACCAAGCAGGAGGCATAACTCTCCCAGACTTCAGGCAATATTACAAAGCCACAGTAATCAAGACAGTGTGGTACTGGTACCAAAACAGACATACATGCCAATGGAACAGAGTAGACAGCCCAGAAACAGACCCAGACACCTATGGTCAATTAATCTTTGACAAAGGAGGCAAGAACCTAAAATGGGAAAAAGACAGTCTTTTCAGCAAGTATTGCTGGGAAACCTGGACAGCTGCATGCAAATCAATGCAACTAGAACACAACCTCACACCATGCACAAAAATAAACTCAAAATGGCTTAAAGACTTAAATATAAGACAAGACACCATTAAACTCCTGGAAGAAAACATAGGCAAAACATTCTCTTGACATCAGCCTTACAAATGTTTTCTCAGGTCAGTCTCCCAAAGCGACAGAAATAAAAGCAAAAATAAACCAATGGGACCTAATCAAGCTGACAAGCTTTTGCACAGCAAAGGAAACCAAAATGAAACCCAAAAGACAACTTACAGAATGGGAGAAAATAGTGTCAAATGATGCAACTGACAAGGGCTTAGTCTCTAAAATATGCAAACAACTTATATAACTCAATACAAAAAAGCCAACAACCCCATTGAAAAATGGGCAAAAGACCTGGATAGACATTTCTTCAAAGAAAATATACAGATGGCCAGCAAGTACATGGAAAAGTGCTCAACATCACTGATTATTAGAGAAATGTAAATCAAAACTACCAGATGATACCACCTCACACCAGTCAGAATGGCCATCATTAATAAGTCCACAAATTTCAAATGCTGGAGGGGGTGTGGAGAAAAGGGAACCCTTCTGCACTGTTGATGGGAATGTAAGTTGGTACAACCACTATGGAAAACAGTATTGAGGTACCTTAGAAAACTATATATAGAACTACCATATGACCCAGCAATCCCACTCTTGGGCATATATCAGACAATACTTTCCTTGAAAAAGACACATGCACCCGCATGTTCATTGCAGCACTATTCATAATAGCCAAGACATGGAAACAATCTAAATGTCCATCTACAGATGATTGGATTAAGATGTGGTATTTATACACAACGGAATACTACTAAGCCAGCCATAAAAAAGAGTAAAATAATGCCATTTGCAGCAACATGGATGGAATTAGAGACCCTCATACTGAGTGAAGTAAGTCAGAAGGAGAAAGACAAATACCATATGATATCACTTATATCTGGAATCTAATATACAGCACAAATGAACCTTTCCACAGAAAAGAAAATCATGGACTTGGAAAACAGACTTGTGGTTGCCAAGGGGGAGGGAGTGGGATTGATTGGGAATTTGGGGCTAATAGATGCTTTGGAATGGATAGGCAATGAGATCCTGCTGTATAGCACTGGGAACTATGTCTATGTCTAGTCACTTATGATGGAGAATGATAATGTGAAAAAAAAGAATCTATACATGTATGTGTAACTGGGTCACCATGCTGTATGGTATAAAACTGACAGAACACTATAAACCAGCTATAATTAAAAAAATAAAAATCATTATATTAAAAAAGAAAGAAAGAAACAGGAAACAGAGGCCCAGAAAACTCACATGACTTGTTCAAGTTCATTCAGCCACTTAGTATCTGTGGACCAGAACTTATGTTTACCTCCCAGATGAGTGCTTGCTTACCGTTACAGCTCATCATGCCAAATAATGATAGTAACAACAACAACGACAACATTAAATGGAGTTTCCTTTGATCTGTATTGATATTAGAGTTCAGAACTAAATCTTCTCTGTAAAGTGAGAAATAGTTAACTGTATTTACCTGAAAAGGTAGCTTTTCATAATAAACACTACATTGTTATTATGGTTTCATTTTTTGGAGGAAAGGAAGGTGTTAGAGACTGAATTGCATCTCCCAAGAAGATATGCTGAAGCACTGATCCCAACATCTCAGAATATGATGTTATTTGGAAAAGGGCTATTGCAGATGTAATGGTTAATATAATGTCAAACCGGAGTAGAGTGTTTCCTTAATCTAAAATGACTGAGCCCTACTGAGAAGAGAAAGTCAGAAAGAATGTCGTATGAAGAGACAGAGATACACAGGGAGAAGACGGCCATAAGATAAGAATGGCAGAGGAGTTCCCGTCGTGGCGCAGTGGTTAA
>PVHT020004020.1:13670948-13722801 GCA_004024745.2 Catagonus wagneri
AAAAAAAAAAAAAAAAAAAAAAAAAAAAGATAAGAATGGCAGAGATTCCAGTGACACGTCTACAAGCCAGGGAACACGAAACACTGCCGCCCACTACCAGAAGCCCCCGAAAAGGCAAGGAAATACTTTCCTTTGTAGACTTCAGAAGAAACATGGCCTTGCTGTAATTTTGTGGTCTTCAGAACTGTGAAGCAAATAAATTTTGGTCAAGTATTCTGGCTTGTGGTACTTTGTTTTTGTTTCTGGGGGACCACACCTGTGATAGGAAGAAATTCCCAGGCCAGGGATCGAACCCATACCGCAGCAGTGACCTGAGCCACAGCAGTGACAATGTGTGATCCTTAACCTGCTAAGCCACCAGGGAATTCCTGTGGTACTTTGTTAAGGCAGCTATAGGAAATGAAAACAGGGGCTATGTAAAGGGGCAATCTATTTTGTTTTTTTTTAAATCAGTCTGCTCAAGGTATTCATAACAGCTCCCCAGCCTGAGGTACATGTCTACTGCTTTCCTTCACAGCCTGTGCTCCTATGGCTTTTTCTTCACAAGGGTTTTTTTTGGAGTTGGCTTTCTAAATGGGAAGAAGAATAGTGAAGGGGAGGGATCATTTTCTCCTCTGCTTTTGTAATTTTGGAAGATAGCTATGCTCACCACTATACCACCAACGCTGCTTTTGTAATTTTGGAGTTGGCAATTTGGAGAAGAATGCATGTGTGATTTTGTTGTTGTAGGTTCTGGCTATGCTTTTATAGGCTGCCAGCATACTGTTTGTTTGCATGATGCATGTGCTGTATTATAGTTTCCTATTATTTTCTATTATTTGAATACATCTTAAGTACTATTTTTGGGGATTCAGATCCATCAAGATGACAAGATTATAAAAGTGGGCCTTGCACTAGAAAGTGGAAATACTGATTTTCTTAAACAGAAACTATAGACTATACATTTTTAAAATATAAATGCTAAAAACCATTTCTAAACAACTTTACTGCTTTTTGGCTCTGTATAATGACATTATTTGTCTAAGCTGGTATCTGCGAAGCTGGTCTGAAAAAAAAATTCTTTTCCTTCTATGTTTACCTTGGTGCTGTTCGATAAAGATAGTGGTTCTCTTTCCAATTAGGCATGTGCTTTTGGATTTTTAAACTACTAGCTGTCTTAGATTTGAGGTGATCTGTCCATAGTCATGAATTTACCACATCTCCTGGTTATTTTCTCCCAATTTTCTTCTTCAAAAGATGACAGACTTATTATACTTCTCAAAAGTCAAAATAAATTTTGTTATCAATAAATTTTTTTCTCATGAATTGAAAAATGTCTCTCCCCTCTGTATTGATTTGATATTAAGAAAAGGCAAAATATTTCATCATTCAGTCATGGGAGTTTTGAGAAATACTGATTATTGGTATAGGAATTCTGAAGTTTCAATAATTGCCACCATCTCAGCAGTTACCAAGGTCTATCTCAAAAACATCAAACTGTAAATTATACTTTGTGATTTAAAATGGCATGATTAGTTTTTCACTTATTAAGTGCACCAAATTCTCAGCTCATTTATAGATTGAGATTCATGAAAACAAAATTGCTTATTGTTTTCATTTCATACTTTTGTTTGGTGTGCTGCAGTTCCCTCAAACTTTTGCCGTACTTACACATCATCAGGGGATTGTGTAAGCAGGTGTTTTGGGTCAATATTCTGGGATAGATCTTGATATTCTCTTCTAATGAGCTCCCAGGTGATGCTGTTGCTCCTGTTTTGAACAACACTTGAATAGCAAGAATACAATGACCTCTTTCTCCATTCTTCTGAAAAGAGAACTATTTCTATTGGGAAAGCAATTCTATGTAGCATTAAACATGACCCAGGTATTGGCCAATCAGAATCTTCCCTGACAAGTGATTTGGGAACTGGAGATAGCATTTCTTTTTTGAGCTGTGAAAGCTAAAGTCATTTTTCTTGACCCATCTAACACGAAAGAATAAAGATGATAGGAAAAAATACTGCTGATAGGGTAAGGGAACAGAGATGCCAGACCAGTGTGTCCCCAGACCATTTTTTGGTTTTCTGAATCCCAATGTGCTTAAAATAGTTGTTCCCCAGAATTATTATTTAATACATTTTACTTAAGCTAGTCTGAGTTCCTCTGTTAAAATCAAAAGTCCTGATAAATATACCAAGCTAGGCTAGTCAATAAATTATCATTAATAACAAGTGGAGGTCGATGGGTATAGGTGATGTAATGCAAAAGCTGATCCAGATAACTGTCACTTTTGTATAACTTTTGACATGCACCGAACTCAGTCTAAAAGTATTCAGGTGCAAATTTAGAAGTAATATGGCTAATTTCCGATGTTTTAAAAATTGACATAGAGCATTATTTCTCTACCTAAGTATGTATTATGATCTCGTACCTTCAGTGATGACTTTGGATAGCTCTTACCCACTTTGTAGTTTTAAAAAAATAGTAAATTTCACGTATCTTGTTAAAGACTACATCTTACATCATAGAACCCAGAACCTAGGTCTGTCCTTGTCATGCTTTAACTCCTCTTCCTCTGTAGTCTTTTTATTTTCTTACTGTATTAAGGACATTGTGTAGATTGCTGACTCTTAATTATAACAAAGATGAGTGTATTTCTATAAAATTGATTAGAAATGTATCTGTCTGTCTTTAAAAAACTGTATATATATATGTATATATATGTATATGAGAATCAGGGAGAATCATATAGTAAGGCACATAAACAGCACATCTGTCAATGTATAAACACTGAAAGTGAACTTCTAAATGATTCCAAAGCTACTTCTTGTTCCAAATCACTATAAAACTCATTCTTTGAGAAAAAGTTTTAAAATTGAGAAAAATTGTTTTAAGATTAGAATAATTAACATAAATTTATGTGTTCTTGAAATACAAGAAACTTGGACACATCACAGTAAGAAAGTTAAACTGCACCTGGTTGGTTCATAATATATGATGGAATTTTAAGTATCCAACTTTTTTTTTTTTTTGCTTTTATTTTTTTAGGGCCACACCCGAGGCATATGCAAGTTCCCAGGCTAGGGACCAACTTGGAGCTACACCTGCTGGCCAACGCCACAGCCATAGCCACAGCCACAGCCACAGCAGATCCGAGCCATGTCTGCAACCTACATCAGACCTCATGGCAAAGCTGGATCCTTAACCCACTGAGTGAGGCCAGGGATCAAACCCATATCCTCACGGATCCTCATCGGGTTTGTTAACCACTGAGCCACGAAGGAAACTCTGATGTATCCAACTTAAAAGTTTTAGAAAAAAGAATCCATAATTTAATGAGTTATTAAGTAAAACAATGGTCATTTGTATTAAAAATTCCTTTAAGGCTTCAGTAATTTCCTTTAGTAGAGATCTAGGAACAATTCTTACCCAGAATGGCTTAAAAGAGTTTAACTGTAGTCTTGAGAGCTTGTTTGGAGGTTCTAGCAGGTGAGCGCTGCTACTCTTATACCCTTGACCGAAGAACGGTCCTCTGGTAGTCCTCTTCGACCAAGTGTGCAGCTTCGGGAGGGACGCACATGGAGCGGTGAGAGACTAAGGGGACACCTGCCAAGCCAGCCAGATCAGCCGAATCAACCCTGGCGATCAATAGGGTGACAATGTCGCAGCCAGATCACCCTGACATCCTTAACTGTAGTCTTAATAGTGTTCACATATATGGTGAGTTACTGACGTGGCCAGGATTAAACAAATTTCCAAACAGTTTTTACAAAAAAGAAAAAAACGAAACACTTTTATTTTCCACAAGGAAGAGCAATAGGAAAAATTAAATCATTTCCCACATATTGTTTTCTTAAAACAGCCTACAAGGACATATTCAGCACCAAATAAAAAAGAAGAAAAGGAGAGAGAAATTACAAACAGCCATAGAATATAATCTATAAAGCAAACATTTAATATTGCACTTTGTTTTGCTAACATTTTGGATTTTACTTTTCCTAATTGAAAAATCAGGAATCTAGCTTGAATACTGGAATACACCTGTGAACCTCACATCTTACATCAAGAATTGACCAATATTTAGAAAGGAGTAATGCCTCAAAGTAAGAAAGTAAAGGAATATTTTAATGGGGAAAATAAAACTTTGATAAAGTTTTATATATTTAAAATTCCATCACATTTTGTGACCCAGTGCCAATTATCAGAATACTGGTCATTCTTTCCTCATGTGTTATTTGTAAGAGTATATGGTGATAAGTATTCCAATGCTATGCATGTCAACAATTGTTCCCTAGTCAGTTAGACATAAGAAGAGAGAAAAGAAAAGGGATTTTTGGACAATACCCCCCCCAACAAAAATAAAACCACCAAATGCCCTTTATGCCAAATATTCCATTAGCATCTTTTGAGGGGGACATTCACAAAATGATTCAACACCAATAAAAAAATATTTCACCCCCATTTCCTTATTATCTAGTATTAGTTTGCTACGGGAGCCCAAACCCTTTAACCGAATCACTTAAAACGCGATTCATTTTTACGTGGGCTTTCTTCACCCTGTCAGCATTTTTCAAACATGAATTGTCTTCCATGTTTTCTTAAAGGCCACTTATGGAAAAGCCTATTTGTTTTGTATGAAGCTTTAAGACAGTATTTAACCAGGTCAAGCACCAAGCCAGAGTTACTATTATTTTTCAGTCACTTTATTAACTATGGGTTTAAATGGCAGGATAGATGTTAACACCCATTCACGCATATGTTGCAACATCAGAGATGCTGATTTCCACTAAAAAATATCAGAGCTGAATTCCTTCTAAAATAAGCAGTACACTTGATACCTTGGAAAATGCAGTTTTAAGTGTCATCATGAATGCTGGTATATTTGTTATGAACCAACTGTAAATTACCTTTAATATAAGCTAAAATTTACTGATGCTGTTCGTTCTTCATATCTATCTATACTCAAAGTGAACGATTTCTTATGTTTAGCGAAATCTTTAGGTAATGGAAAATATTTTGATTAAAAAAACCCCCACAAAAATATAAAAGTTTCTATTCCAGCACATACTCTAGTATTTGTAATTTTGGAAGTTATACCCTTTTAGAATAAACTTGGGTTTTCAAGCTCTGTCAAACTGGAGCAGGATAGGTAATGTATAAATTGAACTCTCTAATCATAGACTGAACATGTAGATATTCCTGCTCATGAAAATACTCTGCACCAGCAAAAATGATTTCCAACATATGTGTTTTGGAGGAAATTAAGTAACTCTGTATAAAAATAAATGCACTTTCTCCTCCTCTCCAGTGACTGGAAAACTTCTATACTTTTAAAATAATAATAAAAATAACAACAATTTTTAAGAGCAACAGCCCTTAACTCTTTGCTGGTGCCTGCCATACTGCCTTTACTCCATTCTAAGCTCTGCTAGTTTCTTCTTATATGTAATGATAAAAAGGGAATGCGGGTGGGTTATCACTTTTGTGTATGTCCCTCTTCCAAATTTCCCTCTCCAAAAAGCCAACCAACCAAACAAACGAACAAAAAACTATAACTCAACAGTGCAACAAAACACAAATAGCATTCCAACAGTTTGGCAAGTGATGCGTTCACCTGAGATTAAGTGATTTTAGGCAGTCAGTAACAAAATGCTGCTTTGCTGTAAGAGTAGAGAAGCAACAAATTCTTTAAAGAAACCAAGAAGGTATACAATCTTGACCAAGTCTCTTATTACTTCCTCCTCTTATTTCTCTTCCCACATAACTGTTGCATATCTACTACAGTAGGCTGCAAAACATACAGCAAGAAGGATTGGCTTGAAGGCATTTGATGTTTGTAAATAAATCCACTATAGGATCCAAGCTGAAGAGGTGATACATGGTCAGCCTAGTAGGACAATTCTGAGCATGTGCATACGCAGGTAAAGTCCAGGCTATATTAAATTAAAAAAAAAAGTCAGTGCGTTTTTCTCATGTTAAAGTTTTTTTCAAAGCTTTCTTTTGTTCCTTGTTGTGCTCACCACAAACAAGTTTTAAAAGAGTATCAAGAGTCTGGCATAAATGGAAAAAAAAAAAAGCTGTAGTGACATCGAACCGCACAATGTAAGCATTGAGCATGTGCAAATTTTCAAATCAAAAGAAGGAAATCATCCCTCTTTACAACATGGTGTCTTGACACGTATGACCATAGGCTAAGAAGACTGCTCTTAGTATGTGCCAGTTTTAAAGGAGAAAAGCTTAGATCTTCAAGCATGTTGGAGCAGTCCCAGAATGTTGCTGGAGGCTTCTAAAGTGATCACTGGTTGTTTCATGTATTCGCCATTTTTCTGGGCAAAAGCAATTCCACTTCCTCTGAAAACATGTCTCCAAGATACCTTCTCTGTCCTCAGCCGGGAAGGGAAGAGATACAGTTTGGAACCCACATCAACTTGATTTAACCAAGTATTCCTTCAACGAGAGGGGCAGGACGGTCTATCATCTGCTGACTGATCAGGATTTGGATCAATCTAGGAATAAAAGAGTAAAAAAAAAAAAATCCACAAAGTTAATTAATAAAGGTTCAGTAAGGATGTAGCAAATAGATTACTATTTTGAGTACTAGCTGAGAAATATAACCCAGAAAGAACATAAAGAGTTTGTATGGGAAGAAAGGGTACTAATTATATATATAAAGTGCCTGCTATTTAATCACTAGATTATAATACAATTTATAAAGGTTTGCTTAGTTTTCTTTCACAAAAGTGAAAGAAAACTAACACTTTTATCAGAGAATAGAGTTTTACCCAGCACTTAAAGTACTTAAGACTCATATACACAGTGGCAAACATTTTCATGGCAATGATTTTCTTCTGTAAAGTATCCATTTCATTCTGCTACAAAAAGTCAACTCATTCTTCCCTAGGCTTTGGGAAGAATGTAGTTGTGTGAACAGTGTTCTTGGTGCTCATATGAGGTAATAACTCATGGGTGTGATGAGAAGGCACTGGGATACAATGTGTATCAAGAAATAAGAATGTTGAACCCCAAATGCTCTAGTAGCTTCTCACCTTCTTTCTGTAGTGACTTTCATACGTACACTTAATGAAAGTGCATATATTTAAGTTGCTTCTTAAGCACAAAGAGAAGGGGCACAGGAATGCAAATTGTTAGGATTAATACGTTTCTTTTACTGAAAGATCTTTTGAAAAATACCCATTTGTTTGCATTTTAAATGTGGGACAATCCAAAGTACCTCAGAAAGTTTAGGTAAAACACATTTTTGAGGGAAAAAAGCCAAATAACTTTTCTTTTTTAATGACTATCCTTTAAAAAAAAACAACAAAATTCAAAATAGCTTTAATACAATCTAGAACTTTTCCCTCCATGTGGCGAGATGTAATTAAATTAATAATTTAACTAAATAATTAAATCACACCCTGAACCAATTTAGGGTTTTAAGTTTTAAATTCTCTTAATTATCTTTAGTTCATTTTAAAAGAATGCTATAGAATTTTATGACAAATTGCTTAAAAATGGATACTTTAGATTGCCAGTCTTTTAAAACGCAGGACAGCTACGAAGCCTCAGATCAAATCACAAACGAAGGACTTAATAATAAGCAAGACAGAAGTGTCAGAATAAAAATGTAGTAATAGTATTTCTAACGAGTGGGAGAACATTTTTAGCTGATGAAAAATTTTATGAATTGAAATGTTGGGATAGAAAAATTATATCCAATCAAGAATTTGTAAGAACACAACCGATTCTGAATATCCTATAATCAGTGAATATAGTGGATTTCATATTAACCACATCCAAAGGAAAACTGACTTTTAGTCACAGTATTAATGACAAAAAAATAAAAAATAAAAGCAATTTGCTGAAAAGTAAAACAATCCTTTTATGTCTTACTGGGAATAATAATTAATTGTAAAAGAGCTGTTTAAACTACCTACGGTAACCAAAAATAAATAGCTGATTCTAGTGACTGACATAATTACCTGGTATTGTACTGGTATCAAAGCCACTCTAAAGTCCCTCACAGCATGTATTATGTATGTGTGTGTGTGTATTCTGAAGTATCCTGAAATTGCCAGATTTCTTCCTACCTCTTTTTCTTTGCATGTATCTTTCTTCCTGTATTGAACATCCTATATTTTGAGGGCTACTTGTTCTTCAGGAATCAGTTTAATAACCACCTTCTTAGGGAAGTGCCTTCTGATTCTCAAAACCCAGTAAGCTACTCCTCAATCAACTGTGCATCCTATCACAATGTTATGTAATATTTTCCTTATTAAGTTTGTTTTTCTCACCAGTCTATAGGCTTCTCCCAAGTAAGGGCCGTGTTTTATTCATGTAAATGCTTAGTTACTTGAGAGGAATAAAAATAATCTAACAGTGTAGGAATGCTGTTTAATATGTTATTCTCCGTTATGACTGAGAATGTTAAAATATGAACATTAAATTGGAAAAGAATGATGAAAAAGATAAATTCTGACTTTATAACCAGTGACTGCAAAATACCAGTTCTATTATTACTTTAAAACACGAATTATTCCTTTAACTGGCATTTTGTAAGCATGAGGTTATTAGATCATTATCTTTATTTCCCTATTAATGTAAGAGACCAGTCCTAGCTCTGGATCAAACTTAGTAAATATTGACAGTGCTAATCAACTTTTAATCTGCTCTAAATTGTTTGTTTTTCTCTTATCATGATAATCAAAACTTAACTGTATCTTTAAAAAGTCTATAGTAGTGTTTCCAAAAAGAGCCAGACAATTTTTTTACTTGAGAATTTGATGCTTACCTCTGAATAAAGAGGTGGAGGCAAGAACCGAAACTCCTGGATATATGCAAACAGTGGTCCTTGAAGTGCTCTCTCAAAGTCATCACAAGCACTCACTGGTGCGAGATTGTTCCGTCTTTGTTCCTCTGTTACCACTTCTGCATAGCTGGGTGGTGCTGAAGGAAAAAGATACACGCAATTCGAACAGCACGTTCTTATGCATGTCAAAATACACAGAATAGTAGGTATTAAAAAGGAATGTCAAAGTAAAATAATAATAATTTGTTCTGTCCTCAAAACTAGGGAGATATACATTTTAACCCTAACATTAAGGATACATCTACTCTCTTCAAGTACAGACAAAATTTATCAAATCATAAAATAACAGAAGCAAAACTGTGTTCTTAAAAATAAAACATTAAGCTTAGTTATGCATAAGCAACCTACCTTCAGGTCTTTCCGGTAGGGATAAACCAAGCCAGTTGATATTCATGCTACACTGACTGCTTACACTTGAGGTTCTGCTACCAAATGGATGTAGAGGAATGGTACCAATGACAAGAGGCAAATTAAGAAATAAATCCATAGCTCCAGGAATATCCACATATACCTACACAATTAAAAAAAAAAAAAAAAGGTGGTATTAGGCCTAGAATGACAAATACTGTTTCCCTTATAAAAACTAATAACTCAATCTAAGGTTATTTCAGGCCCTCATTTGCTTCATTTTTTGTCATATACATATAAAAGAAAAAACTTTCTCTATTACATACACTATTAATGGTGTATTTACCTAAGGTAAAATTAGTAATTATAATCCAAACTATATAAATATTTATATGCAACTATATGTATCATGTGCAGAATTAAAAAAAAAATCAAATCCTGGATACAAGACAAAATGATATCCTTATGTTTAAAGACTTAAAAAAAATCCAAACCCTTAAATCTATACATACCATTAGTGAATATTCCACACGGATTATACTACAGTCGAGGATAGAGGGAGAAACTGGTGGAATTTTCAGCAACTTGCCATTCCATGTCTCTGTCTTTCCAGATGATAAAGATTCCCCACGCAAATTAGCCACGAGCTGTTTAACTTCCTTCATTTTCCCTTTGGCATAGAAGGCCTGTGTTTGGTAGATGGCTGCCTTTGGCACCACCATTCGGGAAGAGCAGTTTTCAATCTCAGCAAATATCTGAATTGATTCACCTAGAGGAAAAAAATATATATATCCACTGTTAAAAACAAACTAGCCCCTAAACAAATGCAGATTCTTAGGCTAAAGTCTGAAAGTTCAATGAACTACATGGATAAAATGCTGTCCTAAGAGTGGCAAGTAACTTACAGAGTCATAAAGATAAACTACTCATTTACAATAGCTCCTTAAATAAGACTGCATTCCAATTTGTAAAAGGAAAGTGGATAAGCACAATTTATGATATTTTACCAAAGAATACCATATCATTTTTGCACTGAGTATAAATAATGCAAATTTATATACAAAAGCTAAGTGAAGAAAGATCACTTTTGTGGGAATCCACCTCATACATACCTGGCGTATAGCCCTTCCTTTCGATTTTGGCACTTAAGGATATTGGGCCTGAGGTACAGAACCAGCAACAGAGAGTCTTTTCTTTTGTGCCTGCTTGGGGTGACTGTAAAAAATAGATTTAGAGAAAAAGATCAACATAAGAATTGAGACAGCCAGAGAATGTTTTAAACTACAATCCTAAATCCTTAGAGAATTTAACATTATAAGCAGTGTTGCTTTTTACCCCCATATCCAAATACACTTTTTCACTAACCAACGTCTTCTGCTTAAACTGGTATTTTTGTCTTTACAGAACTTTCCATTGAATTAAAGAAAAAAGGATACAGGGTTTAACACCATTTTATTTTATAAACATAGTTTTAGCCCACACTATTTACGTATATAGTAATTAAAAATCAACCAAGACAAACAAAAAAACCCTTTCCACATTCCATTTAAACTGCCTTAAAAAGAAAAAAAAAAGGCAGCTTGGAAAGCAACTTTTGATTAGGATCCCAAATGATAACATCTTTCTTTGAAAATGTAAAACTCAATATGTAAAAAAAGAAAACTAACTTTTTATGACTTACTTGCTTAAAGATGTTATTATTTGTTTAAATCAAATGAAGTTTTTGAAGTCAAATTGAATCTTATGACAAAATTCAATTTAAAAAGAATTAAGATTTTTCATGAAAATATTAATCTCCCCATCATTTGACAACTATCCCTATATTGGAATAATGCAATACAATACAAATTTTAGATTATGATATTTTGAAGTTAGATGATATTGTTATTATAATTGGTACTACTGTTCCCTTTTCCACTAAAATTATCCAGGGAACAGATCTATTTTTTTTGTGTCTATTGTTATCTTCTGAGTAAGATATATTTCCAAATACTGGCCTTATTTTAAACATTCACTTCAAGTTATTACTCTATCAAAAAATATGAGCATATTCTGCATTCGTGTGCTCTTGACCTTTTTGAAAATAGTATTTATGGAATTTAAAAAGAGCTACTATTTTAAAATTATAAAGAATGCATAGTTTAGATAATTATTCTTTAGTATTTTTATGCCAAAAACAAAAAATGTAGAATTTTGTCAATTCTTACCAGTAATGAAGGAGTGTTGATATCTATATGCTCAAAGACAGTAAATTCCTTCTTTAATTTTACTGGTAGAAGCCAAGGCCTGTGCAATTCGGCTTTCACCCAATAGCGCACACTGCCATGTCGGCCTTCGAATGAGGTAGCAAGTGGTCTGTGCAGAATATAAAGGTCAATATATTAATCTTACACTTCTTTTTAATAATTAAACAGTAGGTCAGCATAGAAGTGTTAATATATTGTACTGTTTATATATTAATGAGGTATCAAAGGCATCATATAAAAAATTTTCCAAAGGGATAAAAGTCACTGGGGGGAAAAAAAACCTTGTTTCCAAATAAAAATAGATAATTGTTAAATATTACAGAAAATTTGCTTGAAAAAGCCAGTAGTATACAATCTCTTTAACTTAAGAGAAGGCTACTTTTAATGCTGGTGGCAAAATTACAAAAGCCTGAAAATGAACAATTCTTGAATAAGTCATGATTTTAGTTTAAAAATGAAGTTAAGAATAGTTTCACTATTTCTATTGAGAAATTCTAGACACTGGTTAAACATTCAGACCAAATTCCCTATAGGGCTCCACTTTTCATTAGCTATGAATTACCATTAGTTTTTAATAGCAACTAATTAAGAAGGCCTAGAAAAGGGCTGGAATAGTCATTTGTTTCAAAAAATTTTCACATTTCATTCTAAAATACTGCTTTAACATTTCCCACTTATGTTCTAATGCTTTTTGGTCATGTTTTTCTAACTATACTATAGACTTAAAGAGAAAAGGAATCTTTTCTCTTGACCTGCATCGAGAATCAGAATCTTTTTTCAACTCGCCCAGATTTTATTACTTGTGGGAGATTTTAATAAATCTAATCTTTTTCATAATTTCATTAGAAAAAGTCCAAGGTTCAGTTATTTACAAGGTAGAGTGCTAGCTTTTTATGAAGAGTAATGGTGTTTTTACTTAGTTTTTTTTTGTTTTCATTTTAGACTCCTGCATTAACTTGTGTAGCACAGAGAAATAAAACGTAGGATCTATTCTAGTCTTCTATGGTTTATTTTAAAAGGTTTTGATTTATTGATAGAATTTTTTAAAAAACTTATTAAATTACCTCCATCTGTTGAAAATATTCAGGCCCAATTATATTAGTCTTATTGTATCCAGACTTAAAATATTTCTCTCAAAAAGTAATTAGGGCATTATATTAAAAATGTTCTCAAGCAATATGATTAACACCCTGTAAAATACCCTTTATGAGCTCTATCCACATATAGCAAGTACTAGAATTAAAACTATAGAATTATTTACATTTGGCACTAGATAAGTTCTAATGTAATGTTAAGTTTATCCTTCAGAACAATCAGTACCAAATATGCCACTTTGCATGTTTTGATATGTTAAGGCATTATTTAAAAATTGCTTTTTGTGTAATTTCCTCATTTCTTACTAAGAACGTACCACTTTCCTTCTTCCTAAAGATTCCAAGCCTTATATTAAGGTACCTCTGATGGATGCCTCCTTCTAAGTCCAGATTATAATATCTCTTGTAACCTTCTCCATAGCTCTTTGCACAGAAGCTAATGAATTCTTATCAAAAAACCCTATTACTTCTAAAGTTAAGAAATTCCTAATTATTCTGACCTTCTTACCATACTGGTGTTGGTTAGCATAAGTAGAAAAGATAGAGCACTGAATTTTTATAAACTATTAAATGAGAAACTTGATATGTTCTACTTTTCTGCTAACACTGATGATTTAAGTATTAAGCACATACTATTTGACCAGCACTTTTCAATTAACTCACTTTAAATAAACTACTACTCAAGTTTTAAAAATCTTATAAATCTTGAGATGGAGTACTTTAAAACTGAGCTTTGTTTTCTGTAATTTTGCCACACTGGATTAAAAAAATAGCTCCTTTTTTGAGTATATTGAGTATAATCCACACTGGATTTAAAAAAAGCTCCTTTTTTGAGTATAAGATTCAGTAATGAAAAGGGTTTTTTTTTAAAAAAACGAAATATTTAAATTTAGAACAATTTTATTTTAAAAGAATGTATGTTTATGAAAAATGCCTGTTATAAAATACTTACGTCTGTGGAAGCTCGAAGCTGAATGCATATTCATGCCTTCCTGAATGAATAGTGTTGAAGCCTTCTTCGGAATTATCATCATCTAAAACAAACATAAAAAGAAAAAAACTTGTTAATAAGTCTTCACTCTTTTAATTTTAAAGATGCTCATAATAATTAAAGCCACAAACTTTGGAGTCTGAGAGATCTGAGTTCTAATTCCAACTTCATCACTTCCTCTGAGTAAAATACAAGTCCTGTCTTCAGTTGCTTCATCTGTAGAATGGGGATAATTAATACTTAAACCCCATAGGTGGCTTTTTAATTAACTGTAAAGCACCTACATCTAACACAGTACAGACTCAACAAGATTCAGATCGCCAACCTCACACTAAAAGTTTACCTTTGTCTTCAACCAATTTATCCTATTAAGACTATATATAAAGTGAAAGCTGTTTATGTAAAGCTTTTAAAATGTTTTGATACAGACGATGTGAACGTTCAAACTCCAAAACCATTACAAAACTCTGTCAAATAAGTTTTGTAATAAAAAAGGAAGAGTGATTTTAATGAGTTTCATAGCTAAAAATAAAAATTCTTACTGAACCTAAAATTATGACAACTTCAGTCTGTCCTACAACAGCTAAAAATTCGCATATATATACAAAACATACCTTAGCTTTAAAAAGGTCCCTGCTTATGGGAAAAACAGTCACATATCCTTGAAAAATAAAGACTAATGTTTCCAATCGCTAGAAAAAAAATGGGATGGTTTCATTTTACAGCCAATTTCTTTTGGTCAAATGGGTTATTTTAAAATGTATCCAAAATAAATAGAACGAAATGTAGGAGGGGGTTTTGGATCCCTAAAACGATCTTTTAAACCGTTCTGACTAGATGATTTCATTACATAAACGTCTTACAAATACGTGTAGTTTTCTCGGTGTAGAAACCTTTATCATTATCTATGTGAGTAGAAGAAATGGTATTATCACATAACTTCCCTTCAAAGTACTGCATACACAGAAAAAACGTGATGTTTCCCTCCCATCAAAGGAGAAAAGAAAAACGCCTAGATGTGGATACTTTTATTCAAAAACCAGGACAACTGGCTTCTACCTCAGTGATACTTCCCTCACCCCTTGTGCAAATCCTCTCTATAGGATTTCAGCACCGAAAACCGGCTGAGCTGGGGGCCATTTAAAACTGCTCCCTCGAAGGCGCCCAAAGTTTGCCTTCCTCTCCTTTTCTTCCCTTCTCGCTCCCTTTTTGTGCCAGCTCAGCAGTCTCATTGAGAAGAGCCCCGGCGGCCGCGCCGTGGTAAACAAGTGCCGGGCTGTCAATCAAGAACTAGACCGGAGCAGGAGAGGACCGGCCTAAACCGGCGCGAGCAGATCCCAGCCGGCCCGCCCGCGCGCCGCCGCCGCCCGCGCGCCCCGCTATACATACAGCCTATGTCGCGCGGCGCTCGCACTCGTGGCCGCGCAACCTAGCCTGCTGTTGGGGGGCGGGGCGAGCGCGCCGCGGCGCTTCCGCTTTACACGCCCCAGCCGGTGACCGGTTCGATCTGGCTCGGGCCACCCTGACACCTTTGCAGTCGCAACGAGGGAAACTGGGGCGGCGGCGAAGGTGGGGGGGGGGGACCAAAAGCCCCAGGAGACAATGGGGAGAGGGTGGGGAATAGTGGCCGAAACCCCAATCACCGCCGCTTTCAATGTTAGTGTCACTTTCGCATCTCCTCCCGGCCAGCCTTTGCTACCTCTCCCTTCAGGTCAAATCAAGGTAGCCAGTCTGCGGACTGCCTAGGTGGGAAAGTCGCTTTGTTTCAGCTAGGAGAAAGACAAGCGTTCACAGAAGCTATCTGACAACTTCCACCCAAAACACTAAAAAAACAGTATTCTGCTGGCTTAACTTCCTCGTGTATAAATTGTCAGCTAAAAAGTTGCACCCCGGGCCCTTGGGCACCTATAAGGCCAGCGAAAGCGTTTCTCCTCCACTCTTTCAAAACCTTAAGTAATTACTTTAGGGGCTGCAGTAGAGGCTCAAGTGAGGAGTGACAGAACGGTATGTGACAGGAACCACGGGCGCCTCCAGAAATCCGCGACAGGGACTCGAGAACGGGAGGGGGCGGCCGCTCAGGAGGGACCTTTACCGGCGCACGCCGGTTCCAGGCCTCGCCCCAGCCGGGAGCCCACTCTCCCCCCGCGCCGGCACCCAATCCAATCAGAGCCTGGCATCGCCTTAGCAACAGGCTAACAAACCCGGCTCCACCTATCGCTGGCCGCCAGGGGCGGGGTCTCAGGTTTCAGGCTAGTTTGAGAGGTCCCAGTTTTAAGTCATTGAAACTATTCCAGGCTAAAGGCTCTCCATGCTTTGCAGGGGTTGAGGGGCATCTCGTGGAGTTCAGGACAGTTTTCTTTACTATGAAATCTTGGCACAAGTAATGAAATTGTGTTTGTCCCCATAAATCGTTATTCTACTTTTGCCCCACTGCAAACCTCAGCTCCTTAAAAACCTTTGTTTTTTTCTCACCCATTTTATAAAAAGCTGCTAGTCCAAAAAGGTTCAAATAAAACTCGTGTGTGGGCTGTTCAATAAACACCAGGACTGTCATTAAGCAGCTCCATTTTCTAATCAGTGTCACTAGTTCGAGAGATTAACTAGAAATTATTTCAGGATGCAAATGACCTATATGTAACCGAAAACCTAACAAAATAGATTTCATATTAATATTTTTCAAAATAATGCATTAAGATGCGGTAACCCAAAGCACTCCATTTCTGCACTTGCCTTAGTTCAATTAGCACTTCCTCTTGGATGGTTATTTTTTAATATAAAAAAGGACGTAAAAATGTACTCTACTCTTTGAAAAATGGCCAACATTCGAACTAAATATTGCATTAAAAAGGAGAAGCACAAAATTACATAACCAGTTTTAACATTATATTCTTCTTGGGCTAGGAATTAAGTCATCTCCACCACCTGACGCGTGTAACCAATCTGCTGAGAGCAGAACAAGCGCCCCTCCTCACCACCCCCTAGAACTGGTCCGAAACAGGATTGAACCGCTTCTAACAAAGGGTGGAAACTTAGAAAAACAAGCTTAGAGTCTCCTATATTTCCACAATGTAACCACTTAAACAATAGATTGGAAATCTCAGGACCCCTTCTCCCTCTGACAACCCTTATCTCCCTTTTATAACCAAATATCAAATCCAATAAGCCGAATACTTTTCAATTCCTTTTGACTGGCATAGGTTTCATTGAATGCATGTTCCAAAGTTAGGCATGATGCTCGGAAAAGAAAATTTCTGACTTTAAATGGCTTCTAAAACCGATTTGAAACATACTATAATGATTGGTACTGTCCTTTAAAACAGACAGTGCTTGATGTAAATTTCTAAAGGAACTGTAGAGAATAGGGAAAAAACACGTGGGGTGTTGATACCATATGTCAAAATAAGCCACAGAAATCCTTTATCAAAGAACAACAATCAGTTCTCTAAAGTCTCTGAGTGTCAGTATTAAAAATGAAATACACCTATTAACCCACTTAAAATGTTATTCCATTTCTTCACTGAGGCTTAATTTTTAAGATCTAAGGTTCCACAGTACAAGGAAAAATCTAATATTGACTGCAGCTTTTAGCAATTCATTTGAAAACGTATCAGTAAAATTACCGCATCGGATTTAAGCAGAATTTATAAGGTGGAAATGGACTGTAAGTGCGTATGGCACAGACCAAGTCGGGTATAGAGGTAGCTGAATAAGTGCAGCTTGCAGTCACTATGCAGATGTCTGCGTGCATTACGGCTTAACACGATGAAAGTCAAGGAGAATTCAAATCTTGGTTAACTTTGCTAACATTTATCAAACTGCTATATGTTATGCTAGAAATAGGATTACATTAATTCAGAAAAATTGAAAAGGTTCTTTCCCAAAGAAAACAGGTCTAATAATTTCAATGTAAAAACTTACCTCTTTCGTGCCCAATTAAGATGTCTTTATGATTGAAATATTCTACTTCTTCAGTGTAATTCTGTGTATAGGCAGTATTGGAGCCGGCGTTTCTCGATTCCGTCCAGCGTACTTTCGCATGTCCTCTTGCATGAATTTTAAGAGATTTTACTCTGATTTCCCCAGTAACTTCTAAATTCACCCTTCCTGAGACTGTATCCCCACTGGAATACACAGGGACATTGCTGTCATTAAGACAGTCAAAGCTTATTGTCAAACTCTTTACCTTTCCCAGCACCATGTTTGTAACAAAATCTATAAAAAATATAATGTAAGACAAAAAAAGTCAAGATCACATATAAAATGTGATCTTCACCTAACACTGATCGTTGTCTTTGCCGTGCAAAAAGCTTGCAGGCAGGATCAGTGATTCTTTACAAATAGTTCATTGAGATTTCTTAAAAAGTCAAGGCAGCAGAGAGGCTGCGGCTCCGCGCTCCTGCTAGTCTCAGTGGTCTCCTTACAAAGACGGGCGGCTGGATGCTGCCAGCTCACTTTAAGAGCAGCTTTGTGAAAAACAACCCCAGTGCGCATGCGCACGCCGCGGCTGCTGTCGCCCTCCCTGCGCGCCCCCTCCCGCGCCGGGCTCGCTCCCTGGCTCGCTCGCTCGCGGGTACAGTAGGTGTACAACCAGGGAAAGACAGCAGTGGGGCTGCTGGGAGGCTGAACCTGACTTCTCTTCATTGTGGGTTCCTATTGGTAGGCATGCTACCGTAAACTCTCGACGTGCTATGTGGAGCCCCTTACCGAGCACACTTCAGCAGAAAGATAATGGCCGAGGGGGCATTGGGGGACAAGTTTGGGTGGGAAGCTGTTTGCAAAGCCAAGTAAGGATAAACTGATGAGTGACCAGCCCGGAGCGTGCGGTGCCGACACTGCAGGGGTTTGCCCATTGCCTGGATGGAAGGAGGAAAAAGCGATGTGTGTAGAGAGATGAGGGAAGAGGAGAAACCGGTTAGGCAAGGGCTGGTTGCTGAGCGTAATCTAACGAATTTCAAAAGAAAATGTAATAAAAGCTAGAGAAGCAATGATATTCATGGACAAGAGCATTCTTGGCTTGGATTTTTGTTTGTTTAAACCAGTGCTTTGTAGGCAGGGTAGAAATGAGCCCAGTCAAGGCCAAGTCCAGATCCTAAAAGAGAATACTATATGGAGCAAGCAAGAGAAGCAAAAAAATTTGCTTTTTTGCTTTCTCCTCAGCAGCTTTCTCTTAATTAGATAGCAATGAAAAGCAACCAGGTTGTTTGCATGATGATGACATCAGGGGAAAAAAAGGTTTGACCACTTCCTCGAAGGAAGAAAATGTCCTTTTTTGAGACACCACCTACACCTAGACTTGCAGGGTATGACATGATTACAACTCCTGTATCCAGCGTGTAAAGAATAGAGTTCGGCCTAAAAAAGTACCATCTTATAAAAGGCTACATCACAGTGTTTTAGCTGACGTAATGTTTACAACAGGATTGAAAAATCTTTGTTAGAAGTTAGGCACAGAAAAATGGCTCTATAAAAGCAGGATTTGTTATATAAATAGGGCTTAATTCTGTAAAGTTTTAATTTTAACTTTCAGCCTTGGACTGTTCAACACATTAATTGTCATAATATATCTTAAGGACAGATGAATTTGTCTATATTGTGAACGTTTTGGCAGCAAATAGCAATACTTTCATAAAAATCACAGTGGGATTCAAGGCATAATAGCATAACCCTATATAGATTTTTTGCATTCAACAAAATTGCTTATGGGAGAGAAATATAGGAAGAAAAAATTGGACTCTGGAACTATATAACTATATCTGTATCTATCTATAGCTATATGCGTGTGTATAAACACACACACACACACACACACACACAAATACACTTTGGAAGATTTTTGTCTGTCCGTGCCTAAACCATTTTAGATTTTTTTGTGCAGTATATTTGGGTAGGTTGAACCTATGTGTCACAACATGCTGAGCTCATTGGTCTTGCTAGGGTTTTTTTGGGGGGGGAGAGAAACTGAATTTCATTTAGTTGGATTTTAGTTGAAAAGGCAGTATCTTGGGGTCAAGAACATTATACATATTATAAATATGCAGACTATTTAGACAGTTAATTGGCAGGATATTTCTCTCTGATGGAGCTTAGATGGTTGTGCTTAAAACTATGAATTTATGTGTCTGAGTGAAAGGAATAGACTTTTCCCCCCTCTTGGTTGACACCTGGTGGCAATTCTCCTTGTCCAGTACTTTGCTATTCTAGTTGTTCAAGTACAAACTTTGATAACCGGTACTATTTGGGTTTTTTCGCCACCTAGTGGTAAAGGTTGTGAATTTGTTAAAGTGGTTGGCATTAAAGGTGACATATACTAAGCAGTCAAATGACATTGGTCAAAGAATGGATTTAAAGTGCAGTTCAAAATGAGGCCTTTATTACCAGAGTTGTTCTAAATTATTAAGGGCTTGTGGATAATTTCTGAATTCTTCAGAATTCTTAGTAAAATCTCTCCAATTGGAATATAACTTATTTCTGAAAAAATAAGAATCAGCTGTTTAAATTAAACTAGAATTGCATTTAACCAAAAAGAATTCTGAAGGAAATATAGTTAGGAAAATTGTTTTAGTACCTTAAATGATTCATTCATATTACTGTATTACATCATCCCTTCTGTGTGAAGCTTTTAGTATAATTTATTATTATTTACTTCTCTACATCTTTTTTTCTTTTTATGACGTCTTCCTAAATACTTTAGGGACTGACAAATTGCCAAGAAATTCTTCCCCTATCATTTTTTACTAAGTGCTACTCACTTACTCTAATTATTACTTTTCTTCTCTTTGGATTCTGTCATGTGACTATTTCTTAAATATGTAAACTTGAATTTACTTATTTCATTTGTTTTCCTCCTCCTACTTACTCAAACTCTGAAAACATCAGAAATAAACAGCAGCAAACAGCCAACTCCGGCACCTCTAAATCCCTGCGGTATTTTCATTTCTAAAAGAAAAGAACACTTGGACTTAAGTTTTGAATGTTTCTCTCATAACTTTTATAACCTCCCCTTTTCAAGACTCCTTATCAAATATCTACCCTTCACACAGCTTGAAATGCTGTACCGTCGCCATTGTCTGGAGCTTCTGGACTTTGCTTCACTGGGCCCTTATTGTATTTTGCATTAAATTTAAGCTATTCATCTTTACCAATGAGGCTCTTTCCTGTTGCACTCCAGCCTACGTTTCATATGCCATCTCCTCCTACTCATCTGCTAACTCTCTCTATACTCCTGTCAAGTAAATCTTCTGTCCCCTTTGTTAGCTTGTCTCACTGTTGCCAGCATGCAGTTACAGGCTGCTTTCTGTGCCCAGAACATCCCACTGTTGTGTTGTCTCCTTTCCCTTCTTCTAACCCCTCCACTAGATTCAGTTGGCACAACTGAATAAAATTCCTACTAGGCAGAATCCTCAGTTCTCTCTCCCCCTTTTATAGCTTTTTAAGAACTTAAATAGGAATCTCTACTTATGGTATTTGTTCTTGGATTTTAAATTCAATGGCTGTTCTCCCTTACTATATAAAGGCTTAAACTCAAGCTCAAAAACTGACAAATGATAATCGCTATCAAGATATATAATATTGAGGAGTTCCCATCGTGGCACAGAGGTTAACAAATCTGACTAGGAACCATGAGGTTGCAGGTTCGATACCTGGCCTTGCTCAGTGGGTTAACATATGGCATTGCTGTGAGCTGTGGTGTAGGTTGCAGACACGGCTCGGATTTGGCATTGCTGTGGCTGTGGTGTAGGCCGGTGGCTGTAGCTCCGATTCGACCCCTAGCCTGGGAAGCTCCATATGCCATGGATGTGGCCATAAAAAGCTAAATATATATATATATATATATATATATATATATATATATATATATATATAATATTGAGACGATATGTCAAAATTACTGCCAAGTCTGGAGTTTTCCACATATTATATCAAAATGCTCAGTATCAGAGTTCCCATCTGTGGCACAGCGGAAACGAATCCGACTAGGAACCATGAGGTTGCAGGTTCGATCCCTGGCCTCGCTCAGTGGGTTAAGTATCCTGCGTTGCTGTGGCTGTGGCGTAGGCCGGGGGCTGCAGCTTCGAATGGACCCCCAGCCTGGGAACCTCCACATGCCACGGGTGCGGCCATAAAAAAGGGTAAAAAGACAAAACCAAAAAAAATGCTCAGTATCATTATTTAACAGAATAAAGCAAGCCATCTCAACCGGAAGTTTTGGTATGTGGTTGTAAGAAAAACTGTTATCAGTAGTCAGAACCTATTTCTTAAAGAAAAATAAGAAATCCTTGACTACTCCTTATTTTAACTGACAAGTGACAGGATTGAGTGCTATGGAACTAATGGAGATTTTGTTTGTTTTTAAGGTCTTCTGCATTTCAAGATTTTGCAGCTCTAACTTAACTCTTTAACATCTTCAAGATGCAACAAATTTGACCTTGATGTGGAGATTAGAGGTAAGATTTGCTAAATATAGTAATAGCAAGATGAGTAAGCTTTGTTTTTTATATTTGATAGTGCATTGTATGGTATGTTTTGTTATGTTCCTCATACTTAATACATGTTTTAGTGACTTCTGGATTTTGTGATAAAAATTCAGTATTAAATTTAGTTTCTGTTTTCCACCAAGAAATGTGATATATGTTATGTGAAAGCTGTTTAATCTTTTTACTTTCAATTTAATATAAAATCATTCATAATTGTACTATTCACCTGGAGATACCACTGTTAATATTTTGGTACATTTCTATCTAGATGTACAACTAAGAAAGAAAAGCATTACCTGTTAAGCAATGACAATGCTTCTTATGAAGTAGAATTTTTATGCTTAGAAAAAATTGCCTAAGTTTTAGGTATAGAGCATTATAATTTGACATCTGTACACACTCCAGAGTAATCGCCACCACAAGTCTAGTTACCATCTATCACCATCTCCTTTCCCGTTTCCACCCACCCTCCAACCTCCTCCTCTAACTACTAATCTGATCTCTGTATGAGTTTATTTTTGTTTTATTTAGTTTGTTCACTTGTTTTGTCTTTTTAGATCCCACATATGAGTGAAATCATAGGTATCTGTCTTTCTCCATTTGACTTATTTCACTTAGCGTGATACTCCCAGGCTTCATTCGTGTCTTTGTAGATGGCAGGATTTTATTTATCTTTCTATGGCTAAGATTCCATCTGGTATATACACCACATCTTTATCCATTGTCCATCTGTGGACGCTTAGGTCGATTCCCTATTTTGGCTATTTAGTGGCAAAGAATAATTGAAAGGAGCCAGTTCTCAGTTTTTTTATATCAAATACATAGTTGGCTAACTGGAATTTCATATTTAATATCTTGGAGAATTTTGCCCTTCCTATCATCTGCATTTTTTTCTTTTAATGAAGAGGCTCTTCATGAATAATTTTGAAAACTCCAAAACTTGTTGTTTACTGCCACTATCTTCTCACGACTGTTAATGGAAGCATTTCCCAAAGCTCTGCCATCTAAGGTTAGTTTTATTTACTGTTGTTAATTATTTGCTATCTTAATTTTTAAAATGCAAGAATTCTTGCTTTTTACCCATCTCTAATCAGCTCAGTTTACATGTTACAGACATTTTTGTTCTTAGAGATTTTACTTGCTACCATACTGCAGAAGTAGCTACGATGAAGGAAGTGTTTATTGGGAAAAGCTATAAGGAGGAGGGTTGATTTAAATTTAGAAGTTTGCTGAGGATTCACTGTCTCCAGAATTTTTAAGAGGTTCAAATGACCTTTTCTTTCAGGGTCAGGAAACAGGTTATGTGTTAGTTAAACCTTGAAATCACAATTCAGTCCATGACCCAGTAAATTCATATATTTTTCTTATCTCTCTCTACAATGATTATAACTCCAAATAAAATGAAATGAATTATTGGCCACTGGCTTGGAGACAGTGGTGGCCAATCATTAAAGGGCAAAACTGATAAAGTGTAATGCATAAAAATCACCTAAATACTGGTAAGAAAGACTCATCAGAGAATTGTGTGACGGTCCAAGAGATCTGCCTCTTGGTGAATGTAGAGGCTGAAGAAAAAGGGACAGTGGTGGTGGATGGATAGTACAGAGATGCGCTGGTAGTCAGACTCATGTTCAGAGAGTAAACATGGCACGAGCAGGTCTGGTAATGATGGTGAGTCCATCAGACTTTTTAGGGGACTGGGAAGCCTGGCGGATAAACAGAAGATGGGGTGAGGATGGAGCAGTATTTTTCTTTTTTCTTTCTTTTTTTTTTGTCTTTTTGCCTTTATGTAGAGCCGCACCCGTGGCATATGGAGGTTCCCAGGCTAGCGGTCTAACAGGAGCAGTAGCCGCCGGCCTTTACCACAGCCACAGCAACGTGGGATCCGAGCCGCGTCTGCAACCTTCACCACAGCTCACGGCAATGCCGGATCCTTAACCCACTGAGCGAGGCCAGGGATCGAACCGGCAACCTCATAGTTCTTAGTCGGATTCGTTAACCACTGAGCCACGAAGGGAACTCCCTCTTTTTAAGTGTATAGGACACTCATACCTTGCCCAAGAAGTCCAGAAACCAACAAGTTGTATGCTAAGGGGTATGTGTGTGAGAGAGGAAAAGAAATCAACATTATAAGAACCAGAATACAAGTGAATCATATGGCAGTCATTGTGGCTTTCTACTCTTTTTTATTTTTTAGGGCCACACCTGTGACCTGTGGCACATGGAGGTTCCCAGGCTAGAGGTCAAATTGGAGCTATAGTTGCCGGCCTATGCCATAGCCACAGCCACAGCAACTCGGATCTGAGCCGCGTCTTCAACCTACACCACAGCTCACGGAAACGCCAGAACCCTGACCCGCCGAGTGAGGCCAGGGATAGAACCCGCATCCTTAAGGATAGTAGATGAATTTGTTTCTGCCATGCCACAATGGGAACTCCAGTGTTCTCTACTCTTATTTGGTGTTTCTACTCTTTTTTTTTTTTTTGTCTTTTTGCCTTATTTGGGCCGCACCCGCAGCATATGGAGGTTCCCAGGCTAGGGGTCTAACAGGAGCTGAAGCCGCCGGCCTTCGCCACAGCCACAGCAACGCGGGATCCGAACCGCGTCTGCGACCTACACCACAGCTCATGGCAACGCCGGGTCCTTAACCCACTGAGCAAGGCCAGGGATCGAACCCGCAACCTCATGGTTCTTAGTCGGATTCGTTAACCACTGAGCCACGAAGGGAACTCCTGGGGTTTCTACTCTTATCTTATTTGGTCCTCTTAACACCTCTATGAGGTAGATATTATTATATTCATTTTATGAACAAGAAAAGAAACTTGGGATTGTGAAGAAAGTTACCAAACTTATACAGCTAGTAACAGATGGTCTAAGGATTTGAACCTGTGTTCTTAAATCACTGGGTCCTACTGCAAGCAAGTCAGTAGGCTTATTTATCAATACCTCCTCCAAAGACGCTCCTGTAACCATCTTTTTCTCCCATATTTTCTCTTCTTTTTACACAACACCTTTTAAAAACCCCATTTTTTTGACATTCTGTTACATAGTTTTTTTTTTTGCTTTTTTAGGGCTGCATCTGCAGCATATACCGGCCTACACCACAGCCACAGCAACAGCAATGCAGGATCCAAGCTGTGTCTGCAACCTATACAACAGCTCACGGCAACACCAGATCCTTAACCCACTGAGCAAGGCCAGGGATCAAACCTGTGTCCTCATGGATGCCAGTCAGATTAGTTAACGGCTGAGCCACTGTGGGAACTCCAACAATTTGTTACATAGTTTATACATTTATTGTCTCTACTGTAATACTCCCAAGCCTCTCAAGGGCACTTTCCATGTCTTATCTAGTGCTGAAGTGTTAAGTCCTTTTTTTTTTTTTATCTCAAGCACTTAGCATAGTGTGTGGTACATCATACAAACTCAATAAATATTTATTGATATGTGATAAATTGACATGTTATCTTTAAGCAGTTTTCCATTGTAAGGTTGTAGAATCTTATGGGAAGATTTTTCCAGATAACCACATGAGACTGAAGGACTGAAAGTAAGATTTAGGAGTTCCAATAGTGGCACAGTGGAAACGAATCCAACTAGGAACCATGAGGGTGCGGGTTTGATCCCTAGCCTTGCTCAGTGGGTTAAGGATTCAGCGTTGCCAGGAGCTGTGGTGTAGGTCGCAGACGCAGCTCGGATCTGGATCTGGCATTGCTATGGCTGTGGCGTAGGCCAGCGGCAACAGCTTCAATTGGACCCCTATCCTGGGAATCTCCATATGCCACGGGTGCAGTCCTAAAAGGACAAAAGACAAAAAAAAAAGAAAATACATTTAAATTTCAAACTATGACTTTATAAATGTATGCGGTTGCCATCACGATGTATTATCCAGTACCAGTTAAAGTAAATAAGGATTACTGGCCTTTGCTAAAATTTTATGGTTATTAAGTAATAATCGTATTAAAAATACACATATTCTCTTTGAGCATTTGTCTGCCTATATTACAGTTGGTACATTATTTGCAACTAATCAACAAAGAGTCTTCCAGGCTGCTTTTGATTACAAGAAAAATGCAGTTGTGTGCCATAGCACAGAGCAAAATACCTAAGAATTTAGAGAAGTTGAATGAAACTTGTAAGATTGTTTATCTGTGTTTTTAACACAGTTTCACAGCTAAAATTTTTTAACTTAATGGATTTTATTTCAATTATAGGTGTACATAAATCATCACAAGTCAATTTGCTAGATTTTGTGTCCCAAACCCACAGTGCATCCCCCTACCCCACAGATTGTCTTATTTGAAAAACCAAGGTTTTCCAAAGTCTGTGAGTCATTGTCTGTTCTGCAAAGACACAGCTAAAATTTAATAAAGTATTCTGAGCAGATTTGCCAGTAGGTAATAGAAAGGTTTATTTCAAAGGTCTCAATTATGTAATATTTTATTTGATCCATATATTTAGATTATGTATAGGTGATATCTCTTTTAGAAGTTAAAATCACTAAAAACATTTCTAAGGACAAACACTTCTTCATTCATGTTGAATTTCATTTGGTAAACTCAACAATCAGGTAAGTGCAGCCCTGGTCATTAAAAATATATATTATTTAAGAATAATTTTATATGGAGTTCCCATTGTGGCACAGTGGGTTGAGAATCCAACCATGACGATGCGGATTCCATCCCTAGATTGGCTCAGTGGGTTAAAGGATCTGGCATTGCTGTGACTGTGGTATAGGCCGGCGGCTATAGCTCCAATTTGGCCCCTAGCCTGGCAGCTTCCATATGCTGCCAAGTGCAGCCCTAAAAAGAAAAAGAAATGATTTTATGAATACAGTTGACCCTTGAACAACTTGAGGGTTGCAGGCACTAACCAACCCCCTCCCCTGTGCATTTAATCTATGTGTAACATTACAGTCAGCACTCTGTTTCCCAGTTTCTTTTGAATCCAAGGTTTTGCAGCCCCTGATTCGATCAACCTCAGGCAACCTCGGATTGCCTAGTTTTGTAATATGTATTTGGTGAAAAAAATTTATATCCATGCAGTTTAAGCCAGTGTTGCTCAAGGGTCAATTGTATTTTCAAATATAATTTTTTATTTTAAAAAAACAATGAAATAATTAGGTGGAAAATAATACAATATTTGTGTGATTAAGCAGATTTTTATGCATTTATGACTTGAAATGAGATGTAAACATTCTAGATACTCGCAGGATACCAGAAAGCATGAACAATGGTTAGTACTGTGTTATAACAATGGTTATACTGGTTGTTTCTATAAATTTAGTTCTGAAAATATGAATTAATTTCCTTTTAATAATTAAAAGAAAAGCTTTAAGGATGTGGTTAGTGTATTATCTTGTATGCTTTATTGAACAAAAGGGATCTATGATTAAACTGAACAGCTAACAAAGTTGAAACATGATAGTTAAATTTAGAGAAAGAATGTAGTTAGTGAGTAGAAATATACAAGCATGTAATTCTGAATTTTCACTCCTGGAAGCAAGAATTTTTAGCTTAAAATTTATGAAAGAATAATAATGTAAGAGACCTTTAAAACACCCACATATTTTTCTTCACAATTATGAGAATGAAAAGAACACTAAATATATTATATACATTGTCCGCTGTCAATTTAGGGTGCACTAATTGTCATTGTTGAATTGTTATCCTTTTATGGTAGAGCTTTCTTTTCAAAAACAGTGTTATAACTAATATTGATGTTATAACAATTAATAGTTAATATTAATAAATACCTTTTTAAACGATAGAAAACATTGTTTTCCACAAATTTTTACATTTGGCCATCAGTGTTCTATAATATGGTAGAAGAATGTTTTCATATATATATATATATATATACATACATATATATATATGTATATATACACTATGTTTGCTATACCATATATCTGTAGATTTTGCTGTGGGAACTTATATGTGTTTGTTCACTAGAATAGGGAGGAAAGAAATATTCAATGCCTGAGCAAAGCTAACAGTTTCTGGTATTAGCTCGTTTCCCAAAAGGTAACTTTCTGTAGGAACATGTGTTTTCTTTGAAAAAGGAAATAAATAAAATTTAAAGTAACTTTATTATAGAGACAATATATTTGTGTGAAGAAACAGTTTTTACTTGCTTGGTAAATAGGGTACATAAAACAAAATCAAAAGATTAGGTATGAAAAGAAGACAACTTTAAGGAGCTCTAGAGAGAAAAAATACATTTGACTATATACATAATTCATAAAACATAAGATGATGAAAATGGTGGGCTAATCTCTTTATGTACTTTATGTGATTTGATCTTAACCATAATGCAGATTACCCTCATTTTACAGATGAGGAAATTGAGGCTTTGAAAGGTTGAGTAACTTGTTCAAGGTCACACCCTAAGTGGCCGAGTTACTTATATAGAATTATAGCTTAAGTAAGAATACAAACGAATACTTACAACAGAGATATGTATGCAGTAGATATGAGTTACTAATAGGATTAATATAGTGTTAGGGAGCATACAGCCAAGGTAGTGAATCCTGACCCAGTGCTCAGGCAGAGCTTTCCCAGAAGAGTTGAGACTCACTAGGG
Organism: Catagonus wagneri; assembly: GCA_004024745.2. Classification (NCBI taxonomy): domain Eukaryota; kingdom Metazoa; phylum Chordata; class Mammalia; order Artiodactyla; family Tayassuidae; genus Catagonus; species Catagonus wagneri. The sequence goes on from PVHT020004020.1 coordinate 13,699,531, forward strand.
AGGAGAGAGAAACTGGCGGAGTGCTAGTGATCAATCTAGAGATGTAAGCGGAGGCCAGATTGTCAGAACCTTATAGCAAGAACATATATGTAATTGATTGCCTTGGTTGGGATATTTGAGAGTGAAAAGGAGACCAAAAACTGGGCAAACTAGGACATATGACAATGAAGGGAGTTTGTACTTTATTCTAGGTGCAGTCAAGAACACTGAAGGGGTTTTAAGGGAAATAACATGATCAGATTTGTGTTTTAGAGTAACTCAGACTGATGTGGAAAATGGATTAGCACAGATTTGAGCCTGTTTTGCAAGACTGTTCAGTAATACAGGAGAGTGAGGAAGAGGTGGCCAGAAATCAAAGAGGCTAGAGAGAAATGGGTAAGTTCAAGAGGTATTTAGGATGTGGACTCACAAGAGCTTGGTGTGTAATGGGATATGGGTTCAGTTGGAAGACATACTAACTATCTGGATATATATTGTAATAGAAGGGGAGTCAAGAATTTCTGGTTGAGGCAACTTGGTGAGTGAATGGAGTCATTCACTGAGATGAGGAACACGAGAAGGAGTGAGGATGATGATGAATTTGTATTCAGTTTTGTATTTGTTCCTTTGTAATTTTTTTGATTCAATTTTGACACAATTACAAGTTGCTAGATTCGGAGTTCCCTTCGTGGCTCAGTGGTTAACGAATCCGACTAAGAACCGTGAGGTTGCGGGTTCAATCCCTGGCCTTGCTCAGTGGGTTAAGGATCCGGCGTTGCTGTGAGCTGTGGTGTAGGTTGCAGACGTGGCTCGGATCCCGCGTTGCTGTGGCTGTGGCGAAGGCCAGCAGCTGCAGCTCCTGTTAGACACCTAGCCTGGGAACCTCCATATGCCACAGGTGCGGCTCTAGATAAAGGCAAAAAGACAAAAAAAAAAAAAATTGCTAGATTCGATCCTCACCCAGGGCACCAAAAAAAAAAAAAAAAAATTTGGTAGAAAATACCCAGGCATAGTACAGAGACTTTTTTCCTGAACCATTTGGAAGTAATTTGCCAGTATGCTGTTCCACCACCCCTCAATACTCTACTGTGTATTTCCTATAATTGACATTTTGCTACATAACCATAATGCAACTGTAAATCAGGTCATTGACTTTATATATTACAACTGTCTACTCCTCAAATCCCAATCAAGTGTATTGTCTTAATACTGTCCTTTAGAGCAAAAGGATACAGTTCAGAATCACCTGTTGTAAGGAGGAATTGTCATGCCTCATTAGTCTCCTTCACTTGGGAGCAGCAACAATCTTTCCTGGTCTTTAATGACCTTGACATTTTGAAGATTATAGACCAGTTATTTTGTGGACTCTGCTTCTGGACCTTTTCCAGTCAGGGTTCTGGAATAGAATTAAGCCTTAACATCCTAAAGCATCTATTGTATGAAAAAATTATCTTATCTCAGTACATCTAAAACAGTATTAGTTATGTACCATTCTTTTTTTTTTCTGTCTTTTTGGGGCTGCACTCAAGGCATATGGAGGGAAGTTCCCAGGCTATGAGTTGACTACTGGCTGGGGCCTTAGTTCCTCTCCCTTGGTCTAGATTGGCCTTCTTTTGCATGGTGTCTTGGTTACTGAGAGAACCAGGCATGAACTATATATTGTTTTTATAACCTCACCTTTTAATAGTTTACATTGCCTTCCCCATACTCCACTGGTCACAGCAATCAGTCTCACCCAGATTCAAGGGGAAGGAGCATGATCCTGGAGTGTAGGTCTCAGGACAAGAAAAGCGTGGGGGGAGGGGCACTCATCTTTGGAAAATACAACCTTCTATCCTGTCAGAACTTTCCATTTGCTTCTTATGAGTGGTCTCATTTATTCAACAGTCATCAATAATAACAGCAACAGGAGGAATATCCTGAGGGCAGGGGTCTGGCCTGTTACTATTGTCTTTGTTATCTTTATATCCTGAGCACTTAAAGCAGTGATAGGCCCACAACGGATACAAGTGGAAGGAAGAACTCCTTTTAAGTCTATCTATTTTTGTCAAATACATCATCAGTTAATCCTAAACTAGCTATCCTGATCATTTCACAGTGGAAGAAGCCAAGGAAGGGGCTTAGACATGTAAGTAGACCACCTCTCGGATGACTCAGCTAGCCATGGGTGACATGAACCCAGGTCTTCTGCACTGAAGCTACTTTTATTAAGAACCTGACGCCTTCAACAGCAAATGAAATTCCTGGGGGCTGGGCCAGTTCCTTTAGTGCCCCAGCCTCCTGCATTCTCATAGCAGCACAGGGCCAGCCACAGGGCTATGGACAGAGATCCCTCCACTGCTGACTGATGGGTCCTGCATTTGATACACTGATTTTTTTTTTTTTTTGCCTTTTTAGGGCCACTCCTGAAGTTCCCAGGTTGGGGGCAGAATTGGAGCTGCAGCTGCTGGCCTATACCACAGCCACGGCAATGCCAGATGAGTGCTGCGTCTGCGCACTTTACCACAGTTCACAGCAACGCTGGATGCTTAACCCACTAAGCAATGCCAGGGATCAAACCTGTATCTTCATGGATACTAGTCAGATTCATTTCCACTGAGCCATGATGTAAACTCCATGTATCATTCTTGAGAGAGTTGAGGGAATAGTTACTGTGTTCTGTGGCTCAGTTGAAAAAAACTAAATTATTCCATTTTGACAGTAATGCCTTGAAAGTGATGCTGTTTTCAGAGTTCCCCTCATGGCTCAGCAGAAATGAATCTGACTAGGAACCATGAGGTTGTGGGTTTAATCCCTGGCCTTGCTCAGTGGGTTAAGGATCCAGCGTTGCCATGAGCTGTGGTGTAGATCGCATATGCGGTTTGGATCTGGTGTTGCTGTGGGGTAGCCTGGCAGCTGTAGCTCTAATTCGACCCCTAGCCTGAGAACCTCCATGTGCTGTGGGTGCGCACTTAAAAAAAAGCAAAAAAAAAAGAGAGAGAAAGTGATTCTATTTTCTTCTCACTGAATCCTATTATATGACATACAATTCTGATTTGTCCCATTACTAATGGTCACTTGATTAAGAATATGTCTGTCAAGATTCTCATCTATTACGGTTTTTTCCGCTTTTGATAATTAGTAAGTATTTTGTGGAAATTGTTTTGAGACTTTGCAAAAATACCATTCCTCATCAAGCTTTTTTTTTTTTTCTTCTTCTTTTTACAGCCACACCTGCAGCGTATGGAAGTTCCTGGGCCAGGGGTCAAATCAGAGCTGCAGCTACAGGCCTATACCACAGCCACCACAACACCAAATGTGAGCCACATCTGCGACCTATGCTGCAGCTTATGGCAACACTGATCCTTAACCCACTGAGGGAGGCCATCCTCACAGAGACAACATTGGACCTTAACTCACTGATCACAATAGGAACTCCTCTCATCAGATTTTCAATTTACTCATTTATTTATTTATAATACTCGTGGATCTTAAGTCATGATTATGATTATTTATCTTCTTCAAATTGTTTCCAATTTAGTTAGTGGAAGCCCCTTCCAGGTAGCTTATTGTCTTGACATATTTCCGTAATTTTTATTTTTTTATGTATTTATTTATTTATTTTTGTCTTCTTACGGCCACACCTGTGGCATATGGAGGTTCCCAGACTAGGGGTCAAATTGGAGCTGTAGCTGCTGGCCTATACCACAGCCACAGCAATGCTGAATCCGAGCCATGTCTGCGACCTGCACCAAAGCTCATGACAATGCTGGATCCTTAATCCACTGAGCAAGGCCAGGAATTGAACCCGTTTCCTCATGGATACTAGTCAGGTTTGTTAACTGCTGAGCCATGACAGGAACTCCCTCTCCATAACTTTTAAACTACTTTCTTTCTTTCTGGCACAAGATATTAACAAGTTTATCTTGTACTTACCCTACTCTAATTTCCCTTCTACTTTCCCTGGAATCAACCATTTAGATCTGAGTCTTTCTGGTGGAGAGTAATAGGGAGACACAAGATCCAGGTACCAGGTGTGCTCCTTGCTTTTGGAGCTTCAAGGCTGTCTCGGTGAAGAGAGCTAAGACATATATGCATGTGTATATGGATTTATATATGCACTTTTGCATTATATTTATCTGTGTATCAAACCATGAATGTATGCTGATACCATCAGTTCTAATCTAGCACCTCAGGGTTTGTTTTAATTTTCTCCCTTTTCATATATGTAACCTCCTTCTTTGATGCTGAGAAACCTGGCCCCCACTGGCCTTACTAGGTTTACTTGTTTAGTTAATCTCCCAGTATGTAATCAATCTCCTTCCCACTGCCATCCCTTCTCCTGTATAGATGCACGCTTCTGCTTAGGCTCTGTCATTCACATCAGACTGTCCCTCTACCTGACATATCTTTAGCCTACTCAGGCTTGGCCTCTCCATGCTGGACTGACCTTTGTGTGTTGCCATCTTCACCCTGTACCAGGTGGAGTCTGACTCACCTGTTGCCATTATTTTTTCCTCCTCTGCTTCCTTCCACAAGTAGGCAGATATACAACTATTTTAATTTAGTTGTGAATGAGAAGAAAAAGGGCAGTAGCCAAAAGCTGACTCATTCTGAAGAATTATCTTATCTGAAGGGTGGGGTTAAAGATACAGAAGAGACAGAGATAATTGATAAAGCCACTTCTTCCAGAAGGTAAAATTGGATCTCGAGTATACTCCCTTTTTTTTTCTTTTCTTTTTAGGGCTGCACTTGTGGCATATGGAGATTCCCAGGCTAGAGGATGACTCAGAGCTACAGCTGCTGGCCTATACCACAGCTCACAGTAACGCCAGATCCTTGACCCACTGAGCGAGGCCAGGGATCAAACCTGCAATCTCATGGTTCCTAGTTGGTTTCCTTTTTGCTGTACCAGGATGGGAACTCCAAGCATAATCTTAAGGATTAGATTTAAATACACTAACAGGGAGTGGGAGGGAAGAATGTGGTCTTACATAAGTTTGTTTGAGAGTTTCCCTCAAGAGGAGGGAAGAGGAGTGAATTTCCATCCTATGGCTTTTACTTTGTCTGGACATTGTTGAAAAGGAGTGGTTTCGGTGAAGTTTTGAGGAAAGTGGAGAGAGTTCTAAAATCACAGTAGAGAGTGAGAGTTCTAAAATCACAATAGAGAGTGAGTGAAAACACAGGAAGATTTCTGAGCAGTATGGAAGATCTAACTGAAAATGAATGAAGAAGCTAACCCAAATGGTTTTCATTTTTTCTCCAGCAGTCCCAGTGCTAGAAGTGGAGAAGACAGTTTTCATCAGGCAAACAGTTAAATGGAAAGACTTGGCACAAGTCAGTAAAGTGGTGGACATGAAGGAAATGCATATTGCATGTTGAAATGAATATTTCTTTAAACTATTAGGAAAGTAAAGGAAAAGAGGAGGGCTCTAGAATAGGGACAGGAGGTGAGTCATGTTTTTCCCAAGGCCCTTGTGTGGTTTTGTCCCAAATGATAAGAAACAAATTCTGTCTAACTTAAGGTTATGTATGTGGATAGGGATGGGGAGGGAAAGGATTAATTATAAATATATTGGGTAGCTCACAGAATTAAAAGTTAGCCTGAACAATCCTGCCTCAAAAAAAAACAGGAAGCATACAGCTTTGGTGTTACAGGTTTTAGGAAGCCTCTTGAGATGATCACTAGTAGAATGAATCAGCTCTACCATCATCTATCCTTGTGTTATTGCTCAAGATTCAAATACTGAGGACAAGTTTAAGGTTTAGTGGCTTTGCTTGGGTCTTGTGCCCACCCCCTTGACTAGGTGGTTGACAGTTCTACTAAGACTTCATGAAATGGGATAGGAAGTGGTTCCTCAAAGGAAAACAAAGGTGCTGATAAGAAGGAGAAGGATTCTATGTTGGCAAAAACAAGAGGTGTTTAGCACTAACAGATTGCATGTGAGGACTGAATTTACTCAGGATAAAGCGTGATTTGATATGGAAGGGAAGATGAATAAAATACAAATTTTTTTTTTACTTTTATTTTTCTTAATTACAGAAATAATAAATGTACAATGTAAAAATACTTAAAATTATCCCCCTTCCTCACGTCTTCAGTAACTGCAGAACAATGACTAAGATATGACAGCAAAGGGGAGAAATGGGTAGAAGGTGATTGATTGATTTGAAAGTCATTGCCTGAACATTTTCTCTGGTTCAAATCTGTCATGTACACTATGGATATGAAAGTGCATATCCACAGTGAGAACGAGAGTTTGGTCTCTTTCTTGCTCATAAGTACAAAACAGTGCTTTGAAAACTTTTAAGTCTTAATGCAAATCTGTGGTTGATTTTACTAAAATATCTGCTTTGGAAAAGGCATAGGTAAGTATGTGTCTTCAACTTATAAAATTTGTATGATTTTTTATTCTTTTAAAGTTTCCTTCTGTAATCCCTCCATTGAATTTGTTTTTATTTTTATTTTTTTGGTTTTTATTGTTCTTTTCGTTATTCATTATTTTTGAAACAATATGTAACCTCCTTCCTCCCATAAAACAACTCTTCGCAACCTGCTTTAAAAGTCAACATTTTAGTGTAAATAGTTCTGTTGAGTAGACTCTGCTTTGTGGATATTAACACAATAATGTTTTTATTTTTCTCCAATCACAATTCCCAATAGTACTATGTGGAATCTCCCAAGACAATTTCTTGGGCACATTCCACAACTTTCTCATCACTTTCAGTTATTAAAAAAACAAAGCAAAACCAGACTAATTTCACTCCAGTGTAAAAATCCAATCTAAAATCTGATTCAAATTTAATTCTCTCAATTCCCTCTATTCACATCTAACCCCTTTGTCAGGGAGGAGGAATATAAGAGATGGCAGGGTTTGCTTCCCAGAGATGAGGAGTGTCCCTTCCCACAAAACTGTACGTGATTCTGTTGCTGCTGGTGGTCTCTGAGGATGTGGTGGTCTCCTCATAACCTTGTGCAGTGTTTAGAGTTGTTTAGCTTTACCTTGGTCCACCACACCACTGAAGACACCTACAGAGGGAGCACCCATGTCTTCCTGTAGTCTTGCCTTTGGTCCACATCCCAACCATTTCTCCTCTCTTTATATTTTTTCATGTGGAATCAAACATGGACGTCCTCCTCTGCACCTTCTGAAAGAGGAGGAAACCTGGAATGGGTTGGAAGTTTTCTCCCCTTCTTCTTAATTTCCCTATAACATGGTCTCATGGGCTTATCCAGCAAGTCCACTTCCTTCATCATCTCTAGAAAAGTAGCAGGCACAATTCTTGGTGTTCAGATATGCTCCCAAATTGCAAAAGACACAAGTCAAATTCTCTCCCAGACTCCCTCACAAGACCCCTTGCATTTTGAAGGCAGGCATAGGGTTCATCTCTAGGTCCCCGACTCTGCAAGAATTCAGCCGGGTAGGAACCTGTCAATATTTCCTCCTTGCCTGCACTCATGTTCTGTATTCTTTTGAAACTCCTCCTTCACTTGGCTTCTGGAGGGTTGAGAGGAAATATTTTTATGCCCACTCTGAGACTGAGTTGGCGGTTAGGAAGAGCAGACATGGTTTCCTTGCCTCTGACTAAGTCCTTCAAGGGCTTTTGGCCCCAGTGGTTGTGGAGGCCTTTAAAAGCATGGAATCCTTGTGCCTTTTTGTCATCATTATTCAGTCATAATATCTCATTCCAAGACAACAGGAAAAGTCCTATTCAACATTCTATTATTATAAAACCAAACTAAACGATATCCTTTATTCTTATTTGATGCTACTGTTTATAGTGAAAAGAAAAAACAAAAAAACCCCACAAACTTTAGCCCATAGGATATGGCAAACCAGGTCTTTTCAGTACTTAAGATTTTTTAGTTAGGCATGTTCGAAGCAACATTGATTTTCCACAGTCTTTAGAAATAATATTGGCGTTCCCTTTGTGGCTCAGTGGTTAACGAATCCAACTAAGAACCATGAGGTTGCGGGTTCGATCCCTGGCCTTGCTCAGTGGGTTAAGGATCCGACATTGCCGTGAGCTCTGGTGCAGGTTGCAGACGCAGCTCAGATCTCGCATTGCTGTGGCTGTGGCAAAGGCCGGCAGCTACAGCTCCTGTTAGACCCCTAGCCTGGGAACCTCCATATGCTGCGGGTGCGGCTCTAGATAAAGGCAAAAAGACAAAAAAAAAATTAGTATTAATAATGTTATAGTTGTTTTGTCTGACTTCCTTTTGGAATATAGAAGTCATAAAGTGGATCAGTAAGGGAGAGGAGTTGAGCCTATTATTAAGTCATTGGTCAGTCAAGAATATTGCTGAGTAAGAATATTTAACTATTTTTATTAGAAGGGCTTTGAGTAGAATAGGCAGAATTGGCATTGATTAAAAAAAACAGATCTTTAAGAACTTTGAAAGATAATTTTTTATTTAAGTAGATGTTGAAATGTACTTGCTAATCTTTACCTCATAGTCCCCTTAAGAGAGGTTGGAATAAAGAAGTATTTTCGGTTCTGGCTTAAATAGGAAGGTGATTTTAAGCATTCCCAGTGGCTAGCAAGTATAATGATGATCATTCCCAGAGTGGTACTGCCTGCAAACTTTCTCAGTTAAATTCTTTGAGTGACATTTCTACTCTCCATATCTTTCATGTTAAGAACGCAATAATGGACTAGGTTAATTAGAGATAGGTAATCTCACCTTACATTAATCATCCTCCTATCAGAATAAATTAACCTTTTTAGCTCCTATTTTCTGGAATTCCCAGCCTCCACAGATACTCTTCTCGAGGCATTAGATAGCCTCATAAAATTTTAAACTCATTTGAATTTAGAAATACCCATTACTGATAGAGTTTTTAAACTTTATAATCAGAGATTTAGTCTGAGATCATTGAAGATAAGCCTAATTCAGGCACCTGACAGGCTTGTTCCTTCCTAGCTGTGTGATCTGGGGAAGTTCGGTGCTCATCTCTGAGTCTTCGTTTCCTGACTTACAGAGCAGGGATAACGATAGCCACCTCAGCTTGTGGAAATCCAGTGGGCTAACACCTCCAGTGGATTCTGAAATGCCCTGTGGAAATGTTTGAGATTGAGAGTATTATTTTGAAGTATGGTCAGGTCAGAGGACTTCAGTTTTTTCAGTGTTGCTGTTAACTGATCCCTAATATCAAGCCGTCTTTTCCCCTAGTTCCCCTGTATCCTTGGCAGGGAGAAAAATAATGATAACGAATTATGTGAGTGGGTATTCAGACCACTTGTGGCTCTCATAGTTTTTTCGTACATGTGTGGTTCAGGGAGCACATGTGTCTGTTGGTACATCAAAGACGAGAGCTCACTGGACCAGCTGTGGTGGAGACTTATGACACCCCATGACAAATACATTGAAAACTAGCATGAATTGAAAGACATCTATTAGCAATGTCCAGATAAATTCATTCACTTTTAAAAGGCAAAATAATGCAATGAAGTTCATCAGAGGTAATTTAAGAGATGTTCAAACATTTGGCTTTAATTAGAAAGCAGAGAAATATATCAGAACTAGATTCCATTTGGAAAGAATTTGTTTATCTTCCTCATCTTGAGTTTGAGCCAAAAATCCTAAGTTTTGGCTAGTTCTTAAATGTTTCTCCAAATTTGGGAAGAGCCTGTGGCCTATTTAGAGATGGATGCAACTTAGTTCAGTTTTAGACAAGAAGGATGGTGGCCCAGGCCTATTAGGACCCACCACAAGAAAAGGAAGAGAAAGTCACGGGGTGTATATTCTTTGTGTCAGCCAGAGGGGCACCACTAACGGGTAAATGAGAACTTTAGGAGGTGGAGGAAATCCCATTCTTTGGAGTTTCTCTGGGTAGAGAATATATGTGTTTAGAAAAAAAATGCTTTGATAAACTACTTAGAAGTACTTAGACCTGCCTTCCTCTCCTCTCCAAGACAGAAGAATTGCCTTCCAGGGAGGGCCCCAGGTTTTGGTCACTTCCCTGAAGAGCTGTGAAGTAGATGTGGAGGTAGAATTTAGGAGAGGGTGGAGTTTGGGGGAATTTATAAGGAGAATGGAATATGAGATTCTGAAGAATGCTGGGAGAAATGAGGAGCCAGAGTAACCTCTAAAGTGTTAAGGACCCTTTAGAGAGGAATTAAAGGGAAGTAGCCACTAGGTTAAAGAAAGACTGAAAAACAGAAATGTTTAATGAGGGATTTTTAAAATTAATCTTTTGAATAGATGATAGAAACACATCTATCATGTGGGTCTATTCTAAACCCAACAGAAGTATTAGAACCTGGACTATAAAGTTTCCTTAATATCCTGACCCCTCAGTGTTTACACCTCTCTCCACCAAATAACAACTGCTGTTGTATTCCATTTTATTGCTGTACCATAATTAATTGAACCTATTTATGGATATTGGGTTATTTCCAGTTTTTTGCATTTACAATATTGAGTAAACTCATATACATATACTCATATGTATATACTCCTAGAATGAATTTCTGGTTCTGGTATTATTGGACAGGATATGTTCAGTTGGAATTCTGATAGACATTGCTACATTTCTCTTCTAAGGAATTGTACCAATTTATACTCCCAATGGAAATAATTGAAAGTTCCTGTTTTTCAAAGCTTTGCTAACACAGTGTATTGCCATACTTTACCAAACCTGACAAATGGCATCTTGATGTCTAGGTTTTCAAGTTCAATTTTTCAAAAATTTCAAACTGTCTCAAACTGATGGAAGAGTTGCCAGTACAAACACTTTTTTCCATACACTGTTCAAGAGTAACTTGCTGATATGTTATCCTTGCAGTCTGGAAAACTTGAGGGTATATATCTTACAAACAAGTACATTCTTCTTGTAGCCAAACAAAACCATCAATCTTGGGGCATTAGCTTTGATACATTATTGCCATCTAATCTTCAGACTCCATTCATGTTTTGCTTATTAACCATAATATGTCCTCTATAGCAAAAATATCCAGTGAGAATCATGTGTGCTTAGCTGCTGGGCCCCTTTAACCTCTTTAAATCTGAAGTGGTTCCTTCTGCTTTCTTTAACTTTCATAAACTTGATGCTGTTTAAAGATTGTAGGATAGAAATTTTGTAAAATTTCTCTTAATTTGGGTTCTCCTGATGTTTCCTTTTGATTCAGTTCAGATTATACATCTTTGTCAGGAATATGACAGAAGTAACGCTGTGTTCTCTTTGTAACCTATTAGATGGTACATAATTTTGAATTATTGCATTCATAATAATGTTTATTCTGGCCATTTGACTAAAGCCTTGTTTTCTAGGATTCTCCAGTGTAAATTTAGTTTTTCACTTTTGTAATTGGTGGTATTTTGTGTTACGGTACTTTGAAATTATGTAAATGTCTCTTTTTGTATTAAAATTTCAATTCATTTTTTTTTTAAGTTGTATCATTATGGATGCATTGGTTCCTCTTATATTCACTGGATCATAGCCTATTACTATCGTTTATTTTGCTGGCAAAATTATAGATTTGGTCAGTGGAAGCTCCTTGTCCTTTTGATTTATTTCCATAATTCTGTGAACACTTCCTTGTCTGATTCAAAGACGTGTTTTAGCTCTTCTGGACTTGGAATTACTCATTTCTGCAAGGCAACTTTTAGTGGAGGATGGTATTTAGAAGCCAAGATATGCTGCTCAGTTTGCTCCTTCCTGTTGGTGTGTCTCTGTTCCTAGACCCTCTTAGTAAACAGACACATATTTGCATCTCGATTTGTTTATTTCCATATTAAAAACCATGAGTTAATACCACACCTTCAATTCTTATTCAACACCATGATTCATCTTAGTTTTCTCCCTTTCCTCCGTATTTTTAACTCATTTCTCCGACAGTGAGAAACCTAGCTCATGTTATTATTATATATTTACTTACTTCACCATTCTCTTGTGTGTAACACACCTCACATCACTGTCTCTCTCGCACATAAAGACTTTCCACACTCCATGTAGGCATTGTCTTCCCCATCCTATTCTCTCCCCTCATCTCCTAAAGAAGTTCTCTTCACTTCTCATAGGCTCCTCAAATTTCTTGGTGCAGTTTTAATTTGCATTCTTTTTGTTGTGAGGTTGAGCAATTTTTAATGAAGAGTGCCAATATAAATCCTATCTTCATTTCTCATACAAAATGTTCAGTAAAATCAGCATTGCCCAACAGTATTTTTGTGCAAGTAAATTATTTAGTAGTTCTTGAATTTTATGTTCTTGAGTTTTATGTTCAGTTGCACAGAGTGAGTGGAATTATTTTAAGTCATTTATTTTTTAACAAATATTTGTTAAATTTACCCAATGTTCCAGCCACAGCCTAGGCACTGAGGGTCAAATGGTAAAGAGAAACAAATTCCCTTCCTCATAGAGTTTATATTCTTAATGGTGAGGTCAAATAATGGGCAAGTTAACCTATCAACTTAGAATGTAATTTCAAGTAGCAAAAAAGCTAGTGATAGCATTTACCATTGTAGATAGAGCAGCAGGGAATCCTCAGTGGACACTTGGGTGATGGAATGGAAAGAAATGTTTTGTACATACATCCCAAGAGGCAGCGTCTGGTGAATCATGTGTACCTTGAAGGAACAAGCCAATTTCTGGATTTCAGAGTCTGGGTCAGAGATCCAAACCAGGTAGGAAGGCAGCTACTCAGGAGTCTGTGACCTTTTGCTAATTAACCCTGGAGTCACTTCCGGGATCCAGGCCTGTGCAACACTGCCTTGTCAGCTTCAATTCCAACAAAAATATCAGAAACAACAACTCATAAGTAACCGGTAAAACTGTCTTAAATTTTTTTTTTTATCCTATTTCTAATCTTTAAGACATCACCCTTGCAAGTTAGGAGATTTTACTTCCATTTTATAGATGAGAAAACTGAGGCTCGTAAAGATTGATAACTTGCTAAGTATTGTACAGCTAATAACATACTGAGCAGTGGTTAGTTCCAAATCCCAGCTTTTTCAACTGCTGGCAAGGGTCTGACCCTGTCCTATTATTTTAGGGAAGTGCCTTCTAGAAGCAGCTTCACTATAAGGTAAACCAGGGCCTTAAATGAACCAGGATTCTCTAGACTATGGGCCTCTTGCTAAAACTTAACATCCTCCTCTCATGTAGACTTGTTTCAATTTCAATCACAATCAAATATAAACAAATTTTTATTCATCTTTTTAGACTGAGACATTATCCTTTAATGTCCAGAGTCCAAGGTACATTAGATGGTTAGTTATATACTTGCAATAAATTGAGTATATATCCTTGTAAGATATAAAAATGCACCTTATTTTACAGTAGGTGCAGCTACCACTAGATTCTCTTGTAAATGTGCTTTCCTGAACTGTATTTTACCAACGAGATCGCAAATAAATTCAGTCAACTCAGCAAAGCCCTGATCACAGACCAGTTATTTAAATAGATTTATTTGGATTAGATATAACTCAGTAAATGAACTGTAGTGGTGGTTAATATTACACTTGAAAGCATCAGATAATTAAAAAGATAAACTGTTCATGATTGGAGACCAAATAAAAAGAAAGTAATGTATTCACTGAGAATCAAGTTAAAAAACAACGGAAGCAAAAACAACCCAAAAAACCAAACGCCAAGAGGAGTTCCTGTTGTGGCTCAGTGGTTAACGAATCCGACTAGGAACCATGAGGTTGTGGGTTCAATCCCTGGCCTTGCTCAGTGGGTTAAGGATCCTGTGTTGCTGTGGTTGTGGCGGAGGCCGGTAGCTACAGCTCCTGTTAGACCCCTAGCCTGGGAACCTCCATATGCCACAAAAAAGATCGGCCCTAGATAAGGCAAAAAGACAAACAAACAAACAAACAAAAAAACAAACAAAAAAAACCACCAAGAGAGATAATAAGAGCAAAATAATTTAAATCAGATTGTGTATAATGATAAACTCATGTCACTATAGAAGAATGAAACTTGCCTTATCTCTGATTTAGCCTAAACCTGGGCTAGTGTAATCTTACTGATCACTGGTAGGCATTTAGGAGTACCTGCCTAGAATGCTGTATTGAGAAAGACTGTAAATCCTAATCAGGTCTCTGCGGCACAGAGTGCAGGGATTGATTAGTGATGTCTGCCTTGGGAAGGTGAATAAGGAATAGTGGATTTCATTTTGCCTGGGGCTACACTGGCCCTGAAGCCACTGCCCAGGCCTTTTGTGGATCTAACTCACCTGCTCTTCCTTCAGGGCAGCAGCAGAATGCAGTGAAAATAAGAACGTGACCTTGAAATACTGATCACTCAAATTTACTTTAATTTATGATCTAATAGCTTAGTCTAGCACCCACTACCTGTGAGAAGAGCTTCTCAGTACAGTTGTCCTGTTAAAAGAAAGAGCTGGAGGAGTCTCTGGTGCTGGGCAAAGGAAATCAAAACTGTGTGGGGGAGTTCCTGTTGTGGCTCAGTGGTTAATGAATCCGACTAGGAACCATGAGGTTGTGGGTTCGATCCCTGGCCTTGCTCAGCACGTTAAGGATCTGGCGTTGTCATGAGCTGTGGTGTAGGTCACAGAAATGGCTCGGATCCCGCGCTGCTGTGGCTGTGGCGAAGGCCGGCAGCTACAGCTCCTGTTAGACCCCTAGCCTGGGAACCTCCATGTGCCACGGGTGCGGCCCTAGATAAAGCAAAAAGACAAAAAAAAAACAAAAAAACCCCAAAACAAAAAAACTGTTTGGGGAGATGGCCTGAGAAATGGCACTGTTGCCAGGATCTTCAACAGCTGTGCCCTCTGCAGGCCAATGCCAGTGCCCTAGTTATGGATCTGTGAAGAGAAGGAGGTGGAAAAGAAGAGGAGTTTGCTTAGGGAAACCAAATCATGTGAGAAATAGCAACAATTAGCAAAATAAAAGGAATCCCTTGGCCATAGCTTTTTCAACACAAGGCATAATATTTGAATTAAATACATTTCTGAAGTATAAAACTGAAAATTAGGATAGCTTATTGTAATATTTCAAATCTTTTCTGAATTCTGGCTCTCTTATATGTGGAGCCTTGGACCCCATTTTTTTATTAGTTAAGTGGAGATAATAATTACCATTGTGATTGATCAGGGAGATCTGTTTAATGATAATATAGAAATGGAATGCTACACAGCCATTCAAAAAAGGGAATGACTTTCACAATCATTGCTGCTTGGAAAAAAGCAAGGTGCAAGACAGTCTGTACTATATGCTTGCATTTTTATTTTATTTTATTTTTTGCTTTTTTAGGGCTACACTCTTGGCATATCTAAGTTCCCAGGCTAGGGGTCAAATTGTAGCTACAGTTGCCGGCCTACGCCATAGACACAGCTTTGCCAGATCCTAGTCGCATTTGCGACCTACACACAGCTCATGGCAACTCTGGATCCTTGACACACTGAGTGAGGCCAGGATCGAACCCACATCCTCACAAGTACTAGTCGGGTTCGTTTCCACTGTGCCACAATGGGAACTCCCTAAGCTTGCATTTTTAAAAAGGATATTTAAGTGAATATATGCTTGTACCAGTGTATACGTTTTGGGGAGTGATAAGAAAACCGTTAATACTTGAGGAGTGGGGAGATGAGTGGTCCATGAGCCTCATTTTCACTGTGTACCTTTTTGTCCTGTTTGAAATTTTAAATCATGAATGTATACTTTTTAATTGTTAAAAAAAAAGTTAATGTTAAGAATATATAGAGGTAAATATATACTCAGGGTAGACATTTTCCCAATATGCTCTTTCATCTACTGAAATAGAAAAATTTCACTGGTAAATTAGGAAAGTGAGCTATTACTAACAGAATGATCCTTAGCAGTTCCACTATATATGACTGACTACTGAAATCTGTATAAAATTATTAGTCAATCATGATCTAGAACAATATTATGGTGAAATATTTGTTAGATCTCATTTTAATGCTGGTCTTTAATTCATTAATTTGGATTAGAAGTGTATTTTAATGAACCGAAAGTAAGTCATAATAGTAACTTACCTAGCAATTAAATCATGTGTCACATTTCAGCCAAAAATAAGCATAGACTTTTTTTTTTTGTCTTTTTGCCTTTATCTGGAGCCGCACCCGCGGCATATGGAGGTTCCCAGGCTAGGGGTCTAACAGGAGCTGTAGCCGCCGGCCTTCGCCACAGCCACAACAACGCGGGATCCTACAACCTACACCACAGCTCACGGCAACGCAAGATCCTTAACCCACTGAGCAAGGCCAGAGATCGAACCTGCAACCTCATGGTTCTTAGTCAGATTCGTTAACCACTGAGCCATGAAGGGAACTCCAAGCATAGACTTTTAAAATGGCATACAAACAATCAACAGTTGGTTTTGAAGTAAATACTAATGTATAACCTTCTTTATTAAAATCGGGTCTGTTTTAGAATATTTGGAAATTGTAGAAATAACAAACATGTCCCACCCATAACATTTCTATCTTGAATTCTTGTATTCAGCTTACTTCTGTGAGCAGATTTTCTTCTAGCCTTTTATCTCTTAATTATTCTTCTTCTTTGGCATATGCAAGTTCTTCTTCTTCCTGTGGCATATGGAAATTCACAGGCTAGGGGCTGAATTAGAGCTGTAGCTGAGGTCTATGCCAGGGACACAGCAACAGCAAATCTGAGAAGCATCTGCAACTTATGCTGCATCTTGCAGTGATGCTGGATTCTTAACCCACTGTGAGAGGCCTGGGATTGAACACACATCCTCGTGGAGACTGTCAGGTTCTTAACTTGCTGAGCCACAACAGGAACTCCTTCCTCTTAGTTTTTAAAAATTGTTTAAAAAGATGCTGGGAGGATGGATAAGCAATGAGATCCTGCTGTATAGCACTGGGAACTCTATCTAGTTCACTTAAGATGGAGCATGATGGAGGATAATGTGAGAGAAAGAATGTATATATGTATGTGTGACTGGGTCACTTTGTTGTACAGTGGAAAACTGACAGAACACTGGAAGCCAACTATGATAGAAAAATAAAAATCTTTTAAAAATAGTATAGCAATTTTATATCAATAAATTCGGTAAGTAATGAGAAAAAAAATGATTCTGGAAGGATAGAATCTGGACAGTTCTTCTCTTCACTTTCACTCCCAATTCCACTCAAAGTGAGAGTGTCTTAAGTTGAAAATTACAGCTCTTGTTAGAGTGTTTTAGGGGCTGTTCCCAGCCCATCTCCTGGAGCAAGAAACACTCCCACCATGGGTTCCTTCAGAGATTCCAATCAAGTTCAAGTCAAGTCTGCATCAGTGTACAGAAAATTTTATTTACACCCTGAGAGAGAGCAGGCAGTCCAGGAGTAGGGACTGGCTCTGCTTGCAACTGGGTCTTCCCTTATATTTCCATGCCACAGACCTTACTGGGGCCCAATTTCTCCTGCTTCTGGCCCACTTATTTTTCCTGTACCAGCCCCCCTGAGCTGAGCGTAAGGGCTGAGTGTTGTTTGATTTCTGTATGGGGCACGATCTTCTGATTGGTCTCAGGCAGGATACTTTATTTGCATGGGGAACAGGTTATATAGAGGTTGAGGAGTGGGGGACATTCCTTCCTTAGTAGCTTAGTAGGGAGTCAGCAGCCCAGGTTGATCAAGGTGGGGGAGGGAGCATTACAATGAGGCATGGCCAGAGGCTTTTGGATTTAATCTCCTTGAAGGGGACTTGAAGCCTCTAACATAAGGAGTGAGGCCAGTGGCTGACCAGGCAGAGGACAACCAGAAAGCTGTGGATTCAGGGAGACTTTGGACCCTGAGGGGCAGAGTCAGTACAGGCTCAGCATGAGTGAAATCAGTCTCCTTGGCTTCTAAACAGTCAAGGGGGAGCTTGGGCTCAGAAGGCTGAAAGGGGAAGATCAGGCAGAATATTCAGTAAAATAGAGCTTTTGGATAGAGAAAAAAGGAAATCTTGAATTCAAAAATAAGAGAACCCAAGGAAATAAAAATGAGGCACAAAAGAGACTTTCTGGAGCCAAAACCCAAACAAAACAACCAAACTAACCAAATAAATAATTTATTAGGGGAACTTGGGGAGAGGGTGCTCACTGTTGAAATCTGAAAGAGTCTAGAAATCAGCACCAAGACATTTCTCAAAGTGCAGAGTCAAAATAAATAAATAAATAAATAAATAAATAAATAAATAAATAAATAGATGGGAATCTGAGGAAAACAATTAGATACGTAGAAAATAAGTCCAAAAGTCCTAACATGTGAGTGATGGTAGTTTCAGAAGAGGAAAAAGGAAGTCAGGTAATAATTAAACGAATGAAGTCCGTTTCCACAAAATGAAAGAAATGATTTTGCAGATTATGTTATCTCACCAAATTTCAGGCTGGAGAAATGAGGAAAAAATCCTTAGTATATCATGATAAAAATCCCTGAACTCCAATCATTAATAGAAAGTGGTACCTGACCTCAGGCAGAAAGAACAAGTTCTACAGCGAGAAAAAATCTCAAGACTGATAGCTGAGTTCTCTTTTACCACAGTGGAAGACAGAGGACATGGAGGAGCATCTGTTGGCACTTGTATGTCTAGAATGCCTTAGAAATATTAATTATATGAATTCATTTATTCTTCACAACTATTCTGTGGCGTAGGTATCATTGTAATCTACATTTTACCAATGAGGAAAATGGAGCACAGAGAGGTTAAGTAATAGGCCCAAGGTTTCACATCTAGAAAGTGACGGAGCCAAGACTCAGCAAAAGTGATCAGACTCCAGAGGTGCCATGTTTTTTTAATCACACCACTTGGCTCTCAAATTTGGTACCAAATTTAAGGAATACAGGTGGGAAAGGGTATAAGCAAACAGCAAATGCATTAGAAGAGAGAAAAACAAACTGAGCAATGAACCTTGGTTTGTGTGTGTGTGTGTGTGTGTGTGTGTGCGCGCGCGCGCACATGTGCATGTGTGCACCCAAACACAAACTTCTCCTTCCAACTCCCCCACTCTTCTTTTTCTTTCTCAGCAAATTATACCATTGTAGGCAAGGTTCCTCTTTTGGACTGCCACACCAGGTGAAAGGGAAAAAGAGAAAACCTGAAATTGATTGTCCTGACTTGAGATTATCATAAGAATGTGAAATATTTCTCAGAGAATCAGAGTTCTGTGTGTTAAAATTTATGCTGCTTTGTTGGTGAAGACAACGTATAGGTCTAGTTATTAAGTTCATTTCTCAATCTTTTTAAAGGAGTTGTAAATTTTCTTATAGTTTACACTTCACCTATAGGGAAAAAACATCAGATAATGAGAGTTAGATAAGACTTTGTTCGCTGAAGACTTCCCCATGCTGGGAAAGAATACATAGCTCTGAAACAGATCTTCACCTATATAAAAAATTAAGTGACAGAGATATTATAAAAATTAAGAAGAAGAGGATGCATTGTTCCATAAATGATGCCAGGACAATTCTTTGCCCATATGAAAAGAAATAAAATTAGATTTTTACTGAACATCATATTTGAAAATATATCTTTGGTGCACTAAAGTCTTTGCTGTGAAAGAAAAACGTTAAAGAAGAAAATATAAAGAAATACTTTAACACATTCAGAGTAGTGATTGCTTTTTCTTTTTTCTTTTTCGGCTGTACCCACAGCATATGGAAGTTCCTGGTCCGGGGATCAAATCTGAGCCACAGCTGCAGTAATGCCAGGTCCCTATAACCCACTGAGCCACAAGTTACAGTGGCAACCTCTGCTGACTGTTACTTTAAACAATATACAAGATATAAAAAGTACAAACCATGAAGCAAAAGAGGTGAACCTGAATCCTAGGTATTCGTAACATTACTTTTTCTGCATTAACAAAAGCATACAAAAGTAAAAAAATATGAGCCACAGATGGAAAGAAGATATTTGCAATGCATACTACTGACTTTCAAAGGAATGCTATTCCAGATATACAAAGAATCCTACGAAGTTAATAAGAAGGAGATCAACAGATGTATAGAGAAAAAGGCAATGATGTGAGGAGACATTTCACAGAAGAGACAACATGAATGGTCATTAACACAAGAAAAGACACTTTAATTCAATTGTAATCAGGAGAAGGAAATTAAAACTTCATAGCTATGCTATTTCACAATTTCATTGGACCAGCATAAAATGAGAAAATTTCATTTAAAAAGTTTTGGTTAGAGGGAGAAACAAAAGGAGCTCATACTACTAATGTGAGGCAATACATCAGGGTATAGAATTCAGACAGTCTGGCATGTGTGTCTGAGGAGACTGGGGCAAGAAGGTTGATGACAACATTGTTCATAACTTAAGAGTGGGAAAATACCTAATTGTCCAACAGTAGAATAATGGGTAAGTAAATAGGATGTGGCAGAAAATCTGAGTGATCTATAGTCATTAGGTGCCAATTTATAATTAAATCCCAGCATTATGGTGAATGGAAAAGGAAAATGAGGAAGCATCTGTACAATAGAATACTATGGGTATAAAGTTTTAAAGTATGCTAAATAGTATTGTACATGGTCCATAGATGCTTATATAAGTAGTAAAGATATACCAACATTCAGGATCATAATGATAAACATCAAATTGAGATAGTGTTTATCTCTGGGGTGTGTGTGTGGACTTCACAGGAAATTTAATTTTCTGTTTTCTGTTTTAAAACAGAACAAGGGGGTGCTTGACTATTTCTACTGTTACTCTGTGTATGTTTTGAGAGGCCTGAAATATTTTACATTTAAAACCAGGGGAAAATTCACTTGTTATAATTTTTTAAAAAAAATATGGTACTAGGCATTTTCCAAAATGATGCCTAACATTATAGTGAATTTTATTGGATATTGGACTTTTACTTATATTTTAAAAACTAAAGCATCTGTCGATTCATTAACAGTGGAGAAGAATGCCCTGTATAAAGAAATATGTCTTTAATGCCAAAAAGCTTTTATTTTTTTTTGAAAAATACTTATTTTACTTCAGAGGAAAACACTGTGATTTAGTTAGGTTAAAACTACTTGAATATAAAACGGTGTGGTTCTTGGTTTTAATAACTCCTGATAAATACTTGTAGTCTAATCTAAGTAATGTTTTCTTTCTCCACAGTTGCACAGGTATAAATAACTAATCTTTTAGTGCTTAAGTAGTATCGTTTTCATATGCTGATGTGGTTGAATGGGTCACAAGGAAAGTAAAAACACAAGTGAGATTAGCATTACATAAACACAGTTTGCTGCATTCCGCTGGGCCTTGCCTGCTAGGTGAAAGTTTAAGTGATAGCCTCAGAACAGTGCAGGATATTGAAATACTTTCTAATTGAGGAGTTATAGCCTTGTTTATATAGCATTTCTTCAAGATGTATGGAAACTTCTAATGTGTCAGACATTTAAGAACTCTGTTATGCAAATCACTAAAAGAAAACCTTCCCAGATAGGTCGGTGAGTGGGAAGTAGCAGGTGGGGAGAATAGGTTTATTTTTAAGGTCTTTTTGGTTTCCCTCCATCATGCCTCTCCTTTTCTTCTGTCTGCATCGTAACCCAGGCCCCTGTATCTTTCTGGGTTACTGCTGGTCATTTTGGATGTCTTTCTTCTAGGCTCCCCTTCCACCTCCACACATCAATTCTAGTTGGCTCTCTACGCAAAGATGTACAGTAGTTACCAGTTGCCAGCCAGATGAAATTACTCAGTTTCGTTTTGACCATGTGTTGACTTTCTCATTCATCTCCGTTTCCAGGCTGATCACTCACAAAAGCTGGCCTGTATTAAAACGGTAAAAATATGGACAACGTGGTTAGAGTAGTATAAAACCAAAATTATTTCAATTAAAAATTTTGAGATTTTTTTCCTGTTTTTTTTTTTGTTTTTTTTTTTTTTAGTGATAAAAAGTTTATTCTTGGAATTCCCGTTGTGGCTCAGCAGTAATGAACCCAACTAGTATCCATGAGGATGCAGATTTGATCCCTGGACTTGCTCAGTGGGTATGGGATGCGGCATTGCCATGAGCTGTGGTGTAGATCCCAGATGTGGCTCTGATGTAGGCGTTGCTGTGGCTGTGGTGTGGCCCTGCAGCTCCAATTCGACCCCTTGCCTGGGAACTTCTGTATGCCGTGGGTGTGGCCCTAAGAAGCAAAAAAAGTTCATTCTTCATAAAATGCTGATAGTTGATGGCAGAATTTTTACAAAGGTCTTCCTTGGGAAAACCATAAGTTGGTAACTTTGATGGTCGCCTTCTTCCCACCTCCCTGCCCTCCCACTTCTCCCCACTGCAAAAACCCAAGATGTGCGCACACACACATACATATTCTCTTAAAAATTTTTTTTGCAGGTCAAGGAAACATAGTGATATTAATTGTTTTACATAATTTATGCTCAACAATTGATCATTCTCACTTCTCTCTTTTCTCTGTTGTCTCAAATGTCCTCCTTCTACTTTGATACAAATTCTACACTTCCTCTGACGCTCAGACCAAATCTCTCCTTCAGCTAATTTTCTTCATCACTGTGACTTTTTTTATCCTTTTTTTAAATCACTTTATTACCTCTGGCATTAGTTATTCTAAGAATTTTGTTTTTCAAGTGTCTTTTCTCTTCAGCCAGTTTGAATGCCTGTAAACGTACGAACTTTTGCATTTCTTTAATACTAGGAATATTTGGTAAGGCCATAAAAATTCATATAAAATGTTTTCTATTATAGTAGTCCTAAATCTGTTATATAGTGCAGTGATATAGTGTTTATGCATTATACATAGTCAGTTTCACCATATATTTCCAGCTTTATGCTTTCCAGTTCTCCTGGTGTACCTGGGTGACTAGTTCTGGCCTATGAGATGTGAGTGAAATTGGCCTGTTACTTCCAGATAGAAACTTTTGAGCAGCTGTAGGTTTACTGTCCCTCTTTCCCTGTGCCATAGAGAGAAGGAATATTCCAGTTGGTAATTGATCCTAGCATGGGTCCTAGAGCAACTATGTTGCAGTACGTCCTAAAAGAGCCCCAAGCCACCTGCAGTGGACTGTGAGTAAGCAGGAAATAAACCTTTGTTTCTTAATCCCCTGAGACTTTGGAGGTTATAGGTAATAGCGGCACAATGTACTGTTACAAACTTCAATTAAAAAAAAAGATAAAATTTTGGAGTTCCCGTCTTGGCGCAGCAGAAACGAATCCTACTAGGAACCATGAGGTTGCAGGTTCGATCCCTGGCCTTGCTCAGTGGGTTAAGGATCCGGCGTTGCTGTGAGCTGTGGTGTAGGCTGCAGACACGGCTCGGATCTGGCATTGCTTTGGCTCTGGTGTAGGCTGGCAGCAACAGCTCCGTTTCGACCCCTAGCCTGGGATCCGCCATGTGCCTCAGCTGCAACCTTAAAAAGACAAAAAAAAAAAAAAAAAAAAAAAA
>PVHT020004020.1:13726191-13767856 GCA_004024745.2 Catagonus wagneri
TGTGTTTATTTGCCATCTGCATGTCTTCTTTGGAGAACTGTCTGCCTAGATCCTCTGCCCATTTTTGGATGGGGTTGTTTGTTTCTTTGGTGTTGAGCTGTAGGAGCTGTTTGTAAATTTTGGAGATTAATCCCTTGTCAGTTGAATCATTTGCAAATATTTTCTCCCATTCTGTGGGTTGTCTTTTCGTTTTGTTTAGTGTTTCCTTAGCTGTGCAGAAACTTTGAAGTTTAATTAAGTCCCATTAGTTTATTTCTCTTTTTATTGTCCTTACTCTGACAGATGGATCTGAGAAGCTGTTGCTATCATTTATGTCAGAGAGTGTTTGGCCTATGTTTTCCTCTAAGAGTTTTATAGTATCAGGTCTTATATCTAGATCTTTAATCCATTTTGAGTTTATTTTTGTGCATGGTGTTAGGAAGTGTTCTAGTTTCATTGTTTTACATGTAGCTGTCCAGTTTTCCCAGCACAACTTATTGAAGAGGCTGTCTTTTGTCCAATGTATATTCTTGCCTCCTTTGTCCTAGAAGAAGGGGAAGGGGGTTGGAAATAACTTTATCAGTTGTTTGGCTTTTGCACAATCTTGTTCTAGGTGCTTTCAGGAGATGGTCTAATTTACTCCCTCCACCACCCCTAAGATTAAGAAGTGTTGCCACAGTTTTAGTGCTCAAGAAATATCTAAGAGGTTAAGAACATAAATGTTAATGTTTTGGGAGAAGGCCAAGTTCATTTTAATAAATGATTGCAGTTGCTCATTTGAGAAACTGAATTGACAGATTTTTCAGTTTTTTTTCTCTTTTATAGGGAATGATTTTTATCATTGTTAACTAGATTAGGTGGGTATTTGATTTAATTCTATTTTTAGGATAATGATAGGCACAGCGTTATGTTCTTTCCTACTATACTTTTGTGTACTATTTTTTCCAGTATCTAAAGGACCTAGCTGAAGCATTAAGTGTAAAGTAGGCATTCACTTTCTATTTCAACAGATATATCTATGTCTATATCTATATCTATATCTATATCTATATCTATATCTATATCTATATCTACACACACACACACACATATATAATACATACACACATATAGAGAGGGAGAGAAAAAGAGGGAGAGAGAGGGAGGGGGGCAGAGGGCTAGAGAGGGAGGGAGGAATAGAGGGGAAGGCAGGAAGGGAGAGGAGCTAATCTTCTACCTGGCACATAAAAAGCTTTGGTAAAGATACAATAAGAAGTTTCACCCACGGCACTGGGGTGTTGTGGAAGTGGGGTGGTGGAAATTTGACATGTATTGGGATTTGCTATATGTCATGCACTGTTAAGCATATTAGACTCATTATTTCATTAGTCCTAAAACCAACCAAGTGAGATGTTCATTACTGTTTCCATTTTTACATTGTACTTGGTGTGGTTAAGTAATTTACCCAAGGTCACACAGCTCATAAGTGGCACAGTCAAGGTTTAAACCTAATATCTGTCTGACTTAAAGACGCATTTTTAATGGGTTGTGTACTAAT
This sequence comes from Catagonus wagneri, assembly GCA_004024745.2. Taxonomy (NCBI): domain Eukaryota; kingdom Metazoa; phylum Chordata; class Mammalia; order Artiodactyla; family Tayassuidae; genus Catagonus; species Catagonus wagneri. Next base: position 13,727,708 of record PVHT020004020.1, read on the forward strand.
TCATTAGCAAACATTTACTGAATAATATATCACTCGTCAGATAATCTCACATATGAGATTATTTTACAATATCACATGTAAAATAAATATCACATGTAAGATAAATACTCCCAGACCTTACAATATCATGTATAAGATAAATAATCCCAAAGTATTTCTTTAGTCAAAACGTCTCCTCTGAACTATGGACTCCTATACCCAAAAGACTTTTTGGCATTCCTTACTCGGCCATCTGTACATGCTTTCACTTAATATGTACAAATCAAATTCTAAATTTTAGGGTGACTGAAAAAGAAAAAAACGAAAAAAATTGTAAGATGCAACAGATTGTTCTTGCTAGAATATTAGCCTTAAAAGAAGAGTTATGATCATATAATCAGTATATCTATTTGTCTCCAGACATCCAGTCATTGTATGATTTATATTTGTCTGTGCATATATACACACTTCATGCTGACAACACATATATGTGCATATCTCCAATTATATATTGCAAGTTAGGTATGCATGTACTTACATATATATCTAGTGCATAGGTATATATATTTTATGTATGCATATGTTCACTCATTTATATGTGTATACCTATAATATGTACACATGTATATCGAATATGTTTGTCTATTTGGTGTCTATGTACATATTTGTCTGTATGGTTAGATTTTAAAAATTCACCAGGGAGTTCCTATCATGGCTCAATTGAAACAATCTGACTAGTATCCATGAGGACTCAAGTTCGATCCCTGGCCTACTCAGTGGGTCAAGGATCCCATGTCAACATGAGCTGTGGTGCAGATTGCAGATGCGGCTCGGATCTGGCATTGCTGTGACTGTGGCATAGGCTATGGGCTGCAGCTCTGATTTGAGTCCTAGCCTGGGAAACTCCATTCGCCATGGGCCAGGGATCAGATCCGAGCCAATCTGCAGTTGTGGCCCACTCCACAGCAGCGGCAACACTGGATTTTTTAACCCACTGTGCCAGGCCTGGGATGGAACCTGCGCTTCAGAGATGCCGCTGATCCTGTTGCACCACAGTGGGAGCTCCCTTCATCAGTAACATTTTAATAGCTATGATAATAAGTGCTCATAGGCTGGCAAATCACAATTCTAATGACACTTTTCCTGTGGTTGGAATTTGAGGTTGTTTCCCAGTCAATGTATGGATAAAGATTGCAAGAATAACATCTTCTGCATAAAGGTTTATTAATTGTTTCTCTCTTTAGGACATATTTCTGGAATGTGAATTGCTGGATAAAAGAGAGTGAATACTTTGGGGGATTCAAGATACATCATAATAAATATTTTTTTCATTGTTTAAAAAAAAACAAATTCTAAATTTTAGCCCCAGTTTGTCTTTTCTTGGGTTTCTCCATTTCATCTGCAAATTATACAACTATAAATATAGTTGGTACACTCAAAAAATTGGGAGTCATCTTCAACTTTCTTTTGTAAAACTCTCAAATCTAATCTCCTGGTTTTACAGGATTTTAAAAGGTCTGTCCCCTACCCCTGTCTCTACTTTCATTCCCGTCTTGCTTCCTATCTGCTAGGCATGCAGACATGCAGGCATTTTGAGATCAGATCAAGTCCTTCCTTACAGAAGGATTTTGCTCTTGCTGTCATCTCCGGGAAATGTTTCCTTCATCTTTTCTTTCAGGTTTCAGCTTAAATGAAACCTCCTCAGAGAAATTTGACCCTGACAAACCATAATTAAAAACGTAAATTAAGAATTTCTATGTCGATTGCTTGTTATTCTGTCATTGCACTCTGCTCATTTTCTTCCTAGTACTTGGAATAGTCTAGAATTGTTTTACTTCTTTGTTTATTTGTTAAATGTGTCTTTCCATAGATCGTAAGTTCTATGAATCATTAAGTTCTTCTATCTGGTTCTTTTCTGCAAACCAATGACCTATCATTGGTGCTTGGTACCTAGAATGTATTTGATAAATATTGGCTGGATCAATCAATAAATAATTTTTGGTCGAACTTCTTGAATACTGTCTGTACCTTCAGAATACTTCTCTAAGGCCCATAATTATATCCATTTTACAAACAGGAGCACTTTCATGTCTACCAGGATTTTGTCTTCAGCCTCTTCTGTTTTTTCTCACAGCTCTCCATGGATTAGAGTCTCCTAAATCTAACCCTGTAGCCCAGACATTTCTTTTAATTTTAGGCTGCTATTACTGTGAGTATTCTGGATACAACACCAGTAACTTAAACATACTTTTTTCAAAGCCAAATTGTTATTCTGTCTCCAAGCTTTTCTTCTTGAATATCAAGATCAATGTCCTCACAACTGACCCAGTCCACCAAACTAGCAATGTGAGCCCTCCTGACTGCTGGTCTGTTTCATCCCTCATCTAATCGGGAAGTGCAGGCCACTTTAACTCAGACATGTTTCTCAATTTGATTGCTTATCTTACCTTTGCTGCCTGTGCTCTAGTGCATGTCACACCCCGTCTCAGAGACCTTTCATCTCTTTATTGTGTGCAGGATAAATTCTAAATGCCTTCCCATAGGGTGCAACGCCGTGCTTACCCTTTCAGAATTAGCTCACATGTTATCTACATGAAGCTCGCTAGTCTCTCTCTGTTCTGAGATCGCATGCTGCATCGTGCAGGATTTAACTGAGCACTTATCGTATTGAACTGTTGTGATCTGTCCTTCAAATTCTGGATTTTTGAAAGAGAGTGTCTGACCATCTCCAGCATCTCGCAAGGTGCTTTTTGCATGGTTACAGTTGGTGTTTAATAAGTACTTTCAAAACGAATAGTGATCAGAGAGGTCAGATGGTTTCCCCAAGGTAACATGTCTCTTTGTGGGAGGTTGAGCTTAGGTTTTCTGACACTTCTGCTTGTGTAGTGCTGGCATAAAGGAGCACTTAGAAGAGGAGACTATATATCCTTCTGTCATCTATAACATTTCTTCACTATGTATCAATCCCACCTAAATTTATAGTCTAAAGAAAAGTAACTTTGCATACGACTAGCTCCACCTTACAACCAGTTCACCGAAGTCCCTTCTATAAAATGACATTTCATACTTGCTTATTTAGAGTGCATTGCATAGACTTCATACCTGATTTAAATATGCTGATTAACATAATGCCATTAAGACTGTTGAAAAACTGTCTGTGGTATAGTAATTCAAGATTTTTGGCAGTCGTCAGATCAGATATGAGATTATTCTGACAAAGGAATAGGTTAATGAGATGATGTCGAACAGCTTTTAAACAAGTCTGAGTAATTTGTATCACTTGGATTTTCATATATATGTTCACTTCATTTAATAACTCATTAGTAACTTCAGCATAGATTAGTAGGCTAAAATGGAAATATACTATTTTCAAAACATTAGGACAGCTTTTGTGTTAGATTAGTTATTAAATATTATCATATGAAATTCTTGCAAATTGAATGTTATCTCTCATGGGTTTTTATAAATGTTTGGTAAATATCTTCACAGTCTGAAACAGGGGTTGGCAAACTATGGCCACTGAGCCAAATACAGCCTACTGCTTGTTTTTTTATAGCTGCAAACTGAGAACAGTTGTTGCATTTTTGAGTGGTTGAAAAAAATCAAATGAAGAATGGTATTTTCTGACATATGAAAATGATACGAAGCTCACATTTCAGTGTCCATAAAGTTTTATTGAGACACAGCCCTGCTCATTTGTCTGTAGATTGTCTATGGCCGCTTTTGTGCTACAACTGCCCAACTGAGCAGCCACAGAAGAGATGGTAATGGCCCACAAAGCCTAGAATGTTTATTCTTTGGGACTTTACAGAAAACCTTTGCCATCCCCTGGTCCGAAATATGTCAGAGACTGTCCAAATTCTGTTGTGTACTACCCAGCCGTGTAGGGCAAAGTCCTTGTCACTATCTAAGGGCTTTCTCTGAGTCTGAGCCCCCTTTGCCTGTGTTCTTAGCAGGTCAGAAGCATGCACAAATCAACACCCTAGGGGAGGAGCTTTCACTCAGTGACTGTTAATGGATAAAATATGCAGGGTCCCTTGTCCCTCCGTTGGTCATGTTCAACACTGACTGTCAGAACCCTCCTTGGGTATTAAATCTGGTTGCCCACAGTGCTAAGTGCCTCCATAAATCACCCTTCACTAACTTCCACTCTACTACGGTCTTTCCTGAGATCTCCTTCTAGATCAATTGTGTGTGCTAGAATCCTTATCTCAGAGTGTGCTTCTGGAGGGAAATACAAACCAAGACAAATGTGAATTATTCATGTGTGTATATTATTTAGGGTGTCACTTTGATGTATAAGCTACTCAGGTGTGATGAAAAATTTCTAAGCAAACATTTGGACCGTTTTTTTTCTTACTACTAAAGGAAAGATGGGTTTTATTAATTGATAGTTTTATTCTGTATGACATTTATTGGCCAAATTTATCCTGAAAGGTGCAGTTTGATAATATTCTCATATTTTTGAACATAAATGCCTGTTCCAGGAGAGTGACTCTTGAAGTATTGAATTAATCTTTCATATTGCAAAATCTTCCTTTCAGCTTTGTAAAATTTATATTTTTTCCTTTTATACTAATAAAACTTTTCTGCTTCCTCTTCAGAAAACTTCAGCTCAAATTTTATTTTGCATCAATAATAGATGGAGGCAAACCCAGTATAAGACCCAAGATAGTTTTTTTCATATGATAATTAGCCATAGGTTCAGAATGTTTAAAAAGAAATATTTCATAACTCGGCAGAAAATGTCCATAATTTCTTTTTGTATACCCCTCATGTTTTTTCTCTAGTGGTTAAAAAATAGTTAAATAGTGTCAGACCCAAACCAGTGTAACTTAAGTTACATTGCTTGTTTTTTTTTCATTTGCTTAATGAACATAATATTTGATGCTCCTAAACTGTTATAAGGAGCAGAATACACGTTTAAGAGTCTTAATTTAAAAACTTTGAGGAATAAAATGATTTGTTTTGGCTGCATTAATGTTTTATTGTTTAAAGAATTATGCTGCCTCAAATTACTTTGATATTTCCCAGTTTTTACCTCTTTTTTTGTGTGTGTATATGAATGCAGTATATAGTTTAACAATTTTCGATACATATAGTTAGATGAAAAAAGTTCAATTACTGTGTTTAAAATACTATTGTGTAAAAAAAGATATATTGTTTGTAAGTGCCTAGGATATATTTAGAACAATACAGAGAAAACTAGCAGCCATGCTTTTCTTTGAGGATGGGAATGAGAGGGAGACATACCCCTGTATACTTTTTACACTGTGGTTTTTTTGAACTATTCTTACGAATAACTTTAAAAAATAAGTTAAAAGTAAAGAAGAAAGCAAGGAGACTCTGGCACTAGAGTGATCCAGGTTTGAATACCAGTTAAGTCACTTAGTAACCATATGATTATATTCACATCACTTAATCTCTCTGCTTTTATCATAAAGTGCAGATATAAAAGCACCTTGCATCTTACCTTGTACCTAGGAAGATTCCAATAAATTGTTATGTGACCATTTGCATTATTAATATTTAATCTTCTGTCCTCACTTCTACAGAGAGTAGGTTTTTCATTTATCCATTCATATGTTTTTTTGAGCATTGTCTTATTGACAGACACAGTAATCAGCCTGGCAAGTCATAATGCATCACTTTTGCATCACTCTGTTGTTTAAAGCAGTTGTAAGATTCGAGGAGGGGCTGCGGATTCTTCATATAAAGAATTTGCTGTCAGAGTTCCTGTTGTGGCTCAGCTGGTTAAGGACTGGCGTCACTGCGAGCTGCGGTGTAAGTGGCAGATGCAGCTTGGATACAGTGTTGCCACGGCTGTGGTATAGGTCGGCAGCTGCAGCTCTGGTGACACCCCTGGCCCTGGGAACTTCCATATGCTGCAGGTGCAGCCGTAAAATGAAAAAAGAAAAAAAAAGGGAAAAAGAATTTGCTGTCATCTTCAGTCTACCACAATCTGCACAACCTTTTTACATTCTTCCCACATGCAAAATATATGTACGCCTTCCAAGGGGCTTTCCAAAATGTCGTTCTACTACAACATGAGCTCAAAATCTAGAGCTCTTATTCTAAATCAGATCCAGATGTGGCTGAGGCTCCTCGGGGTTGTCCCTTGGGTTTAGTTCCTTAAGTTCAGACCCAGCTGCTCTGAAGACTTGTACGTGAAAGAGACTGATTATCTGTTCCTCTTCCCCACTGTTAGCTCTCCCCACCCCCATGCTTACCTTGGTAAGACAGATAGGATCACTGCAGAAGGTGTTCCCATTAAAAAGGGAGAGCAGAAGGCTTCTACCAATTGTGATTATGATAGGTAGAAAAAGGCCCCCAGAGCTGTCTATGATCTACTCCCCAGAACCTGTGAATATGTTACCTTACAGGTAAAAGGGACTTTACAGGTGTGATTAAGTTTAGGCACTTGAGGTGGGAAGATTATTCTGGATTGTCCAGGTCACCTGAGTCACTTGAGCACTTAAAAATGGAAGAGGAAGGCAGAAGAGGGTGTTAGAGAAAGACTGTTGCTGCCTATGAAGATGGAGAATAAGCCAAGGAGTGTGATGACCTCCAGAAGCTGGAAATGGCCCTCCATTTACAGCCAGCAAGAGAATAGGAAACTTGTTCCTATAATCTCAAACTACTAAATTTTGCCAAACACCAGAATGAACAAGAAACAGATCCTGTCTTAAAGCTTCCAGAAAATCCTGACAACATGTTGGTTTTAGTCTGGTGATCTTATACCTGATTTGTGATCTGGAGAACTATGAGCTCATAAATTTGTGTTGTGGCTCTTCTTCCCTGTCCCCTTTTCTATGAATCTTGTTGGGAGTTTACTCCATTAGATAAAAGCCACATCCACAAGTCACTTCAAGACAGGTCTCTCTCTGTGGCTGATGGGGTGCTGTGAGACAAAGCCCGTATCTTTTGTAGAAGCCAGTTAGAATAGTGGAGAAGGTTAGTTTTTCTGAAGTCTTAACAAAAAGATTTATAGCTACATCTTTAAAATAATCTTTATCCCAAGTCTTCTTGCCTGGAGAGGTTGGGAATGATTTTGGTGCTTTCTACAACTTTTCTCTCTGAGTTAAACCACAGCAAATATTCTTGTCTGCTCTTGCTTGTCAGCTCATTACAAATACAGTGCAATGCAGTTCTCACTTTTTAACATGCATCAAAATCACTTGGGTCATCTAAAGATACTAAGGCCTGGGTCTTCTCTGCAGAAATCCTAATTAATTTGTCTGGGGCGTGGTCTGGACAGTAGGAGTTTTAAAACCTCCCTAGGTGACTCTAATAAGCATCCAAGATCAAGAACAGCTGTGTTTAAGCAATATTTTACTATTCATAGTCAAAGCAAATTTCAAAAGATATTTATTTTGTACTCCTAAACTTTTTTTTTCTATACGAATTTCCTAAAGGATCAAATGAGCGATAAAGCAGTATTTTTAGGTCTTTATATTTTAATAAATTAATAAATTCAGAGTAAAAAGCCCATATAGTTAGCTCTTTAATTTTATAAAAGTCATTGTGACACAAACCAGAAATTTCATAGCTATCCTAAGAATAGTGTGAATAGATGCTTTCAATTAACTCTATGGAAATACTGTTTTTATTCAAGGTTTTTAAATCTAGTTTCTGTACTAGGCACTTTGTGAATGATGATCCATCCCTTAGTAAGCGGTTTAGATAGAACTTTATATTTCATATGGATGAAATGTTGTGAATAGGAAGACACCCCCTAACTGCCTGCAAATTAATGTAGCCACAGTTGCCGACGTTGCTATATGTAGCTTTAAATATAGGATATTCTGGTTCAGTACATGAACTCTTTGTGAGAAATGTCTTTTTAAAACTGATTTTGGTTTGCGTTGGAAGAAATGCTTTTCTTGTTCGGCAGCTGGGTATGAATTTAATTATTGAAAATAAATATGATCTAATGTTTCATTGAGCTTTCTGAATAACAGGATAATTTGGTCAGCACTGCTATCTAAAAAGGCCTGGAAGAAAGCCAAATCACAAGAAGCAACTGCTCTGGTGAGGAGGAAATTATCAGCAAATTCATGTGCTTTATCCCATTTAACATACAATTAAAAGCGAGTGTAGCTTTACTTGATACTCTAAATGCTTCTGTATCATTTGACTTGGTTATAGAGAAATGTTATAAAAAGGAAATGGCTGCTGATATGTGTTCTCCATTTAATGTGCAGTTTCACAACCAAAAGCCACTATCCCTGTGCAGGAATTGCTGCCCACAGTGGCAGCTGGATGTGAAGGTACAAGACTGGCAACATTTGCAATGTGATCATGTTCTTGGCACTGAAAGTACTTAGGCAGTGGAGAGAAACAAGGTCTGAAGTGCATAGAACCAGAAGCCAGTTATATATGAAAGAAACTTGGTGAGAAGCATTGTCAAATTTGAAAAAAAAATACAGAAGTTTACTCAAAATGACATATTAGGTGTAAAAGGAAAAGAAACTTAGAATCTATTTGTAAAAGGAAAAGAAACTTAGAATCTATCTTAAAATCTGCCAGCTATGCTAGAAGACTTGGTAGAAGATTGAATTACTTTTCTGTTCTGTCTGTAGAAAATATGAGCTAATTGTCATTTAAAGAGATGGTCAGTGAGTATACAGAGAAAAAAAAATGTAGGAAACAGTCATAAAAATCTGTCAGATAAGTCAGCTTTAAGAAATGAGTAGTGCATTGTTATTTATTTTCTCATTCTAAATAAATATTCACTTTTGTGCCAATTTGAAACAAATTTTAAAAATGTCTAAGTCTGCCTACCACACAAATGTGGTTCTGTCCCTGCCGTTCTGATCGAAGCAATTATCTTCCTTATAGACTTCTTATCTCCTTCTGGAGCATAACTTACTTCTTATTCTTTCCCATTCCTTTACTCCTGCCTTTAAACCTGCGTTTCTGCTGATGGCTGGATCACCTCAGAGTCTGTGGCACTTGCTGCTTGGGTTTTGCATCCCTAGCACATAGCCCCCTTCCTGGGCAGGGGCTATTCATACGCTAATTTACCAAAGGCAGCTGTATGTATTTTAACAGAGTTGATCTGGAGAGACCAGGCCTTAAACTTCTGTGGTTATTAATGTGGGATTTGGGGGGCAATGTGAACTGTTACATAAAGGGAATAGCACCATGGAGACTTGTAAGTCGTAACGTTTTCTCTGCCTGTTTTTTCTCTATTTGAGAGCTAGTTTGTTGAGCTGGGATTGATTGATCCAGAACATTGAAATTAGAACATTCAGAAACTGAGGGAGGGAGGGAATGATGGGGGCAGGGGAGAAGAAAGGAGAGATTGGGTTTTCTTTTTTCTTTTAATTTTTCTTTGAAAGGAGAAGTTTTGATTTGTAGATTTGTAGTTGGGCGAAATAAGTATTAGCTCTAGGGCTGGTAATGGGACACCTGAAAACGTCTTTGGACATAGGTAGGACATAAGGCTTTCCTGCTGATCCCATTAGTTAACCTACCTTAGTAGGTGTTACCTCCCTGGAATATAAAGGTCATTCTTAATTTTTACTGACTGAGGTAGCAGACTGACTGGGTGAATAATGCCAGTTTCATGAATGATCAAATCAGTTCGACTGTGGCTTACAAAGCTTTTGAAAACTATTGTTAACAGGTTTTTGATGGATAAAGGAAAGCAGAAACTGCAAGTAAAAATCTCCCAGGTGTTAGAAAAAAGTTAAGGAAATTTAATTTCTAATATTGAAGGAGGACGGAAAAATAAGTGAAAGCTGTATTGATGTTTTAAACTGTAAGCAGAAAAAATTATGTTAATTCTGAGATCTGATTGTGTGATCTGGCTCTAGGCAACTTTTAACTCTTGACTGATAGGGGATCGGGAGAATATATTTTTTATAAACTTTATGTGAACAAAGTACATGGATATAAATAATAAATGCAGAATAAGTAATTTTCATTATGGGAAGTCACTGTTTTAGGAAGCAGATGGAACTTTGCATTTGACATGTGTAGGGCTATCAGGAAACTCTGCTGGTGAACGTGATTTAAAATTTTTTTTTACCAAGTCATGATATTAAGGCACATTGGTAATGAGTTAGATTGTCTCTGTGGAAATCATATGGTTTGGGGGGGGGATGAGAGTTCAGTAGGGCAAAGTTATTGTTGCAAAATGCCTGCACTCAGTTGCTCTCCAGGTCCTTGTTAGCTGTGTGTCACAGTGCACGTAGGTACAAACTTAAACCTAGTTATTGAGCAAATTCTATACGTCTGCAATTCAAATTTTCCATGTCCTATTTTCTTGCGTCCCTCATTTTCTTATGAAGTTCTATCTGGTATGTTGCAAAAGTTTCTTTTTATGTCAGCATCTGTTCTTTGACCTTTTTTCATCTGTGAAATGGCATTGTCACCTACCTACATTGATTAGGTGTGATAGTTTTATTTTGCAAGGCATTTTCTTTTTCTTTTATATAAATGTTATCGGAGTGTAGGTAACTTACAATGTTGTGTTAGTTTCAAGTGTCCAGCAAAGTGAATCAGCCATACATATACATATATATCCATTCCCTTTTTCAGATTCTTTCCTCATGTAGGCTATCACAGAGTATTGAATAGATTTCCCAGAGCTAAATAGTAGCTGGGGAAAAATACAATAATGTAATTGATCTGATATTGATCAATTTTGTATATAACAGTGTGTATATTTGCAAGGCATTCTCAAACTTTTTCTCCTGAAGGGGCCCCAAAATACACAATTAACTCACTTATTAACAGATTAGCATGGGAGGAACTTGATTATAGAAAATAGTATGTGTAGCATTGAGGTGTTTTCGGCTTCAAAGGACAAAGACTGTCCGTAATGAGCTTAGGCCAAAAAAGGGAATGAACTGGTTCAGAAGCAGAGGAAGAGTTGAAAATTCCAGACCTTGGAGTTATCATCCTGGCTCAGTGGAAACAAACCTGATTAGTGTCCATGAGGATACAGGTTCGATCCCTGGCCTCGATCAATGGGTTAAGGATCCAGCGTTGCTGTGAGCTGTGGTATAGGTCACAGATGTGGCTCGGATCTGGTGTTGCTGTGGTGGTGGTGTAGGTTAGCAGCTACAGCTCCAATTCTATTCCTAGCCCGGGAATTTCCATAGGCCACGAAAAAGATTAAAAAAAAAAAGAAAGAAAGAAAAATAAAAGAGAAGAAAAAGAAAATTCCAGGCCTTAGGAACCAGGGTGGCTCTGGATCTCTATGGCCAGAACTTATGAAGAATCTCTTTGGGGCACTAGACTTGAAATGCCCCAGCCCCAAATTCCTTCTGTCCCATGAGAATGTACTCAGATTTCAGATCCTAAGAGAGAGAGAGTCTGATTGAATGCTGGTCCAGAAGTGTCTCCTGGGCCACCTGCAGTGGGAAGGAATCCTGGGATGTCATGGTTGTGATCATGTGCTCAGCCTTTGTTGGTGACCTGCAAGGACTCCCAGGAATAGAAGCCCTTAGGAAGAACATTGTAAGTCTGTTGGGCTGCACTATCCACAAACTGACTTAACCTACAGAAATTAATTTTCCTCACAGTCCTGGAGGCTGAAAGTCCAAGTAAGGCCTCTTTTTGGTTTATAGATGGCTGTCACTCTCCAGTGGCTTCACATGGTGGTGTTGCTTCTGTGTGTATCTGTGTCCTAATCTCCTCTTCGAGGGCACCAGTCATATTGGATCAGGACCCACCCACATGATCTCGTTTTTACCTCAATTACCATCTCCAAATAGAATCATATTCTGAAGTCCTGGGGGTTAGGACTTCAACATATGAATTTGAGGGGAACATAGTTCAGGCTATAATCCCTACCTAGGGAGTTGGAGGTCACATTACACTGTATTTAAGTGGCCAGCATAGTCTTCAATAGATGATAGATAAATATTGTTATGCACCTCAGAATATTTGTGTGGCGATAAGTTGTCAGGTTATTACACTGGGTATTGTGAAACAAAGTGGCCAAATTATGGCTCTTGCTTTTAGAAAGCTCAGTAATATATATTTTGCATGAATTGTGTTAACAGACATATGTATGTATGTGTGCTCTCTGTCTAGGTGTTGTGTAATATGTAGCACTTGGTAATCATAGTACGTGACTTCAGAAGATAAACATCAGCTTCCACCTTGCAAACTTCGTCCTCTCTTCTGTCCTCTGAGAATCTGTAATCCTTCATTCATTCCTCAAAATACTTGTTGTTTAATAGTCTAGTTCTAGGAAAGGCCCAGAGGTGATAGTAAGTCAAGCCAACCAAGAGTAAAATTGAAAATAGTAATTACTTTTTATTATATCTTTTTTTTTTTGGGTGATTTCTCCCCCCCCCATTCTCATGATTTTTACAGATTTTTTTTGAGAGGAGAGTATGTTTTGTTTTAGATAAGGCCATACATTTGCTTAAGGAACTTCTTGTGTATGAGATTTGCCGTTTCTTAGATTTCTGACATTCAGCAAGGTACTTTTCTCTGTATTAAAACCCAATAAACCTTATCATTTGAAATACACATAATATATGAATGCATGCCCATTGTAAAAATTCAAACAATGTACAGAATGGCACAGGGATAAAAATCAACATCTGTCTGTATATTTTACCCCTAACTCCCTCCAACCCTTTCTCCTCTTATATGACAGGCATGGTAAGAATTTAGTTTGTATCCTTTCTGACCTTTTCAGAAATTATTCTCATAATCATATAAGCATATACACAGAATTGGAGGACACTTTTATTTTGACAGAAACAGAATTATAATAAAGATATTGTTCTAAGGCTTTTCTTTCATTCACTGAAAGGTTTTCTGTTTGGGGTGAAATTTTCATTCTAAATCCTACAGTTGGCCCACCTTCTGTAGAGGACTCTTGACTAATAAACAACAACCCAAAGGTGGGGAAGAGGGGACACAGGACAGGTAATGACTTCTCAGAATGAGTATCTGGGCAGGTGCCTGTATCTCTAGAAGGAAGGGGCCCCTGTGAAGTGGCTGTGGTCCATGAGGGATAGGACTAGTGGTCTAAACAGGGCCTCTTGCCCCCTGCTTCCTAAGTCCAGTTACCTAATCAACCTATGGGTTGGCATACTGGCCTGCCTCTGAGGCTAGGCTCTGTTCTGTGAACAGGTAGCAACAGAAAGTCATGTACTAGTATCCATGAGGATGTGGGTTTGATCTCTGGTCTTGCTCAGTGGGCTAAGGATCTGGCATTGCTAAAAGCTGACTGTAGGTTGCAAATGTGGCTTGGATCTGGCATTGCTGTGGTTGTGGCACAGGCCAGCAGCTATAGGTCCATATCAGTCCTTAGCTTGGGAATGTCCACACACCACAGGTTTGGCCCTAAAAAAAAAAAGGAAAATCAGTGGAAACTATTCTTGCTTTTAAGGAATAGTAGCCCTGCTACTAGCAAGATCTGATCCAAGAATGAGGCTAACGGCATTAAAAATTCCTGCTCTAATAGGAGGCAAGAGAGTAGCTGAGAAGGGGTTACAGAGATGGCCTGGGAGCATAGGCGGAAGCCTGCCACTCCTGTGTACTGACAGGGAAATATGAGGCCGGAGGATAGAAACTGCTTTTCCAGCAAACATATCTTGGAAATCTTAGCACTTCAGCACATGAAGATTTAAATCATTTTAAAGAGGTGATGTTATTTCATAACTTACGTTTACATGGGCTTTTAGAGTTTAAAAACTTTCGTATTTCTCCCCCCAACATTTTCTCACAACATTTCTGTGCTTTGATAGATACAGTTTTGAAAGCTTTAAGGCGGTCAAGGCATTTGCCTGTGAATTCAAGATCTATGGTTGCATGGTTCAATTTCCTTTCCACGCTAACATACTGCCTCTTGTTAAATGCTAGTTTGTGTTTAAATTGGACAGGAATAATTGGCTGCCATTTAAGTTATCAGTTAATAAGAACTTCTCTGAAAGGCCTAATTTCAGCTCTATGTTGTAAATCTGATTCATTTATTGAAAACGATCATTGGTATGTTTATTTTGTCTTAGTTTTTATTTCCTTATGTTTTTGTCCAGAATCAACCCATGCCTCTGTTTAGAATAATTTTCTACCTCATTCATGTTGCTAGGGGTAGCATTTGCCTGTAATTATAAAGCAGAAGCAAACATTTGTGTATCCAGGCTCCTTGGCAGCTAAGATATGTGTTCATGGTCTAGGCTTGGATAGTTTTTGAACCCCCATTAGACTTTGAATTGGCAGCAACTGGCCCGAGAAGTGAGGACAGAGACTCCTCTTAGCTGGCACGTTGTTGCCATGAAGTATTAATATCCAGTTTCCAGGGTCTGTCAGAATAACAGGGGCAGTGAATCCTGATGTATCTTTGCATGTTCCATGCCCTGGATGTCTCTGGCATCCAGTCTCCAGAAGTAGTGGTGCCTTTCCCTTCTGAACTGATTTAGGCTGTGGTCCTTAATATTTACTGACCTTTCTTATTCTACTCAGTGTCTAGATCTAGTTTCCTCAAAGTATAGTGATTCTATGAGCTATCAAGTAACCTTTCATTTTAAAAATTGTACATACAATAGGAGTTCCTGTAGTTGCTCAGCGGTTGACGAACCAGACTAACATCCATGAGGACATGGGCTCGATCCCTGGCCTTGCTCAGTGGGTTAAGAATTTGGTGTTGCCATGAGCGGTGGTGTAGGTTGCATACGTGGCTTTGATCTGGCATTGCTGTGACTGCAGCGTAGGCCAGCAGCTACAGCTCTGATTCAACCCCTAGCCTGGGAACATCCATTTGCCCCAGATGCTGCCCTAAAAAGACAAAAATAAATAAATAAATAAAACTTACATACAATTAATTCTCGTTATGTGGCCGGCAGTTTTACAGATTTGACAATGTATAAAGTTAGGTACCCGCCATTGTAGTCACTCCAGCCATCCTCAAACCCTAATCTGTTTTCTATTCCTTTTTCCAGAATCATCGAGCATTACCAATAACCTTTAAATAACTTTCATTATTATATCAGTAACCTTTAAAATGAATATTAATACATTTATTTTCTGCTTAAATAATAGTAGCCACAATTTATTGGATGCTTAATATTTCCTTTGTTCTGGAGAGTTCCCTGGTGCCCTAGCAGTTAAGGAGTCAGTAGGTTGTTACTTCTGTGGTTTGAGTTTGATCCCTGGCCTGGGAACTTCTGAATGCTGCAGGTTTGGCAACAAACAAACAAACAAACAAACATACAAATGTACATATGCTTTGTTCTGTTCTAAGTGCTTTAGATGAATAAACTATTTAATCCTCACTATGGTTCTAATAAGTAGATACTCTAATAATCCCCACTTCACCAATGAGAAAGCTGAGGTATACAGAGATTAATGAACCTGTCCAAGGCCACAGAAGTAATAAGTGGCAGAGTCAGTATTTAAATCCAGGCAGCTTGGTGCCTGATGTAGGATTTTAACCTTTATGTCTCCTGTGTTGTAAATTTATCATAATTGCTGTCTGCTGCTTGTGCCCGTGAACTTGAAAGATAGAACTGGCGAGCACAAGTCTCAAAGTAGACATGTTCATGGATGTTACAACCAAGTTGGGGACACAGATATTACTGAATTAATCCCATCATGAATGTACAATTGCAGATGTAGATAAGTGAAGGGAAGTATCATAATCCTTTAGAGTTTATAATAAACAAACCGGATCTAGGCCAGGGGATTGTAGAGAGTTTCCCTGAGAAAGCGATACTTTTATATAGATCAGAATGGCTTAATGATCAAGACTGTGTGTGGGCCTACAGAGCATGAACTGGAGGCTTGCTGAGGGAGCTGCAGGTACCAGGGCCCCAATGCAGGAGGCAAGGTGGCTGCTCTAACCAGAGCATGCAGCGTTAGGGGCAACCCCACTGTTGGCCCAGGCAGGGGAAGTCAGAGGCAGGCAGGTGGCCAAATCATGCAGGGCCTTGTAGATCACATCAAATACCTGGGAGGCTTTGTCTCCCTCTAGTTCTAGATAACACTGGCTTGTCCTTAATCTCCCACACAAAACAAGAAAGTAAAACAGAGGGCAGCATACATACAGGACCATGTATTCTTGTGGAACAGGACTCTCACGTTGGAAAAGTAATGGACCCAGGATCTCTGGCATGTTTCCTGAAAGGTATTCCTGGACTGCTTGCCTTACTTACATCTTGAAGTCTTCTGGGAATGTCTTAGGATCCACTGATGTGCACGGGAGTGCTGAGGCTGATTTCTACTCATTGTTAGGCCTGAAATTGTTACTGAATTTCCTTAGGCCTCACCTCTGTAAACTGCAGTGTGTGCAGTACCTTGTATTTGGGGTCTTTGAGTGACTAGGAGGTCTCTCAATAAGCACAACAGAGTCAGTAAACACTCTCTTCACTCTGTAGGTTTCACAGACCTAGACTTCAGTGAACCATGCCATGTTAGAATGTGGCATCATTTTACAAATAAGGACACATTAACCCAACACAAAAAGACAGGTTAACATGGCCAGGACTGCAAAAAGAGTGAAAGAAAGAACCACAACTAATTCCTATGGTTTTTGATCTCCAAGCTACCTGACAGGTATTTTTGACACACGTTTCTAAAAAGATCAATAACACTCATTGTTTAAACAGCTTAATTTGATAACATGGGCCAATGCATTTGTATTTGATAGAAAGTATATCTAGAAATTCAAGGAGTTCCCATCGTGGCTCAGTGGTTAACAAATCCGACTAAGAACCATGACGTTGCAGGTTCGATCCCTGGCCTTGCTCAGTGGGTTAAGGATCCGGCGTTGCCGTGAGCTGTGGTGTAGGTTGCAGACGCGGCTCGGATCCCGCATTGCTGTGGCTGTGGCGAAGGCCGGCAGCTACAGCTCCTGTTAGACCCCTAGCCTGGGAACCTCCATATGCTGTGAGTGCGGCCTAGATAAGGCAAAAAGACAAAAAAAAAGGAAGTATATCTAGGAATTCAAGAAATACACAGCTGAATTCTTCCTAGGTACTAAAAGTGCATTTTCAGTAAATGAATTTAAAAATCAGTAACAGAAGGTCCATCCTAATTTTTTAAACTTTTTTCATCATTTTACATTTGACTAATCTTTTATAACACCAAATGCATGGGCATGAGTTTGTCCTGTGAGGAAAACTTTCACAAATCTATGAACTGAGGAGAACCCATAAGGCATTCAGAAAATAAGTTAATATTATAAAGTGCATTAATTAATACTTTTGACTACCCTGACCAGTTAAGATCCTCAGAGACATATACCTCAATTTCAAATCCAATTAAAAGATATCCATTACTAAATTAACCCATGTACATTCAAATCTTGAAATAAAATGACATAGTCTCAAGACACCAATTAATTAATCAAACATGCAGAAATATGTCAAGAAAATTATTAATCCATCTATTCTGATGTTATATCTCAAAGGTCTTCAAGCTCCTTATATATTAAGAGTATTATATACTACCTCATTTCTTCTTCACTTCATTTAAAAGATAACCCTGAAAAAAACATTTCACCATATGCTTGTTTTAGATGCAGTGAAAAAATGTTCTTTTCAAAGCATATGGTGATATAATTAGGTGTCTCTGAATACAGCAAGGTTGGAAAGAGAACTGTATGAACTAAATTGAAACAATTTGCTGGTCTGGTGTTTCTCCCCACCCCCACCCCATCCCCAGCATCACTGTAGCTCCTCTTCATTACCACTGTTTCAATAAAGAAATACTGAATACTGTCTTAAGCACTTCAAGATGAGAAACATCTGCTGTCACCTACGTGGGTATGGTGAATAGAATCCCAGCCTGCCCCCCACGCCCTGCCCTTTCCCTGTGTAAACCTTTGTGACTCATGTTTCCAGGCTTTTGCACTGAAGACTTCTGGAATCACTCTTCCATCTTTGACATTGGTGTAAAGTTCTGCAACTGAGAGCCTGTGTTTCTGCTTGGCTTAGCTACCTTTCATCATCCACCTCATGGGATTATCTTCTACTAATGGTGAGAGGACTTGCGTTACTTTTACTTCAGTGAAAGGGTTGGTTTTAAAATATTTCTTCCTGTTTTGCTGTACTCAATCTCCAAGGAAAAGAAAAAAAAATTGAAAGTAGATTCTATATGATGTAATGATAAAGATGTTGGCTATTTGTTAGGAGAAATACAAAGTTCAAGATTCATGTTTGGAAATCTGGGAAACAAAACATCATGGCTTCACATGGATTTGGGTTTGATCTTGTATATTGTTTTTCTTCATTTTTTCCAACTCATTAGAATGTACAACTCTTACCAGTGAATTAAATGTAGTAGGATTTTTCACATTTTTAAACAAGCTCATGAGTATATTTGAATAATGAACCTTTCATTTTAGGACATCAGTGCCTAATATTCCACCGATAGCCAGAATCTGTTTTTTTTTTAATTTTAATTTTTTTTTTCTTTAAAGTGTCTGGCTGGAATGAATAATATGTGTTTATCTTAGGCATATGTTGTTTTCAGCCAAATTTACTGCTAACTGATACGGTAAGTTTCACTAATTTTAAGTCCTATTTTTATATCATTTATAGTGAGTATTCTTGGTTTTGGTTAACAAGTGAAACTGTCAGTAAACAAATGTGAATTGTACAACAATCTATGTAAAAGATGCTGCCGACCATGGTGACTCATGGTCACTCGATGGATTATTTGCCTTGCTTCTTTTGTGACATTTTGTCTTGGTAGATACTGAAGAAATGAATCATTTTCTCTAGCTTTCCCAGCTCACTTACTTTCTAATCAACTTGTTTTTGTTTTCACCTTGTGTCAGGGGATCAGTAACCCCCGAGGTGAAATGCAGTCAGGAGCCAAATCCTGTTCCCTCATGTGGAGGTTGGCAAATTTGTGCACATATAAGAATCACCTGGAGGTTTATTGAATACAGATTGCTGGGCCCCATCTCCAGAGGTTTTGATTCAGTACCACAGCAGTGGGCTGTAGCATTTGTATAGAAAGTGAGTTCCCAGGAGAAGATGAAGTCCTGGCCTGAGAACCACAATTT
The DNA here is from genome assembly GCA_004024745.2 of Catagonus wagneri. NCBI lineage: Eukaryota > Metazoa > Chordata > Mammalia > Artiodactyla > Tayassuidae > Catagonus > Catagonus wagneri. Next base: position 13,746,672 of record PVHT020004020.1, read on the forward strand.
GAGAAAAACTCTTCTAGGGCAGCTCCAAGTGCCCATCCTCTGATTAGTCTTCTCTGTGCCCCCGGAGAGATGGTGACATTTCCTACTGCTCATTGAGGTGGGCCACACTCAGCTCCCAGGCAGCCTAGTTCTTCTTTCTATTTTTTCTAGAAAGCTTGGCCACTTCACTTAGTTTTTTCTCTTTTAGACTCTTTCACTGCAGTCTCCATTATTGAAGGTCTTTATTTCTCCCCACTCAGCCTGACTGTTAAAAAAAGGAACTCTTTTTTTTTTTTTTTTTTACTGTGACTGAAGACAAGCACCCAGGTCCTCCTCACTTTGTGGGATTTCAACAAGTCATTTTGGAAAAAATAATTTAATAAGTACACTTAAGAATTCCCCAAAATTTGCGAATTCTCTTAGTGGTCATTCTGGTTCGTAGGTCCCAGCTCCCTTTCAAATGGTAGCTGGAAGCCTTGGGTTGGGGCTGGAGTTTCTCTTGGCTTCTGTTCCCAAGGATGGAGCTCTGCAAAGGTAAAATTACCTCTGATCAACCATCTGGTCTCTTTCCTTCCTGGGACCTTATCGAGGAAGAGCAATGGTGCCTTCTTGAGTCCAGTGAAGGTATCTATCTTTGAGGACATCTATGTTTCTGCCTTGCTTGAAAATTATTTTCCATTTGCTATTTTCTCTTTGGAGGGTAATCAGCCATTTTGGTCTTTGACGTGGTATGACTTTAGAGCCAGACAGATTCAGATTGAATCCTGATTTTATATCCTATTAGTTGTATACTCTTGCATATATCATGTAAACAGGGTGAACCTCAGTTCCCTCACCCGTAAAGTGGAATGATAATACTTACCTCATGTAAATATTTACGAGACAACATAGGACACAACATAAAGCCTTAGGAATATGAGTATTTGATGGTTGGCATCTATTGTTGGATAAATATCATAATAAGTGTTCAAATATATGAAATGCACATGAATGTTGATAAGTCAGGTTATATGTGATCACTGTACACTGTATAATCCATGCAATCTGTGTAACTGCCCATAGTGGCTTTGCCTGGCAAATATGGATTTGCCAGAGTATTCAGAAAAGAGTGTATCAATCAGAAGGATTGGTCAGTTTACCCAGGAATCAGAAGAGAGTCAATGGGGAAATGTTAACATTGTTCATCCAGTCATTGTTCTGGGGAGTTAGATTTGCGGGTCTGTTCCTACTATGTAGTGGTAACGAACACTCCGTTACTCTAGTGCTGTTCAGTGTCTGAATCATACTATCACTCACTCCTTTATATTGATTGTATGCTCATGTGCTAATTGTATCTTGACCTCCATGACGTGAGCTGGGCCAGCAGATTGAGTAGTTGGTTCCCTATGACTCTTCTCTCACTAAATGCCTTAAGTATTGATAATTGTCGTTGCTCTCTTGCTAATGGATGGAACCACTCTCTTTGTTCTGACATATCTGATTTCATGGCTGTTGGCAACATTCATGTCCTTGCTGGCTGTTGGACAGAGACTGCCCTCATATCCTTGTTATGTGGCCCTCTCTACATAGTACCTCACAACATGAAAGCTTGCTTCTTCGAGAAGCAAGGGAGAGTCTTCTAGTGGAGAGTCTTCTAGTATGAGGGACATTATCATCATTAATGTAATGCAATGTGTGTAATGTAATGTGATATAATGTCATGACATGTATATGACATTACATACATGACATGTATGTAATCATATGCATCTATTATCTTTACCATATTATATTGCTTGGAAACAAGTCACAAGTCCTGCTAACCCTCAAGGAGAGGGGGTTGTACAAGGGTGTGAATAACCAGTAAAAAGGGATCATAAGGCCATCCTGAAGTCCATGTACTGGGTATATATATATATCCTTAGCCAGAGTCTATATTTCCTAGCCTCCCATGTAGCTAGGGGTCGCTCTAAGTTTTGTGCATTGGGAAAGTAGCAGAATTAATAGATGGGAGTTCTGGAATCTGTTTTTTTTTTTGTTTTGTTTTGTTTTTTTGCCTTATCTAGGGCCGCACCCGCGGCATATGGAGGTTCCCAGGCTAGGGGTCTAACAGGAGCTGTAGCTGCTGGCCTACGCCACAGCTACAGCAACGCGGGATCCGAGCCGCGTCTGCAGCCTACACCACAGCTCACAGCAACGCTGGATCCTTAACCCACTGAGCAAGGCCAGGGATCGAACCTGCAACCTCATGGTTCCTAGTCGGATTCGTTAACCACTGAGCCATGACGGGAACTCCTGGAATCTGTTTTAATAAGGAAGTTTCTTGCCATCTGTTCTGTTCTTTCCCCTTTCCTATGAATGACAATGTGAATTTGGTGCTAGTGAGTGGTTTTGACCCTGCAGATGAAGAAAACTGGAGGAGGTGGTAGAGGAAGAGCTTGAAATGACTTTATCCCTGGATAACCTTGTAGAGCTGAGTCACTTCGCCAGCCCTTGGAAAGCTCTGAGTCTGATTGAAAGGGTCTAGGAGGTACCATTTCAGATCGTTCTAAAATCTTAACAAAGAATTTTAGTCATGCCCTCGGTTTCATTTTTAGACCATGTTTTCCTGATAGTGTACTGGATTTCATCTCTGCCCAGAAGCGACTTTTAATTTTAGAATCATTTGCTGTCTAGAGAGGCTGAGAATAAGAAATAGTTTTATTTTCAAACCCAGCCAGTCTTGGCACCTCTATATTAACAGTTCATTCTTTAGCTTATCTCTTTCCCTTTGCATTTTATCACTGACAGTGAGAAGAAGCCAGGTGGTAATTTTCAGTATCCTGCCTGAAAAGCTCCTTAGCTAGAGCTTTGAGTTCATTGGGTACATTTTGCGTTTTCCACCTTACCACAGGTGACAATATTGCCAAATTTTGCACCTCTTCATGACAATTGTACCCTCACCTTCTGCTTCCAGTGACATTAGTCTAATTTCGCTTGAACCCTAGCTGCAGCCTCCTTGAGGCCCGCAGGTTCCACTAGTGATTTCATGGAAGTCCTTTAGTTTCCCGCTAACAGTCTTCTCTGAGTGCTTTCATCTTTCTGCTTGCAACCTGGTCCCGCAGACAATGATACATGTCTTAGGATTTTGTTACAACAGCATTCCAGTTCCTGGAGCCAGAATCCTTCTTAATTATCTACTGTTAGGAAACAAAGGCATAATGGCTTAAAACAACAACAGTCTGTTCATTATTACCTTCTGTGCTGGTGGGGTGGACCCGGCTCAGTTAGGCATTTCTCACTTAAGATCAGTCTTGTGGTGGCAGTCAGATGGTGGCTAGGGCTGGGACTTCAGCTCAGGCTATTTTTGTGGCCATGTTGAAAAACACAATCTGACACAGTAGCTATATCAGAAGAGCTTAAAATTTAAATCCTATACAGAAATCCTCATGGATTAATTACAGCAGGAAAGAAAGCAATGAAGAACTTACTGAAAGTGTATTGTGTATTGTGTAAATCCTGATGGAATGGCAGGAAAACCAGATTCAGAAATTTTGAACTAAAAGCCAATAGAAAGGAATGACAAGGTTTGCCTTGGATGAAGAGTATAATCACCTGAGGAGCAGAATCTACCTGGCCTCTCACCTTGAATTATGGAGGTGATCGGAGGATGTGCCTGCTTTGGAGAAGGCCTTATATGTGCTAGTAGTTGCATGATTTCCTTGTATTTATATTTTTATTTTGCTGTCTTTTCATTTGTAGTAACCACTCTGTAATCTCCCACTGTTAAAATCTACTCATCCTTAAGTAGTTGGCTCAGATGCCAATATTCCCTAATGCTTTGCTGGGTTTGCCTAGCAGTATTGATTTTTCTCTTTCCTAACTCACAGTGTGCTTTTCCTTTCTGTTATAAAACAGAAAACAGGATGTTTAGTATTAAAGTATGTGTTAAACCGCCTTATCAATCTAACTAGATATAGGTTTATTTTTCTTTTTTGCTTTTTTAGGACTGCACCTGAGGCATGTGGAAGTTCCCAGGCTAGGGGTCAAATCAGAGCTTCAGCTACTGACCTGTACCACAGCCACAGCGAAGCTGGATCTGAGCTGTGACTCTGACCTACACCACAGCTCACAGCAACACTATATCCTTAACCTACTGAGCAAGGCCAGGGATGGAACCTGTGTCCTCATGGATACTAGTTGGGTTCATTACGGTTGAGCCACGACAGGAACTCCTAGATACAAGTTTCTTGAGGGCAAAGGCCTTGGCTCAGTTTTCTGTATGTTCTAGAGTATCTCAAAGTAAGAGGTATTCAAGACATATTTGTTGAATGAACGAGGTTGGGTAGCAAGTCAGAGATTTTGCAAATAGCTTACTGATAAGCTCTGCAGAAATATTTCCTTTTTATTTACTAAAAAACTCATAAAGATCATTCTCTTCCCTCAATGTATCCTTACTTAAAGGCTTAAGAAGATCAGACATATGCAGATGCTTTTTTTGAGATTAATGGTTGATATAACCTCATAATATTAAATAAGAGGAAACAGCAAAATCTCTCCAAATAATTTGTTTCCTTGGCTATAATTTTAACCAGTAACTCAAAGTGATTTTTGGTTTCATTATTAGGTAAGTGCTTCCAGTGGATTACAAATAGCTTTGCTGTTAGATCAGATACTTTTTCTTTCATCAGTTACATGTGAATATGCTTGTAATTTTTGGATTGATTAAATTATTATGGTTGCGAACCTCTATTTTTACTTTCATGCTGCTTTTTTAATCCTCAGCCAAGACAGAAAAGTGAACATATTCAAAATCAGATTTCCACCAAATAAAAGTATGTGTACAAATGGAAGCTAACAAACTTAAAAAATAAAATTTACTTGAGCGTGGCAGCCAGCCTTCACGATGGCCCCCAAAGACCTTCACCTCTGCTGCTGAGTCCTTGGGTAGTGCTTTCCTATATTATGACAAATTTGGTTTGTGAGACCACTAGAGAATGGCGTAAGTGATGGTGTGTGACTTCCACTGGTAGGTTGTAAAAGACAGTGCCTTTCCAGTCTTGCTATCTTGAATCAGTCATTGGGGAATCTAAGTCTCATGTCATAAGGACATTAAAAGAACTTTCTAGACTTTCACATTAGAGGGACAAATACCTCTTGCCAAATGTTAGCACCAGTTTGCCAGTCATGTGAATGAACGATCTTGGAAGCAGATCCTAAGCCACTGTCAAATCGTAAGATGACTGCAGCGCGGAACCTGTACTGCAACGTCATCAGAGATCTTGAGCAGAAACTGCTCCGCCAAGCCACATCTGATTTCCTGATCCACTGGAACCTCGACATAAGTTATTGTTTTAAGCTAACACTTGGGGAGTAATTTGTTACACAGCATCTAACTAATAAAAAGAGGTATTTGTTCAGCTTACGATATGCGAACATAAGGCAGATACCTGTGAGGAGAATGAGGATGTCATAAAGATTTCTTTACTTAGGTAACGGTAAAGCTCACAGTGCGGATATTTTTCCAGTAAGTCGTATAGTTGTCAAGAACTAAGTAGAAAATGTGTTGGACATAGATTTGGCAAGGAAAGTATTGTTTTTTTCTGTATGATGACTTGAAGATGGGTACCATACTGTACATATGTTCAGCTGTGACAGCTAAAGTTATTTCTCCATTAGATTTTTGCAACAGGTTCTACCAATATGTATTAAGCATATAGCTCTATTGGTGAGAAACGTCTGTCCGTTTATGGATAAAAATGTTTCTGAAAAGTATCATCATATTATCTTTGAAAGTTCAGCATCATAGCAAAGGATGCATGGGTTTTGTGACATTGCTGGATGCCTCTCCATATGGGGAGCTGAGCCTGTACACATGCGGTAATGCATGCATCACCACATATTCACTAATGAAGCAAGGTAAAGAAATAGAAAAGCTTTCATTCCCTCAACATGCAGCTGGTGTGTGATGCCAGATGTAAAATCATTGATGTTCTTGCCAAGTTCTCAGGATCATGTCATGATTTATTTAAATGCAGACAGTCAAAAATTTGTTGATTTAAAGTCAAATTCAAGGAGACTGATTAGAAGGTAAATACAAATGTATCTTTTAAAATGAAATATTGACTCTATTAAATATGAAGTTCTTATTTACATCTGTCATTCTCTCTTTGTAGGTTATTGTGATTTTCCTCTGAAGAAAGAGTTAATGACTCTAGTTTCTAATCCCTCAACTCCTACAGAATTACTTTATAATGAGGCACATAAATTCACTAGAGCTGTAATTGAAAAAAGAAATCCATGTTATTTGAAACAAATGTTACAGATGCCTATCCGAAATGGATAGTAAATGGCATGTCTTCTTTTAATAGACTCAAGCATTTCCTTTGATACTTTGTAATTTATGATTAGAATTGATTATAATGGAGACCAAGCCAGAGGGTTTCTTCCAGAGGGGTTATCTCCACCATCTGCAGTATCAGGACAGGAAGCACTACAAGAGTTAGAGATTTCTCCGCACCTCCACCCCCTTAGAGAAATCTTTTTATCTGGCAGTGGGAACTACAGGCATTCTGGGTGACTTGTCACTCTCTGGTACAGTTGTGATCTAGAACTAGTGGAAAACAGAACTGACTTTTATTGAGCTGCTTCCATGTGTCAGGCACTCTGATATCTCACTAGATTCTCAAAACAACCCCATATTTCGGTAGCACAACTTCTTTTTCTTCTTTAAAAAATTAATTATAGTTGATTTATAATGTTCTGTCAATTTCTGCTCTACAGCAAAGTGACCCTCCCACACACATATATACATTCTTTTTCTCATACTATCTTCCATCATGTTCTATCACAAGTAATTGGATATAGTTCCCTGTGCTATACAGCAGGACCTCATTGCTTAAATTCTAAATATAATAGTTTGCAGAGTGCTGTCATGGTTATAGTGGTAACGAACCCATCCAGTATCCATGAGGACATGATTTTGATCCCTGGCCTAGCTGAGTGGGTTAAGGATCCAGCATTGCCGTGAGCTGTGGTGTAGTTCACAGACACAGCTTGGATCCCTAGTTGCTGTGGTTGTGGCTGTGGCTGGCAGCTGTAGCTCTGATTTGACCCCTAGCCTAGGAACTTCCATATGTCATAAGTGTGGCCCTAAAAAAGCCAAAAAAAAAAAAAGGAATAGTTTGCATTGACTAACCCCAAACTCCTAGTCCATCCAACTCCCCCCCTTGGGAATCACAAGTCTGTTCTCCATGTCTGTGAGTCTGTTTCTTTTCTGTAGTTAGGTTCTTTTCTGCCATATTTTAGATTCTGCACATAAGTGATATTGTATAGTATTTGTCCTACTCTTTCTGACTTACTTCATTTAGTATGAGAATCCGTAGTTGCATTCATGTGGCCACAAATGGCATTATTTCAGTCTTTTTTTATGGCTGAGTAGTATTCCATTGCATTTATGTACCACAATTTCTTAATCTATTAATGGACACTTAGATTGTTTCCATGTCTTGGCTATTGTGAAAAGTGCTGCTGTGAACATGCGAGTATGTGTATATTTCTGAATTGTAGTTTTGTACAGCTATATGTCTAGGAGTGGGATTGTGTGGTCATATGGTAGTTCTGTATTTAGTTCTGAGGAACCGCCATAGTATTTTCTGTGGTGGTTATATCAGTTTACATTCCCACCAACAGTGTAGGAGGCTTCCCTTTTCTCCACACCCTCTCCAGCATTTGATATTTGTAGACTTATTAATGATGCCCATTCTGACTGGTGTGAGGTGGTACCTCATTTCAGTTTTGATTTGCCTTTCTTTAGCAATTAGTGATGTTGAGCATTTTTTCATGTACCTGCTGGTCATCTGAATGTCTTCTTTGGAGAAAAGTCTGTTTAGGTCTTCTGCTTATTTTTTGATTGGGTTGTTTGTTTTTTTGCTGTTGAGATGTATGAGTTGTTTGTATATTTTAGAGATTAGGCCCTTGTTACATCGTTTGCAGAGATTTTCTCCCATTTGGTGTGTTACCTTTTTTTTACTTTATGGTTTCCTTTGTTGGCAGCATTGTTTGCAACTATTTTCTCCCATTCTTTTCTTCTTACCATAGATCTGTAGTGGACATTTTAAAAAATTTTGGCAAATCCGCCTAACATAAAATTTATAATTTTAATCTTTTTAAGAGTACGGTTCAGTCAGTTCAATGATATTAAGTACATTCATATTGTTGTGGCAACCATCACCACCATCCATTTCTAGAGCTCCATAGCAGGAATTAAAAAAAAATATTTTATTGGAGTATAGTTGACTTACAATGTTGTGTTAATTTCTGCTGTATGGCAAAGTGATTCAATTGCGCATATATGTGTGTGTGTGTGTGTGTATGTATATAGTCTTTTTCATATTCTTTTCCATTATATATCTGTTAATCTCTAACTCCCAATCCATTCCTCCCCCACGCTGCCTCCCCTTAGCAACCACAAGTGTATTCTCTCTGTCTGTGAATCTGTTTCTATTTTGTAGATAATTTCATTTGTGCCATGGTTTAGATTTCATATATGTGATATCATGAGGTATTTGTCTTTCTCTATCACTTCACTTGGTATGATCATCTCTAGGCTCATCCATATTACTGCAAATGGCATTATTTCATTCTTTTTTTATTGCTGAGTAGTTATATATGTATATATATTACATCTTCTTTATCCATTCCTCTGTCGATGGACATTTAGGTCATTTCCATGTCTAAGCTCGTGTACATAGTAACAGCAGGCATTTTTAACTGTGCAACTCTTCTTACAAATCAAGGAACCCTTTATTTCTTAAGGAAAAATTTCCCAGAAAAGGGACAATGATAAAAACCATATTAAGGAATTTTATATTTATTTAACCTTATAGCAAATCAATAAATATTTTGGTACCTATAGAAACAAGATATCTTATTAGACTATTTAGAGGATATACAGACTAATGATGTGAAAGTCGCACTCTCCAGTGCAGACTGGAATTTTGTAGCCTGGCCTTGATTCCTTTAGGAAACTTGTTTATTTGACAAGTCTACAGTAGTTTCCCCAGGCCAGGGGCTCTGCTTATTATTGACATGCAGTGGACTGTAGTTGCTGCTCCCTTGGAACTACATTCAAATCATTGTCAGTATGGCTTTCATCTGTTCCTCCTCAGCTTGTGGGAAGGGAATTGGAAGGGCAGTCCCCAAACTATGCAGAAGTATTAACAGCAGCCTTTTATTTATTTATACAAAGTACTTTATGAATAGCTATAATCTTAGTTCCTACAATGACCCTAAAAAGTAGGTACATTTATCATTTTATCATTTTTATTTTAGAAATGAGGAATCATGCATACACGTTTGAAAAAGCCTATAGTTACATAGTGGTAGGATTGGGGTTTAAGCCTAGGTCATCTTATTCTAGAAGCTTTTTTTTTTTTTTTTAGCCGCACTTGTAGCATGTACAAGTTCCTGGGCCAGGGATAAAATCTGAGCCATAGCTGTGGCGTTGTTGGATCCTTAACCCACTGCACTGGGCTGGGGATCAAACCTGTGTCTCAGCAGTGGCTCAGAACACTGCAGAGACGATGCCAGATCCTTAACCTGCTGTGCCATAGGGGAAACTTCTAGAAACTGTATGTTTACCCCTATAGCCCAAAGTTCTTTTGTGAAATTCAGAAATTAGTAAAGCTTCCCCTTGGAAGATTTCAATTAAAAAACTTTCTGCAGGAAAATTTCCCATTAAAAGTTGCATAGATTTATGATAACTGTGATGTGGGTGAACATCTTGGGGTTGTGCAATGCATAACTGTCACAACCATACGTGTCAGCTCTGCTCGCCAACACCCTGTGGTGGCTGAATTGTGTAGCCTTATTTATAGAGCCCATCCCCTGGTATCTCAGAATATAACTATATTTGAAAATCATTTTTTTTAAAGAGGTAATTAAGATAAAATGAGGTCTTTAGGGTGTGGCTCTAATCCAACATGACTGGTGTCCTCATAAGGAGAAGAGATGATACTGGGAGTGGTGTGGACAGGGGAATGCTATGCTGAGAGGGGGCAGGAGGGTGGCCATCTGCAAGCCAAGGAGGGAGGCCTAGGAGGAAACCAGTCCTGCCTGTTGGCACCTTGAACTTGGACTTCAGCCTCGGAAACTGTGAGAAAAAGAAATTCTGTTGATTAAGCCACCAGTCTGTGGTGTTTTGTTATGGAAACCCTGGAAAACTAGTATGTACTGCTAACATTTTCAACTTGGTAAGTTAAAGCAGGGGTATGGATATGCCATGGTGGGCACTGAGAGAGAGAGGGAGAGGGAGAGGGAGGAGGAGGGGGGGAGGGGCAGGGGGAGAGGGAAAGGATATGAGACAAACCTCCATACTGGGTTAAAGAACCCTGAGCATCTTAAAAGTTTAATGTTTCTAGTTCTTCACCTGGAACTGTAGTACATCTTTTTTATAACATCTGTTAGAATTATACATTTATTTGAATAATTATATATACTTATTTAAATAATATTTCCCCCACAGTGCTTTATGCTTCCTCAGAAGAGACCTTCCTTGGGTCCTCAAAACCTACATAGTAAATAGTATATATTAAGTGATCAATAAATATTTGTTGGGTGAAAGAATGAAGGAAGGAAGAAGTAAAGTATGTCTCTGAACTTGTGACTGTTTTCCTAATTAACAGTGATACATACATCCAAGAAAAATGAAAATATAATAATCATACGGAATAATAATTTATATTTCCAGTTAGAATGACTTAAGTATACCCAGAAGTGAAACATGGCTTCATTAGATTATTTTGCTTAAAATATTTATTTTTATTTGGTGACTTACAAACCTGAGGTCTGGGCCATTTTCTATCATTAGAAGTCCCATGACTTTTCTTAATGCACCAGGTTCAATATGCCAGCCAAATTCTAGTAATTATGTGTTTCCTTTGTAGAATTCCCAAAGAGTGTGGATTTATAAGATAATTCTTTTCTTTCCCCTGTTGGCCATTATGGCCATTTATTGAAACCACCAATGTGTAATGTAGCTGGTGGAAAATATCAGCTTGGGCCACAGCCATAGTTATAGTCTTTGGCTCAGCAAACCCGTACAAGTTAGGGGAACAGTGATTTGATTTATGAGACTTTAAACTCAACAGTAGACTAGCTTAATGCTTAAAATAATGAAGAATAAAAAAGGGGGGAAAACATGAAATTTCTATAGAGCTTCTTCAGCTGGTCTTTTCAAACTTCTATTTGTTTATGTACCAGTGCTAAGAAGTTTACACTTATTATATCATTTATTTTACTTATTACCCAACCTTATAAAGTTAGTATAACTGTTGGCCCACTTTCTTAGATAAGTAGTTAACTACTGTTGAGTGAGTCTAAGCAACTTGCATGAGGTGACTCAGCTATCACTGGTCCAGACTTTAATTTTCTTTTTTGTACTGGTTATCAAAATATTATACTTATTATTGGTAATACATAAAATAGAGAAATTATTCACAACAAAATAAAAAATTCAACAATAATCCTCAAAGTCAGAAATAACCATGACCAACGTGTTGGTGAATGTCTTTCCTGTGTTTATTTTCCATGATTATATGTGTCTATAAAATGTTATTGTATATAGTATTTTATAATCTGCTTCTTAACATTTTTTATATTTCTTTGAATAGATTTCTACGGCATCACTTGTAGTCATTATATACTATTTTGATTTATTAATGAATTACATTTTCCAATCTTTTACTATTGGACATTTAATCTGTAATTACTTTGCAATTAAAAATATTGAGTAGTAGTTCCCATCATGGCTCAGCAGTTAACAAACCCGACTAGCATCCATGAGGGTGCAGGTTTGATCCCTGGCTTCGCTCAGTGTGTTAAGGTTCTGGTGTTGCCATGAGCTGTGGTGTAGTTCACAGACATGGCTTGGATGCCACTTGATATGGCTGTGGTGTAGGCCGGAGGCTACAGCTCTGATTAGACCCCTAGCCTGGGAACCTCCATATGATACGGGTGTGGTCCTAAAAAGACAAAAAGACCCCCCCCTCTCCAAAATATTGTGACTAAATCTTTACACACATTTTTTTACATCCATGATTATTTATTTTGGCTATATTTCTCAAACTAGAGTTAATGCTTTAAAGTTAAAATATTCTTTTTTCTTATTAGTCATAATAATATTTTTAATAAAATATAAATTGTTAAAATGTATAATTTTTCATGTTCACAGAGTCCATTTCTAAATTTTATAGAAAAAACAGTTTTCTCTGAATTCATAGACATCATTTTTTTTTTTGTCTTTTTGCCTTATCTAGGGCCGCACCCGTGGCATATGGAGGTTCCCAGGCTAGGGGTCTAACAGGAGCTGTAGCTGCCGGCCTTCGCCACAGCCACACCAACGCGGGATCCGAGCCGGGTCTGCAGCCTACACTACAGCTCACGGCAACGCCGGATCCTTAACCCACTGAGCAAGGCCAGGGATCAAACCTGCGTCCTCATGGATGCTAGTCGGATTCGCTAACCACAGAGCTACGACAGGAACTCCTTTTTTTTTTTTTTTAATTTAAAAAGCATTTAAAATACATATGCTTGGTTCCCAGACCATATCATTTGAATTGGAATATCTGAACAGGCATCACAGGTAATTCTGTGGCATTCTAAAACTTGGAAAGTACTGTTTTGGAGGTCCTAGTTGTGGCTCAGCAGTAATGACCCTGACTAGTATCCATGAGGGACTAGGGTTTGATCCCTGGCCTCGCTTGGTGGTTTCAGCATTGGATCTAGCTTGCTAGGAGCTGTGGTGTAGATTGCAGACAGGGCTAGCTAGGATCAGGTGCTGCTGTGGCTGTGGTGTAGGCTGGTAGCTGCAGCTCTGATTCGACCCCTAGCCTGGGAACTTCCATATGCCACAAGTGTGGCCCTAAAAGACTGAAAAAAATAAAGAAAAAGAAAGAAAAGCACTGTTTTGAAAACAATATATCAGGATCAGTCATGTTGTTCCTGCATTTATTCACATAAGATAGTTCTTGAGTACTCAGTCGGTGAGGGGGACCATGTCAGGCACTGAGGTGCATAAGTAGACAAATTAGACATGATCCTTCCTTGCAAGAGTGGAGAGCATAGTAGAAAGAAAAGATCCTTGAAGTAAAAACAACTGCAATACAAGGCAATATGTTTTTCCTATAAATTTAAGGCAAATGAATGTTCTTAGAGAAGGAAAAACTTCTATTGGGGGCATCTGTCGGAAAGTGAAGCAAGAGTTAAAGATGGGGAGGACATTTGAGCTGATGCCAAAATGTGTGTGTGAGTGAGTGTGTGTGTGTGTGTTTAGGGGTGGTTGGAATGTGCCAGGGCTGGGCAGAGATTGTAGTACAGGAAAAGGACATGGCGGGAGTTGGGGTGTGGTATTGAGAGGAGGATTATAGTCAGTGTGGCTGGTGCCCAGAGAAAGAGGAGAAGGTAAAATTGAAAGGCAATCTGGTATGCATTTGGAAATAGCTTGAAATATCCTTGTACAGCAGACAAGGGGCAATCACCAAATATTTCTGAAAAAAAAAATTGGTGATCCAATCAAGGCAGAGCTCAAACTCAAAGCTGAAGATACCTGCCAAATGGGTTGTTTGGAAGAGTCAAGGGGCTATAGTCAGGGAGCCAAGTGTGAGGTCAGCACCAAATGAGAGGTGAAGCAATGGGAAAAGAAAGCAGCAGAGAGTTGCACAGAAGTGCTGAAGGAAAAACTGTTTAAACTTGGTGTTTAATTAGATATGATGGGGGTGGGTGAGGAATGAGGCGAGATGACTCATGTTTGGAGCTGAAGAGAACAAGTGTACCCTTAGCAAACAAGGAAGTCAGCAGAAAATGTTTCTTGGGGAAGTTTAATTTTAGAAATTTTAAGTTTGAGGTGCTTCCTGGGTATCCAAATTTAACCCTTTTATTGGATCTTTTATTGCAAAAGATAACAGGCAATTACATTCCATTACCAGAGAGTCCTGCTGTTAGCCAATCACCCACTTTACTTTTCTCCAGAGAGTTCTCTGTCCTCTCCCCCAGGGTTCTTTAAGTCCTCCTTGCATGGGCAATGTCAGGTCTTGTCTGCACATTGTTGGCTCAAGAGATTGGAGAACCTGCAAGACAAGTAAATATGTTTTTCTTGTTAACATTGATTACTCCTCATACCTCAATGTCAAGGGGTCACTCTGCCAACCCATGGTGGTTCTTTTCCCTAGGTCTAACTAAGGATGCCTGCCATACTAGCATAAAAGCCATGAGGAAAGAACACAGTGAATCATGGAGAAAGAATATTCCATCTTGCCACCCAATGCAGTTATTACAGTTACAGTTATATGAGTAGAACTGGAACTCTTGGAGAAGTCAGGCTAGAAAGAGAGATTGAGGGATTTGGGAGTTTTTTGAATGAACTTGAATAGGAAAGCAGGGAAGCAGTGGGTTTTCTGAGTGCCTGCTTTAGTGGTTCTGTTTTACAGTTCACATTCTGATGGTGGCTGGCTGTTTTCTGAAATAGATCACACTGTCCTCAGGCACAGTGAGTCATTTCACATCATTTTCTTCCTCAGTTCGACTCTGCAGTTTGCCTTATCAGCTTGCTCTCATCTCTAACCCTTTGGCCAGTGTTTCTGTCTCAGTATTTCTCCTGTCTCCACTAAGGTCAGAGAAAGGGACATAGACTGAAATCACCATCTTATCAAGAAGGGTATATGGAGTAACTTGTGTGTGCTTTGCATCATTCTGAGTGTTTCAAACATATTATATGAGTGATTGAAAGATTAAAAAGCTTTCCTTTTGGAGTTCCCTTCGTGGCTCAGTGGTTAATGAATCCGACTAAGAACCATGAGGTTGTAGGTTTGATCCCTGGCCTTGCTCAGTGGGTTAAGGATCCGGTGTTGCTGTGAGCTGCGGTGTAGGTTGCAGATGCGGCTCGGATCCCGCGTTGCTGTGGCTGTGGCGAAGGCCGGCGGCTACAGCTCCTGTTAGACCCCTAGCCTGGGAACCTCCATATGCCGCGGGTGCGGCTCCAGATAAAGGCAAAAAGACAAAAAAAAAAAAAAAAGCTTTCCTTTTATATGACAATTATTAAAAGTTGAAACTAATTTTCCAGAGAGGTCATGTATTCTAAACGTGGAAGAAATGGTTAGAGTAGGTTCTCAGCCTGCTAATTGATAATGGAATGCAAGTTCTTATATGTTCCTAAGATAATATAAATATATTTTTAATTATATATCTTGTTCACATGTGGGTCAGTTGTTTTCCACTTCTTTCCACACTTGTGTAAGAACTCTTATCACTGAGCTCATGTCTCTTTTTATTTTGATTACTTTATATCTGCCACATCCTTCTTATTGGCCTGTATGTTGGCCAATGCAATAGGAAATTCTGTTCTTTCATTTAAAGCTTTTTCTCAGTCATTGTAGAAATGAAGTATGTATTGAAGTCAGTTCTGAATCATGTTCTTTAAGTGAGAATGATAAATAATTTTCTTTCTTTGTACGGTGGATATTATGCAAATGACAAAACGTTTTCACTTGCATTATGAAAGAAAGAGGAAATAGTGTCCTACTTCAGCAGGAGGTATTTTTATTTTGTATAACTAAGGCATTTCCAACCTAGGGAATAGTAATAGGTCAAGGTTCACAGAGTAGGTCAGCAAAAGACTAATATAACATATTTTCTCTTTTTCTGCATGTTTCTCTGAATAGAACAGAAACTGACTTCTGCAAGATATTTGGGTACAGATAAGGCTAATTTGAGGCAAATGTGCTTTGTAGAACCACGGTCTTGCCTCTCTCTGGCTGGAGTCCCAGTCCCTGAGTGCAGAGTTCTTGTCTGCTTCTGCTCTGGACTGTCCCCTCTAATAGATTCTGCCCTAACCTCAGTTTCCCTTGGTGGCTTTGGTGGAAGCAGCAGAAGCACCTGGTATATGCTGTACATGAAGGATGTATTTTGGGGGCAGTAATTTTCCCCTTTAGCATCTCTATTCTAACTACTCTCTTTGGGTAACTTCAGTCTAATTATAGCAAAAGTTAAACCAGGTGAATTTAGTCCAGGAACTTTTCACTTCCACGATTTTTTGAGAAGGAAGGAAGAGTTTTTCAAATAACTTTTTCACTTACTGGTTTTCATTCTAGTATGAGATATAGCTAGTATGATTATAGATGTTAATCATCTAGTTGCTATTGGCAGGATAGTGGACAAATAAAATCTCTAAGCTGCTTTCCTATCTAAAAGTGGACATAACCACACTTCAATTCTAGGTTTGTTCTGAGGATGAAATAAGATCATGCATAATGCCTAGAACATATATTTGACAAAAGAACTGATTCAGTGTAATTTTCCACCAGTACTGTAATTGCTAAATCCACTGTTAATTCTGACTTGCAAAGTTTTGAGAATGGCTCAAATAATTTATGTTAACTTACAGTAATAGCAAGCACTTATTGAGTGAGGCTCTGTATTAAACACTGGTATTAGCCTGTTTAATTTTAACTACAGCACCAGAAGGAAAGTTCCATTATCTCTATTTTATGAAGCTTGGGTAGAAGTAGCTTGCCCAGTGGCAGCCTCTTAAAGTCTGTTTGACACCCAGATCTGTGCTCCTAGTTATACTATACTGCCTCCCCATGATCATCTTTTAAATACTGGTGTCATGTTTTGAAAGCATAGTACACAAACTTGAGTAACTGTTCTTCTGCAGTAATTGTGAGGTTGATACAGGCAGGAAAATGTTGTAATTGAAGTGGAAAAAGGATTATGGACTTAAAACTCTAGGATGGGGTATGCCAAGGACTAGGTCAGCTGGGGGACAGCTTTTCTTCTTTTCTAGAACACTGACTGAGAACCAGGCTCTAGAATCATGTTTCCTGGATTGTATCCCAGCTCTGCCACTTAGTAGCTTAGTGACCTAGGACAAGCTCAGCTTTCTGAGCCTCATTTTTCTCATCTGTTAGATGGTGATAATATCACTTATCTCACTGAGTTGTCATAAGGATTAAATGAGTTAATCCATGTGGTTTTCTTAAAATAATGGTTGACATTTGGTGAACACTACTAGATGTTACTAGTATTTCTATGTCCTTAACTTTATATTTGCCTTCCGTCTCCATGTGTGCTCAGTTGCCCTCTTGCTAAGAAATGCATAGATTTACTTAAAATGTTGTGATGCCTGGCCCTATGATCATAGTCTGTTTTTGTAGTTTTTAGTATATTAAGGGAAAAGTTTATTGTTACGTTTACATATTTTCTACCTCTAGAAACAATTATTGCCTAAGAATTAATGGGATTAATAATCTTTTACGTGTTTAATTCTGACTTCGAATTTATGAAATTAAAACCTGCTTAAAGTCAATATTAACAAAAGCCAAATATATTGAGTCAGCCAAGTGCCCTTATCTTTAGTCATCATTTCAGATTAGAAGAAAAACCAAGTTTAAAATATATGGCTATATAGAATCTTTTCTGTTTTTATACGTGCATTGTGAGTGAGGTACATGGTTAGCCATCTTAGCCTTTTTGCCCAGCTTAAGGAAGAGTTAATAAAGTCAAGTTATGTAAAGTTCATTGAACTCCTCAGGAGAGAAGCATTATATTAATACCTGCCTCACAGTGATGTTCTCAGACTTAATGACTGAAACTTTGTAAATTGCCTTGGTACTCCCAGGAACATCCTGATGAAGCATCGTTTCGTTTTATTGCAAGGAGCTCTAAGTTACACAGAATGCAAGTTAAGGGGGAAATAATATCCTAGTCTTTATTTTACAATCAGAAGTACATAACATAAAAAGAAAACATTTTGTTCCAGTTGTGAGTAGAGTTGATCATTTTTATATTATCTCTTTCTATTACTTTTGGGAGGGGGAGACACTTAAGATGCACAGTTTAATCGAACACTCATCATTAAAGTATATAATGACACAAATAGCCATCATGATAGAGACCTTTAACAACAGTGGTATTCAAATATTTAAAAATTAGATTCCAGTTTTAAAAGAGTCAAACTCTTTTTTATGCGATTACTATTAAGTTTGGCATTTTTGAGACATGTCTTTGATCGATACCTGTAATACTTACAAACATCAGTAGGGAGAATAGTATTGTAAACACATATTCTTGCTGTAGGGTACATTTAAAATGTCTAAACACTAATCAATATAGAGAAATTAAGTATTGACTAAAATAGCTTTATAATAAGTAATTATTGGTTTGCTCTTTTAGAAATTAGACATTTTCACTTTGGGAATAAAGAGTAAATTTACTATCATGAAATTAAAGTGTTTTTGACCTTTTTGTACAACTTTCCTCTCTCTATGAAATGATTAGGTTTAAATATGATTGCACAGCTGTATTATGTTGCAAGCATCAATTTTTAATTATTATAAGGTCAGTGTAGAACAAATGTGATTAGTACAGTACCTCAGTGCCTTATTACACTCAGAAACCACCCAGTGTTTACCAAAACCAGCCTGATCCGTCTGTCTGTTGATATGCCTAATTAGATTTATACCAAATCCTTTATTTTTTCCTCAGTGTTCATCCTATGTTATTTTGTTGATTCTTTCAGCTTTTAAAAATACGCATCGCTTGATTTATCTCTTCCCTTCACAGAAGGACGTTTATTTCCCTATGTGTCTATGTGTAGGTGTCTCTGTGTGTTTAACCATAGTTATTAATACCTTCACAATTCCCCTGCCTTTGGATAACATGTTGTCTTAGTCAGCTTCGTCTGCCATACAGCATACAATAGGCTGAGTGGCTCAAATCCAACATTAAGGTTCCAGCAGATTCAGTGCTGGGAGAACATTCCTCCTGGTTGACAAATGGCCATCGTCTCATTATGTCCTCCCTCATATGGCTTCTCCTCGGTGTGTGTCCATGGAGAGACAGAGGAAGTGAGAAAGTTCTTTTTTTTAAAAAAAATTTAATTATACTTGTTTTACATTGTTCTGTTGATTTCTGCTGTACAGCAAAGTGACCCAGTTACACATATATATATGTATTCTTTTTTCACATTATCCTTCTTTTAGAGCGTTCTTTCTTTTTTCTTTTACACTTTTTTCTTCTTTTTTGGCTGCACCCACAGCATACAGAAATTTCTGGGCCAGGAACTGAATCCAAGCCACAGCTGTGACCTGTGCCATGGCTGCAGCAACCACTGGTTCCTTAAATCACTGTGCCTGGCTGGGGATCAAACCTGTGCTGCTGCAGAGACAATGCTGGATCCTTAACCTGCTGCATCACAGAGGGAACTCCTTTAAGAGCATTAATTCTGTCATGAGGCTCTACCTTCATGACCTCATCCTCATCATGACCTAATTATCTCCCAAAGACCCCCACCTCCAAATATCAGGACTGATTTGTATGAAGTGCATCTAAAGAGAAAAAGAGTTTTCTTTCTATACATGGGTTTATATGGTTACCCATGAGATATGAGGTTTGCCACTCATCGTTATTTTTCCTGTTGCTCTGTGTGACTTTGAATTTAGCTCTTAAAATTAAATGGTTCTATATATAAAAACTACAGAATAATACATGATGTGCACACTAGCCACTCAGATTTCCCAGATGTTCAGCATGAATAATGATTCAGGTTTAATACAGAAGTAGTTTCTAATTCTTAACTTTTTTTTTAAGGTTTCGTTTTCTGTTGATATATTATTTACATGTTTTGAGTCCATTGTAGTTACTTATTTATTTGCTTTTTAGGGCTGCATCTGCAGCTTATGGAAGTTCCCAGGCTAGGGGTGGTATTGGAGCTATAGCCGCTAGCCTACACTGGAGCCACAGCAATGCAGGATCCGAGCTGTGTCTGTGACCTACACCACAGCTCAAGGCAATGTCAGATCCCTGACGCGCTGAGCAAGGCCTGTCTTCATGGATACTAGTCAAATTTGTTTCTGCTGTACCACAACAGGAACTCCCTAATTTTTTTTTTTAAATTGGAGTATGGTTGATTTACAATGTGTTGTTATTTTCAAGTGTACAACAGTGATTCAGTTATACATATATATGTGTGTGTGTGTGTATATTATATATTTATATATTTTATATGATGTGTATATTCTTTTTTAGATTCTTTTTCATTATAGGTTATTATAAAATATTGGATATAATTCCCTGTGCTGTAAGGTAGATCTTTGTTGGTTATCTGTTTGATACAGAGTAGTATGTATATGTTAATTCCAAACTAATTTATCCCTTCCCCCCTTTCCTCTTTGGTAACCATAAATTTGTTTTCTAAGTCTGTGAATCTATTTCTATTTTTTAAATAAGTTCATTTGTATCATTTTTAGAAATATTTCACGTATGAGTGATATCATGTTATATTTGTCTTTGCTTACTTTGTATGATAATCTCTAGGTCCATCCATTTTGCTGCAGATGGCATTATTTCATTTTTTCATGGCTGAGTAATATTCCACTGTATATGTGTGTGTTCATATTTTCTTTATCCATTCATCTGTTGATCGGAATTTAGGTTGCTTTTATGACTTGGCTTTCTTGTATCCTGGCTTACATTTAGGTCTTTAATCCATTTTAAGTTTATTTTTGTGTGTAGTATTAGAGAATGTGCTGATTTCATTCTTGTCCATGTAGCTGTCCCCTTTTTCCAGGACCACTTACTGAGGAGATTTTCTTTTCATCACTGTATATTCTTACCACCCTTGTCATAGATCAAGTGGCCACCGCGTGGATATATTATTTACATTTAAAAATAACAACGCTGGACAACAAACATTTGTTGGAATTACTGAATGAAGCAGCATGAGTTTTATTACAAACTAGAAACATACAGGCCAGATAATCCATCTCTGTGGCTTGGGGAATGAGTGGTCAGCAGCTGGCTGGATTCAGAAAGACTGTCACCAAGCTGTGACAAGGGGCAAAGTGGCTGGTGGGGAAGTAACTCATTAGTATTGATTAGAGTGGGCTGCAAAGAAGATAATCTTGTCTTTGATTCTTTCATACTTCTTCAGTCATTGATTCTTTCATACTTCTTCAGTCATTTGAGTAGGAGCATAAGGAACATTAAGAAGAATTATATTCTTGGCTCCTTTATCATAGATTAGTTGACTATAGATGTGTGGATTTAATTCTGGGCTTTCTATCCTGTTCCACTGATCTATATTTCTGTCTTTGTGCCAGTACCATACGGTTTTGATGACTGTAGCTTTGTAGTAGAGTCTGAAGTCAGGGAGCCTGATTCCTCCAGCTCCATTTTTCTTTTTCAGGATGTCT
>PVHT020004020.1:13768856-13787095 GCA_004024745.2 Catagonus wagneri
AGCAACATGGATGGACTTAGAAATTATCATGCAAAGTGAAACCAGTCAGACAATTAGACAGCAACACCCAATGCTACCGCTTACATGTGGAAACTAAAAGACACAATGAACCTTCTTACAGAACAGACAATGACTCACAGACTTTGGAAAACCTTGGTTTTTCAAATAAGACAATCTGGGGGGGTGGGGGGATGCACTGTGGGTTTGGGATACAAAATCTGTAAAATTGACTTGTGATGATTTATGCACACCTATAATTGAAATAAAATCCATTAAGAGAAAAAAAAAAGAATTATAAGAACTTACTCCTAAATTGGATGATGCAGCTTTCTTTCTCCCCATCTCCCTTCTCACCCACTGTTATTTTTGAGTCACATATTCTAAAAATAGTGGCTTTCAAAAAAGAAATATGTAGGATGCTCTTGTTGAGAAATTTCGGGGCCTAATAATTAGGGTCTCATGATGAAATTCCAGGCATTGAAACAAGGAGTTAGGAGGTATTTTGGGACTGGACAATTCTTTTCTGAACCTCTTAAATTATGTTGCCCAAGAGTAAGCTTCTTCTGTATGGTTTTGTGAGCTGCTTATTCTCCTATTCCAGCTCCCCTATGGCCTCTACCCTCATTACCTATGTACCAAAATGTTTATGCATAATGCACTAGAAACACTGCTTGAGAAATTATTTTTCTTTGAAACAGGATATTGTGAAAGCAAGGCAAGAATTTATTATACACTAAAGTTGCAGAAAGATCATGAATGTCTAATTTGATAGAATGTAAAAGTCACAGAAATATTGTTGATCAAGGTTAAAATCATGCTGTATTCCTCTCAGTCATCGGCAAACACTTTTTGAACTGGGAAAATGTCCCACATTTAAGAGCTCAAACATCTGATGCAGCAATTACATGGAAACTTTGTCAGTTACCTTTATTGAGCCAAACCCTCTTCCCAAGGCATAATTAAAATGTCTTAAATGATAATATGGCCAGCTGTGATGTTTCATTTTAGGTCTCTAACTGCCTCTAGATTTGCTTTACCTTTCAAGACTGTGCTAATTATTACCCAGATTTTAGATGTATAATAACTTGCATGGATTGTGCTTTTAGAGCAGATTTTCACTGTGTACAGTTTGGTGGTCAGGGGAGTCTGGTATAGGGAGTATAAATAGGGCCCCCAAGATGAAGGTGCAAGCAGTATTTGTATTGATACATGTTTCTAGGTCAGATAAAATCCGTGTACTTGTTATCTACCTTAGTTTGGCTAAATATTAAATCTTAATCATAGTTTGTTGCTCTCTCCTTTTTCAGTATGGCATAGGATGACCAGGTGGCCTATCCAACCTGAAAGCATTAGGAAAGTGCTTTTGGTTAACTTTTAACTTGTTTTTTGCCATTCTCTCATTCTTTTGAGTCTTTTTTTTTTTCTTTTTATGGCTGCACCTGCAGCATATGGATGTTCCTAGGCTAGGGGTCGAACCAGAGCTGCAGCTGCCAGCCTACACCACAGCCACAGCAACACCGGATCTGAGCCACATCTGTGACCTTAACCCACTGAGTGAGGCCAGGGATCTAATCTGCATCATCATGGGTTCTTTCCTTCTTTTTTTTGCTTTTTCAGGGTCTCATCCATGGCATATGGAGGTTCCCAGGCTAGGGGTTGAATCAGAGCTACAGCCATAGCAACGCCAGATCCCAGCCACGTCTGCGACCTACATTACAGCTCACGGCAACGCCGGATGGTTAACCCACTGAGCAAGGCCAGGAATCAAACCCTCAACCTCATGATTCCTAGTCGGATTTGTTAACTGCTGCACCATGACAGGAACTCCTGTCAGGATCTTTCTTAATGCACTGAGCCTCAATGGGAACTCTTCTTTTGAGTCAAAAGAATCAAGAAGGAAACACATGGTTACTGCAACAAACCATCTTGTCACATTATAAATGTCACATTATAAAATGTTTTGAAGTCTGGTTGCTTATGGTGTCTGCTAAAGCCCGAGAACCAGTCCTCGAAAAGACCTGGAGTAGAAGGTTTTCTGTGGTGATTATCTTTAGGTTGGGAGGTTTATGCTCAGCTGTGAGTGATAGAAAGTCCTGGCACGGTGACAAGATGCATCCTAGTGTCAAGTCACTTCAGTGTCTCTGAGCCTCAGTCTCTGCTCCTTCCCAAAATGGTTATTGTGATGATTAAATAAACTAATGAGTGGGGACTTGCTTTGTAGTTGATATTATCTCTGCAGTAAAGGCAAGAATAGCCATTTGGAATTGGGGACAAACGTGATTTTGAATCCTGGCTCTACTGCTTACTAGTTGTGGTCAGATTTCTTTTCTGAGTCTTGACTTCGTTCATAAGTTGAAAATTCATTCAAAAAATATTTTGGTAGCTCACATAACCATACACTGTACCAGACATTAAAAAAATGGGTAATAATACCCATTATTAATGCAAAAGTTTGTCTTGAGGAATAAATAACTTACCTGTAGCATCCAGTACACTGTTGGTGCGAAGCGGGTGGAAATACAATTAACATTTACATGAATAATGCTTCTATCTTCAGTTCTGATATTTTTATTGAACTCTAAGACTTGTATATCCCATTGCTGTCTTGTTATATCTGCCTTGATATATTACAGATCTTTCAGATTTCACTTCAAAAAAAAAAAAAAAACACCACAAAAACAAACCCTCAAACCTGTCCTTAAATATTTTCTTGCCCTATTTATCTCAATAAATAGCAAAATCATCCTTTAATTTGCTTAGACCTCAAACCTTTCAGTTATCCTTGACCCCATGTGTTTTCTGTTACATTCTACATTCAGTTTAGCTGGCACATTCATTATGATTTTGTAACTAAAGGAACGAAGGCTCAGAGAGTTTAAGTAATGTGTGCATAATTCTACAGCTAGTAAATTGGAGGGGGGTGGGTGGGAATCAGAATTCCAGCTCAGGTGTTCAGATTTGTAGTCCACTGTTCTTTCCATTTCACTGTTCAACTATTGATTCAACTATTTTGAGGTGTCAGGGCATGAGTAAGGATTCTTCTTTATCATCTTGGTTAAGGAAATGAACGAGTGCATATTGATTTAATACTCATACAATAATTATCACCTCTAGCAAATACCAAAGGGTATAAATGCAGTCAGAAAGTTGTGAAGTACTATTCAAAGAAAACTATTTGTTTCTGAAAATCCAATTTCAATAGGAGGACAAAAGGAAATTTATGTTATCAAATAAATAGAACACTGATGGAAAGCAAATTTTGTATGAGCTTACATTATGAGATACTGTCATACAGAACCAATGACATCTTTCATAATCTGAAAAGCCACGGCATAAGCGATAGAGGGAATTGGAAATCTCTTTGAATTAAGTCATGAAGAAATCTCTAGGACAGTAGGAATGGTAATTATATTTTGCAAACAAAGTAAACACTCCTCACTGTTGCCAAGTATTAGTTATAAACCTAGCAGGCAAAGACCGATGTGAAGTGAGAAAACAGGAGTTTATTTATGCCGATTTAAAGAATGCTGAGTGTAATAGTTATTAATCGTAGTAAAAAGCACTAATTAGACTTACATTTGATGTTGAAAGAAGCAACTTTCTCTGTGATTTCTCAAAATCATTTTTAAATGAAAACTTAGAAAACCAAGAAAGTGATTTGAATAAAACTCTTTACTTTTGACATTGGTAATTACCACAATAATTTTTTATTGCAGTCTCTTTGAATGTTAGTTATCTATTTAGTTTTATGATGCCTGTCACTGACATACTAACTGTTAGAAGCTGATATGGTAATACAGTTATCATTAGTGTACTGATGAGTGAATTAAACATTGGTATAAAAGATACCTCTCACAATCAGAGAAATGTTAAGTTGGTAGATATAAAAACATTTCTTTTGAGCAACTTTTAATTTAAGCAATCAGAATAAATATATTACACACTAGGAGAGTCTAATTCATGGATTTGGGGGCAGATTAAAAATGACTTTAGCATGTTCCCTCTTAATTAAACAGGAATCTGTTTTTCTAATTAAGTATTTTGAACTTTGAATGTAAATAGGGTAATATTAAAAGGTTACTTATAGAAAGGTAACTCATAAGGCAACAGGATGATGAGGCTGTTAAAAAAAAGCTAGTACAATTTTTAACTGCTTTAAAGCTATGGTATAAGGAAGGAGACATGGGGGTGTTTCTGGACATCCTGTTGGTGGGATGAATGTGGACTATTGTCTTAATCAGTGAGGGCTGTGGATTTGGGAGCAGGAGGACAACCAGCACTGGGAGAGGATTTGAAACCATTCTAATGAAGCCACTTCTGAAAGTCATGGGAATGTTTAGTCCTGAGAGACAAAGTAATAGATATTTCTTTCCCTCCCTTTCTTCCTCCTCTCTCCCTCCCTCACCTTCCTTCCTTCCTTTCTTTTCTTTTCCCTTCTTTCTCTTTCTTTCTTTCTCTCTCTCTTTCTTTTCTTTCTCTTTCTCTCTCTCTTTCTTTCTCTCTCTCTCTTTCCTTCCTTCCTTCTTTCGTTTTATCTTTCTTTCTTTCTTTCTTTTTATCCTTCCTTCCTTCCTTCCTCCCTCCCTATTCTGACAAAAGCATAGGTTAACTGATGTATATGCTGGCTAGTAAATGTCACTTTTTTTATTAATAACTTGTTATACTGGCTAGTAGATATTAATGTTTTCCTCAAGTGTGTCAGAAAGCCCATTAAAATTAGTGGGAAAAATTTTTTTTTAACTACATGACAGTCTTTTCTCTCTCTTTTTTATGGAGGTATAATTGGCAAGTAACATTATATTCATCTCAGTGTACAACATAATGATTCTGTATTTGTATATATTGCAAAAACGATCATTTCAATAAGTTTAGTTAACATACATCATGCATGGTTACAAATTATTTTCTTACAATGAGAACTTAAGATCTGTTATCTTAGCCACTTTGAAATATGAAATACAGTATTATTAACTGTAGTCACCATGATGTGCATTACATCCCTATGACTTATTTATTTTATAAATGAAATTTTTACTTTTTGATCTTCTTCACCCATTTTGCCCACCTCCCATACCTCGCCTCTGGCAACTGCCAACTTGTGAGTCTTTTTTAAAAACATAGCTACTGAAAAATTCTCCACTTGAAATGATATATTCTCCATAAAAGGCAATATAGATTATGAATTACATATATATATTTTTCTGGACATACATTCAAAAATAGGAACTAAATGAGAACAGGATTCACTTATAATTTGACAGTTATATAAGAAGTCATATATTAAACCTCAATGTACTGGTGCCATGTTTTCAGTATATTTTAGGGAATATTTGGTATCTGCTCTGGCCTGGCACTCTGAGCAGCCAACTAGCTTATCCACTTCTTAATTCAGCTTTGGCTGGATTACATGTTTATTGGAAGGATACATAATAAAATCAAGTGGAGTTTAAATGTCTGAGATACAGGATTCTTAAGTTCATCCCTACCCTAAAATACTCTAGTAGAAAATTACAAGATAATTTGGTATTCAGGGATTCACTGAAACATCTTGATTGGAACTATTTAGCTAACCAATTGATGTCTTCTTATGTGTCTTGAAAATAGGACAAAATGGTTAGAGCTACAGACCAATTATCAGAAAACCAGTAACATTCATGTGCCTTTTTCCTTCCTGTTTGTACTGTCTCTTGAAACAGTTGTGTTAGTTCTTGATTATGGAATCTTCCAAATGAAAATGATTGCATTTATGACTTTTCAGAATAAAATTTTAAAAAATTATGAAGTTGATATCCAGAGTGGGGACCCAACACTTTGTCTCACTGCTAATGTTACTTGTGACTTCTAATTAAGACAGAGGCAATTTGCTGAAGAGACAGTTTGTGTAAAGTGTAAACAGAGGCTGGTTTGTAATTTGCAGATGGGGTTTTCCTGCTCTTGCCTCTAGTCAGCATTTTATTTTAAATCATTTAGCCAAGCAATGTGTGTGTGAGTGTGTGCGTGTGTATTTTAAGTTACTTCTTTCTTATAAAATATTCCAGTCACTTATCAGGGGATAAATAGAATGCTCTTTGTCTATTTGAAGAAGACTGCAATGTCTATTGAAGTCCATTAACTAATCTGAAAGACACCATGCTCTTGAATGGAAGACTCAATAACATAAAATGTCAATAATACCAATTTAATAAATATATTTAATGCTTAAAATCTCTTCCTCAAATTTTTCTAAATTCTATTCACAAAAATTCCTTCTTGAGTTCCTATCTCTTCTCATTTTGTTTTATTACGAACACTTAAAAAAAACTTTGATAATATCTAAATCTATTGAGCATTTTTCATAAATTCATTAGGTACATGTACTGTAGCGTAATGGCTTCTGCCTCAATTTTGCCCCCTAAATCTCATTCACATTTCCCTTGTGCCACTGTCATCCAGAACAGTGTAGGTTCTCCATTCTGGATATCAGCTTCTCAGATCAGATGTCATATCCTCAGAGACCTTTTCTGGCCATCTACTCCAAATAGCTCCCAACTCCCCTGTCTCTTTTTATTTGACTTTTCTTCATCTCATTCATCCTTACCTGGAATTGTCCTTCTTATTTGTTGGTTTTCTCAGTGGTTTCTCTTAATCTTGTTTGCTCTCCTATTCACTGGTATGTGGGGTCCAAGAGAGAAGAATTGTTGTTGTTTATTTCAGTTATTGCTACACATTCAGAGTTTGGCATATACTGCTTGGTGCAAAGCAGGTATTCAATAAATATTTGTTGAGTGAATAAATAAACTCATATTCTTCTCCACCATCAGCACTGGGGGGAATCCTTGGGGAACTAGCTCAGTCTAAGAGCTATTGACTCCGCCTACTGGGAACTGCAGTGACAGTGCCCAGGCTGACTGGTGGGGTCAGTAACAGTGTGGAAAGAAACTACCTGAATAAGTTTAAAGAAGCTCAACTCACTCTGCTAAGGTTACACTGAAAATCTCGGAATCTTAGAATTCTTATTAGTATTTTTGTGCTTAAAATCGGTCTTTATGCCTAATTGGGATAGCCAGAACTGGGATGACTGGATGTCAGAATGAAAAGTCTTATTTTAAATGATTTGTATTACTTTGCCAGCAGGAGCTAGGTTTAAAATATTCTATTCTATTTTATTTATTTTATTTTTTTTCTTTTCCCTTTTTAGGGCTGCACTCAAAGCACATGGAGTTTCCCAAGCTAGGGGTCAAATTGGAGCTGCAGCCGCTGGCCTACACCAGAGCCATAGCAACACGGGATCTGAGCTGCTTCTGCAACCTACACCACAGCTCACGGCAACACCAGGTCCTTAACCCACTGACTGAAGCCAGGGATCAAATCTGCATCCTTATGGATCCTAGTCGGATTTGTTAACCTCTGAGTCACAAATGGAACTCCTAAAATATTTTAAAAATAAGTATTTTTAAGCTTAAACTATATGCAGAATATTTGCTTTCTTCTTATTTAAACTGATATGACAGCTTAAATAATGGAATCAGTTGTTAATTTTGACAGGTGTCATATAAGTAATTTTCTCTGAGTGTGTAATGTTATAGATTCTAGGGGACATACATGCTTTTCAAGATCCTTCAAGGAGAATTACCTGTAATAAACCTGGAAATCTTTATTCTTTACAAACACGTAAGTTGGCAACTTCTTGAGCTCCTCCGTATTCTGTTTTCTAAGCATAGAGGAGGATAGTGTTTTCTCCCACCCTTGCCATTGGGAAAAGCCATATAACTAGTTCTGGCCAATGGGTTATGGGCACAACAGACTTGTAATTTAGTCAAGTGATTACTGTCTCGAGAGCTGCTGCTCTTTCTTCCTCTTCCCAGGGCCCTAGGAGCCTTTATATATTCCAGATGGTGCAGCTATGAGATGGTAGGGCCTCTGCAGACCAGGCTTCCTCAGTGACTCTCTGGTGACCTATGTGGAGTATGTAGCCTGGGTCCCTGGGCCACTGGGTCCCTAAATAAGTGTATCTGAACCTATCTGGGGTCCAGAGAATGAGCCAAAAATTACTGAGATTTTGTGGGTGACTGTTACTGCATTGTAGCCAATGCTAAGTGCATAACTGAGTTGAGTAATGGGAACTGAAGCTGATTTTTATTAGCTTATCTCTAGTAGAAAAGGTTTATAAATGTTTAAGGAATCACTTTAAACTATCTTGCATTTTTTTAAGAACAAAGAAATTTGTACAATGTATGTCTGAATTTAATAAAGAGAATACTTTGGCTATGTCCAATTTTTCTTGATAGAATTGAAAGAAAAATCATGTACTGAGATACCTGGTTATAGTATTACAGAGGCCTTGATCCTGTGTGGATACAGAGGAAAATGCTCTAGGTCTGCTGTGGTTTTAATTTACAAAAACCGTCTTTTATTTGCCCATGAAAGTAGCTGCAGCTACTGTCACTTAAGATATTTTTCCCACTTTCATTGTGCCATGGAAATTAGCATTTTTATTAGTGCAAATTATTTTTGTTTGCTAATTCCAGAGATGTCCAAAAGCAAGAACAGCCTCCTGGGCCATTTGACTTTGGAAGAGAATAGTAAATCAACGGGTAGATAGGACTATATATCATACTAAACACAGGGAATTCACCACAAAATCATTACACTAAAAAGCGACAATTTTGATTGATTAAAATGGTATGGGCTGGATAGTGTTAAATCACTTTGAGTGATATGACATTATAATTTTACATAGCATATTTCTGCCAAGACAATGAAGGTAAAAGGCATTGTCATCAGATGATAACAGACAATAAGAAGAATCCTGATGTTAGATTTATTACCTGGTTTAGATTTAGAAAGAAGTAATTCTTGTCCTGTTCCACTTATCAAATGACTGTAAATTCAGTGATGATGTAAAATTCTAAGGCAGAGCCACTTATAGGTTTGACAAAGTGCCAGCTATAAAGTATTTATTGTTCTCAGTGTTTCTGCATTATACACTTAAATATTTATCAGAAACATAAGCCCCTCTGATAAATGTTTCTGATCTTTGTGGCTAGATTATTTTTTTTTAACATTTAGATTTTTCATCCAGAAACTACATCTTCATTTTTATTATGTTAACAACTTTGAGCTCATCGTTTGAAAAGGCAGTAAATGAATTTTAAAATCTTGTTCCTTTTAACTTTTGGTTTTAAGTGTGAAATTTTTGAGGTGGTATTCTTAATATAGAAATGAGGACTTCCTGGGAGTTTCCTGGTAGCCTAGCAGGTTGAGGATCTGGCTTTGTCACAGCTATGGCTCTGATTACTTCTGTGGCATGGGTTCAATCCCTGGCCCCGGAACTTCTGCATGCCACCAGCATGGCCAAAAAAAAAAAAAAAAAAAAGAGGCTTTCTTTGTTTTGCCTTGTGGTATAGGAAGCTCAGCCAAATTTTCTAAATTTCTTCCTTATGTATATGCCAAATGAGATGTAAGTTGATGATGGTATAATTACGGTCTGAGAAAATGTGTAGTATCTAGGTATATTAGGTGTTTATCTTAATGCCACTTAACTCCATATCCTGTTTCAAAAGAACACAGGTAGAGAGAGGGCCTTACCCTGGACACAGGGATGTCCTGCTTAGGGGCACAGCTGACTGGATCAAAGATTAGCACTTGAGTCAAAGGAAGGCAGCACTCTGTGGGCTGGTGATGTGTGGGGTGGCATGTCATGGCACGAGGACTCCAGGAAACAGGACACTCTCCACAGGAGAGAGGAGACTGGCCCTGGTTAGATCTTCTCAAGGCATTCAAAAGTGAGGCACTCAAATAGTAAAGCAACTTGGAAACATAGCGACCTGCCCAAAGAAAGCAATTCGCTGATTCCATAAGGTTGCCCAAGCCACCACATACCAAAGCCAGAGGTTGAAGGAAAAGGAGCATACATTTTATGAGCTGAAATAGAAGGTAGTGGAACAGCTAGGAAATTGAAACTTGTAATTGCTGAGGACTCAAAGTGGGCTAAGTTTGCTAGAGGAAAAAGGTGGAGATGACTTTGTTATTCTTCAATCCCCTGGTTATCCACACAGGAAATGAACTCTAACCATGTTAAACTGGGCTACTCGCCCTTCTTCTAACTTCTAACTTCAAAAAGTCTAACACATCTAAGAAAGTATAACGAATTCTTGTGACCACGGGATGGGGCTTTGGCTCTCCAAGAGAACTTAGAGGCATCCTGACAAAATGCTTTCCTATTGATTTTATTATGAAGAATGCAGTGCCTGAGAGGGTATAGCACAAAATCTCTCTCTTTGGTCTCCCAGCTGATCATATACTGCAGTGATAAACTTCTCAAGGCCACAGACATGTCTCAAGTGGCTGTTTCTTCTGGCTCTAGTACATAGTAGGAGTTCAATAGATGCTTTTTTTTTAATGAATTTATTTCAATTATAGGTGTACAAAAATCATCACAATTTGATAGCATTTGCATCCCAAACCCTCAGTGCATCCCACCACCCCCCAGATTGTCTTATTTGAAAAACCAAAGGTTTTCCAAAGTCTGTGAGTCATTGTCTGTTTTGCAAAGAAGTTCATTGTATCTTTTTAGTTTCCATATGTAAGCGGTAGCATTGGGTGTTGCTGTCTAATTGTCTGACCGGTTTCACTTCACATGATAATTTCTAGGTCCATCCATGTTGCTATAAATGTATTTCGTTCCTTTTTAATGGCTTAGTAATATTCCATTGTGTGTATGTACCACATCTTCCCTATCCACTCAATAGATGCTTTTGAATCGTTGCAAAATCTTACAGCATTTGATAGTTTGGATTTGCTTGTAGAGCTGGTTCAGTATAAATAGTTAGAAGAGGAGGTATGGTAAAAAAAAAAAAAAATGAAGTGGAAGACCAACCCCCATCTGTTTTGTGAACACTTTCTCTTCTGCATACCATGCATACACACACTCATACACACACTCAAATAAAGGAGTTCTTAGCCTTGTCAGCTGATAGAGGAGGTTTTTACATCCATCAAAGTTGGCCCTGGAAAATTCATTGCACAAGGCTAGCATTTGAGGTTCAGATTTGCCTGGGCAATGGGGCACTGACAGCATTCAGACAATTTACAGTTAGGTTTCCACACTTGCTCAAATTCATAGATTAAGAGTGAAAAAGGTTTTATGTTTGGAACATTTTCTGATTCAAGGATACGGAAGGTTAGTAGGAAGCTGAGTTCTCTGACTCTCTCATAATTTATATAGAACTTTCAGTATCGGTGTCATTTTCTTGAATATCAAAGGCTAAAGATTATTTTGAATAAATCAAAACCTAAATCTTTGGGAACTGTGAAATGTCCACTAAGCAGACTGTTTCATAGAAGGAGAACAATTAGTTGAATTCAGGGACATGTCTTCAATTTTAGCCATCTCTCTGGAAAAACAAATGCTGTCAGAGTTACATCTGCCACTCAATTTTGTTTTAACTTTCAGTTTTCCATTCCCTTGAGATAAATCCTTCAAAGCCAGAATAAATAACTCTACAGAAGAGCATATAGCAATGAAAGAATGCTATTTATAATCTTCATCTGGGTTTTATCCTAGGAGTTATAAAGCCAAATCCTTAGTTTTGGACTAATTCTGAATTGTCTGTATTGGAGAATTGAATTCCTTTTGCTAAGAGAGTTTTAAAATTTCATACTCTAAATTTCCTCCAAGAAAGGACTTCTGAGGATTGTGATGATTTATGAGACATTATTAAGGGATTGGGCTTAGGAAAGAGAGAAACCTGGCAATTTCTGTACTGCTCTGCCTTGGGGAAATAGATGATTTTCAGGGTCAGGGCACAGCCGGGGCAAATTCAGCCCATTCATAAATGACTTTACCCCTCATTGTGTCAGATGGGGTGTTTGGATTCTGCATAGCACAGCAATTTTCCTCTAAATTCTGAAACTAAATAAATCCTAAAGAAGGCAAAGTCAAGAAAGTTTGGGGTCTTTATTTGTGTGAAAAGAAAGAAAAGTAAAAGTGAAGATGATCCTGTAGATTGGTGAACTTTATGACATGTGCTGAGAACAAAAAAACATTTCAGATGTTGAGATGTATCTGCCAAAGGAGACCTTAAAATTGTCCTTCCCAGAGCTCAGGGCTGCTAGCATTTGTGAGGGAATTCTTAAGACCTATTGAGGGGGTAAAATCATCTATATAATTTTTTTAAAATTAAAGTATGGTTGATTTACAATGATATGCCAATTTCTGCTGTATAGCCAAGTGACCCAGTCACACACACACATCCTGTTTCTCATATTATCTATCTATCTATCTATCTATCTATCTATCTATCTATCTATCTATCTATCTATCTATCGTTTCCTGTGCTGTACAGTAGGACCTCAGTCTTCATAATTCTTTACAAGCCAGGTTTTTGTTTTCAGAATTAGTTCTAAGGGACTTTGTGGCTATCTTAACTTCATAGAATTTCAGAATTTGAAAATGTTTCTTTCTAAATCAAGAAATTGTTATTCTGCATTATTTGAGTGAGTTTTAGCTCTTCTTGACCTGAGGTTGTTCTTGAGCCTTGGGAGACTGACTTATAAGTTAATGTTTAGAGCAAATAAAATGCACTATAAAACCCCTTTACATGGGTGATGGTGTCCATGCAATGTGAGGGCTGTTGTTATGCACCTGCCACAGGTCTATTAAGCATCAAGCAGCAACACAAGGGAAAACAGGATTGGTGAATATTGAAATTCTAACTAAAAATTGATCCTTTAATTAGCTACTTAATTGTGGATGCTTGATATCCATAATTGTTGCTTTTTAAAACTGAGATTGTTTTGAAACTTAATTTTTGCTATTTGTGTCATCACATATCTATTCTTTCTATCCATCCATCAATCCATCCTATATTTTTAAAAATTTTTATTAAAGTATAGTTGATTTAAAACTTCAACTGTAAAATTTACATACAGTGAAAAAACTGTATATATACAATGAAAATCTCAAGTTTTAAGTGTACAATTTGATAATATTGGCAAATCAGTACTCCTGTGGAACCGCAACCACTTCCTGTCACCCAGAAAGTTTCCTTGCACCTCTTCCCAGTCAATCCCACTTCCATCCTACTGTTGTGATTTTTTTCAGGACAGTTTAGCTTTGCTGTTTTAAAACTTCACGTAAATGGAATTGTTCATATCTTTACTGTTCAAGATTCAGTCATACCATTACGAATATTAATAGTTCATTTCTTTTTTTTTGCTGTACACACATAATTTAATGCTTTACAAAAGTGTTAATTTTTTACCTTTTATCAGCATATTTTTTCAATTTTTAAAGTTTTATTGAAGTATAGTTGATTTACAAGGTTGTGATAATTTCTGCTGTACAACCAAGTGATTCAGTTATACATGTACACACATCCATTCTCTTTCAGGTTCTTTTCCCACATAGATTATCACAGAATATTGGGTAGAGTTCTCTGTGCTGTACAGCAGGTCCCTGCTGGCCTATCATTTCATATACCTCTGTAGGTCATTTCTTTTTATTGTCAAGTAGTATTACCTTAAATGTAATGACTATAGTTTCTTTATCCATTCACCTGTTGATAGACACCTATTTCCAGGTTTTTTTTTTTTTTTGTCATTTTGCCTTTTTATGTAGAGCCGCACCCGCGGCATATGGAGGTTCCCAGGCTAGGGGTCTAACAGGAGCTGTAGCTGCCGGCCTTCACCACAGCCACAGCAACGTGGGATCCGAGCCGCGTCTGCGACCTACACCACAGCTCATGCAAACACCGGATCCTTAACCCACTGAGCGAGGCCAGGGATCAAACCCGCAACCTCATGGTTCTTAGTCGGATTCGTTAACCACTGAGCCATGAAGGGAACTCCTATTTCCAGCTTTTGACCATGATGAGTAGAGTCACTGCAAGTCTTTATGTGACCATATGTTTTCATTTCTCTTGGGTACTCTAGGGTGGAATTTCTGACTTGTAGCACAGGTGCATGTTTAGTTGTGGAAATATTTTCCTGGGTTTTTAAAACCTTTTTTTCCTACAGTTCCACCTTTAATGATTTTAATATTTTAGTTCCTCTAGGCCACAATATACTTCTGTGAAGTTAAGGCCTGAGATAAGTACAGGAATATTGTTTTCATGATAGTGTAAGAAGCCTGGGCTGGGCTGGGGACAGGAGAAGGAAGTACTGCTCTGAGTTATTTCAGAGCCTTCAGTGCATTACTGTGCTCCTGTCGGGATAGGAGAGGATATGGTGCCTTATACTACCGTCACGCAGTCACAAACTAAGCTCTACCCCACAAAATGTGTTACAAGAGGCTAAATATATAGTGTAATGGTATCTGTTTTGTCCCTAAATCTATAAACTTGTTGAAGACATTAGTGACTATAAGTATAGAAAATTATGCATACAGTTGTATAAGTTCATAGACTTTAGATTTCTACTACTCAGATTCAGCATGTATTTTGTCCTTCATCAAATACATGCTTATCCTTCTAGATAAGCAGTATAAGCAAGACCCTGATTTATAAGTTTGTTCACTTTTCTTATCTATAAAAATTGCCTGTTGTATGGCAAGACTGTAGCCATTGCAAATCTAATCTTTCTTTTTACACACAGGAAAATGCCCTTCAAAAACTGGCGCATGCCTGTGAAGGTTTCACAAGGTAGAAAATATATATGCTTTTCAAATTATTTTTAATAAATAAATGTCATGAGAAGTTGCTTCATGGCTCAGCAGGTTAAGGAACCAGGCTTTTCACATTGGTGATTTTGGTTGTAGCTGTGGTACCAGCTTGATTCCTGGCCTGGGAACTTCTGCATGCCGTCGGGATGGCCAAAAAAATCAATGTCATGAACACTGGGATTTTCTAGACCTAAATTTTTAATGCCTTGACCTATGCTTGCTTAATTTCTCCTTTTCCTTCCTTGGCTGTTTAACTATAGGATTATTTTTCACCAAAGCTGTTTTAAGAGGACCCTTGTCATTATATCGGACTCATCTGGGTATATCAGGCGCCTTTCCCTATTTTAAGGTCAGCTGATTAGCAAACTTCCATCAGCAACTTTAATGCCGCTTTGCCACGTAATTTTCCACAGTCACAGGTTCTGGGAATTGGGATGTGTGTGAGAGGGTATTATTCTTTCTACTACATGATATATTTATCAGTTTCATTTGAATATCAGAATGATTCATTTTGTGATCAAAGTTATTTGCTGCCCTTTGCTATCTCATTCGACAATGGAATCCAGAATGGTTCTCCCTTGGACAGAAAGCTCCACGGTTCTACTTGCCTTACTTCAGTTGTATAGTCGAGAGCAGAAACTTTAAACTCTGGTTCTGTCACCTGCTAGGACATCATCAAGCATATCCTGCTTCTTCCTGGATAAATCGCAGAAGAACACCTCCCCTGATCCCCACCAGGAGAGACAGTTACAAAGGCTCCAGGACGAACAGATTGGTCAGAAATTAAAGGATGGATTATAGCACCATCTGGGTATAGGATGTATAGGTTGCTATACACAGCAGCTCTCCTTTCTCACAGTTTCTCTAGACTGAGTCCTATGCTTCCGGTATCTGCCTTAAACCCTTACTGCCTTCACACTTCGAGCCAGCAAAGGGCAACCTGTGTCTTATGAAGCTCCCTAGGGCTTAGCTTAGCTTGAGCACAGAATAAGTCATCTGGACCCCATGCTGTGGGCATCTGTGGAGGGCAACACAAGACCATACCCTCTCTTCAGACAAAATTTAAGAATTATAAAATAAAAGTTTACAGATCTCTAGCTACTTAAGATGATTAAGTGTCATTACAAGCAATCTTTGTTTTCTTTCTTTTTCTGGCCAGGCCCGCACTGAGTTCACTGAGCCAAAGCAGAAACCTGAGCCACAGCAGTGACAATGTCAGATCCTTAACCACTATGCCCAAGCAATCTTATTTTATGATAAGTTAAAAAACGAAACAGGCTTCATGTTGTATGATGAATCAGGGCTGAGTGCCCTGTCATCTTTGTAGGCCCAGGAACTCAGCTACTCAGAAAATACGGATATGGCCAGGAACCCTTAGAGGAAGAGTTTCTGTAACCTTATTAATTCTGAGTTCCAGTTTCCCTGGAGAAAGTAGGGTGAATTGCCTGACATTTTATGAAGACAAATTTTCTCAGTAGGGTTCACTCAAAGTAGAATTTCTCTGCTATTAGCTTTATTAAGCTTCCTGGACATTTGGGGGAGGAATTCTAGAGGCCTTGCAGTCATTTTTTTTTTATTCCAGAGCCTCTCCCCAAATAGATATATTAGGAAACAGCTGGTGACTTGGACCGCAGGAAATGTGTCACATTATTAAACATTCTTCCATTCTCCATAGGACAACACTTAGCTTTCTATGTGGGGGGGCTTGCCATCCTGCAATTGAATGTTCTAAGGGCTCAGACAGGACCGAAGAATTTAGGAAAAATAAGAATAACCCTCAAAAACCTCTAATGGTGAGATCCCAGAGTTGTTCAAGATTCTTTTCGATACAGGTGAACAAATCCAATTCAAATTACCTTGAGTATAAAGGAGATATGATAGTTTTTGTAGCTGGAGTAGCTCATGCCCCTGAAGGAAACCCTAGAGGAACTAGGACCTCATATCCTAGAAAGAACCTTAGTACCACTGGATTCATGTGTTCTTTCTACCCAGCTTTAATCTCTGCCGGTCTCTAATTGGCTTTGTTCTGCGCCAAGACCTTTCAAAGGATGGAGAAGATGCCTGCTGGCAGCTTCAGTCCTGCCTCCCAGACTTAGCCACGTCTGCTGCATGAGAATGCCTTCCTGCAGTCCAGTTCTGTGGAAGGACTCTGGTCTTCCTTATATCCTGCTCCCAAATGCTTACCTCAAACCATCTCTCTCAGAGAGTGGGACCTATGATTTGAATGTTCTGGCCCTTGTTTTCCCAAGCCTTTCGCTTCCCTATTGCCAAGAAACATCTGGAGACAAAGTACTGTCAGAGGGGCCAGGACTAGGGTGAGGAGAGTGAGGCGCTCACTTCAAATGCAATGTATAAGACAACATCTAACGCTTCAGAAATCAAGATAAATAATGTTTTAATGCACTATTGTGTGTGTGTGTGTGTGTGTGTGTGTGTGTGTGTGTGTCTGTCGGTGTGTCTTTTTAGGGCTGCACCCATGGCATATATAAGTCCCCAGGCTAGGGATCGAATCAGAGCTGCAGCTGCCAGGTTACTGCCGGGTTACGCCACGCCAGGTCTGTAACCCAATGAGCAAGGCCAGGGATCGAACCCACTTCCTCATGGATACTAGCTGGGTTTTTTTCCCACTGAGTCACAATAGGAACTCCGTGTCTTAAATCAGTATTTTAAAAAGTCAGATTAGCCCCCTACGGCTTTGGGATTGACTGCCTGTTTTGGTTCAGAAAGTTTTATTGGAACCAGGGCTGAGGTCAGGATGGGCCAGTGAGGCAGGGTCATGTGAGTGCAGCATCAGAATCCAACTTAAAGGTGTGATTTTTTGTTGTTGTTGTTCAAAAGTCTTCGGGGGGAAACATAAAATGTAAGATGTAAGAGTAACAGAAGCACCTTATTAGGATTGAAAAGACTAATTTGATACTCTTCTACTTTACCTAGATACATGGTTTGCAGTGGTTCAGGGCAGTAGGAAAGAAAATCCCTGCTCTTCATCCTTACTGATTTTAGTAAATAAGCACTACCTGACAATCAAGGTAATTTTAATTCATGGAAGGAAAATGGGGCAAGAGATGAGAGGGCTGCTCCCAGAGGGTCTCTTTATCTGGAAACCAGAGGGACAGGAAAGAAAAGTTGCCACTAATAATGACTTGAAAGCACCTACACTTTATTTACTTTCAAATATTTAAAAACCCTGTTTTCCTCAGATAAAGTGGGTCTGTGGGTCACCTTTGGAGTGAAGGCTGCCATTTATGCTACTGCTTAAGATAATGTCAGAACCTGAATTTCTCTGCTTCCTGTTTCCAGCGTTATAAACAGCTAGAGACTACTCAGTGCTACTAGATGAAATTGTGTTGTGCTCTAGTTATGAAGTCTTGACCTAAAGCAGCTTAAAAATCCAGTTGAGGAGTTCCTGTCGTGGCGCAGTGGTTAACGAATCCGACTAGGAACCATGAGGTTGCGGGTTCGATCCCTGCCCTTGCTCAGTGGGTTAACGATCCGGCGTTGCCGTGAGCTGTGGTGTAGGTTGCAGACGCGGCTCGGATCCTGCGTTGCTGTGGCTGCGGCGAAGGCCGGTGGCCACAGCTCCGATTAGACCCCTAGC
>PVHT020004020.1:13788095-13888095 GCA_004024745.2 Catagonus wagneri
GGAACCATGAGGTTGCGGGTTCGATCCCTGCCCTTGCTCAGTGGGTTAACGATCCGGCGTTGCCGTGAGCTGTGGTGTAGGTTGCAGACGCGGCTCGGATCCTGCGTTGCTGTGGCTGCGGCGAAGGCCGGTGGCCACAGCTCCGATTAGACCCCTAGCCTGGGAACCTCCACATGCCGCGGGTGCGGCCATAAAAAAAAAAAAACCCGCGGCCATAAAATGACAAAAAGGCAAAAAAAAAAAAAATCCAGTTGAGGGTGGGCATTAGTGAAACAAGGTGAGCTATATCAAGAACCCAGTAACTGCTCCAAAATAGAGAAAGGAGAAATTGAGAGATCACTATTAAGGGAGTTTTCATGAAGAAGGGTGGACTGAAGTCACGCCTTGAAGGAAGGGTATTCCAAGCAAAGGGGACAGCATGAGTAAAGTGACAGGGCTTGGAATGTACATGAGATATTTGGAAACTAGTAAGATATTTGGCTGGTTGTGAATCTAGTGGAAGAATATTACCAAAGCTAATTACCAAACAAGTTAAACACTTTCTACACAAGAGACTCTGGTGCTTTTCATGTGCCACTTAATTCAATCTCCTGAAACCCTATGAGGTAGGGACTAGCTCATTTCATCAGTGAAGAAGCTAAAACTTGCAGAGGTTTAACAGTGTTTTCTGGCCACACAGGTAACATTTAAGACCAAGAAAGAAAATCCAGGTCTATTTTTCCTTCAGTTTTCATGCTCTTCTGCAATATAGTCAAGCTAAGAAAAGGCAGGCTGGGAAGAGACAGTCTAGGAAATCTGCACCTAGGTTTGCTCTGCTGCTCATGAAGAGGCTGAAAGCAAAATGTGATTGCTACTGGGCAGGTTTTGTGCTTGTATGTATTTCTTTAAAACACTGCCCACATGTTGAACACTTGTTTTGAATCACTAACACTGTACATTCATAACATAAGGTATGGGCAGAGAACCTACACAGAGCAAACACAGCCTTGATCTAGTGTTTTTTTTTTTTTTTTGTTATTTTTTGGTCTCATGCTGGCAAGAGAGACAAGCCAGTAAATGGATGCTAAACGCAGCATAAAACTAAGTCTCCTAAATAACACACAGAGTAGAACAGAGTCAGGTAAGGTCTTTGTGCACCCACACAGAAGTGGGATACACTCATTGAAATAACCTCTCATTCTCAATGCGGCCATTTCTGTTTTTATACTTAACTGGAATAAGTTAGCTGGTGTTACCACTTATTACCACTAGATGACACTGTAAGATTAAAGTTAAATGACATTTAACTCAGTGCTCCCTCGCAACACCCCAACCCATTTGTTTTCCAGTGAAAAAGTGGATTAAGAAGTAATGAGAAGGCATACATTTTAAGGGAAGGTTTTTTTTTTTTTTTTTTAACGCATGCATTTATCCTAAACATATTTTTTATTCTACTGCATTACCTTTTGGAGAACATTATATCGCTTGGAGAAAAAGTAACTCCCAGTTAGTATCTATTTGCAGTTAATATTTTAAATTCGTTTTGGCTTGAAAATATGCTCATTCACTCAAAAGTAGATAAAGCTTTCGACCTAGGCTTTGAGTTGTCCATTTGTGATGGTATTTTAAATTGTGGTTTTAATAAAAAGAAAGACATAAAACAGTGTCCTGTGACTATTGCTATCCACATTTATGAAAACAGTGTATCTTCAGAGTGATATGGCATTGAAGACATGTTCTTTTGACTCTACATTCTCAGTAAGTTTAATAGATGGTAGCTCAGCACCTTTTATGAATGCCACTTAACTCAAAGATACCTAGCTTGGTTAGAATTCACAGAATTTTACTGCCTAACTTATGTGGTGAATATTTTTCAAAGGGAGGAAGATTTAATTTTTTTCCCTCCCCTGTTGTAGTCCTTGCCTTAATAGGCAGATTTTATTTCAGAGTAAATATTCAGGATTTTTGACCTCTGATTTCACTTCTTAAGATCTCAGCATGCTAACATTGTTTTCCAGTCATTCCTTTTATTCTGATGGCTTCATCATACCTCATCTCAGCTCTGACACATGAAGTGCTTCTTCCTTTCCTTTGCCTGAGATGCTCTGCTCTTCCTCCCTCTGGGCCTTGGCAGAGCAATTCCATTACAACGGCTTATACTTCATTCGCGGTGCACTGTGCTCACCAATATGAGTGTTTCTTTTTTCTTATTTTATTTTCTTTTCTAAATTTAGTATCTTATGTAGTCTTATCCTGTTCTTACCAGCTTTCTTTCTTAGCATCTTTCATTCACTTTTGATGACAATAAGATGAAAATAATAATGGTTTATTTCCTCCACTTTATCTCATTACTTTTGTGACTGTGCTGAAAAATCAGTGGCTGGTTTTTCAGATGACCAGTGACTAGTTTTTACACCTTCTGATCAAACACTTGGATTGATATTTATTCTCAGTGAAAAGACCAGATATTTGTATTCATACGGAATTAGCCTTTGTTTCTTTCCACTTCCCTTAGTTCCTCAATTTTTCATTGTTACTACCCAATTATTTCCTACTGCCTTTAGGGGAGTTTCTTCCTTACAGTTCTGAATCTTTGGAATTACCCAAGACTTGAGAACAGGGCTTCTCATCAAGGTTGTGTTTCTCAATGTCCACTATTAAGTTTTTTTCTATTGTGCAAGAAAACCCTCAAAACAATAGAAACAGGTGAAAGCAATACATCTGAGATCTAGGTACGAGTTAATTCCTTTCTTTTTTCAGATCTTCACAACCTGATCTCTGCCACGTGAGGATACACTGTTCTCATTCCCGGAGACCTCATCTCACCTGGCACTCAGCTTTTCTTAGGCTGTCTTGTTAGGGGACATGCTAACTGATGGTCTGATGAGTCAGCGTGTAACTGACTTCTTCCTTGTATACTAGGAAGATATAGGTTTCTGAATGTTTCATCAATAATTAAATAGTCCCTGTGGAATGCAGCTCAGAAACAAGGAGAATATGACCATTAGTACACAGAAGAGAAGTAACTGAGAAGCCACAAAGTTGAGCCAAATATTAAGCCTATTTTGAACACTTTAGAGCAAAACAGGCTGATTACAACTTCTGTCTGAATGAATTCATCTGGTAGAAACTTCTGTTAGAACGCCAAGGAATCCAAGTCATTGCTACTCAGTGTGGTCCACGGACCAGGCTCATCAGCACCAGTGAGGACCTTTTCAGAAATACACCGAATTCTAGACCTATTGCATCAGAAGTTGCATTTTAGCAAGATCTCTAGGTAATTTTCATGAACATTACAGTGTGACAAAAACAGATTTAGATCTTGGTTAGAATGGAGACTACTTTGCTTTAGTTCAGCTGCTTCAAGTTTTGAATGCCCCAGTCCCTCCTCCCCTCCCCCACTGCCCCCTCGCCCCTCCTCCCCTCCTGGCAGCTTCTCCTCCCCATTCCGCCTCCCTCTTGTCATCTCTCCTCTCTTCCTCCTTTGCCTCTCCTTCTTTCTTTTTCTTCGTTTTCATAAAACATCTAGGAGCAAAGTGTTAAAGAAAGAAATTTCCAATTTTTTGAGACAACAGAAAAAAAAAAAAGCACCGCTTAAACTTTTTCCAGCTGAGATTCCAAACTGAGATGCTATGGAAGAGGCAAGGTAAAATAGCTCCAGTGGTTTGAGGTGCCATATATGACTTGGACTTTGTTCTGCATAAGACCTTGTCCCCAAACAAAGCAGTTATACACGCATCCCCATTGCGCTTATTTCTTCCATTTACTCCCTGTCCCTTTCGGCTGGGAAATGACCTTTCTTTTCCCCAGTCTCTTTCTCCCGGGCCTCACTCCGCTCACCCCCGTGTTCCAGCTGGTAACAATTTATGAAGCGTGTTGCCCTGTTAATACCTTGTTAAGGTGGTTTCAGCTGTTGGGTCTTTGAGACGTCAACGTCGGGACGTCAATGTCAGGACTGTTTTACCGTGAACACTTGACGGGCAGGGGAAGCCTGGGGACGTGCGGAACTTGTACCTCCTCACGCTGCAGGAAACCTACAGCTATGGGCATCTCTTCCCGTGATGCGGTGTTGCTGGCTGGGTAAGCAATTAGGTGTGTTCAGCTTCTAGTCAAATAATTAGGACAATTTTAAGACTTATTTAAAATTATTAATGGACTAGACTTGGCATCGTTGGGATCCCCTGCTATTTTAAAATTTGGTGCAGTCAGGTATTGGAGTTAATGATGGGATAAATGTTATAATCTTTATTTCTAACAAGTGACATGTTGCATTTTAAAATTTATTACAAAAAGAATTTTTCCTTCAATTTTTTCATGCCAGCATGTTGTGTAGAATTGCCTGCAACTTCATTAGGATGTTTCTATCTGGGAGTTGATGTTTTAAATTTTAATAGTAGTGTTTTAATTACTTAAAATTTTTTCTCATGTAGTGTAATTTATTTAAAGCAGTTTTTTTCTTTTCTTTTCCTTTTTTTTTTGTGTGTGCAAGAAACATACATTACCCAGATCTCCAATTGCGAGAAGAGAGAGGGATTAAAAAAAATTAGGTGGTTCAAATCTAATATAAACTGTTTCACAAAGGAAAATTTAGTATGTAAACTGCTAGGTTTTTTTTTTTCACACTCTTTTGTGGTTAATTTAAACATACAATTTGGTCAATTTTTACTCTTGCTTGCAAGGTTAACTGTAGGCCAGCACTGTTAGTTTCTTTAATATTGAGTTCACTCTGACTGCTGTTGACATTTTTTAAGGTCTATTTCTTTTAATACTACATCATTTAAAGGGAAAAATCAAGACTAATTAGTTGTTAATGAGAAACGCATATAATGAGAAACAAATGTAACATTAATGTCATGTACAATGTATGTCTGTGTGGTTTAAAAGGTAGGAACACAACAATTATTCAAAATTAGGGACTAAAATCATCGTAATAATCACTAGCAGATGTGTTGTAACTTGTGAGTCAAGATTTCTTTGTCCGGGCAGTGTGTTGCAGTTTTTGATAGCGTGCATTTGATTTGATTTTTGAAGGGCTGAAAAATTTTTTTCATCAAAATGTTTTTTTAACCCAGCTGTATGGCATCTTTAGAAGATTGCAATGACTTAAGCACATTTTTTTTGTCTTTTTTTTTTTTTCCTTATCTAGTGCTGCACTCGTGGTTCCCAGGCTAG
Organism: Catagonus wagneri; assembly: GCA_004024745.2. Taxonomy (NCBI): domain Eukaryota; kingdom Metazoa; phylum Chordata; class Mammalia; order Artiodactyla; family Tayassuidae; genus Catagonus; species Catagonus wagneri. The sequence continues at coordinate 13,793,247 of PVHT020004020.1, forward strand.
GGGTCTAATAGGAGCTGTAGCTGCTGGCCTACGCCACAGCCACAGAAACGTGGGATCTGAGCTGCGTCTGAAACCTACACCACAGCTCACGGCAATGCCAGATCCTTAACCCACTGAACAAGGCCAGGGATCGAACCCGCAACCTCATGGTTCCTAGTTGGATTCGTTAACCACTGAGCCACAAAGGGAACTCCGCAAATGTTTTCTCTTCCTCACAATTTTATTGTATCGGTTTCATCCTGTGTTTGCTTGCGTGATAGAAAAAAGCTATTAATAGTGAACACTGGGAAACACAACCTCGATGAGAATCCCTGTTCTTGCGTCTTGGATAGTTCCAAAGATCCAGAGCTGTAAGGAAGAAACCCCCTGAAGGCACTAGGAAATAACTGAATGCAGTTGGGTCATGTCCCCTCATTAGCACAGAGATATTTGTTGACACATGCTGTTGTCAGGTTGGGTTTTGGCAGCCTATCACTCATGTTTGAGCATCTTGTGTGTCCTGACACAGGAGACTGTTAACTTCCACAGAATTGCCGAAATGTAGTGATCAGGTGACCTCATGTATTGCTGGCGTACTTGAGGCTGCCTAGCTGACCCACTGGTTCTCAGTCTCCATTCCCAGATCCTCTTATGCTGAGGAATGTATTTGGTTGAAGCAGGAGTCATTCCACTTCAGAGAATTCTAGATGGAGGCAACTCTGAAATATCATCCTTCCAGAATTACAAACTAGGAGGACTATATATTTTTGTTAGTGATGGTAAAAATGTGATGATGAGGGTGAGGCGGGCAAAGAAGGGAAGACCGTGAAACCATATAAAAGTATTAAAGGTGAGAGGTTTTAATCCTTGAGCTTTTGAATGATGTAAACCTAAGCAGGTGATAGTAATAACAGCAATTTTCCTAGTCCTACTCATCCATCCATCCGACAAGTATTTACCAAGTCCGTTATGTGTTGTAGCAAAAATTACAGCAATGAATAAAACGTAGGGAGTCTCTGGTCTTATGAGGCGTTCCACTGAGTAGTAGCTAATATTATCGAGGCTTACTATATTCTAAGCACTCTTCTAATTGCATAGATGCCTCATTTAATCCTTTTAACAATTCTCATAGATTGTTCTAATTGAGAAGGTAATAAGACTTTAAAATATGACATCACTAATACTAAAAATTAAAATAACACATCCTCATAGAAATATATACTTGTTAGGAAAAAATATGTTTGATTATTGCAACCAAGTAAACATTCAAGCTACTGGAAGAATTGTGTAAATATTAGTATAAGAAAACACATATATGTATATATATATATTCTGTATAAAGGGAGAAAAACTTTTCCAGGATAATAAAATTAACTCTACTACTGCTTTATATACTTGAAATTTAAAAGGGTTGATCTTAGTATTCTTACTACATTTAAAAAGATAATTCTGAGGTGATAAATATTTTCATTAGCAGGACTATAGTAATCTTTTCTTAATGTGTGCATATCAAGACATATTGTACACTTTAAATAGAATTTTTGTAGAAAAATAAAAATAAAAAATAGAGATTTCTTTAGCACTGACCAAACAAAAAGAAACAAAAACCTCATAAGACAAATTTAAAGGGAAAGGCAAGCACTGGAATACATGTGGGGAGGGTGTTTTATATTTATGTTGGAGCCAGTTACTAACTGACTTTATAATGATGAGCACTTACTTTCCTCCAAAAGTTTAGTATGTAAACCACTTGCATGAGATTCACCTGGGATGTTTGCTAAAATTACCACGTGTTGGGGGGGTTCTTAGACATGATATATATAAATAGCTGGGGGCAGAGCTTAGGAATCTGCATTTTCCTCCAAATTCCTATGTGATTCTTAAAGTTTGAGAAGCACTGACGGTGAATGTTATTTTCACAGTCTAATATCTCAGATGGTCGCTCTCTATTTGAAATTCTCAAAGAGTTATGTTGTCAGCTGGTGAACATCTGTCTAGAATTCTAATACAAGCAATAATAGTGTGTAATAACATACAATATCCATTAATGTTGAACAAGGATGTCTGTTCTCTGGCACTATGAAACCTAGAATATTGCTTTTCTTCCTATGTGTGTTATAAACCAGTGGCATAAATCTCAATTTTTGTCTAACTTTATTTCTGATGACTGTTATCATATATGTTATTTATCATATCTGATGCTTCAGTTTTTTTCCTTGCTATTTTATTATGTCCCCAATATTCTCTCCAAACCAATTTCTTTCAAGTTATTTTGAAAATCATTATTATTATAAGGGTAAGGACAGCTAATTACTAATTATAATCAGAATCATGAAATTATTAAATATATATTTTTTCTTTTTATTGATCAGAATAGGAGAGGCCAAGTTATGATAACGAATAATTTCAAAGTCTCCGTGGCTTACCACGCATGAAATTTAATTCTCAGTCATGCTACTAGTCTAACATGAGTATGTGGGACTCCACTTCTCACTCTATCCCATAAAGGAACTTGGGCTCAAGAAGGCTCTGCCTTTGTAGCTATGCTGCCTGAGACCTATGCCTCTTGCCTGATGGTTTTGTTGAAGCGTTTCGCATGGGCTTGTAATTGCTTTGGTCTAAAAGCATGATTCCTGTGAATCAGCAGTAGGCTTAGAAGTTTGAGGTTGGACCATATACAATATAGGTTAAAAATGATCAAATATTGGCAATTTCATGCAATTTATCCTAATAGGTAAACTTTCTGGAAATTATTAGCTGAACAAAAATATGCATCATCATCATCCATCATTATCGTGTTAACCACGTTTATTAACTATTCAGTCAGACATTTTTGGCATGCATTTTCTCATTTAATTTCAGGTTAGTTTCTTATGGTTTTTGCAGACAAATTACCACAAACTTAGTGGCTTAAAAACTCCACAGCTTTTTTTTTAATCTTACACTTTGGGAAGTCAGATGTCTAAATAGGTTTCACTGGGCTAAAATGAAATTATTGGCAGGATAATGTCTTTTCTGGAGGCTCCAGGGGAGAATCTGTTCCCTTGCCTTTTTCAAATTCTAGAGGCTCTTTTGCATTCCTTGGCTCATGGCCTCTTCCTCCATCTTTAAAGCCAGTGATCACATCACCTGACTTTTGATGCCGTTATCACAGCTCTTTCCCTGACTGTTAAGGACGTTGTGATTACACCGGATCCTCCACGGTAATGCTAAGCAATCTCCCCATCTCAAGGTTCTTAATTGCATCTACAAAGCCCCTTTGCCATATGAGGTAACAGTCACACGTTCCAGGGGTAAGGAGGAGGGCAGTTTTGGGAGTCTGAGACAATTCCATGCAGTAGATACAATCATTATCTCTATTTTACAGATGAGAGAGCTGAGATTTAGAGGGGTCTGGTGATCTGTCCAAAGTCTCACTAGGCAGTGATGGGGCTAGGATGAGAACAGAGGCTTCTTACTTCAGGGACTGTATTCTACCCATTAAACCAAGACAATAAACATGACAGTTCTTGGTGTTTCCTTACACAACCAGTAAAAGAACTCAATCCATCAAGTCAGAGGCAGCTTATTCTGGTAGATCATTCTACCTAGGATTATTTTTTCTGGGTCAAATTTTTTTTCCATGATTTAGAATGTGAGGCTCTGAGGTTTCAAGGCTATTAAGGCATTTAAAGATATTTACACTTTTTCTTTGATGATGGTTTGACTCTTTTTATGGATGCCCTTTAAAGCTACATTTACAATTTTTTTTTCTTTTCTTTTTACAGCCACACCTGTGACATACGGAAGTTCCTGGGCTAGTGGTCTAATTGGAGCTGCAGCTGAGGACTATGCCGCAGTAACACTGGATTTGAGTCAGCTCTGTGACCTACACCACAGCTCGTGGCAGTGCTGGATCCTTAACCCACTGAAGCCAGGGGTCAAACCCACATCCTAAAGGGGACTGTGTCAGATTCTTAACTTGCTGAGTCGCAATGGGAACTCCAACATTTACAAAAATTTTAATGCCTTTCTGCCCAGCTATGAGCAAGTCAGGCTCATTTATTTTATTTTATTTATTTATTTTTTTTGTCTTTTTGCCTTTATGTGGAGCCACACCGCGGCATATGGAGGTTCCCATGCTAGGGGTCTAACAGGAGCTGTAGCCGCTGGCCTTCGCCACAGCCACAGCAACGCGGGATCCGAGCCACGTCTGCAACCTACACCACAGCTCACGGCAACGCCGGATCCTTAACCCACTGAGCAAGGCCAGGGATCGAACCCGCAACCTCATGGTTCTTAGTCGGATTCGTTAACCACTGAGCCACGAAGGGAACTCCAGGCTCATTGATTTTAGAAACAATATCAGCCCTGTCTCTGTCTCCTATACATACAAATGAAGTATGTATTTTATATCAAGTATCTATATGTGTAATCATGTATCTCCTTCACACATATTATGTATATCACTTATACGTACAAACACACTTAGTTGTTTAAATTAAAACAGAATATCTATCCATTAGGCCTTAATATGAAAGCCCTTTCTTGAAACTATCACAAACTCCTGCCAAAAGCTTGGGTGAAATGGTTAATATTTTAAAAAGACAAGACTATTCTGTTATTTTCTCTAGTTCTTTAATCTCTGTTATTACTTAAAAATTGAATAAGGCAACACAAAACACACATAAGAAAGCATTTTTTTTTCATTTAAAGAAATGGTATTATAAAGTCTATTTCTGCATCTTTTGTAGAACTGCTTTTTGAGTATGTTAATGTAACTGAACATTCTTAACATACATATTTATGGGAAAATTACTCAAGATTAGTAAGAGATAAGTGATAAATCACCTTTTCTTTTATTTCCGTGACTGCCAGGAAACTCAGGGCCTACATTTGTGCTTGGTTGCAGAACAACTTCTTTTCTCCTTTTGTGTGAATTCACGTTTGTTTTTCATTATTACCCATGTACAGGCATATTTCAAATTATTTAAGAAACATGGTCAGGGTGTACATTTTAAGTAAATTATACCAAAATCATTGCTAAGCTACCAGACAGAGCTTCTGGTGACTGCTTTCGGATAACGATTTCTAAAAGTTTGAGAAGGGGAGGCTCATTAAAACTGTCTTTGCTATTAACAGTATTATTTAATTCCTTAAAGGCACGTGTGGGCAGAAACTCAGGTCATCAGATGGGTTTCACTTCTTTAGGCAGTTGATGGTAGGGCACTATCTAGAATTCCACTTGTCTTTCTTGTGATTTGGTCTGCCTAAAGCTGAGATAGTGTTTAAAGTCATCCTTTTGAGGAGTCAGAATGTATAATGAGAGGTCTGAATTGCTAAGTGTCCTGACGTTCTGACATCATCTTCCAAGATTGTGAAAAAGCACACAGCTGTATATATTGAGCAGAACCTTCCATGCCATGGCGTAAACAAGAGTGTGGTTAACCCTGGAATACTAGGCAGTGGAAGTCTTGTCATCAGGGCTCTGCATAATGCTTGCCATGCAGTAAAGTCTTCGTGACTATTGTTGAATTACTGAGAATGGATTTTGAATAGTGCACACCTTTGGAAGTGTTTGTTGTGTCTCATAGTACGGAAAAAAAGATTGAGAGTGTGGTTGTTTGTGGGACTGATGGTTACATTATTTGTAAAACGTATGTAATATGAACGTTTTTGGAGGTGAGTTTGGTGACTGAAAGGGAACAGAATGTCGTCATTCATGGATTCATAGTAAGGAGAGACTAAGTTATGAGGACTGTGGAGGTGATGGAGTGAAGCCTATTTCTCTGACTGGTTTATGGAGCTGGTACAGAGCCACAGAGAGGGAAGTTTTGAAGGAAGAGCCATGTTACAAAGGTATGGTGATACTTTGGGCAGAAGCTAGGCTGATTGGGCACCCAGGAAAAAAGTGCCACACACTTACAATTATTTTTCAGTTATTCTCTCCTTGACTGAGATGTACAGCATGCATTCACCCTGTGCTGTGAGGGTCTGGGCTGCTATGTGTATGACAACCCTGCTCATTTTCATGGAAGGCATGGGCTGCAAAAATGATGGCTCAGAAACAAATTAGCTTGTACCTGGGCACCTATGAGATATTTTTTTGGTGATTTGTAAGATGTTACTGAGGAAGATTTTGAGTGAAGTCTTTGTGTTCAAGGGCACATTTATTCACTACTCTTGAATTATCTTTGGTGGGCAAGCCTGTGGTTTTCCTCTGCTCCCTGTAACATGTCAAAGGTGTGTGTTTAATTCTAGGTTTGACATTAGAAAGCTCCACAGGCCTGCACGTATGAGTCTTATTCTCTAATAATAATTTTACTAGGAGTGAAAATGGTATTTTGGACTCCCACTCTAATTTTATTTATTTTTTAAATGTTTCAGGACACAGGCAGAGATAATAATAAATAATCAGATCATAAGGTATATAAATCATATGCAAAATTCAGTAGCCTTCATACACACCAATGTTTAACAGAGGGCCATCCCACCCCCTACACCATATGACAAGTGGCAATGTCTGCAGTCATTTTGGGTGGTCATGATTGGGGATGTTAGTGCAACTGGCATCTAGTGGGTAGTGGTGAAAGATCTGCCAAATATCTTAAAAAATTCACAAGAAGGCCCCTACAAGCAAGACTTATTGGGCCCAAGATATGACTAGTGCAGCACCAAGCTTGAGAGACGTTGATATATACAACTAGTGATGCCTCTCAGTCTGGGCTTGAATAGTGAGCATAGCCTAGCAATTAAGAACCAGAAATTTAGGAAAGAGCTATATTTAAGGTCCTAGTTATTTTACTTGTTACCAAGGCTTCCATCTGTTTATCCAATGAATATGCAGAATTATTACATTGTAGGGTCGTTCTAAAAATAGAAATTAAGTGAAAAAAGTTAGTGTTTAGTAAAGTGTATGGCATGTTGTAAAGACCTAATAATTAAAAGCCTTATGGGATATTTAAGATTAAATCTGTCAGTGTGTAATTATATTTTTAAATTAATCTCTGCTTCCAGTGAGTATAACTACTGTGAATTCCTTTTACTGAACAGTTTTTGTTGTTGCTATTCTGGCAAACATCTCTCCATGTCATTCCTTCTTATGTATCAAAAGTTTGCCTAGCATTTAGTCCTTTCCTAATTCAATATAATGGCCAGCCTTCTATCATAGTTTTAGAATTTTCACTTAAAATGCATTAAAAATGAAATGCACGTTGCTGTGGGCTCTGTGGAAATCAGTATTTTACATGTTTGCTGCTTTTTTGGGAGAGAACCTTAATCATGGTTTTTGAAACAATTCATTTTTAATGGATTAAAATTGCTTTAGTATAAATAATGGCAGTGGGTAGACAATTCACAGAATGGAATGCTAATAAATTTTTTCCCCTTCTTGAGTAAAGGTGTCAGGTAAAACTTGAGTTTAAAGTAAAGTCTTCAGCAGCCTCAGGCTCTGCAAATAGCAGCTCCAGCAACAAATCAAAGAACGATGTTTATGTTCTTCTTATAGAAAGATCATTACCAATTGATCTTTTCAGCAAAACCTACACACATGAATAGCTGAAGAATAATTGAAGTAGAATCAGTATGTTTTTTGAAAGTGACCAACAGTGTTATGTGATGCTGTTAACCCTTTGAAAGCATTTTCTCTGAAACACATGAAAATGCTGAACTTTATTTTGATTATGTAGTGGTAAAAATTCCTATTGGGTTTTTTTTTGTCTTGGAAATTCTCTTATTTTTCATTGTGTATTTCATCGTGAAATGTGCCTGTAGTTGCAATCCATGATTCACATAAAAGGCAGTTGACTTTAGAGAGTTTGGAGGACAAGACCTGGATGTAATTTATTCAGTGAGCACTGGTTAAACGCTAGGACCTGTGCTCAGTTCTGAGGCTACAATGAAGATAGAAATGGACATGGCCCTCATGGAGTCACAGCTTAGCAGACGAAACAGACATTACACTTGAAGAGTAATTAATTACAGTTGCGATAAATGCCATGAAAAAAAAGTATAAAGGGGAAGCAGGGTGACCAGAGCATCGTTGCCTTAATATTCAGATCTTGCACAATAAAATCCATAGCAATCCTTTCTGAGAGATGATATATGGGAGTTTTAGATGTTATACTTGTAACTGAACAAAGGAACAGCAGAGGGTTTATTGAGCCTTTACTGTGTGTCATGCACTTTAAAGGTATTGTTTAATTCAATCTTAAGAACAGCTCTAAGAAATAATTATTTTTATTTACACATGAGGAAACTGAGATGCAGAGAAGTCAAGTCACTTCTGTCCCAGGACTGAACTCAGACGCTGCTGGTCCCAATGTGCTACTTCTAGATACTTGAGCCCTTCTAGTAGATTCTTCACGTGAACCAGTAGCCTTCCTTTGCCTTAGACCAATGCGCTTCATGGATATTTTATGTAAAATGTTACAGAATCCTATCTGAAGAGTCTCTCTTCACTTGAGACTCTAAAAGCAAATAGAAAATGAGACATGATTGCATATCCTAAGTGACTAGAAAAAAATTAACATTCTTACGATCATTTGAAATAGTTTCATGTAAAAAAGTAAGAAAACTTGTGAAAACAGAAGTGATTCGGAAAGTACAATTTCTTAGGTATTTACCAGGGAAAACGGTCAATTCCATGACTATTCTTAGTAATGTGCCTTAATGCAATGCAGGGCCTTTCAGTTAGATTTTTATAAAGTCTGACTGTTAGGAAAATATTAAATTAAATCGAAAAGAACTTCAAAGTCATGTAGACATATGAGGGTGAACTACTTTATATACACACAAACTTTTGATTCGTGTAATATCCTCTATGAATGTAGAGATAATTCACAAGGTAGAAAAGACTGACACAAATACAGGAAAAGAGAAGAAAAACTGCTTTCAGGTGCAGAGTAATGAATGCATAATTCAACTGTTAAAAAGAATAAATTTATGGCCGGCCGATCAGTTATCATTATTGGTAGCTTCCTGTGGTTAAATGATACAGCTAATTCCATTCTCTTTCATGAGCCACAAGCAATATTCATTTGCCAATAGGAGGATTAAACTGACACACTCAGTAAATGGGTCTAGAAACCACCTAATAAAAGTGGAAGTTTGTGAATATTGGCCTATCAGGGTCAGTTTCAGGCTTCACACATAACACCAAGCTTGCTTCCCAGAAATCTCAATTCCATTGGTATTCATTTGGTATTGAACATTAGTTATTTACTTATAAAATATGTGCTCATTACAAAGGTCTGTGAGTGCAGTTGCATTAATTATTCATCCTAACATTCTGAAACATGTTGGAAGTTCCGAAAGGTAATTTCAACTTACTGATGGGAAATGTTCTACGTGAGAGCCCATCAGCAAGGTTTCAGGAAGTAGGTCATGGATTTGGAAGGTACCAACCAATCACGCACTTTTATCATCTCCCTTGAAGTTGTCTACCATTTAGAAAGATAGAAGAGATAATTAGGAAATGAGCTACACCTTTTTAACCTGAAAAATCAATGCATTAGAAATACAGTGAAAATACATAAATTTGTATCTTATTTGCCTCCTTCTCCTCCCCTGTCACGGTCTCTTGAGTAGGTATAGACTAAGAATTATAATATCATAAGATTATAGAAATCAGCTTTGTTTTGCCGTATTTATTGATATAATGGGAAAAGGATGAACCACATTTTAGGTACAGTCTCTATACTATAGAAATGTAGGCATAAAGACAGGAAAATTAGAAAATTGTTAATTCATTTTTGAGAAATGTTTTATTTTTTTCAATGTTTAATATTTTCCATGGTATTTGTTTTAATACTATGCTCTCAATGCCTTAAAATGGTTTATTTTTTTGGAAATTTTAGTTTTAATCATAACACTCTAAAACACTAGGCATTAATTCACACACCACAAACATGTTACACAACTCATATATATATCTCATTGTTAAAAATCAAACTATACAAACAGAAAGATGTTGCAACCTTCCTTTATTATTCCTTTACCTCCATTCCCCTCCTGAGGAATATTTTATTAACATCTTTTCTATCTTATTTATTTGCATGCTATTATACACACATACGTACATATAGGATTGCAAGAATGGGATAAAGTGGGATTTAAAAAAATTTTTTAAATGGCTGCACCTCATGGTATATGGAAGTTCCTGGGGCCAGGGATTGAATCCAAGCTGCAGCTGTAGCAATGCTGGATCCTTTAACCCACTGAGCTGGGCTGAGGATTGAACCCATGACTCCACAGTGACCTGAGCCACAGCAGTCAGATTCTTAACCCACTGCACCACAGCAGGAACTCTCAGATAAAGTACTTTTAAAAAATTAAATCTCTTAGAAAAATTAGTATAAACAACCTCTCACATGTGTATGAACCTAGAGAATATTATGCTTAAGTGAAATAAGTCAAAAATAAATACTGTTAAGAGTTATATGTGGACTCTAAAAGATAAAACAAATGAATGTGTATAACAAAACAGAAACAGACTCACAGATAGAGAAACACTAGTGGTTACCATTGGGGAGGAGAGGGGAGATAGAGGTATGGGGTAAAGAGATGTATACAAATAACTATGTATAAACATAAATAAGCAACAGGGATATATTGTACAGCATAGGGAAATATATCCATTATTTTGAAATAACTTTAAATGGAGGATAGTCTATAAAAATACTAAATCACTATGTTGTACCTGAGAAACTAATGATATTGTAAATCAACTCTATTTCAATTAAAAATAAAATACAAATAAGTTTAGTGCCTGTAATACACACAAAATAAATTAAAAATAATTATACATTTGATTCTTTTCCTTGAAAGTTATATACTTATTAGTTAGGTTTTAATCCAGATGAAAAAACCTCTCACATGAAGTGATGACTATTTTTATAATCATTATTAACTCATTCTGTTTTCTTTTGGATTAATTAGTGTAAATTTGTAGAAGTCCTTCATTAATGATAAATCTTTTTTTCCCATGCAAATGCAAGGTGCTTTGAATATATTACTGGTTAAATTTTTTTCTTTGTAATTAACAGTGAAGATATATTTGCATTTTTTGATTAGATAATCTGTGAAGGCATAGTCTTAAATTAGGAGCAAGTAAGTAAATATATATTATTTGATCTTGCAAAGAGAAGAAAGATGTATAATAATTTCCTTCAAAGACTTAGTGAACTAAAAATGAACTCTGATATTTTAGAAGAGTTAGAGCCCTTTTGTTAAATATAAAGATAAGGAAACGTTACTAAACATGCGAGTGGGGGAATTCCTATCATGGTTAAGCAGAAACGAATCTGACTAGCATCCATGAGGATGCAAGTTCAATCCCTGGCCTTGCTCAGTGGGTTAAGGATCCAGCGTTGCCATGAGGTGTGCTGTAGGTCACAGATGTGGTTCGGATCCTGTGTTGCTGTGGCTGTGGCTGTGGCCGTGGCCTAGGCTGGCAGCTACAGCTCTGATTTGACCCCTAGCCTGGAAACTTCCATACATTGTGGGTGTGGCCATAAAGAGACAAAAATAAATAAATAAATAAATAAAGACAAAAACAAACAGTGTGAGAGGAAAATGAGAGAAACAGTTTTTTTTAAAATGTAATATATATATCCAGAATACATGAAATATTTTATAGTAAACTTTCAATTTCAAAAAGGATTAATGCACAGGGATAAAACAATTTAAAGAATACAGAATGGTACCAAATATAAATTCCTCTAACCCTGACCCTATGCCTATTAAAAATCCCAGTCTAAAAGATACCTTTCAGAGGGTTTTTACCCCCCTTAACTCCAACTCTAGAAGCAAATTCTTTTTGTTTTATTGATGCTGAGTTAGATGAAACCAATAGAAAGAGATCCTTTATTCTCTAATAATAGGGTTCTGTGATATCACTATATCTGAACCCTTAGCCGTAGGTTAGGGCTTTTCCATTGTTAAAATCTTCTGCAGTTCTGACTGTCATAGCTGTGGATGTGCCTATGGTAACAGATACAGATAATGGAGGGTCACCCACATTTATCTGCTCTTATGTTTCTTTGGGCACCTCTTGTGACTAAGAAGTATGTGGGTTAAATGTTGATTCAATAAACATTTATTGAATACCTATTATGTTAAACCCTGTGAAGGCATTGTCTAGGTTTTAGGGATATAAATATGTACTAAACAAACTACTTGTCCTCCTGTAGCTTATATTTTAATAGGGCATCCTGTCAATAAACAAGTGCAAATAAATAAATATGTAATACATTGTGAGGTAGTAATACATTTTATAAAAATAACATATATTTTTGAAATATATTTAGATAGCATGTCTGGGAAGGCCTTACTGAAAAAAATGACTGTTAACAGAAATTTGAAATGAAACTAGGAAGTGATCCATCAGGAGGAAAAACATGAAAGGAATGTCAAGTGCAAACTTCCGCAGCAGGAGCATAGTGTTTCTGGGGAATTGCACAAAGTCCAGTGTCCTGGAGTAGAGTGAGAAGAAGGGAGGATAGGTAAGACTTCATCTAAGAGACCAGAAATGTGACCAGGGTACAAACTAGGTGGCGTTGAGAGGCCATGGAAAGAACTTCTTATTTGATATGATGAGAAGGCATTGGAGGGTTTTGAGAAAGAGATTGGTATCATCTATTTTACATTTAAAAAGAATTGGTCTGGCTACTGTGTCTTTCTGTACTATATGGTTGGGCATCTTGGTGTAGAAAGCATCCCACAGAGTGTCAATGTAGACTTTGGAAATGTAGACTCTATCAGGTTCACGCTGGAGCTATTCTTTGTGAAACTCTCCTTTGTAAGTTTCTTCAGGCATGGGATGCTTTTTTTCAGCTATTAAAACTGGTCAAGAAGCAGGAGGCGTAGAAGTCAAAGGCAGGCTAGGAAAGCAGCAAGAGCACATCCTAGAAGCAAACATACTCCTATCATGTGTAGGGCCTGAGGTAAGCATTTATCATGAAGGATCACACAGCACTTCTAAATATTTAAAAGTTATTAATCAAGCTAAAGGTGTATTCTGTATTCATTCTTTGATGAGCACACCCTCAAAATTACCTAGAAGACAAAGTTTAAGATATCTTGACTTCTTGGAGTTCCTATATTTAACTGTATTGAGTAAGATTATTTTTCCTCATCAAGACATTATGGAGTCAAAAGATAAGCTACAAAAGATAAAATACACATTTATTTTAAATATTTAAAACATATTTATCTGACAAAGTACTTTTCAAAATATGGGTGTAAAAAAAGAAAAATAACCTGACAGTAAAATGGTCAAGACATGTGAATAGGTATTTCACAGGGGCAAAAATAGAAATTAACTGTGAAAATATAAAATAGTTTATAATCTCAATAATTTCAAGGAAATAGTAAAAAAAAAATGGAATGAGCTATGACTTTATAACCACTATGTAGGAAAAAATTAAAATTGGAGAATATAAGTTTTGAAGATGATATAGGGCCCTAAATATACTTTTTCTAAAAATTGAGGTATAGTTGATGTACAGTATTTGTAAGTTTCAAGTGTGCAACATAATGATCCACAGTTTTTAAAGGTTATATTCCATTTATAGTTATCATAAAATATTGGCTACATTCAAGGTGTTGTACAATGTATCCTTATAGCTTATCTACTTGTCTCATAGTTGTTCATACCTCTTCATTCCCTACTCCTATATTGCCCCCGCTTCCTCACTAGTTACCAATATTTTATTCTCTATATCTAAGTCTGTTTTTTGTTGTTTTCACTAGTTTGTTTTATTTTTCATATTCCACATGTGAGTGATATCATACATTATCCTTGTCTGACTTATTTCACTAGGTGTAATACTCTCCAAGTTCATCCATGTTGTTGCTAATGAAAAAATTGCAGTCTTTTTTATGGCCAAGTAGTATTCCTTTGTATGCCACATCTTCTTTATCCATTCATCTGTTGGTGGACATTTAGGTTGCTTCCATATCTTGTAATTGTAAACAGTGCTGCTAAGAACATTAGGGGTGCAGAACCCTAAGTATTCTTATGGACTGCTGAAGTGGCTTTAAGTTGGTACAGTCACTTTGACAAAGAGCGTTATTAGTAAAGGTTTGTGCATACTACTTGTGACTCAGCAATTGCACCTCTAGGTACAGACCATGGAGGAGCTCTTAACACACGAGCAACAGGAGAAAGATAAAATAATACTCAGCGCACTATAGTTAGTCATAGCAAAACAGCAGTGGCAACAACCATAACAATGACAACAACAAAACAAGTGGACAGTGCCCAAGTTGTATCAACAGTAGAAGGATATATAAAATGAAGCACATCATACATTGGAAAGCTGTAAAGTGGTGAAAATTAAATTACCCGCAGCATGCATGGATCAGTATGAATGAATCACAAGAATATGCTGATCAAATAAAGCAAGTCTTAGAATATATATATGATTTGAAAAAAGATAAAACCAAAAAAAAAAATTTAAAGTATACATATATGGGATAAAGCTATAGAGAAAAGCAAAGAACTAATTAATTCAGGATGGTGAATATTTCTGTGAAGTAAGATTATTGTGATCAGGGAATATCATACACAAATGAGATTTCTAAATAGTAATATTTTAATTCTTAAACTGGATGGGGGAGTGGATGGATTTCCATTTCATTATTGTTTTTTAATCAACACATATACCTCACATACATTCTTTTTTAACCTGTATGGTTTCACAGTTAGAAGAGGAATGTTAGATGTAGGCAATCTATTTTTGGTAGGGCTACTCTATTGTAGTCAAGAGCACAAATTTCATCTTTATACCCTGCCATCATAAGGCATGGTTTTTGCTGTCAAGGTGTCTTCCTTAAGATAAAGCCTACTGAAGTTCTAGACTATCCACATTCTAGTCAGGGAGAAAGGAAGGAGGGGTCAAAAGTCTCCTTAAGGGGGTAGCTGAGCTGACCCCCTTAAGGAGACTTTTCATAAGCCTCACTTAGTGACTTGTATTTACATCCAGTGGCCTTTCGACTAGGTTTGTGTCAAATTTTAGCTTCAATATTGACATCCTCAATAAAATGTTTCCTCTTAATAGGGGAAAGAATGGATAGTGGATCAGTATTTTGGAATGTGAAGTTCATTTATTGACTCCTTGCATATCTGAAAAATATTTTCTATAGTTCTTTGGTTTTGTAAATTATTTTATGTTCAAAACAATTTTTTAATTTTTATTTCATTTTTTTGCTTTTTAGGGCCACTCCCATGGCATATGGAGGTTCCCAGGGTAGGGGTCAAATTGGAGCTACAGCTGCCGGCCTACACCACAGCCACAGCAACGTGGGAATTGAGCTGCATCTGCCACCTATATGACAGCTCACGGCAACACAGGATTCCCAACTCACTGAGCAAGGCCAGGGATGAAACCCACAACCTCATGTTTCCTAGATTCTGATTCATTTCTGCTGCGTCACGAGGGAACTCCAAAACAATTTTTTTAAATCAGAATCTCAAAGCATTTTTCCCCCTCCCCTTTAGTCTAGCATTCAGAACCAAAAAGTGATACAGTACAACTACAATATTGGTCTTGGTTTAGATAATCTTTTTTTTTCCACTTTTTCTCTGGAAGTCTGTAAATTTTTGTTTTTTTCCTTAAAATTCTGAAATTTCTCTAACATGTGCCTGGATCAAGGTTTACGTTTTATTTAGCTATAAATTTGTAATTCAGTCTGTCAGCCTAAGGACTTCTTTCTTTGTCTCAAATATATCTTCTTGAGTGTATCTTTACTTTATTCTCAAGATTTTTTTGGCCTTTCTCTCTCTTTGAATTCCTATACGATGAATACTGGATTTTACACTTTTATTCTGTCTCAGCTTTTCTTTCATGGTATTGTTTTATTTTTGCTTTTGGTTCTATATTCAACAACTTTCTTTGAGCTTTTCTTTCTTATTCATTTGCTTTTAAGTGTTATTAACCCTTTTATTCAATCTCTCATTTTATCAGTTGTTGCTTTTTTCTTTTTTTCAAAATAAAATTAATTACGTTTTTTAATTCGCAAGGATTTCTGTGATTGACCCTTTGCCCATAGAAACTTTTTCTTGCTCCATGAATATAATAGTCACTTCAAATCCTCTGATAAAAACAGTTACAATTTTTGTTGTGTATCCTTTTTTCCAGAATTATCTCTCTTCTTCCAGGAGTCATTTTCCCCATGTGTTCAACATGATCTTTCTCTGTTTTGCTATTGGCGTTCCCGAAATAACATGTTATTAGGCTGTCCATTTATATTTGAGTTAAAGATTAGATACATTAATATAAAATCAGATACAATGTAAAAGAAGGGTGAACATACTGTTACACTTAATTTTTATTGATTTAAATAAGTAGGAAATTACAGATGTTTTGTTCTGTTAAGCATATGTCTGTTTATAAAACATCATATGTACTTGTTTTTATCTGTAATCAAGAAAGAGAGAATCAACACTGTTGAGTGAGCTACACACTTCTGTGAGAACTAGGTGACTGTAGTAGGAACATGAGAATTTAGGAGAGATTAGAATAACCAGATGGACAAGGAGCCAAGTTCATTAACTCCAGGTGTCAAATACACATTAATTAGAAAGAAGGTCTAACATTGTGTTCCAAAAATAGTAAAAAGGCTAAATTTCCTTTCCTTGTCTTTATTGAGGTATAGCTGACTTAGAATATTAGGTAATCTCCAGGTGTGTAACAGTCATTCACAAATTTTCAAAGTTATATGCTTCAGTTATAGTTATTATAAAATATATTGTCTATTCCCTGTGCTAAAATAGCCAAATTTTTCTTGAAATGGTAACAACTGTATTTCATCAAATCTAGGCTGCCTTTGAGTGTAAGATTTTTCTTTTCTTTTTTTTACTTTTTAGAGGCATACCTGGGGCATGAGGAAGTTCCCAGGCTAGGGGTCCAATCAAAGCTGCAGCTGCCATTCATAGCCACAGCCACACAGGATCTAAGCTGTGTCTGTGACCTACACCACAGCTCACAGCAAGACTGGGTCCCACTCAGCAAGGCCAGGGATTGAACCCACACCCTCATGGATACTAGTTGGGTTCATAACCTGCAAAGCCACAGCAGGAAATTCTTTTTTTCATACCACCAAGAAAAAGAAAATTACTGCCGATGATACAGTAGCAAAAATCCTTCTTATCAATTAGAATGTTTAGACTTGGTTAGATGTAATTTTAATCCTTGTGAATATATAAAAAAGGGAAATCTAAGCAAAATAAGCTGGTTAAGGTATAACTGAAACTTTTTCACATTCTGAGTCTTCTAAAGTACTTGTTGACTCAAAGTCATCAGTGTCTGAGTTTTTCTACACAATGTTTTTCTTACTCCTTTTTGCTATTCAGAGTATTGATGAGGCAGCATTTTTTAGAAGTGTGCTCCACTAATTATGTCTGGGATTTGCCATCTCTTCTGCAAGTTTTGATGCTGACGTTTTAATGCTCTTGCCAGTAGGTATCAATGGAAAGTTTCAGTCAGCAACCAAGTCTCATAATCCTGCCCAGAACATGTTCTCTGAAGTGTTGAGGGCTTTCTGTTGTCCATTTATGCCCTTAGGTATGACAACCAAGCAAGTACATGAAAAATCCGTGGCAACACTATGTCGCATCTATTTCTGATTGACTTACACTAGAGAGAGATGTCCTTTCTTGTAAGATGCACCTGAATTTCAAAGGTGTTAATGTGGAAAAAAAAATAAGGAATATCTTAGAAATGATGAAATAAGAACTTGTTCTTTCCCTCTGGAGGGCAAGACTTCTAATTTCTATAGCCCCTATGTATTAAAGTAAAATATAACAAATACAGGTATTTTTAATAATAGCAATGGCCATGTCAGTAGATCATAACTGTAGAAAAATTTGTCAGCTATAGTGGCTTATTTGACTCTTAAATAACATCTTATTTCTGAGAAAGGAAAAATGTCTTAAAAACTGAAACTGTATCAATGGTCGGGCTTTTTGGAGTTCCCACTGTGGCTCAGTGGAAACGAATCCAACTAGTATCCACGAGGATGCTGGTTCAATCCCTGGCGTCATGCCGTGGGTTAAGGCCTTGCTGTGAACTGTGGTGTAGGTCACAGAAGCATCTTGGATCCCGCGTTGCTGTGGTTGTGGTGAAGGCTGGCAGCCATAGATCTGATTCAACCCCTAGCCTTGGAACCTCTGTATGCTGCAGGTGTGGCCCTAAAAAGCAAACAAGCAAAACCCAAAAAGCCCCCCAAAAACTCGGCTTTTCATCATACGTGCTCCTTCTTTCCGTACATAGTCGTGTAGAGTTCGGGTTTACTTCCATCTGCCCTCTACATCTTTCTCAGGACTCTTAGCCCACCCCGAAAGAGCCTTCACTTTCTTTACAAAGCGTTTCTGTTGGTTTATCCGGAGGCAAATGCTACTCCTGGTACTCAGTGAAAAGGAGAAAAAAGGCTTGAGGGAAGAGCTCACTGTCTGATCTACACGCAGTACTTTCATTTATCTCCTTGATTATAGCTCCACAGTGTTCTGTTGTTCCCTGTTCTTGTTCACTCCAAACTTGGCACCCCTCTTGGGCTCTGCATTAAAATTGTTTCCACCTCTGCTGTGTCTTCTACAGCTTTTCAGCCTGTACTATCTTATTTGCCACTTTTTTTTTTTGGCTTTTAAGTGGAGAAAATTCTCTGGTCTACTGATTGCTCCTATTTGCAGTCTCAGTACTGTTAAAGATCTAGTCCCTTCTATTCATATTTCTATTATTTTAATGTGATTTAAGGAAAAGGGAAAGTGAATGTGTATTGTTTGCCATTTTGAACTAGAAACTCATAGGACTGTAAAAGATGTCAAGAATCAAATTGTACACTCCAAGGAATTAAGATTTTTTTTTGTGTGTGTAATTTAGGTGCACCTTAAATTTTAAGTATAGTTTGAGTCTGTAGCGAGGTGTTTGGTTCAGGTTATGTTTTCCTGCTATACAGTCATTGTAGGTATATATTATCAGTTTTGTACAAAGTTTTGGCTTTATAAGTAATTCCAATTTAGTTTGGGGTATCCTAGTTGAACATCCCAAATTTAGAAAAATTTCAAGTTCTTAAGGAACAGATTATGTTTTAATTATTGCATTTCAGAGTCACAAAATACTCAGTCATTTTTACCACTAGAATATGTTCCATAAGGAAATAAAATCTAAGCCGAAGTACTGTTCCTTCTGTTGCTAAGAGAAAAATGTTCTTAAAAGGCTCACCTCGTAGAGTTGGATTTACAGACTACTTTTTAAACAGTGCACCTCACAGCCATCATTGACTTCCATAACTTAATATAAAGAAAATCTGTTTCTTCATAGATTATGGTTGTAAGATTTATTAGTGACAAAAGCATATAATTCCCATAAATAAGCCAGGTCTGGGTTAGATTCTTCAAGGCCAAAGGGCTCACGTGGCATTTTTCATTTGGGTACAGAATAGCCATTTGGGCTTATAGGATCATTGAGCCTACATTTCTACTAGTTGACACAGATCCATTCAAGGTCTATAAAATATAGGAGATGCCTTTAAAGTTTTAAAATACATAATTCAGACACCTTATAATTTTTTGCCTGCCGGCTCTCCAAAACTAAGTAAGGGCAAACTTGGTCAGTACTTAAATGGGAAATAGCCTAATAAAGAATGAAACAAGGAATGGCTAAAGTATCAGTGATTTTCCCCCCTGTATTTTTATAATTTTCATGTAGCAATTTCTGGTATAGTATTAAGATTGTTTTGCTGTGAGTAGTAGTTTTTCAGGTTGGGCTTTTTTAGTTCTTAGATCAAAGTAATACTGCAAAATAAAACTGCTTGGACATGAACTATTTAATCTTTATAATTAGACTAAAATAACCTATAGATATTAATGGAAACATTTCTAAGTGTTCGTAATTTTTTTTTCTAGAAATTACATTTCAACATTTTCCCATTTTCCTTATTTCTGTTCACAAGTCTCAGATGGGAAAAATAGATTAATGTATATTATTAACACCTTTAATAGAACAGTGTAGTAAATTCTGTACTGCTTACATATATATTTGTATATAGGTACAGCTATAGTTCTTGAACAGTTGGGTTAAACTTTTTATTTGTTTCAGAGTATAGCATTTGGGATGCCTCAGATTCTTTTTGTAAAGTGGTGGGATACAAAAGAAATAAATCACAGTATCTGAGATTTTTATTTAGTAGGGACTCATAGTAGAGAAGATGAGCTGTACATGTGCGCTACATGATTATAAGGTAGAATAAAGCAGCATTAGCTACTTCTTGTCTTGCCCTTTACATTTCCTGCATCTGACCATAGGTGATGGGGGAAATGATAGTATTAGATATTCCTTGCTATTGTTTTTCAATATCATGTATCCAATTAATTTTCAATATTTTTAATTTATATAGAATGCTATATTTATAATTGAATAAGTATTTGGTGCCTTGCAATGAATTAGGTCTGGCAATGGTCTGAAGGGAGTTCTGTATTTATTCTTATGACTTGAATCATATGTTGAGGGTCCTCAGTCTGTTTCCAAACATGGCATTTCTCCTGAGCCCCAGGTTGCTAAATCCAAACTCAACTGCACTTGTTTTAGGATTAGCTAACTGCAAAGGCATTTGGGAAATGTAGTCCCTGGAGTGTCTGGGCAGAAAGGGAGCATGAATTTGGTGAGCTGTTGTCAGTCTTGGACACAATACTCCACCTTTCTAAGTTTAGTTAATGGTTTCAGTTTTTACCACAGTTTTCGAAGTTAGAAATCTTGGATATACTATCAGTTATTTTCCATTCTTTCCACAATTACTTGAGACTGGTCACCAACTTCCACCACTTCTGTCTCTTTAATCCAGTTTCTGTCTGTTCTGCTGCTATGTCATTATTTCTTGTGTGACCATTTACCACCTACCTACTTCCCGTTCACTTTGATTCTTCTTCCACACTGGTGGAGTCGTTATATTCCTCAAAGATTAAGTGAAAATTAGAGAGATCATCTTACTTCACTTCTTTTCAGGCAAGGCCTCATGACTCGCTGAAGTATAAAATTTTAACAAAAGTAGTTGGGCGTATACATAGCTTTGCAATCTGACATTTATTAGCATCTACAACTCACCTATCACCTCATACTCCAGTAACACTAAACACTATTTACTAAATATATCATGCCCTTTGTATCCTTATGACTGTTGTTTCTTCTGCTAGCAATACCCTTCTCTTACCTCTCCAAGTGGACAAGTATCTACCCATCCCTACCTAGTTCAGATGTTGGTAAGGATTCTCTTATGTTCCTCTCTAGCCATGGTCACATTTTTCATGCATTTGTAACACTGATCACATTATTTGACAAATTATATTTTTGAGTGTATATGTATTGTTAACATTTAATTTAGCACAGTACCTGGAACATTATAGATAGTAAATGTTTGCAAAATTAATAAATTGCCTGAAATTGGTACTTGTTGTGAACTCATCATTAGTAGTTATTCTCTAGCTATGCCAAGGCTTTTAGACAACTAGAGGATTAAATTAATTTCTGATAGATGAATCAATGGTATGTAGTGCTAAAGAGTTGAACTGGGACTCACTTGGAAATCACATGGTCTCCTAGAGAGGAGAAGACAGATAGTTGAGCCAATGGGGTATCTACCTGTAACATGGCTGTGGTTCATTCCCTATGATTTAAAGCAGTATCACTCTGTATGTCCAGCTGTACCTCTCTAGGTATCAGAAATAGAAATGTAAAAGGAGATTTAAAAACTTATTATTATAATTATATATTATTTTGGGGCCGTGCCCATAGCATATGGAAGTTCCTAGCCAGGGATCAAACCCCAGCCACAGCAGTGACCTGAGCCACAGTAATGAGAATGCCGGATCCTTAACCCACTAGGCTGCCAGGGACCTCCTAGAAGATATTTTTTTTTAATTGGAGGCAATGATCTCATAATTGTTCACCATTAGGATTGACTTGTTTAGGCCCCCTGGTCTCATCTGTTTAAAATTTTCCAAACTGGAGCCTTTTTCCTTTTCTTCAAAAAGGATAAAAAAGCACATTGGGAACCCAACTGAAACCTTTGAATGGAAATATACTTGCATTTGATGAGACTTTGTCTTCATACACTCAGCACTCAGCAGCAATTTTAAAAGAATGCAAAGAATATCCTTGTCCTTAGAACCAGTTTCCTGTTTTCTGCAGTCATGCTTATGAAACCTCAGCATTCCCAGGTTTTGGACTCTATCTTTCTAATCCTACCTTCCTGACTTTACTGACTTCCTGGAACTTTTATATTGATATTATCTATGTACTTTCTCTATCCCTGACTTCTTATAGCCACCCTGCTATTAGGTCAATTGTCAGGCTATCTGTTTAACCTGATAATTACCTGTATGTAACTTCCCTCTCCAACTTTCTGCAAAGGATTGTCTTTACAAAAGAATTTTTAACCCGATTGGATCTAAATAAAAAAGAAAGGAAAAAAGTGCATAGAATGGGTCTGGAGCCAAGAAACCCTCTTGATGGTTTTGCCAGCAGTACAGGAGTTGCCATATTTCCCACTGGTTTTAGAGTCTTGGCCAGAGCATAAACATGGTATAGTGTCTGTCCCTAGAGAGAGTGCAATTTATTTAAACTGTAAAATGTCATTCTGTTAAAAGTGAATATATGAAATACTCAGGAATTCATGATGATGTTTTATATATATTTTTCTGCTCATTTGTCTCTTTGTAGAAATGACCCATCCTTTATTCTTGGTCAGTGAAGCTCAGAGGATGAAACCCACCGTGGCTCTAGGGGAGTGCATGTGATCCAAGTCATGCCAATTAGTATGACACACACTTGGACAGAACAAACTGTTTAGGGCTGGGAGTTTACCCACACTCAACCTGAGTCAGTGTGAGACTTAAGCAGAAGCTGCTGGTAGAGAGACGTCTACTCCATTTCCATGTGGATTATGAACCTGATAGCAAGTCTTATGGGAGCTACCAGGGCACTTCCTCACTGTGGAGGAAGGCATGTTTGACACAGAAGCAGGCAGAGGAAAATAGAGTTAAGATGGAAAGAGATGGGAACAGCATTACAATGTGTATGATGAAGCAATTGGATCCAGTACAGGATTTAGTTATATGACATAGTAGAGTCCCCCTTTTGTTTTAAGCTGGTTTGAGCTGGGTTTTTGTCCTCCATAGCTGAAGGAAGCTTGGCTAAGTCAGTAATTTGAATATAGTCTTGAGATGAGAAATTTGTTTTGTAATCGATAGGCCTACTTTTCTTGTTGGAAGTAGTAATAAGGCTTTAAAGCTATTTTTCTTGCTTACAAAATAAAAAGTCCCTCTGAGAAGATACTATCTTGCTAACAAGGCAGTTGATTACATATTGATAAATTTTTTAAACATAGCTTTTGGACAGATTTGAAAACAAATGAATTACCTTGTCTTCTACTTGGGCTCTATGGATCATAAGCATCCATTTCCTAAATGTTACAGAGAAAACCTTTTTTAAAAATTTATTTCCTGTGATTGCGTGTAGGTAGAATGTAAACAGTGGAAACAAATCCATTTAAGATTTCTCTAGGCTTGGAATACTGTGTGTCCTGTATCAGTTAAAGACAAACCAAAGGTTAGTGGAAGAATTTTCTACCTTCTGTGTCTTGGGAATTTTTATTTCACTCTTTGACCCATCATGTCATCACTTGATATGGTCCAGTGGCCATTGCTTAAGTCAGATCTTACATTTTTCAGATTTCTGAGACTGCCTTGCGAATTTCTTTGTTGTTTTATGAATATATAGGCTGTCTCTGAGTAGATTTCCAGAATGAAAGGGAGCTTGGAAAACATCTCATTATCACAAAAACACAGTTTCTTATGAGCTCTATTCCATATGTAAATACCCACTCATTTGAGTTTCTTTTCAATGTTTGGCATTTCAGTTTGTATACATCTACATATTTATATATAAATTATTCCACACATTTTAGGAGAAACTATTATGGGGGTGGGAAACATTATGTTAAATAATTATCATTTTTACAATTTGAAAGACTTTTTTCCGTTTCTGTTGGAAAAACACTACCCTTTAGAGCTTATGTAGTAGTGACATTGAAAGTTCTACGGTTCAGGCCCCTGGAATTCAAACAGCACGTTTTTTTTTCTTAAATAAAGTTCATTGTAATTGCAGGTTTCTATAGAGACTGTTCAGCATATTTTCATGGTCTCTCTACCTTGTCTGCTCAATTGATGAGTTACTGTTTCCAAACTTGGGAAGAGAAATGCACTTAACAGCTTGTGATGCAAATTATGCCCATATAGGACAATGCATTTATACACATAGAGCAGTATTTGTGGTGGCATTTGTGTGTGAAAACGATGCTTCCAACCTCTGCTTACTATCTGATCTCATGACACCACTGCTTAAAATGAGGAAATGACACACCATGGTGGGAAAGATGAGTTCCAGCAGTCGTGCATGCTAACATGCCTTGAGTCTTGCATTCCCTGGTTTCAATCCCATCATCATGTCCCAGGCTCTCCTGTGGTTTCAGGCTGTGAGCTTTTACACCAGGCTGTTGCGTCAATCTGCGGTGCTCTCTCTGCCTACTTTCATCCCTGGAAAGTTCAGGTCTCTGTGTAAGTGTGGTATCGTTGATAAGGCCTTTCTTGACTGCTCTGAGTAATCTTTTCCTCTTTGATCCTGGAGTACCCTTTACACACTGTCATAGAATTGCAGTATTCATATTTGTTGTGATATAATATGTGTATGATAGAGTAAGAACTGAGGCAAACTCTGTCTACCTTTGCTGCCTCTTAAGGCAGGGTGGCTTCAATTAAGGAGTCATGGTATGTTTTCTCAAAACTGGTAGAAATAGAATACTTTGTGCAAGAAACATACTTCCAAACCTAGCCCTCTCTTACAGAACTCAATTTAAACAACTAGAGTTTTATAATTTTGGATTCATCACCCCTTCATGATGCATTCATATGTACTCCAAGGACATTTCATCAAAGAATATTCTACTTTATCCCTTGATATGGAACTCAGGATGTCCTAAACAGGCCTTGTTTTATAAGTGAAACAAAAAGCCAAGATGAGATGTTTAGAGAGAGGCTCTAGAATTAATCTTCTGGGCTCTACCCCGAAGTACCTGGCCCTGCCGGAGTGAGTGCGGAGCTGACTCTCCAAAGAATCCATTCTCAGCTTGATTTATAACCATTTAAAACCCGCTCCTAGGAACCAAGAGCTGTCCTGGTTGATATAGGTGATGGCTGGATGTGGGATATAGCCACTGCTTTGGGTCTTACTGTCTCTTGTGCCCCAAGGTTTCTCAACCCTGTTTGATTCAATCCACGTGAACAAGTGACCTTTCTTTAATGACCCAGGATACTCGAAGGCCTCAAGAATGGCAGGTGGGTCTGAACTGCTGGGGCCATAGCCTGCCCAGTATTGGATCATAGCAAAGATATTGAGGGGGAAAGCACCAACTTTTTCCCTCAGTGTTTCTAGATAGATAAAAATGATCACACTATTTAGTAAAACTGAAAATGACCAGTTAGAATCAGACATCTCTCAGGGTGAAGAGCAAAGGGTACAAGCCTCCTTGATTATGTCCCTCTCACCCTCTTGGCTTTGCATGAGTGGTATATTGAGAGTAGTGTGTTGGGATGGGTAGGAGGAGACTTAGAGAAGCTGTTGTAATTTAAGAATTGGTCTGAAATGTGGCGTGACTCCAACGTAGAGATGTTAAAAATGCCTCCTGAGATCATGGAGGCCAAATGTCTATATGTTCTCAGGAGAAGAATGTCTTTACATTCTCCCATGTCCTCATTTCTGTTATCCCTAGACCCAGGGGCCTGTCTGTGGGGGTGAGGGTGGGGGATAAATCCTTAGTACCAGTAAAAAAATAGTCAGTTTTCCTGTTACATGTCTTTTAAAGATTTTTTTCCACCTTTCCATATGAACATCTTGCAGCATATACCTGGTCTTTTCATTTCCGTACCTTTAGCATCTAGCATAATACCCAGGTTTCCATTAAATAAATGAACGCTGAGTGAATGAATACATGGTTTGCTTTGATGAAAAACATACATTTTATGAGACTGCTGGTGTATTTATTTGTATCAGACTTCGTGAGCATGGCACTCTAAATATCCCTATATGAACATGCCGATTGCTAACTTTTGTTTTAAGACCCTACTGAAGTTGTAAGCTAGCAAGATCAATGTAGGATTCTATGAATGCCATTATTTTCAGCATTCACTCATTTTAGAAGAAAAGGAAGCTTCTTTTCCTCACCTCCCACATCCTGAAGAAAGTTTCCTTTTTGAGAACAAAATTACCATTTGTTTCAAGCTTTCTCTTCAATTATAGCCATTTCCACATGTTTTGAACTATTCTCAGCAAAAGGAAAATCAACATTTGCACTTTTGATACATACGCTAATGTGGTTGGCACAGGTTTAAAGGCAGCATGGCTGTAACATGTAATCTGGAAGATTTTTCTTAATTTGCTCTTGGCTGTTGCCAGTGCTGCCTATGAACTCAGAAGCAAGACAAACTGAACTCTTTATTGAGTGCTGTTAAGTGGGCCACATAAAGTGGATCTTGAAATGTAGTATCAAAACAGCTCACTCCCCTTCATAAGGATAAGGCAACATACCTGTTTAGCTGAAGTTTCACCTGTATATTTTTTATGTTGCACAGGCTTCAGTTGGGACAGTAAAAGAGCATCCTTTGCACACAACCAGCTGTGGCCTGCCAATTCCAGCTCCTGACAGGTAGCAGGCTGGATTCTTGGCTGCCAAGAATCTCAAACAGTTCCAGTATGCTCTAGGGAGGGCAACTGTTTAGCCTAAGCAATTCAAAGAAGCATAATTGTGCTTCACACTACACAGAAAGTCACCACATCTGTTTCATATTTTTGGCTTTTAGAACTGAACTAGAACAGAGAAATAAACATACAGCTTTGAATATAGAGTAAAAACAAGTTCATGGTGCACAGATGAGCATATTGTATGTAACTCAGTGAAAATTTCCTTAATGAGGGTTTCTTTTGGTTAAGTGAGAAATATTTCTGGTGTTAATCAAGGTTTTTTAAAAGAGGTTTAATAGAAAATATTATCTATTTAAATGTCAAGGCAGCCTGTCATTCCCCCTTAAATCTATTACAGTCAATTGTTGAGATGCCGCAGCCATGGTCACGTGACCTATTGCAAATATTTGGGGAGTCATCTGCACTGCATTAGCCTTTCTAGTGGTAGTTATTTAAAAAAAATAATTTGGATGTAGTAGGCTAAAAACATTCAAGGCAATGAATTAGAACTTCATTAACCACTTTCATCTTTTATTTTGGTTCAAATGTAAATGCAGTCATTTGATATCTAAGTGTATATAATATGTGATGACTGTCTTTTAAAAATGTAATCTAGTGGAAAATACATCCTAATTTGAATGTAACACTGTCTTAAATATAATTTTAATATTCCTCAGCATCTGGCGTCTCAAAGAATGAGGTCATTTGAGGTTAAGAAACTTTTCCCTGCAGTAATAATAATAGTAATAATAATAATAATCTTCAGAAAACAGTGAAAAAGGTAAGCGCTTATCTAAATGATCATATATCATGGAGAAAAAGGAAGAAAGAGACTAACATGCACTAAGATTTTCCTTTTATCAGGGGCTTTACATTAAAATGCTTATGTATTTCCTCTGCTATTATATATATAAGATTTTTGAGATCTTTTAGACGAAGAATCTGACATGAAATAATTAGCTCAAATATATCACCAGATCTGCTCTCTGCTCTTATTTTCTTTCAACTTACAATTATGTGTTTTTGTATTTATTTATTTATTTTTGTTTTTTAGGGCTGCACCCTTGACATATGGAGGTTCCCAGCCTAGAGGTCAAATCGGAGCTAATGGTTGCCCAGCCTACGCCACAGCCACCGCAATGCCAGATCTGAGCCACGTCTGGGACCTACACCACAGCTCATGGCAACACCAGATCCTTAACCCATTGAGTAAGGCCAGAGGTCAAACCTGCATCCTTATGGATACTAGTCAGGGTCATTACCACTGAGCCACGATGGGACCTCCATATTTATTTTTTTAATGTCTGTTCCTACAAATCTACAAACTAAGTGAGGCTAAAGACAATGTCTGTCCTTGACTGTGTACTCAGGGACTTGCTCGTACATGAATAGCAACTAATTGATGTATTTGACAGTAATAAATACCAGGCCTTGTTCTAAGCTACTCAGATATATTGATGCATTTGAGCCCCCCAACAAAACTTTGAATGGATAAATTTTTACCACTTTATAACTTAATAAATAGAAGCAAAGAGAAGTTAAGGAATTTGCCAAAAATCACAAAGCTAGTAGATGGAGGAAACAGAATTTAAGGATCAGCGGTCTGACCCTTATCTGGACCCAAGCTTTCAACTACCAGATGAACACTTGGCAAAGTAAGAAATACTCTAAAGTTCACCAAGATTGACAAAAGCCTCATAGATGAAACTACTGAGGTGTTAAGAAAGCTTATCATTACCTTTTGATATAGTGTTTATTCATTTCACAGAAAAGCATACTTACGAACCATTGGGCTAAGTATATTTTTACCTTCTTAGTTACCTGACTGAAACTTCACAGGAACTGTGTATGTGTATGTGCGTGTGTATGTGCACGCGTGCGCGCGCGCGCGTGTGTGTGTGTGTATGTATACCTCATTCTCTTTAATGTATAGATGAGGGAACTGAGGCTCAGTACTTGGGTGTTGATAAACCATTCAGTAATTAGCATATGCTAGGGCTTTCTCAACTCTAAAATCAGTGCATTATGTCATCAGGTGGTGCTCAAATCTCATTGCCTTGTCTGATTATTAATCCAACAGAGGTAGGTGTTATTAACCAGAATATAGTGACATCTAGAAAGATATTAATCTCTGATTTTGTTTTAAACTTCTTTGTTCTTATTTAATGATTTGGGCTTTGTGAGTAATGTTGGGTCTGTTTTCCCTTGTCTTGAAGGAAAAGGAAGGTGAGGCAGAGGCTCACCTTTGTAGCTGATTTAGGCTGACAAGAGTTTAAAGTGTAGCCCTAAAATTATGGACCGAGAGCCTCCATAATTCTGTGCTGAGAGCCAGAAAGAATAAATTATTCTTTTCCCTTCCTCTGTCATTTTAAATCTGTAAAGGAATTGTGTGCTATAAAAACTCAAAACCTGCTCCTCTATTGTTAACATTCTGATTTTTTTATGGGCTGTCAGAGATTAGAGAGAGAGGCTGCACAGTTCAAGTGTTATTTTCAATCAGGTACCTATCATGCATTCTGTATCAGAAAGCTAGTATTTGTTAATTACAGCGATCATATAATCTTTCAAATGCAAATAGTCTGACTCAGATTTCAGTTTGTTTGGTACCAAGCAATGATGAAAGAATGGTATAGCCTGAACGTTGTTTTGCTCCCATCTGTGTGCACCAGGCAGTCACCACTTACAGATGGTTGTGATTCAGAGACAGGTTGCCACATGCGAAAAAAGTATGTTTCAGTTATTTTAATAAGATTTATTGCAGCAGTCACAGTTAAATGCTTAAACCTTAATGATAATTGCTGCTAATCTTTCAAGAAAATGATTAGAGTTTAATAAACCTCAAGGATACTTTGCTGTAAAGTTTAGCAAAATTACAAAGGTAAATTTTGTTTACTCCCTGATCTCATAAATAAGAACTCTGCCTACACTCTTTTCCATTTCCTGAAACTAGATTTAATACATATATATACACACATTTATGCTATATGTATCGGGGGTAAATTAAGATACCTTGCTGCTCTGAAAAGCATAAGTGGTCAAGTGGCAATGAATAATTCTGAACAAATAGACTAAAACAATTCCTATTAGCCTTGAGCTTTTGGAGTAGTAAAATACCTGTAACATAATATTTATCATTTTAACCTTTTTTTTTTTTTTTTGTCATTTTTGGGCCACACTTGTGGCCTATGGTAGTTCCCAGACTAGGGGTTGAAGTGGAGCCATAGCCACTGGCCTAGGCCACAGCCACATCAGATCTGCCAGATCCGAGCCGCATCTGTGACCCATGCCACAGCTTGGAGCAACACTGGATACTTAATCCACTGAGCTAGACCAGGGATCAAGCCCACATCCTCGTGGTTACCAGTTTGATGCTTAACCCTTTGAGCCACAATGAGGACTCCCCTTTTCACCATTTAAAAAAAAAATTATATAATGATTTTAGTTTTTTTTTTTTTCATTATAGCTGGGAAACCTGGACAGCTGCATGCAAATCAATGAAACACACGCTCACACCATGCACAAAATAAACTCTAAACGGCTTAAAGACTTAAATGTAAGACAAGACACCATCAAACTCCTGGAAGAAACATAGACAAAACATTTTCTGACATGTTTTCTCAGGTCAGTCTCCCAAAGCAACAGAAATAAAAGCAAAAATAAACCAATGCGACCTAATCCAACTGACAAACTTTTGCACAACAAAGGAAACCAAAAAGAAAACAAAAAGACAGTTTACAGAAAGAAAATAGTGTCAAATGATGCAACTGACAAGGGCTTAATCTCTAAAATATACAAGCAAGTTATACACCTCAACAGCAAAAAACCAGCAACCCAATGGAAAAATGGTCAAAAGACCTTTTAAACAATTTTTAAGTGTACAACTTAATGTTATTAAGTACACTTAAAATGTTGTACATCCATTACCACTATCCATTTTCAGAACCTTTTCGTTTTCCCCAGGGGAAACCTTGTACGCATTAAACAGTAACTCCCCATTCTCCCTCAGCCCAGCTCCTGGTAAGTTCTATTTTTCTTTCTGTCTTCATGAATTTGCTTATTCTCAGGACCGCACGTAAGTAGCAGCATACAGTTGTGGTCCTTTTGTCTGGCTTACTTCACTTAGCATAATTTTTTTACTTAGCATAATGTTTTTAGGGTTCCTCCATACATCAGAATTTCAC
Source organism: Catagonus wagneri (assembly GCA_004024745.2). Classification (NCBI taxonomy): domain Eukaryota; kingdom Metazoa; phylum Chordata; class Mammalia; order Artiodactyla; family Tayassuidae; genus Catagonus; species Catagonus wagneri. Next base: position 13,824,175 of record PVHT020004020.1, read on the forward strand.
TCCCTTTTGTGGCTGAAGACTGTTTCATTGTGTGTATGCACCACATTTTCCCTGCATTCATTCATTGCTGGACATTGACATGGACACTGCGAACAATGCCGCTATGAACGTAGGTGTACCCGTAAATATTGAGTCTCTGCTTCCAATTCCTTTGGCTATAAACCTAAGAGTTGGGCTGTTGGATCATATAGTGGTTACATGTTTAACTTTTTGAAGAGCTGACAAACTCTTTTCCATAGTGGCTGCACCATTTTATGTTTCCATCAGCAATGCATGAAGTTTCCAATTTTTCCATGTCCTTGCCAAGCATGTGGGTAAAGGTAGGCATTTTCCCCCTTTTTAAAATAATGACCATCCTAATGGCTATTAACCTTGCAATTTTTATGTTAAGTAAATACTTTGAGTAATTGTATACAATTTTTTATTTGCTAATTTTATGCAAATTTTCACAAAGTTGGTAATTTAGAATGATTTTAATCATTCCTTTATTTTTATTTGGTTAATTTCCACGACTCTGAGTAAGAGTTTCTTTACTTAAAAGTGATGCCCCTGGAGTTCCCGTTGTGGCTAACGAATCCGACTAGGAACCATGAGGTTGCGGGTTCGATCCCTGGCCTTGCTCAGTGGGTTAATGATCCGGCATTGCCGTGAGCTGTGGTGTAGGTCGCAGACGCGGCTCGGATCCCGCGTTGCTGTGGCTGTGGCGAAGGCCGGCGGCTACAGCTACTGTTAGACCCCTAGCCTGGGAATGTCCATATGCCACGGGCAAGGCCCTAAAAAATGACAAAAAGCCAAAAAAAAAAAAAAAGTGATGCCCCCAAAGGCAAATATAAATGATTTTTAACTTTATGAAAACCTAAATAGAAAAATAGTTCTATCTTAATGTATAAAATAAGGATAGCAATGAAATTATCCTACATGAAAGGGATAAAACAATATCATTTATAATTCTGGGCATTTCTGTTGTTTAGGTAAGAGGTTGTGGGTTTTCTTTTCTTTTTTTTTTTTGAGTTTCAGATCTTGCTTTGGAGTACCCGTCGTGGTGCAGCAGTTAACGAATCCGACTAGGAACCATGAGGTTGCGGTTCGATCCCTGGCCTTGCTCAGTGGGTTAATGATCCGGCATTGCCGTGAGCTGTGGTGTAGGTCGCAGATGCGGCTCGGATGCCGCATTGCTGTGGCTGTAGCGTAGGCTGGCGGCTACAGCTCTGATTAGACCCTTAGCCTGGGAACCTCCACATGCCGCACAGGTATGGCCCTAAAAACAAAAACTAACAAAAAAAAAGGTAGATCTTGTTTTATTTAAGTCCATGCTAGTGTATTTATATTTTTAATGGCTATGTTATGATGCAGACTGTCTTTTTTTGGTTTTTAGTATTTAAGCAGTGGTGCACTGAATAATGAGATAATTAACTCTTTTAATTCCTCAGGATCAAGCTGTAGAAATTGAATTGCTAGGGGCAAAGCCTTTTAATTCAATAATGAAATTTCTTCTGAAAACCAAGTGGTTACCAACTTATTTCTAGTAGCATTATAATATTATTTAGCTAATACAATGTAACACAATGACAAAAAACTCGACAATTTGAAAGGCAAACAGCACCCCATCTTAATTTCCATTTATACTAAAGAGATTAATTCTTATATACTTCATTCTTTTCTGAAGCAATTATAGTGGGTATTTTTTCTTTTCAACCAATGAGACACTCTAGTTACTTCAGACATTACATCACTTTTGCCCTTTTGCAAGTGTTTTAAATAGCCATACACATCAAGTTTTTGAAAAGAATGAACAACATTTAAGTGTTCGTCTTCATTTGGATAATATGATTATCTAAATAATCTAATTATTTCACACATTTATGCACAAATCGCTATAATCAGAAGGCCACTGCAGAGAAGGTCTGGGTAGATTAGTTGATATCCTGATAGATAACACAACCTGGAATACTCTAGTTGATCTTGGATTTCAGAATTTTTCTTTACTGGGGATGCATTGGTTTTGGGGGCTGGGCTAACAGGTGTAATCTGCTAGGAACATTCTAATTGTGTCTATTTCCTTTGCAAGCCAGGAACTAAATCTGCCTCTTGATTTGAGGGAAATTAGTGCCTTTTTAAATATTGTGCCCTGTTAAGTCTATACTTCTGGCTGGGAAGACTGGATGTTGGGGAAAGAGTTCCACATTAGAGAAGGCACTCAGTGGGGAACCAAGCCTCCTGTTTTGGGAAGAAAATCAATGGGTACTGAGTTTTGATTGAAGATGGCTACAAACCATCTGTTAGACACATTTTAAGGTTTAGTATTTCATTTCTTGTACTAAGCACCAGCATTTTATCACCATATAATTCTAGGTTTATATGGCTTTGGAGCTTCAACTTTGGGTTCATGTCTGAAATAAAAGTCCTTAAATTATTTATTTGTAGTTTTAAGATGAAATAACTTTGTTGTATTTTTTTTTAAGAATCAAGTTCAACCTGTTTCAATAGAACAATTATGTAGAAAAATTTATTTAAGGTAGATACAAGTGAAATAATTCTTTTTTGAGATCTATAACGTTGACAGCATTTTAATGGAAACCATACAATGTTTTAAAACAAATGTTTTGCAGCTCTGGTCATGGCACTGTAAAATATAAATTAAAAAAAATATATGTTCTTTTCTCAGACAAGTTACCTTCCAAACTGCACAGAAGTGCATTGCAATTTGGGCTTATGTATGCATATTTAAAATGCAACCATAAATGAGAGACCACATTGTCAGGAATAGCTAATATTCTCACTGTACTGGAAGTGCATGTTAGCCTGGTAGTTGTGGAAGGGAATAAATCATAGCCTCTCTTCGAATGAATGAGTCATGGCTGGCTGAATGGAGGTGGGAATTTCAAGCACTCTTTGAGTGATGGAAAGAATTTTTCATTGTTTTATATATTATTCAATATTTCTGTCACTATCGCTGTTGAAAAATGATATGAAAAATCATTTATCATTTAAAATCAATTGAGATATTTACAACTAATACTTTTCTTCCATGGATCTAAAAGGGCTTTCCAAAAATCAATTAATTTGCACAATATACTACTGTAAGGTTAGTCTTATTATCACCATTTTATGGACAAATTCAAAGCAAGAGAGGTTAATTAACCCATCAGAGAGTCCAAAGGGCCAGAGTGGCAAGGCAAAATGGACTGAGAACCAACGTGAAGGCCAGGAACTCTGCTTTTAGCATGAATTTTAATTGATTTAGATAAGTTTCTCTAGCCTAAAAAGCACAAGCAATAATTCTGAATTATCATGCAGCAATATAGTGTGGACTCAATAATTAATATTCTGAAACCGTTTATAAATGTGAATTATTATAACTCATTCTATCCTAGGCCACTAAGTCGGCCAAACTACCTTCCAGCACTGGTGACTAAAGTGTAAATTAATTGACTAAGTGCGAAATTCATCTCACACATTTCCTGCTGAGAGATGAGACTCCTCTGTTCTGTTCAGGAATCTTTATAGATGGGGCTTCATTTTACTTTGCTTCCCTTCATGTATGTATTTGAGTCCAATTCCCCAATAAACTGGGCATTCATCTTAGAGAGATACATGTTCAAAATACCAGTATAAAATGCTCATGATATTAGAAAAGCGTATCTTCCATCTTTTACAGATGCACTTTTAAGAATATTGTCATGTGGCTAGCCAAACTGTAGTTTGCTTTACTACTTTTTGACATACTTGTTTGGAAAGAGTACCCAAAATAATATTTTCTCCAAAAATATACTATCCTGGGCTCTTAAGCTTTGTGCTTATGTTTGGTGCTTTTCCTGTAAATATACTTAGGGAACATTACAATATTGGAAATCCAAGAGTTGCCTTACTGACAGTTTTTTTTTTTCATCTAATCATTTGCTTTGTGAATTTACTGTTACGAAAAAAACCCAAAACACTTCATTTAAAGGAAGTGAGGACTGAGGATTGAAAGGTATGCGGACTAAAACTAATTAGTATTATGCCTTTTCAGAGGAATAAAGAAGTCTCTTTAAAGAAATTTTAACATATTATTGAATAAATGTTAAGAATAAATTTCAAGATTTTGTTAAGGCAGCATTTTAGTCATTTATTCAACAAATAACTTTTGAGCACCTATTGTATGCTAGGCTGTTCTAGATACTGAGAATAAGAAGCAGGTCTACGACTGTCCTGCGTATTACTTGCGGTAAACAAAAGAATAAAAGTATCAGAGTTCCCTCTGTGGTGCATTGGATTAAGAATCAGGCTGCAGTGGCTCAGGTTGTTCTGGAGGTACAGGTTTGAGTCTTGGCCCCGTTCAGTGGGTTAAAGGATCCAGCATTACTGCAGCTGCGGTGTAAGTTGCTGCTGTGGCTTGGATTTGACACCTGGCCTGGGAACTTCCATATGCTGTGGGTGTGGCCATAAAAAAGAACAAATGTATACATGTGTATTCGTAGCCTAAGCTGATTAGATAAAGTCTCCGGTGAAGTGATGAAATGGTAAAAGGGGACAGAGTATAATTGGAGTGCTATTTTCAAAAAGATGGATGAGAAAGGAGGATTGATAGTTGAGCAGAAATTTGGATAAAATGAGGATGGGAACCTTATGCATTTTTTTGTTAAGAGCTATTCCACCACACAGAGGCAGTAGTCATTCAAGAGCCCTGAGAAGGTAACACATGGCATAAGCAGGTGTGGTAGTGATTGTGAGAGTCCTCAAAGGACTTAGCTATTTGGAGCAATCTCAGTTCTCAGAAAATAGCTAAGAGAACTCTGGGGGAGGGAGTTGTTGTACTCATGTACATGCAGGAAGACAAACTGTAAACACTTGAACATTGGTATTGACTATCAAGAGCTAGCAAATGCCTAGTTTATGTAAAGCTATCAGAAGTTTGACATTAATTTCAAGGATATTTAGTGAATAATTCTTAAATTTTCAAAACATATTCAAGAATCTGATTTTGAAGACAGAAGAGCACATATATAACTGTAGAAATGTATAATCTGGACAACTGCAGATTGGGTCAAATGGCCCATTTGGATAACCCAGGCAGCCCAAGAGAGTGTTCAGTGATTCACGGATCATAGTTTTTGCTTTCAGTTCTTTTTTTTAAGATACCATTCACATGCCATAAATTTACTCTTTTTATTATACAATTTAGTGTTTTTTAGCATAGGCACAAAGTCATGGAAACATTGTAATTATCTAATTCCATGAGGTTTTCATGATGCCAAAAGGAAAGCCTGTATATATTATTGTCAATCTTCCCCCCCCCCCAGCCACTTGCATCCCTTAATCTTCTGTTTCGGTAAATTTGCCTGTCCTGAACATTTGATAAAAATGGGACCATACATTAGGTGGTCTTTTGTGTCTGCCTTCTATCACATAATATAATTATTTCAAGCATAATGATTTCATCCATGTTATAATGTGAATAGGGACTTCATTCTTTTCATGTCTGACTAATACTCCATTGTATGCATATATAGCATTTTGTTTATCCATTCATCTGTTGATGGATGTTTGGGGTGCTGTGAATCATGTTGCTATGAATATTCTCATGTAAGTTTTTATGTAGATATGTTTGCAGTTGTTATGTGTAAATACCTAGGAGTGGAACTGCTGGGTCATAGTCTATGCTTAGCTCTACATTCAGCTTTTTGAGGAACTATCAAACTGTCTTCCAACACTGCTGCACCATACTACATTCCCACCAGCCACGTATGAGAGTTCCACTTTCCCCATATCCTACCCCATCCCTTTCTGCCTTTTTGATTACAGCCATTCTAGTGTATAAAGTGATAACTCACCGTGGTTTTTATTTTCATGCCCATAATAACCGACAATATTGAACATCTTTTCATGGGCATATTAACTGTTTGTAACATTTTTGGAGAAATTTTTATTCAAATATCTTGCCCATTTAAAAATTGGGCTGCTTTTATTTGTCATTGAGTTGAGAGAGTTCCTTCTACATTCTGAATACTAAATCCAAATATGTGATTTGTAAATGTTTTCTCTCATTCTGTGGGTTGTTTTGATAGTGTCCTTTGAAGCATAAACATTTTTAATTTTGATGAAGTCTAATTTATCTTTTTTTTTCTTATACTAGATCCGTTGGATTTTTGTATGAATTTTAGGATCATCTTGGCAATTTATGCAAAAAAAGTCAACTATGAGTTTGATAGGGATTTATTGAATCTGTAGATCTGTTTGGGAAGTACTGCCATTTGACAATCCATGAGCACAAGATATAGTTGCACTTATTTTAGGTCTTCTTTAATTTCTTTCCACACTGTTTTGTAGTTTTCAGTCTATATCTTATGCTTCTTTTGTTAAACGTATTCCTGAGTATTTTTGATGCTATGATAAATAGAATTGTTTTCATAATTTAATTTTCAGATTGTTTATTGCTACTGTATAGAAATGTAGTTGATTTTGGTGTATCGATCTTGTATCCTATAAACCTTGCTGAAGTAGATTTTTAGTGAATATCTTAGAATTTCCTATATGTAAGATCATGTCATTTGCAAATTAGTTTAATTTTTCCTTTCTAATCTCAATGCCTTTTTTTTTTTTTTACCTAATTGCCTTGACTTGAATCTGTACAGTGTGTATAGAAGTGACTTGAGTGTATATGCTTGCTTTTTTTTTGTGATCATAAAAGAAAAATGTTCAGTTTTCCACTGTATGATGTACCTGTAGATTTTTTTGTAGATAACAGTTGAGGAATTTCTCTTTTAATTCTGGATTCTTGAGTATTTTTTAAATAATGAAAGGGTATTGGATTTGTCAAATGCATTTTCTGAAATGGTTAGTTTTTGCCTTTTATCCTATTTCTCTGATATATTGCAATGATTAATTTTCATATGTTGGATGTATCTTTCCACTCCTTGAATAAATCCCATGTGGTCATAAAGAAAAATCATTTTCACAAGTTGTTGGATTTGACTTACCAGCATTTTGTTGAGGATTTTTGTGCCTATATTTGTGAAGCTCATTGCACTTTAGTTTACTTTTCTTGTAATGCCTTTTTTTTTTTTCATATCAGAGTAATTGTTTGATAGAATGAATTTGGAGAGTGTTCCTGCTTTAAAAGTTTTTTTTTTGCGGAAAACTTGTAAAGGAATTAGTTATTGGTTATTATTGTTATTATTATTATTATTTTGCTTTTTAGGGCCTTATCTGCAGCATATGGAATTTGCCAGCCTAGGGGATGAATCAGAGCTTCAGCTGCCAGCCTATACCACAGACATAGCAATGCAGGATCTGAGCCATGTCTGTGACCTACACTACAGCTCATGGCAGCGCCAGATCCTTAACCCACTGAGTGAGGCCAGAGACTGAACCCACATCTTCATGGATACTAGTTGGGTTCATAATCCACTTTACCACAACAGGAGCTCCTTGGTTATTTATTTTTTTAAACATTTGGTAGAATCACCAGTGAAGATTCTTGTCGGTATTTCCTTAGTGGAAAAATGTTTAAATTAGTCCTCTAATATCTTGGCTGTAGGTTTATTTATGTTTTCCATTGTTTCTTGAGTAAGTTTTGGTATTTGTCTTTTTAGATGTTCATCCATTTCAACTAGGTTATCTAATTTACTGGCATATAATTATTCAGAGTATTTCTTAGTAATTTAGTCATGACATGTATGCCCATGGATACAGATTTATAATTATGGCTTTATGCTGTTGTCTTTTAAATCATTTAAGAGACAAAAAGAGTTAAGATAAAGTACATTTATACTGTCTTTTAAATTTATGTATGTAGTTAGGTTTACCAATGCATTGTTTCTTTATGTAAACTTGAGTTAGTGTCTAGTGTCATTTCATTTCAGTCTGAAGGACTGACTTCCTTTTTATTTCTTGCAGATCAGGTCTGCAGGCAACAAATTATCTCAAATTTGTTTGTCTGTAAATGTCCTAGTTTATCCTTCATCTTTGAGTGATAAGTTTACTAGATATATAATTCTTGGTTGATAGTCTTTGTCTTTTAGCACTTTGAATATGTCATCTCACTGTTTTCCTACCTCCATGATTGATGATAAATTTACTGTTAAGCTTTTCGAGGGTCTCTCCATAAGAAGATTTACTTCTCTGTTGCTGCTTCAAGATTCTTTCTTTGATGTGCATTGGTGGTATAGTGGTGAACATAGCTGACTTCCAAAATTGTTTGTTTTTAACTTTAAATATGTGTATAAGGTGTGGATCTCTTTAAGTATATCCTACTTGGATTTCATTGAGTTTCTTGGCTGAGATGTATAGATTCGTGTTTTTCATCAATTTGAAAAGTATTTGGAAACTATTTCTTCAAATATTTTTTCTTCCTTGTTCTGTCTCTTCTAAGACTTCTGTTAAATGTGTGGTAGCATGCTCGGTCATGTCCCCTTGTCTGAGGTCTGTTCACTTTTCATTCTTTTTTAAATCTCTGTTCTTCACATAGCATAATATTGATTGATCTATTGTTAAGTTCAGTAATTACTTCTTTCTGCCAAAATCTGGTGTTGAGCCCTTCTGATAAACTTTTTATTTCAATTATTGTGCTTTTTAACTCCAGAATTTTTATTTGGTTCTTTAAAATAACTTTTTTAAATCTCTTTATTGATATTCTGGATTCGATGAGATATAATTCTCATACTTTCCTTTAGTTTTTTTGAATATGTTCTTTTAGTTTCTTTAACATATTAAAATAGTTAATAGAAAATATTTGTCTGCTCAGTCCAACATCTGTGCTTTCTCAGGAACAGTTTCAATTGGCTGCTTTTTTTGCCCTGTGTATGTGTCATATTCTCTTATTTGCATGTCCCTTAATTTTTTGTTGAAAACTGGAAATTTACTATGATGAAGCAACTGAAAAATCAGATTCTTCCCAGTATTTGTTGTAGCTGTTTGTTGTTACTGTTGCCTGTTGTGTAATAACGTTTCTTAACTAATTCTATAAAAGTTTGTATTCTTTGTAATATGTAGTCACTGAGATCTCTGATCAATAAGTTCAATGGTCAGATAATAATTCAGTAGATATTTCCTTAGAAATATCTAGATTATTAGAACTAGTAAGTTCTTCAGTCTTTTCTGAAGGGCTTTGTGTGTTATGGGGCATGTCATCAACAATTAGCCGTGAAGTTGACCACTCTGCCTTGGCCTTCATTTCCTGCTTTTGCAGAGTGTCAAAGTCAAACAGAGATGGGAGCTTATGGTATTCTTAGGTTTCTCTTGAGTATATGCACAGCTTTGGCCATGTGCACAGCCCTATGCATGCATGACTATATTGTTAGGAACATGTTAGAGCTTTTCAGAGTTATCTGTGGATATCTTGTTCCTCATACTTGCATTTCAAGATATTTGCATAGACTATTATCCTGTAAGCCAGTATAAGAGTATCACTGAGGCCAGTGCTACAAACAATGTAGGCATAGCTGTGCCAGGACCTCCATGGAAGCCCATCTTCCCACACCAAAGGTGAATGCATTTACCCATCAGTTTTTGTCTTTCATTGGTTGAGGATTACCCAAAGGTTCTTAACTCCCTTAAATTTCATGATTCCAAGTTGCCATGGAGATAATGTAATATCCAAACGTTAGTGGCAGAGGGTAGTACTTGCAGTAGACACTACTGGCACAAAAATTAATCAAAGCTCTCAAATATATTGTCTTCCCTGGCTGAAATTGCAGTCAGAGGTGATAAATAAGAGGTGACAGCAAGAGACTATGTATATTAGTCAGGATTGTACAGAGAAACAGAACTTGAAAGAGAAAATAGAACAAATAGGGTGTGTGGGTGCATTCAGATGCACATATGTGTGGTGTGTATATAATAAAGAGTTGGCTTACACAGTTATGGAAGCTTGCAAGTTCCAAGATAGGCAAGGTTAGTCTGCAAACTGGAGATGAAGAGTTCATGCTGTAGTTCCAGACTCAGGTTCAGTCTTGTAACCTAGGAAGAGCAGTTGTTTGAGTGTGAGTCCAAAGGCAGGAAAAAAGCCCATGTCTTAGTTTGAAGCCAAATAGGAAGAACTCTTTTTTACTTGAAAAGAGTCAACTCCTTTGTTTTATTCAAACCTTCAACTGATTGGATGAGGCCCAGCACTTTAGAGATTTCAATCCACTTTACTAAGTCTAACAGTGTTAATCTCATTCCAAAAAATCTTCACAAAACACCCAGAGTAATATTTGATCAATATCTGGCACTCTGTGGCCCACACAAGTTGACATACATATTATCCATTATGCCAAAACATTTAATAAGCCAGTCTACTTGTCAGGCATAACTGGAACAAACTAGTTAATAATTGCTTTACATGGAAATGTAATATAGTGCTAAGAAATTCTAACGCTTAGCTAATTAAGATCCGTAGATAAGAACAGAGCTAAAATACTTGGATAAGTTGAATGACATTTCCAAAGTAATATAATGCACTGGAAAAAAATAAGCAGTCAAATACTCTGTTTTGGTTAAGACAACTCCTTAGTAGCTAGGACAGTAAATATAATTTATGAAATTAATAAATACTAATAAAATAAATATAAAAATTTCTGACTATAAATAACATATATTCTATTTTTAATGTCTCCATCTTCTTAAGTATCTCAAGTATGTATACTATTATTATATTATTATTAAGGTATACTTTATACAAGTTTATATGGTATATCAACATTTATTAATTTATGCCCAAAGTTTCTCTAAGCAGAGCTATGAGTTATTTTCCACTGTATTTGATGCCATAATTTTAGATGCTATTTTATTTTAATGCTGCAATTCATTAAATTTGTCCTTAACGATCTAACATTCTTCTATTTGAGTGCTGTGAGACAGAATTAGATTTCTAGCCCTAGGGTATTGAAAGGTGACAGCAAGTTTCTGTTGCATTTTTGCAATTTATTAGATGTGTTTGGGAGAAAGATATGCCAGATGCTTAGGTTAAGATAATATGAGCTTTTCCAAGTTCCTTGTAGTTCTGAAGAAAAAAGGTGTGCGTTATAAATTTCAGCTTTCCAGGTGCTTCTGTAATTTCCTTCTTTTTTTAATACCTAAAAAATTTATGGAGTTGTGGCAGTTTCTGCTGTGGCACAGTGGGTTAAGGATCCAACATTGTCTCTGGTGTGGCTTGGGTCACTGCTGATGCATGGGTTCTATCCCTGGCCCAGTGCAGTGGTTTAAGGATCTGTTGTTGTTCCAGCTGTGGCATAGATTGTAATCGTTCCCTGGCCTGGGAACTTCCATATACCATGGGTGTGGCCAACCAAAAAAATAGGAGTTGTAAGTTGCATTACTTGGCCTATATTCTTTCAGGTGGATAAGATATTTATTTTATGCCAATAAAGTACCTTTTCCAGTACCACAGAGCATCAAAACAGAGTTATTCTCAGAGCTTAAAACCAAGTGAAATTTTCTTTGCTGGATTTTGGAATTGTTTGGGAGCTGTGACCCCTTCGTGCTCTCCAGTTTCTTCCTTATGCAATGGAAATATCTGTCTTATGCCTTTCCTGCCACTGTATGTTAGAAGAGGGTACCTTGTGTTTTAGTTTTCACAGATTGACAGATGGAGAGGAATTTTGCTTCATAATGGACCATACCCAGAGTCTCACTCTTCTCTGATTGAGATGATTTAGGTGTCCAGACTGGAAACTTTTCATAGTGATATCTAGATGAGATTTTGAATTTAGAGTTAATGTTAGCAACATTTAAGACTTTTGAGGATGTTGAGATGGTAACGTACTTTGCACATGGTATAGACATAAATTTGGGGGGAGAGCAGAGATTGGATGGTGTCCTTCCAAAATGCATGTCCACTGTGAACCTCAAGATGTGATCTTATTTGCAGATAAGATCTTTGCAGATAGAGTTATTTCAGATAAGTTCATACTGAATTAGGGTGGATCATAAAGATAATCACTGGTGGCTTCTTAAGAAGGCCACTGGAAGACGGAAATACTTACACACATGGGCGAGAGTTTCCTGAAGTTCCTGAAGATGGAGGCAGAGATTGGAGGAATGCATCTTCAAGTCAGGGAACACCATGGGTGGCTGGCAACCACCGGAAGCTGGGAGGGAACAAAGAAGGATTGTTCCCTGGAGTCTTCACAGGGAGCATAGCCTTGCTAACACCTTAATTTTAGACTTCTAGGTTAAAATTAAGCGAATACATTTCTGTTATTTTTAGACTTCTAGTTTGTGGAATTTTGTTGCAGTAGCCGGAGGGAATTAATGCAATTCTGTGCTTAGGCATGGCAGGAATGACTAAGTAAACAGAGGTTGAAGCTTTTAGTTCATGTAGATACAGGACAGTGAAGCATTTATGTGTTAAATATGGCATTGATGACTAAATTCATAGTGTAGTATTGTTAGCAAGATGCCACATTATATACAAAGACTCTGTGCTTTCGACTCTTTTTTTTTTTTTTTTTGTCTTTTGTCTTTTTAGGGCTGCACCCGCGTCATATGGAGGTTCCCAGGCTAGGGGTCGAATGAGAGCTACAGTTGCTGGTCACAGTCACAGCAATGCCAGATCCGAGCCATGTCTGTGAGCTACACCACAGCTCATGGCAATGCCAGATCCTTAACCCACTGAGCAAGGCCAGGGATTGAACCCACAACCTCATGGTTCCTAGTCAGATTTGTTTCCACTATGCCACGATGGGAACTCCTGTGCTTTCAACTCTTTAAGAAATTGTATTATTATCATATAGTACTTTTTTAGGGATCCCGAACCCAAGTTAAAATAATTTTCCCAAGGATCTATACCAAGTATATAGTTGTCAGGTAGCCTCTAAAAGTAAGTAGAATCACTTACCTCCTTGAAGTATGCCCAAATGTGCCTACTCAGTTTGCCACTGCTAAGTTAATTAGATACTAATAATTCTTTTGTTTTCACCTAGGCTTTGCATAGCTCATGATCATGTATACTTTATCCATAAAGCAAAAGCACTTAACAACGAAACCTGAAGAAAGAAAAGGGGATAAATATATATATGAAAAGGACGTGTGTCATTGAACATTTCTCATAGGCAGAAACTAAAGTGGAATAGAATAAAATGTTTATATTAAATTTTTAACATTTTTAACAATGCTATGAAGCTAACTAACCAAAACTAACTTTTAGAGGGCTCATTCTTTTCAGCTTGGTGTTTTATCTCTAGTACTGTCTCACTCGAAGGCTTATCACAGGCCTCATTTCCTCCAGGTTCCTCTCCCCCAGCTCCACTTCTAGGCAATCACCCTACAGCTGGTGGCTGGCTCCCCAGTGTTCTTTCAGATCTCCTATTGCTGTGTAATTGTTTTTTCTTTCTGTGATTGGTCTTTCCACTTGACTATCAGCCCCTACGAAGTTCATTGGAATAGACAGGCTGGTTAATTATTTTTTTTTTGTCTGGACATTCTTCATTTTTAAAAACAGCCTTAACACTATGATGGACATAAAATAAAATGCTTATAATTAAAGTGTACAATTTGATAAGTTTTGATGTATGTACTCATTGGACCATCACCACAATAGGAGAGCAAACATAGCCATCACCCCTAAGAGTTCCTTCATGTAGATGAGATGTATTTAAATGAAGTTTTAGAAGAGAAGCTTATAGCAGAGAATTTAAAGAACTGACCCAAATGTCAATGAGTGGGTAGAAATTTATATAATTTATATTAGCTAAATCAGAAGCACCAAGCAGACCATTGAGTTAGATTTCTGAGACTCATTCTGACTTGTTGAAATTCTTTCCTTGAACCACATCTAGTCAGTAAGTGGTGCCTTAGGTTTTATGTCAACCTTGGTGAGTCTGGAGCTCAGTAAGAAGCAATAAAAGCTAAGACTTTTGTTTATTAATTCTTAGTTGTATATTTTGTTCTCACTCCTTGAAATGAGGATGCATCTTACAATCGTAATATAGTGTCACAATTTAATTAGCATTTTTATTAGTAGTATTGTATAAAGTAATAGTCTTAATGTTAGTTTTGCCTTATATATTGCAAAATCTTCTACTTTTCTATAGTTAAGAGAGACAGGATGCCTAATATATTTTCTGTAAGTTTCATTTCCCTCCTCAGCAAGCCTGATTTCATGGTCTTGGTCAATTTCCTGAGGTTTGGATTGTGGGGTTGTAGCCACTGGGTACAGTGACAGTCAGTTGGAAAGACCCAGGAAAACAATAGAACCATTTGGTGTTAAAAGGGCTTGATATGCCAAGGAGATGTTACTCTTTGCAAAAAGAAATTAAACCCTATTTGAAATTCTTCCAAGTCATTGTATAAAGAAGTGCCTGTCTCATGGCCCTACCCAAAATAGGCGAATATGTGGGACCAGAGTAAAGGATTAATCAAAGGATGGCAAGGAAAACATGAAAAGTGAACCATATTACAACTTTAATCTGGAGTTAACGTGGAGGTTGTAGATCAGAAAATTTATACTCTTGTCATTGTTGAGTCTATTTGGGGATGCTGCTCTCTTGGGTTCTCCAATTTCTTGCCTGGCAAGTCCTATAGACTGCTATAATTTGAATAAAAAGTCAGTGGTAAAGAAATGATATTAATTACATGACTAGCTGGCTTTCCTGGTGATGTTGAGATGGGATTTACTATGTATTAACCACGGTTCAGGGTCTTTTGACTGTCTCTCTTTAAGATCGTAAACTTGATTTTGTTGAACACTGAGAGTGGATCTCTTTCTCAAGATCAGAGTTATGTTAATAAAGCACCTAAGACCAAATTGGTAATGAACAGTGAGGCAGATGACTTTCAGATGGACTGACCTGTTCATGTTGGCATGACCAACACAGTCTTTTATTTTAGGCAGAACAACGTGGGAAACTAAATTATAATCAGAAGACCCCATGATGAGGAGAGAGTCACTGCAAGTATAGTTAATTGTGTGGCAAATTAGTGGTATAGGAACCCTCTCCCCATATCGCAATATTTAAAAAATCAACCTCTGGCATTTAAGCTGCTTCCAGTTGTGTTTCAAAGTTTACCATCTCTGTACATCCTACTTCTACCATCCTTTTCAGGCTACTGTGCAGTTTGTTGTGCTTCAAAGTGACTCAACTGTCATTATATGCCTGCCTTAATTGTTGTGTCTGTGGTACCTAAACTCTGTAGTCATATGTCACAGACAATATCTTAAGTCACTCTTACTTTTGAGTAACTACTTCTCTGTGTTTGTGACTATGTAGGTTATCAAGTTTGTATGTATTTAAATATTTGTTATTTTAATTTATTTTTCAGATCATGATCTAATTCTTGGACAGGGAGACACTTCATCATTTCCCTCACAAAGCAAGTAAGATATTGCACTCCAGAGTGCCTCTAGATATTTCAGGTCCTTGGAAATACTTCCAGAATTTGTGTGGGCCTTGTGTAAAAAGGATATTAAAGAGAATCAAAAACATTGGCTTGGCAGTTTCCTTGAAGGAAGTCTCAGTATTCTAGGGCAGTCAAAGAGCTGGGTTAAAAATGAGGTGGATGCACAAAGTCTTTCTTAAATATCCAGTTTCCTCCATTATAATCACTCTTGACAGATTTTTACTCTCTTTATCTTCCTTTTTTGTTTGACTTTTTTCTCCTATCAATAATGGAGAATGATTCTCAATTCATGCAAATGAATATTACTATACAGATAAGTTTAGCTGACATTCACTGAATGCTAATTTTATTATTCAGATTTAGCATGTGCATAAATTAAGTTGTGTTGTTCAGGTTTCTTTATACAATTGTTATGAAATGAATAGTTCCCTAGCTAAAGTCATTCTCTTACTAACTTTGTTTTTACACTTCTTTATAAATATACCTGTGAAGACAATTTCCCTTTCCAGTTTTTCAGAAAGGAAGAATTATAAGGAGAGAGTTAATAATGAGAAGGATGTGCATTCATTTGCATAGAATCATTGTTAAGGAGAAAATTACTATATAAGTATTGTAATGTTGAGATTACATGAAGTACATAATAATTATGTTATTATACTTTAAGTATTCTGTTATTGGTCATAATTGCCTACTTTTAAGGGTAACCTTTGAGAAAAAATAAGTTAAGGGAAATGGATAGAGTAGATCAGTGAGAAATCTTACTGGAGAGGCAGTAATATGGTAGAAACTGACTGGTTATTCACGAAACAAGTTTCTCTTCTTCTTGACCTCACAGTTGAACCACATCTCCCAGTTTCCTTTGCACTCAAGCATAGCCATGTGTTAGAAATTATTCCATTCTCATGTGAACAGAACTGAGAAGCTCCATTTCTAGATTTGGCTTGTAGGTTTTGACAGATGATTCTCCAGTCTCTTCTTCCACCAACTTGGCCTAGCTGGGTCCAGAGGCTGTGGAAACCATATTTTGGAGATAAGGGGTCAAGGAAAGGAAGGACTCTGACTCCCTGAATTGGTACTTAGTTGAAGGTCACTTGCTGCTCAGAAAAAAAGTCTGACTTTGTTATGAGGAAAAAAGTTCTGTTGCATATGAGCCATCATACATATTTTAGATTGTAACCATAGTTAGTATTACCTGAATGCATACAAGTAGAAGGGAAGAATTTCTAAGTAATCCTTTCTTAATTTTCAGTATGCTATTAATCCATCCTGCAAAACGTATCCTTTTTTTCTTTTTTGTGAAAGACTTTATTTGGCAGTTGTTATTTGTAGGGACTCCATTATTAGTAGGTGGCAACAAAAATCAGAAATTCTTTTCAGGTAAGGGGACTTCAAAATTGTGTAGAAGCAAGAGTCACAGGTGTTTATTTTATATACATTAACTTGTAAAAAGAAAAAAGAACACCATGAGAAATATGTTGGTTTTTTCATTTTGGTTTTGTGTTTGGATTGTACGTGTTATCTTCGTATTCAACAGTATGTGCAAGATTTCGCTTTCTCTCTCCCTCCTTCCCTCTTTCCTTCCTCCCTTCTTTTCATCCTTCCTTCCTTAACACGTAAAGTATGCCAGGAAAGCACAGGGTGGTTGGGATACAGCCATTTTGAGAAAAAACACACTTTCTACCTATAAAGACTGTTTACCTTTTAAAAAATGACCCCATAATTGACTAATTGCATATGACATACAGAGGAGAATAGCATAGTACTAAGTGAGCATAAAATGAATGATTCTACCTGAAAAGAGGATTAGGGGGCATCAAAGATGTCTTCTAGGAGAAAGTAACACTGAAGTTAAGAACTAAAGAATGACTACAAACTATCAAGCCAAGTAAGTGAGGGAAGTGGGCAGGGGCCACCCAAGGAATTAGGAAGGCAGAAGGATTGGATAATGGAAATCATGCATTAGCAAAGTGTGAGGAGGAGTTCCAGGGGAAATAGGCATTGGATAAAGAAGGGTTTTCTTAAGTATGTTAAAGACTCAGTCTTTGTAGTAATAGTAATGGCTACTATATGTTTTCAAGCAGATATATAGCATGATATTGGTATTTTAAAGTGATGACTGTGTATCCATTGACACGAAGATTTTAGAGAAGGAAACCAATGACATATGGAGACTAGTTTGGAAGTGATGTCAGTAGTCAAGGTGAGAGATGATGGTGATTCGGACTAGGGTAATGACAGTGTGCATAGAGACCTGAGGACCAATTTGAAAGATATTTAGGAGGAAGAATTAGTAAAATTTTGAGATTAATTGGATTTGAGGGTGAGAGAGGAGTCTAGGATAATTTCCTGGTTTCTGGATTGTGTCACTGGGTGGATGACATGACACTCAACCAAGGTAGGGAATGCTGGCCAAAAAAAATAACAGGAAGAAAGACAAATTTTATTTTGAGATATGCTGAATTTGAACTTCTTTGAAATAGGCAAGTGACTTAAGTATTTATATACTTGCCTAACGTGTGTCCATACTCAGACTGTTGAATTAAGGGTCTGAGATTCAGAAAATAGATCTGAGCCGGAGGTAATGTTGACATTTGGTGATCCTTAAAAATAATTTCATCCTACCCATTCATTATTTTATAGATGCGGGAAATTATTCCTAGAACCATATGTTTTTATAGTGCTTACTGTTTAAATAATACTTTACATCATCTCATCTATTCTTATAACTTACCATCCATATAGAGAAGTTCAAGACTTAACATGAACTTAAAAAAATTAAAGTATAGTTGATTTACCAATGCTGTGCCACTTTATGCTGCATAGCAAAGTGACTCAGTCACACACACACACACACACACACACACATACACACACACACATATGCGCATTCAAAAGTGAAGATTTTTAAGACTTCCTAGTACTTTGAAAATAATAAATCCTTCAGCAAAGGGTTAAAGTGATTTACACACCTAGTGGCAAATAAGGACACTGAAAAAGCAAGGACAGAGATTTGGCTGGTTCTGCATGTTAATTTCCTTCATGGCCTCCTGACCAAGGAGACTAAGTGAAATTGCCTAGTAGAGCAAGGGCAAAATAATGGAATGTATTACCTGCTCTTGAAACAGTGTAACCTCACTTCTAATTCGTGGGACATGGCTAATATGCTGCTTTTCCATTGGCAAGGAGTAAGGGATGTGTCTTAGTCTGTTCAGCTACTTTAACATAACATCATAAATTGTGTGGATTATAAACCACAGGAATTTCTCTCTCACAGTTCTGGAGGCTGGGAAGCCCCAGATCAGGCCCTAAAAAAGAAAAAAGTCATTGTTGGAGGCTGTTAGAGACCCTTCTATCTTGACTATAAGTGTTAAAGTCTAATTGTAATTTACACTTCCAATCTCAGCTTAATGTGAGTGACCACAACGTATAAGCAAGTTCTTATATCTCTTGAATTATCAAAAGACCTTTGAAATACAACTTTTCTTGCCATTCCTCTTTGTTTTTAGGAAGAAGAAAACAGAATCCTTACCAGTTAGCCCCAGAGAATTTCTATTACTGGTTCATTACATATTTCCCCACTGTTTTTAATCCCAATTTTACTAGAAAATATGGTCCTTAAATTCTAAAACTGCCATTATAATATATGTAGATTTAAGACAACAATCAAAATTAACATGGCTGTATTAGACCACATAATGACAGGCAAGGGAAGTTTTAGAAAAAATATAAAACACACCCCAAACTGATAATGGCTGCAGAATATGCTCTGATGAAATACATGATGCTAAGATGCTGAATTTGGGAAAAAATGTTAATAAGTTTTTCAGGTTATTAAAACTATTAAAAATGCAACTAATCATTTTCAGAGCCTGAAACACTGTCAAAATTAGTATGATGCCAGAATAAGCATTCCTCTTCTAAAAAGTCCTTTTGGTAAGAATTGAGAATTAAGGGAGTGAGTAGAGGCCTAATGTTTTTCCAAGAAGAGTCTTAAGCTTTGGTGGGCAGACTAATTATTGGATGAGTTTATTAAATTTAAAGTTTTGAACTTAATCTCCTCCTTCCTCCCAAAGTTTTAGACCCTCCAGGTCTAGGGTAGGGTTTGCGATCCTGCCTTTTTAAAAGTGAAGCATCCTTGAGTAATCATATTGGAGGTGGTATATAAAGCATGGGGCTGCTTTAGAATTTATTAGAAGGAAATTAATTTCCTGGCAGTATAGATAAATCTCAGTATTTCAATGTTAATTGAAAGAATCCAGATCCACATTAGTACTTGCCTTATTATTCCTTTTTATAAATTCAAAACAAGCAGAGTATTTGTGCCCCATTAGAAGTCAGAACAATGATTATCTTTGGTGGAAAACTGTGGGTATCAAAAGTGTGAGGGAAGCTTCTGAGTGCTGGTTATATGGGTGTTTTTATTTGTGATTAGTGTGCTTTCTATAGGTATGTTACACTCCAATAAAACACCAGGTAATTGCCTGAATGCCTGTAGTCACATCTTAGAATATGTGCTTTTTGTTTGAGAGACAAATCAATATTTTTAAATTGCTATGCCACCAACTGTTATCTATGATAAATGAAATGTAATAATGAAGTAAACAATAAATTTGAAACTTACATAAATGGATGAGTATAAAACTAAACTTCACTTAGAACAATCTAGTGTTATAGTACTACTTCTACATAGCCCTTTTATGTAAAGTGTAATGTATTAAAAAAAAGCTGACTTAAATATTCCACAAGTATTAAATGATGCCCTTGTGAATATGTCATTATTTTATTGTTTTTCTAGATATTTTTCTTTGTAACATTCCTGGTATTGTGGACATTTTGCTTTGCTGAGTATGCTATTATAATTTCTTGGAATTATTTGCTAATTTTTTATTATAAAAGAAGGGAATTATAAATTTTTATCATCAAAAGGATCCCTCTTTCTAATCTTTTAATTTTCCCCCTATTTTCCTCTCAATTTTTCATAAGAATGGCCTTTCTCATCAGAAATTAGTTGAGGAGTCTCTTCTCTCTATTCTGTAATCTTATCCCTTTTATGTGTTTACCTGTAGACATCATGCACAGCTTTATTTTCTCCATGTTCATTGGAACACCCTGAAACTCATTCCAGTAGGGTCTTAAACTTTTCCTGTGCCTTTTAGAGATGTGCAGGTACTTCCTTCCTTTTAGAGATGTGCGGGTAAATATTTCAGAGATGTGGTGAGAACTTTGTCCTTAGCAAGGTCACATACAGAGTAGTCCAGAAATGCAAAGATGAGGAACAAGTGGCAATAGCTATGCTTGAGAAGGCATTTGGACTACCAGGAGTTTTAGTGGAAAGGGTTGCAAGGAAGTGGGAGCCAGAATTTGATTAGGATGGAGAGCATCTCTTAAGTGAGAAAGTTGTAGAAAAAAGAAAATGATGACCCTGAAAACAACAAATTTAACGGGTACATAATAGCTACTTTCACATATTTTATGAACTTTATGTAGAAGATGTTTTAAATTTTTTCTTCTAAGAGAATAGTAATTAGAAACATTGGTTAAAAGTTGTAGGTGAAATTATTTTGATCCAACATGAAAGAGAATTTTCTTGAAATTAGAAGCATCAAAACGTGAAGAGTAAACTTAGTGGGGAGGTAAGTACCCCACTCTTAGATGTACTAAGACATTATTTAGATTACTTGCAGTAGGCAGTGTTGTGAAGGGAATTAGCGTTTAATTAGAGGGTGAACTATATAATATATAATGTCCTTTCCAATTCTCAGATTTTGTGATTCCAGGAGGAACAGCAGAGATGTAGTTATACCTTAATAAAAAAACCCAGTCACCCTATTTGCAACCTCCCCTACCCCCAACCAGAAAACCCCAACTTGTTTATATCTGTTTACAACAGAACTCAGGTTAATCTCTGTAATTTAACATAACATGAATAATACTCTCCATGATAGACTCTAAAAAATAGAGAATAAGCAATGGCAAGGTACATATTTTTGATTGACAGTTTATTCAACATACTGTAAATATAAATGTCTATTAAACATTTAATTATTATAAATATAAATCTTCCCTCAAGTACAGCATGTATTCATGGGAGACTTAAAAATTATATTATTTTGGTTAACCAAAAGTATTAACACAAATGACTTGGTGCTATTAAAAGGTATTGCAAGAAACTATATGAAGTAATTTAAGATTCAGATTGATTGACATAAATTTTTTTGCAAAAATCCGTTGGGGAATGGTTATTTTTACATTACTCTGACCATAAAACACATATTCATTTTCTATTGTGTTCAGAATGTTGTATTTTTTGGAGTGGGGGTTTTTGTCTTGAATTTGTATTAAACTCAGTATTTACTAAGAGAAGGACATAAGGTAACTATAATTGTAAAAGCAGTCAGTGGTAAATTGTGGCAACTTTTCAATTAAGAGGGAGCAATGAAACCTGATAGAATTAGAGTGTATACATTTCCAAGTAATTCCTTTGCTTTGGTTTGACAAAGAATAAGTATGTGTAAATAAATTCTACAGAAATCAATTAGGCATATAATTATGACAATTTTGATCTTATTCCTTCTTCCATATGATAGCATTTAAGTTATTGAAATAAATACCAGGAACCAGCGCTAATCCTAGAAACAATGAGAAAAAGGTCATAATTGTTGTAATTTCCCCCCCAAGCCCTTCTTTTCTAAGGGATAAGAGCCCAGTGTTCTAACTACCTAATTGATACATGAGCCAGATTTATGCCCCATCTTTTAAACTTATTCCCCCAATTAAAGATTACCTGTGGTTTCACTTCCTCAGAAATCTTTCTGAAATTAACCAAGTTGATAAATTAGCTTATGTGAAGATATTAACAGGTTTCCAATTACCAATTCTGGTTCTGTGTTAAATTCTAAACTAGATCTTGTTTACATTGATTAATATACTTTTATATTTGTAGAGGAGATCTTCTAATTTTAAATGCTAGTTTCATAAATGAGGAAATTACGAGCATGGAATTTAAGAAAATAATATTTCTGATTTTCTTCTAAGACATTGTTGGCTAATTCTCAAGCCAGTTAATAGTCATAGATATACTAACCCCTTTATCTATAAGATTATACTTTAATCCACAAAAGAGAGAACTGATTAAAAGTATAAGAAAATCTGTTGTTTACTGGAATGTGAAGATATGTATAGTCACCGACAGTCTGAATGGAAATTTATACTGTTTCAGATGTCTTGAAAGCAATATGACATATATTAAAAGTAAAAATACACCTTTTACAAGGTAACTTTCACTTACAGTGATCTAGCCCACAGAAATGAAAGCTCCAGTATATAAGGATCTATTACCTGTTTATTGTAGCATTATTTAAATAGAATAACCTATAACAAATTGGATGCTTTTCATAGGCAGCTGGTTAATTAATCCGACAAATATTTATTAGGCACTTTTTATGTGCTAAGAACTGCTTTAGGTACTTGGAATATGTACGGGGACAAAACATTTCAAATATGTTATAGTATGGGGGAGACAAACATAAGTAATAATCATAGTGTGGCATCAGTGAGTGTGTAGTATAATCAAACGAGATGATAGTGACATAGGTCAACATTTTAAATAGTGTGTCATGATAGCTTATTTGAGAAGGTGACATTTCAACAAAAAATTGAAAGGGATCATCAGCAGGATGTGGCAGACAGAGGGATCAAGTAGAACAAATGCCTTGAGAAAGAAGTATCTCTGATACGGTTTGTGTAGGAAGTACTATGAACAACGAGAAGAGTAGGAAATACATCAAGCATAATAGTAGTAAACAACATGGCCCATGAGGTGGGGTGGTATCATCAGTGGAGTGCAAAGATCTAGAGAACTGGGTCCTAGGACTGTATCCTGGAGAACTCAGATATTAAAAATTTGGGGAGAAGAATGGGAATTAGCAAAAGAGACTGAGTTGGAGCAACCAGTGAGGTAAATGGGAAAACCAAAGTGAGGAAGAAGAAAAACCTGGGAGGAAAAAAGTGAAGAAAACATATCAAGGAGAAAGAACTGATAAAAAGCATGAAATGCCATTGATAGGTTAAGTAAGAGGAGGACTGAGAATTGATTACTTTGTAATGATTTTGAAGGTCATTGGTAACCTAGACTAGGACAGTATAAGAGCAAATATGGGAGAAAAGCCCGAGAGAAATGAGTCTATCTTAGTTTAGTGGGGCTGCTGTAATAAAATGTTATAGACCAGGTACCTTAAACAATAAACATTAACTTCTCAAAGTTCTGGAGTTTGGAACTGTGAGATCAGGGTGCCAGCAGGTTAGGGCTCTTTTTTTTTTTTTTTTAATTTTTGTTTGCTTGCTTTTTAGGACTGTACCTGTGGCATATGGAAGTTCCCAGGCTAAGGGTCTAATGGGAGCTACAGCTGCTAGCCTAAACCACAGCCACAGCAAAGCAGAATCTGAGCTGTGTCTGTGACCTATACCACAGCTCATGGCAATGTTGGATCTTTAACCAACTGAGTGAGGCCAGGGATAAACCCATGCAGGTTAGGATTCTTGATGAGAACCCTCTTCCTGGTTCACAGACAGCATCTTGCTGTGTCCTTATGCAATGGAAACAGAGTTAGCTCGCTTTCAGCCCTTCTGTTATAAAAGCACTAATCCCATTAATGAGAGTTCCACCCTCATGACATAAATTACATCACCAAAGCCCTCCCTCCAAATACCAATGAATTGGGATTAAGATTTCAAATATGAATTTTTTTGTGGGGGGACACCTACGTTTGGGTCATTGCGTTCTTCAGCCCTCAAATTCACGTTTTCTTCTCAATTCCAAATACATTCATTACATCCCCACAGTTCCAAAAGTCTTAACTTAGTCCAATGTCAATTCTAAAGTCTAAAGTCAAAAGTCTCATTTCATTATCATGTAGATCAGATATGAATGAAACTTGGGGTACAATCATTTGAGGAAAATTGTTCTCCAGCTGTGGACCTAAGAAATCAAACATGTTACATAATTCTAAAATACATTGATGGGGCAGATATAAGACAGACAATTCCATTCCAAAAGGGGTAAATCAGGAATGAAGGAGGAAGGGGCAGTGTATCCTAAGCAAGACCAGAACCTATAAGACAAGTTCTGTGAGATTTTAAGTCTCAGCAATTAGCCCCTTTGGCTTGATGCTTGGCTTCCACACCCACTGAGGTGTGGTCCTGCTTTTCAGACCCACCGCAGTGGTCCTTCCCCGATAGCTCTGTCAGACAGGGGTCCCTAGGCCTCTTCATGGTGGTCCCACTACATGACTTTGGATGGCCCTGTCCCTATGGCTTTGAGCAGGGGTCATCTGGCTTGTTGACAGTGAGTGATAGTAGCCCTTTTGAAAATGAGGAGGCAGTCCTGATATCTGAGTCTCCTTTGGGGTCCACTCTTTTTCTTTTTTCTTTGTTTTTTTTAGGGCTCCACTTGTGGCATATGGAACTTCCTGAGCTAGGGGTCGAATTGGAGCTGCAGCTGCCAGCCTATATCAGAACCACAGCAATGCTAGATTCGAACTGCATCTGCCACCTACGCCACAGCTCATGGCAACACCAGATCCTTAACGCAATGAGCAAGGCCAGGGATCGAACCCACATCCTTATGGATACTAGTTGGTAGCTGAGCTACAACAGGAACTCCCCCCCCCCCCCATTCTTCTTTTCTCTTGAAGAATAGGGCATATTTGTAGGTGAACAGCTCTCTGGTTCTGTCCTGTAAAATACAAAAAGTCTGACAACCTTCATTCATTTCTTCCCATCTCTTTCCCAGTCAGTTCAATTAGAGATGTACATTTACTAACTCAAAGGTATGTCCAGGACATACTATGGGTGAAAACATGTTGTGTTTGGAGCAATGTGTATTTGATGATTCTATTTCAGTGTAAACAATGACACACAAAATAAAAACTCTCAGCATCATATATATACTTCTATATGAACACACGTATTTGTGTATATCTGTTAACAAGGAGAAAGGTATGAAAGTTACCACACTGAGCTGTTATTACTAGTCTCTTGTTATAAGGGTGAATAAGGGATTTAGCGGAGGGCATGAATATCATTGGGAGGGGGTGTTGTTTAAGTTTGCCTGAAAACATTTTTGTATTTTAACATTTTCCTTGCTTCAAAGAGCATGTATTTAAGTTAAAATTTAGTTTTCATTTAAAGGAATAAAATATGGTGACACCGAAGAATTTATGAATTATCAGAGATTTCAGAAATTATTTCATAATCCATATCAAGGAATTGTAGCATGTAATTGAGAATTTGCAGTAAAAATGGACATTAACAAAATTATTCTTATACTAGAAATTTAAAGAATAAAAGAATTGCTTCATATTTGTAAATATTACACCTGAATTGACACAGAAGCATATGAATATATCTGAGCTCTGTCCACGAGGGAGCCTTGATAAGTCTTGACAATGTTCATCCTAAGGCATAGAAAAGAGAAAGTTACCAACATCAACATTTCAGCTACAGCTGTAGGTCTCTTGTCTATAGACTTTTGAAATTAGACAACCACAAAATTATCCATGGAAAGAACCATTTTAAAAATAATGTTATTAGGGAGTTCCTGTGACGGCTCAGCGGTAATGAACCCTATTAGTATCCATGAGGATGCAGGTTTAATCCCTGGCCTCACTCAGTGGGTTGGGGATCCAAAGTTGCCATGAGCTGTGATGTAAGTTACAGACTTGGCTCCAATCTGGCATTGCGGCAGCCGTGTTGTTGGCTGGCAGTTGTAGCCCTATTCCTACCCGTAGCCTGGAAACTTTCATATGCCACAGGTGCTGCCCTAAAAAGACAATAAACAAAAACAAAAACATTAAATCTGCTTATTGATCAAGATGTATTGCCTTACTGTTCTTTTTAAGTTCTAGACCAGGAAAAAGACCTGCTCAAGATTTCAGCAACTGTGATTGATATATACATCCAGAACTATATGAGTTTTTAGAATGCACCATTTATCTAACCTGGTTGGAGCCACCCATTTACATGGTTGTGCAATGATCAGGAGTTTAGAAGTTTCAACTTCAAGTACCTCTAGGGGGCTGCATAGTAACCGAGTCAGATAGGTTTAAGAAAAAAATAAGAGTGTCAGGTGTCTGTCATGCTGGAGTGTATATACTTCATTCAGATTTATTTTATGATCCCGTGAAAGCCAAATAAAACATAGACTGGGCTTAAAATGTTCAATTTTTTATTTTAATGGGTCCATGTGGTAGTGTTGACAGGGCGGTACTGACATTTTGGGTGGGCAGTTCTTCCTTGTAAAGGGCCGTCCTGCATATTGCAGGATCAATATCCTTTTGTCCTATCCTTACAACTGATTGCATATAGCATCCCACATTCACCCCTATCTCCAGCCCTGGATATCACAAGAAAGCACTTTCCTCTACATTTTAGTATGCCTGCTAGGGGGACAGTTCCACCCTAGTTTATGGGCCCAAAGCTAGGATTAGGGAATGAATAGTGTTATTTTGGTAGTAATATGTTCTGTTTCACCTAGACCAAATTCAAAATGTTGAACAAGTAATTTAATTTTGTCTTCTTTATTGAGATCTGTGACATTCAGTGACACCGATTCATCTTTCAATGGAAGATATTCCTTCTTCTATGGACAAAAGTCTTTCAAAATATTAGTTTGTTACCTTAGCCAAATGTTAAGTTTATATGTTTTTTGTATATATAAAAATGTTCCAACAATTCATTAAAGGTTGATTGGTTTTCCCCTCAACTGGGAAGTTGAAAAAAGTTAGTGATTAATTTTTTAAAAAGCTAATGAATCAAAGAACTGTTTAAGACACAGGAAGTGAACTAAATCTCTGACCTTTCTGACACAGGTTTTACCTCCATCGGTAGAGCTTCACATTTACGACACTACATGAATAATAAATAACAGCGGGTGACAAACCCAGAGGGAGAATAAAGCAGGAGGCGAGGCTTTCTGCAGTCTTGTTGTGCATTATCCTCAACACATTTGTTGCATTGTGGTTTTTTGAGGACTAGGCTTCCAGAGTGTTGCTTGCTTGCTAATGGATACTAACTAGAAGGTGAGAAATCTCTCTGTCATTTACTGTGGTCTAAGAAGGAAAATAAATTTGTTGAAAGTTTAGGCACACATCCAATACTCAACTGATGACCCGCTGCAGGTTTTATCGGAAGGAGCTGAACATTCCCCACTGAAAGGAATTTGATTTTAAGCCTGTGTTGATATTACTCCTAAATCAAAAAGTAGGAGGCAGGAGAAGGTATCCTGGGAATGAGAAAAGGGCATGGGCGGACTTTGGATTCAGCAAAGACCTGGATTTAAATACCAGATCTGTTATAGATTTACCTTGGGAAAGATAATATTTCCAAGCTAGTTTTTTCTGATATAAGATATAGACATCCCCAATCTCTCCCTTATAGAAGTCTTAAGTGAAGCAGTGGAAGTAATATCTCCTGTCCTTTTCCCTTCCTTTCTCTTCAATTTCCTTTCTTCATTCTTCCCAAATGTAAATTTGGCTATACTGCACAGAGATAATTCCATACACATAGTAATAATAGTGGAACTAGAAATGATTTTCCACATCAGATTATATATATATTTAGAGATATTAAAGTAAAAACACAGTGATGTGACTAGTTTTTAGCAATATGAAAGAGTGATAAATATTTAGGAACATCTCATTAGATTGTCTTAATTTCTTAGCACTAGTTTCTTCCTGTTGCACATAGTGATGGAAACAGTTTCTCTAGAGAAGCCTAGGTGGCAACCATAGCAATTTGTGCTAAGGTTTATAATTATTAACAAATGTTAATTTAATAAATTGAGTATAAAAATAAGTAGAAAATATACAAATTTTTTGAGCCTACTATCCAAATAACTGGCAGGAAATACTCTATTATTTGTACTTTCCCATGGGGTCCATCAGATATCCTAGAACTGTACTTCAGAGTATATTATAGCCGTTTTATTTTTATTTCTGGTTTTTGAGGTTTTGGAAATACTTACCTTTGATTTTTTTTTTTTTTTAGATCATGTTAGATTTGTCAGGCTCACATTGTGCTCTCTAAGGTACAAGATTAATGTCAAATTATCACTCTAAGAGTATCTAAAAGGCACTGAAAATTCTGGTAAAGGAAATTTCAGATCTGTTTTTTTTCTATAGAGAAAAGATAGCAAATATGCATGCATGTGCATATATACACTTTTACCCTATGTAATGATGAGTCAGCTTATTCTCAGTAATAATTTTTTACAAACTGATCAAGAGCAAGTCAGTGGTGTTGAAAGATTTAAGTGTGGAAGAGAAAGTAAACAAATGAGGAGGTCCTGGAAAATGACTAATTTGTGAACATAAGTATGTCAGGAAGCTCTTTATTATTAGAATAAATTTACTGACTGTAGGAAAAAAAGGAACTTAAATAAGTGTTCTATATCATAATAAGGCTTAAATATTTCTGAATACGAAGTTTATTCCATTTTAACTAAGTGTCATTATATATGAAAAATACTAATCTATTTTTATAACTGCAGAGTGATATTTCACATATTTAAATTTGATTTATGTAATTTTTTTTTGTCTTAAATAATACCTTGCTTTCTGTCTCTATGGTCTCTGTCTCTGTTTATCCAGGACTAGCAGGTGTAGTGTTTTGCAGTACTATATTTTAAACTAGGTGTTTATATTATAAATCATAGTACTTTCTGAAATTGGATGCCTTTATTTATTTATTTGGTCATGCCCATGACATGTAGAAGTTCCGGGGCCAGGGACTGGATGCCTTTTAAAAATAAAAAAGTTGATACATTTCCATGTTCTTTTTTAGCAAACATATTTAATTTTTTTTATTTGTTTGTTTGTTTTTAGGGCCACCCCTGCAGCATATGGAAGTTCCCAGGCTAGGGGTAGAATCAGAGCTGCTGGCCTATGCCACAGCCACAGCAACACCAGATCCAAGCTGTATCTGTGGCCTACACCATAACTTACTGCAATACCAGATCCTTAACCCACCAAGTGAGGTCAGGGATTGAACCCACGTCCTCATGGATATTAGTCAGGTTCTTAACCTGCTGAGCCACAATAGGAACGCCCCTTCTGTCTTTCTAAACTGAATTTTAGATGCAAAATCCTTTTGATACTTTTCTGTCCTTTAGACTTAACACTCTGTCTTCTACCAAGTTTGCTAGTACCCATATTAATGATGACCAGTATTTACATTTTTTTTCCATGGTGGACATTCTGCTAAGCAACTTACCTGTAGTTGCCCAATTTTTCCCCAGAACTTGTGAGTTAAATATTATTTTACTATTAAGTACAGTTAAAAAAAAACAGCTGAGAGAGAGAGATATCTTTCTCAAGATTAAATTTGTGAGTTCCTATTGAGGCTCAATGGGTTAAGAATCTGACTAGTACCCATGACGATGTGGATTCAATCGGACATTGCCATGAACTGTGCTGTTGGTTGCAGACACAACTTGGGTCCGGTGTTGCTGTGACTGTAGTATAGGTCAGCAACTGCAGCTCTGATTGGATCCCTAGCCAGGGAATTCCCAAATGTTGCAGGTGCAGCCATTAAAAAAAAAAAAAAAGATTAAATTTGATTGAGATTTTTTTATGAATAAAGAACTCATATTTTATCTTGTACAGTGATTGTTGGCCTCTGGTGTAGGAGAATTCTTCACTAGCTCTTTGCTGAGTGTTGCAGGACAGTGAGGATCTGTGGGCCAGTCTTGAAATGGTAGTAGCACTGCCTGCCCCCATCAACGTGTACCTATAAATGACTCCACATTTCCAAACATCCTCTGGAGAAGGTGGAGGTCCTAGTACAGCCCTGGGGGAAGGTATCATTGCCAAAGTTCAGTGGTCAAAGAGTAAAATGTTAAAACAGAAGAAAAAGGTAAGGCAGGATTAGTTTCATATTCATCATATCTGAATATGACCAAGCTTGGCTTCCTTAGCGGGATTAGGGATATGGATGGGACCAAAGGTAGAACTACTTCCAGACTTGAGAGACTCAGCTGCTTTTATAAAAACATACAAACATTGCTGGCAACTATGGGTATTTTATGATTGTAGTCAGCAACAGGAGAGTTTTAACAGTTCAAAGCCAAGGCTTAACTCTAGTCCCTAGAAAAGTTAGCCAGGGCTATAAACATTATCAGAGTTACCAGAACTGTGTAAAATGTAGAACACCCTTATTTTCATTACAAGGGTTTTAGTGCAGCTATTTAGATAGGGGATATGAAGTTCAGAACAGTCCCTAGCAGAGAGCATGACCCACTGCTGAGTATCAGGGGGCATGCAAGTTAAAGTTTTATGCATTCATGGTCCGAATTGGTCATGAACTGGGCAAGACTGAATATATTCAAGATGCTAGAAACCAGGTAAGACCTGTGAATAATGAGTATGAAAAAGAAGACATACCGAGGAATTTGGCTACCTCTGAGCTGGGGTGGTTTGGAAGCTTGAAGAAGGTTTGAGTGAGTTGTAAAGAAATTGCAGGGGGTAAGAAGAAAGTGTACAAAGGGAAAACAGTCCACATCCTCAGTTCCTGAGGAGCTTAAAGTTATCCAACAGCTAGGGCCAGGGCTATGGGCAAGTTTGAAATAGAAACTCTTACTAGTAAGAGTTTTCACATTTACCATATGGTCTCTAAAAACATACTTATTTGAAAACTTTTAAAAAAGCTTTGGCAGTTTTGTTTTTGCCTTACTATATGAGAGTTATAAATGAGTTTGGAGCATATTTAAGTTTTTTTAAAAATTTATCAGAGTATATTCTCTTTCTAGTTTCTATGCTTTTTTTTTTTTTTTAACTGCCCATGCCAAAGGTTTCTGCTAACATAGATCAATGTTGGCACAGAGGATGAGGAAGAGTAGGGTGAATGGAATGTCTCTGCCCTGGGGGCTGCTTCTCATTGCCTTCTGCACCATTCACTCATGGTCTTTCACTCCCTTTTCCCACACGTCACCTGTGGTTGCATCTGGAGACTCCTGCAGGTTCTCTGTTCCCTGCCCTATAACCTGACATTTATTTTATTTTATTTTTTTGTCTTTTTGCCTTTCCTAGGGCCGCATTTGCGGCATATGGAGATTCCCAGGCTAGGAGTCAATCGGAGCTATAGCCGCCGTACTATGCCACAGCCACAGCAACGTGGGATCCGAGCCGCGTCTGCAACCTACACCACAGCTCATGGCAATGCCGGATCCTTAACCCACTGAGCAAGGCCAGGGACTGAACCCGCAACCTCATGGTTCCTAGTCAGATTTGTTAACCACTGAGCCACGACGGGAACTCCTAATTGTTTTCTTATTTTTGCATTTTATTAAGGAAAAAATAAACTTGATGAAATCTAGAATTTGTCTAAAATGGTTCATAAAGTTTATTAAGTCTACACATTTCCTTTATTCTTCATCTTGATTAACTGAATCTTTATATGAGTCAGTGACTTAAACCAGTTATTCATGATTTCTACCTTATCTTCCAAATTCAATTGTCATGAAATCCTATGTTGTGAATATGTCCTTTCCTCCCCATCTCCTCTCCATGCCACTATCCTAGTCCAAGCCTTCACTGCTTCTTATTTTACTTTTATTGACTGCTTTAGAAGGCTGCTACATGATTTTGTAGGTTTCAAAAAGACTCTCCTTACTGATAGTTCTGATGGTTCAGCTTTGCATCACAAAGAAGGCAATTTTCAAAAGTTAACTGAAAAGAGCACATGTGAATTTATCAGCAGCTATTGGTACAAACCACTTTTAGCTTTAGCTCTCATTTACAAAGAGAGTAGCCTGGAGGGATAGAATGTTTTAATAGGCAACTCAGATTTTCAGAAAGGTGTTGATGATGGGCTATTTCTGGGCAAAGGCGAGATTAGAAATGAGATTCCTGTAGTATAAACTCTCTGGGATCCTAGAAACATGGGAGACTGACTTGAATTTGGGAGGAAGTTCTCCATGAGTTTCAACATGGTGATAGAACCCAGTCAATATTAGTAGCAGAAATGTTCTAGGTAATTATCCTTTGCCCTCCCACAGATACTCTCCACCCTTCTCTTCTCTGCTTTGTGTCCTCTAGGTAAAAAGAGCCTTGATTTCTGTATTAGTGGGTATTTCTCAGACTTCAGCTTCCCACTGAGTATGACCAGTGAGGGTAAAGGGTGACAGCTCAGTGAGGCCAGTGTATTTATTCACCAAGTTTTGTCTTGTCAGATTGCCCAAGCATCGACTGTCTCTTACAGCTTTTCCCTTTTTCTCTTTAGTTTTAGGGGTGGTTGCAGTCCCACAGTTACTGGTCCCAAGACTCTGGACCATACTTTGATGGTTTCTCTTTCTCCAACTTGCGCTTTCTGAATAATTCTTCTCTCCGTGACCTCATTTGAGTATGTCAGCTGTTTTGTGCTGGAACTGTGGCTAGTACAGGTGATATTCAAGATTTTTAATAAATCTGTAAAGCATGGGCGACAACTAGTTAGAACAGATGCAGCTGTAAAGGGTCAGGAAGTAAGCCCTAGTGTATGCTTAGAAAAATATCAGTGCTGTTTGTGGAATGTGGAAGAAGTATTTTGTAAGCAATAGTAGGTAATATGTCAGAGTTTATAATTTTTAAGGAAATAAAGTAGATTCAAGATGCTTCAGTCAGTGGGGGTGGGGAGAGGGGGACTGATGGGGGTAAGCAGAGTGCGGTGAATCTTCTCTTTTGGGTTGAACTCCAGGTGCGTTTTTGGCCTACAGCATTTTTGTGAGGCCAGGAAAGTAAACATTCCTCCAAATCTAGGGTTCTAATTTCACTAAGACCTCTTATGCTAAAATGCACTACGTCCTGTTTGTGCTTATATAGAAACCATTCTGAAGCATACATAATCAGGTAATTACAACTCCACATACTCTTTAGCAGAATACATCTACTGTATTTATTACCTAACTCGGTGTATCTTCCTCTCTCAATACAATAGATTTCCATTTGATTAATACTTCCCATCAGGTCTAGTTCCATTCTCTGTTGGTGAAATGCTCAGAATGCCCAGCACGGTTATTGCCTTGTCTGAGAACCTTTCCTGGAAACCACCAGGCAGAATTGATCACTGTTCTCTGTGCTTGAAAGCACTTCTCATTCTGTATTGTGATTAAGAGTGTATGTTTCTGTCACCATTGCTAGATTTTGATCTCCTTGAAAATGGAGATCAAATCTTTTTCGTCTTTATAATCTTAAGGCTAACAACACTGTGCGTGATGGAACTTGATACATGTCAGTTGTACTGAATTCAGTGAATTTGGTTCCTGCAGGTTTGTTGGTGAGCACTTGCCAGAGCAGGGTTCCACACCCGGTTCTATTCTCAGTCCTGCATCCAACCTCCTGCTCACTATAACATGATGTTTCTAATGGTTTCATATCTGGTATATGCATGTTTATTTATTGTTAATGTTAAATTTGCCTATAGTTGAGGAAATTGATGACTTCTTATGTGGATTCTACCTCTAATTTACATGTGCTTTGACTAGTTTTCTGTCTTTGTACAATAAATCCAAATAAGAGTTTCAAAACATGTCTCTATATATTTGATTTTTTTTAGAAGCTTTATTTTCACATCTTTTTTTTCCTGGCGGGCACTGAGAGCAAAATGAGAGGCAAAGGTATACAAACTCTTCGCATAATACCACAGAGACCCTGATGTATAGTAATGGGTCCAGGATCATAAACGTCTCTCTTGTCAGACTATTACTGTGTTCTCAGATTCAGCTGCATGTGTTCAAGGATCTTCTTTGGTCTGAAAGGTCAGCTGCTTTTAGTTGTGCACTGGTAGAATACTAATACGTCCTTATTCAAATTACCTACTACAGCACTTATTAAATTGATGGCCTTGTGCTCTAATTTAATACTGGTGTCGTTCAGAGGTGGGCTGCGGCAGCACTCTGCGCCGAACTGGGTGACGCTGAGGCAAAGTTCAAGCCGAAACCATGGTTTGGGGCTGCATTTTCCCACTAAATTAGCAGTCAGATGCGGTGTATAATTAATTAGCACAAACCAGGGAAAGCTTGTCATTTAATAAGCCTTTTTTATTTCTACATTACACAAACAGTGGGAATTGATCCATTAAGTGCCTGCCTATTAATGCTGTTTAATGTATGTCTGGTTGTTAAATTGAGATGTCTGTGTACATACATCCAGAGTTTAAGAGCTTCTCATAGTTTGTTCAGTATTTGCTCAGATTTGCAGTCATGTTCCACAGAATCAATAATAGCTTTATTACTGAATGTGAACCCAATTCAAATATGCATATGGATCCAAACTGATAGTGTCATCATGGTCTCAGAAATAAGGTTTCATATATATCCTTATATGTCTTAAAGTTCTGCTAGTCCCCTTCCTCCAATATTAAATACTGCGTTGTATTTGTAAGCAGTCTCTCTTTACTTTCTTTTCCTTTTTTTTTTTTTTTTTTTGGTATAGTCCTTGCTTGCATTTGCTTTAGGCAGAGAATAGCTTTTTCTTAGTGGTATTCAGCGAGTATCATGGAATTGTGGAGTTGGAAGGAGTCTTATGAAATATACAGAATGGGATTTCAGGTGGCCTGCTAAGATATCTGGAAGGGCACAGTCTTACCTTTGGTCTAAGAATAATCCAGAGTGCTAAATATTTGAAACAGCCCTTAACCTAGTATTTATTTTTTCTAAAAATGATTAAGGGTGATTCATGCTGTTTTTTGAACTGGCTGTTTGTTAGTTATAAGGTGATTAACAAAGGTTCTTTAGAATAAGTGTCATTACATCTTATACACAAATGAAAACCTTTTTTTAGAAATTCAGATAGGAAAACTAAAAACCTGAATGTGAAATTACTTCAAGGATAATTTGTTTGAGCAGCTGATGAGTATCATTTGCCACATGTAGAAATTATTGTATTACCAATTGACATTTAAATTAGTGAAATTAGGCCCTATATAAATAGCTAAATATCGAAGTTAAATATCTGTATATATACACATACATATGTGAAGAGGTGCGCTGAGGACTTTTTAAAAGACCAAACATAATCATAAAGCTATGTTAACATCTCATTTTTTCTTATAGATTTAGAAAAATTTCTGCAGGTTTACATAGGGAATGTTAAAGGATGCATTTTTTGTTAAAAGATACCACTTGGGATTATTTTTCCTTCCATAATTAGAAGAAATATTTGAGCTGCAGAAATTACTTGAGCTGTGAACATTTGTTCTGAAGAGTGCTGAATTAAAATGCCTGTGGCACAAAATACTCTTGGTTGGGGACCAGTTCAGATCTGTGTAATTGTACTTACCTCATTCTGCTCTATATTATAATCAGATGTTTCCGTGATTGTTTCCTATCTAGACTGGAAGGTCCTATAATCCTGGGACATGTCTAAACATGGCATTATACACTTTATTTTTTAATTTTTTTCTGCAGAATCACTAACAGTATAATACAGTTGGGTGGTACTGAGGGGAAAATTGTTAATTGGATGGGCAATTATCTTAAAATGAAAGCACATTAGGAAAATATTTTATTTCCCCATGCTTAATTCACATAATGCCAAAAAAGTGTTTTATTGAACTAGCAAGTACAGAATTTTGAATCTTCTGTTATATTTTCTGCTTGGCCAATTTCTCATATAATAATGGAATTACTGTCATGATGCCATTCTCTCTTCTCAGTGAGAAAGTTTTGTGATTATTTACTAACAAATTCATTCATTCATTCACTCATTCATTAATTCTCCAGCTTTTAAGAAGGTTTGGGTTATTCTCACGACTCAATAATACACAAATACATTGGGAGATTTTTTTGTTGTTTCTGTATTTTTGGCATAGTTGCTTTTTCACAGACATTTATCCAATAAAATGCATTTATATCACCCGCCAAACTTGTTAAAGTTTTGTGCTAGAATTAGAGCCAATCGACCGCTATTTCCAGTTCTTCTCTGCCTCCTCAGAGTTAGGTATATAAAGTGTAGCTTTGGCAAGTGGGTTGTGAGAAGAAGTGTGCAAGTGTCACATTCTCTTCCTTCTGGCAATATGATCATGTCATTTGTGTTGAGACAGTTTCCACTAGTCTGTATCCCTGGGTCTCTACAGTGAAAGAAACTTTATCCACCTGTTGGCCAGGTAGTGTGAGCTAGAAATAAAATTTTGTTAAACTACTAATATCTGGGTATTTTTTATTTTTGATATGTAATATTGCCTATCCTGGTATGTCCAATCATTATGGATATGTTTTCTTCTTGAATGCAATACATGAAAATTAAGCTAAGATAAAGGAAAATCTTTGAAATATATATTCAAAAACATTTTAGTTTTGTATAATAAAGTTCGGTGGATTTTGTCATGAGTTTTAGGTTATATATATATAAAAATAATAGCCTGTGTACTAATATTTAAAATATGCTGTGACACTTTGTTTTCAGTTAAAAATTGCTACCTTTAAAGCCTGTGACTTTTCCTAAACCCCAACAAGAATGTGATTTACCTAACTGTGTAAACATGTCTAATTTGTAATACAGGGTCTAAAAAAATGACATTTCTTAATTTTCATTTAGTGGATCTGTCATACTCTTTTTCAGTATATTTGGATAATTTGGATAATCACTAATCTAAAAACAAGCAAATAAAACTCAAACATTATGTTTGGTTATAAATAAAATTTACTTCACAGTAATTCTGTCAATTTTATCTATCCTTTGGATACTTTTGGTATATTGTATTTATAGTTGTTAACAATAGTTCTAAATTAACATTTTCGTAATCAGTAATATGATCTAAAAACTAATATCCTATTGGTTTTTGTACCGATTTTCAAATATCACTTTAATAGAATTATTTTCAAACATGGCACCTGTAAAAATGTGGAAAATACATAATAAATGTTGCCTAACTACTGAGGTACTAATATGAGAATATTTGAGTTATTTTTTAATGTCTTTGGAATAAAGAGCAACTTTAACCTATATATATATGATAAATAATAAAAATATTCAAAATAAATTTTATTATTTATTTATTTACTTATCTCATTTGGCCACCCCTGTGGTATATGGAAGTTCCCAGGACCAGGGATTGAACCCCAGCCAGAGCTGAGACAGCACTGGATCCTTAACCCACTGCACAGGGCCAGGGGTTGAACCAGCACCTCTACAGAGATGGGCCTGATCGTTAACCCACTGTGCTGCAGCAGGAACTCCAAAGTGAACTTTAAATTAATGAATATTGATAAACAAGCAAAAGACAATATATAAATATTTACATTTTTTTCATTTAATTCCATGTCGGATAACCCTTCAGAAAGGAAATTATACCAAACAAAGAAACAAAAAAACAAAATAACTGGGATTTTTGTTTGTATAGGATTTGGAAATAATGAGTTTTTATGTTGAATTCTCTAACAAGTTGACTTGAACACTTCAAAATAAGATTTGTGGTTTGGTACTTATTTATTTTATTACTATATATTACACTGAATAATACAAAATATCAGTAATGGACTCAAACCAGATCTTTAACATGGCTAAAAAATTGAGAATCCAGGCCATTCTAGAAAGGTATATATTTGTTACACTGTATTCTACCTTTAAAAGCTCTGAAACTTTCATAATTTCCCATTGTGTGTTTGAAGAAGATTATATCACCCAGTATTTCCCATTAAAAATAACATTTTGAGGGAGTTTCCCTTGTGGCTTAATGGGTTAAAAGCCTGACTAGTATCCATAAGGGTGCGGGTTCAATCCCTGGCCTTGCTCAGTGGGTTAAGGATCTGGTGTTTCCATGAGCTGTGGTATAGTTTGCAGATGTGTCTTGGATCCCACATTTCTGTGGCTGTGGTGTAGGCCTGCAGCTGCAGCTCCAATTGGACCCCCAGCACGGGAACTTCCATATGCCATGGGTACGGTCCTTAAAAAAAATAAAAAGAAATAATTTTTTTGAACAAAACAGTGAGTGGAAACATTAGTTCCTGACTATTGAAAGTGTTAGAACATGTAAAGCCTACTATGGAGCATTATTACAGTATCTGGGAGATTATATGGTTAAAAAGATCAAAAAATGTTTCTGTTCTTTATTTTCTTCATGAAGTTAAGAATGAAATTTTCATAATTGAGGTTTTCATAATTTCATAATTTTTCCACTCTGTCTGAAATTTTATGACTTTTTGGATCCTTTGAGTCTCTGATTCTTTTTTTAGGGTAATTTTGCTAAGTAAATTTAGTTAAAATATGTTTATCACAGCTTCATCTGTAATAGTAATAAAAGGAAAATGATTTTGATGCTTAAGAGGAGAAAAATGACTAAATTACTGTGGTAGATCAATAAAGTAAAATTTGATATAATCACTAATATTATACCAAAGGACATATAAGTGTGTGCAAAGGTACTCATAATATATTCCCAGGAGAAAAATTTAGTTAAAAAATGATATGTACCACTCTGACCCCATAATGAGCACATTATATGTTAGATGTTTTTTGCATATATATTAATATAGTATGTATATATCTGTATGTTTGTGTATATATACATATATATACGCACACACACACACACACACACAAAAGACTGGATGGGATGGATCAATTCCTAAGGTTAAAGGTCTTTTTAATATTTTTTGCTTAAGTTTAATTTTAAACATTTAAATATATTTTCCATACCATTGTGTAAGTTTAAGGTGTATAAGGTGATGGTTTGAAAGAGTTACATATTGTTAAATGATTATCACAGTAGCATTTGTTAATAGCTGTATCACCTCACATAACTACAATTTCTTTTTTTGTCGTGAGAACACACAATATCTATTCTCTTAGCATGTTTGAAATATTTAACACCATATTGTATACTGTAGTCACCATGCTGTACTTAATTGTTTTAATTTTGTAAAATGAGCAAGTATTGTCTTTGTTTTGAATATATATATATATACACACACACACTTTATTATCGTTTTGTGACTCATTTGTGAACATTGTTATGGAAAATTTATTAGAGTATATGAAAACTTCATTACAATAATAGTTTGAACCTTTGAATAAAGGATTTGTAAATACCTTTGATGATTTTGGAAATATAAAGGAAATTTTTTTTTAAATATTTTTCCTGTCTTGGGATTTTGAAATTGATATATAGAGGGGACTTAGCTACAGACATGTTCCACAACAATTATAAAAAAATCAGCCCCTTACACTTGATATCCTGATATAAGTGCTGTTTTTATTGAAAGAAACATAGTACTTGAGATAATTCCCATGTAAGGCACTAAAATCAGCATTAAAGTGTTTTGAATTACACCTGATGAGTGTGCAAAGCTGAAAGGAGACCTTATTTTTTTAAAGTTCTAAACAGTGTTTAAATTTCTGAGACAAGAGCTGCATCAATAGAGATTCATACATACCTGTTTCTCCTTTTTTTGTACGTATGAACACATTAAAAAAAAGAGTAGAAAAGACAATGACCACATAGTGGTTTTTTTATACATTGATAAGATTTGAAGAGATAACTACTATTGAAATAAAAAATGTGCTCTTTAAAATGTTTTTTTCTCAGTCATATTGAAACATGGGCAACTGTTTATATACTCTACTTATTGTGACTATAGGCAAAATAACAATGTAGCACATTTTATCCTGGCCATTATATACATGTTAAATGCAATTGTAAAACTCAAAATATGCAAATATTTTATTAGTCATTCAAAATGATTACATTAGTTGTAATTTTTTGGCAATATTTGAAATAGAAAATTAGACATGCGTGTATTTTCTTTTTAGGCTACTTCTTTTATCCATGTCTGAATTAATTGAATTATATTTCCTAGTAAATATCTTTAGCATGAAGAACAGTGTGTGGAGAAGTTACTGAAAAAAAAACACCTTTGGAAGATTCTTGAAACATCCAATCTTGTCTATTCACAGTCTTTTCTTTAGGGTGCTTAGGTCACTCATGCTATTTTTGCTAAGAATAAGCCAACGTGTTTAGTTTGTTGCTTTTTTGTCTTATTTTCAAAAGCTTTGTTATTAGTTATAGTTCTCTTTTTTTCTATTGTAGGTCATTATCTGTTATATGGCCTATTAAATCATTATAATTGGGAAGGAATTACAGAAAATCATCATCCTTTGAAGACATATTTGATTAAAAGGTAAATTCCTCTAGACTTGTATCGGTGATTCTACTGCACAGTGAAATTTTTATTCACATCAAAATTACTGATTGTTACCCTTTTGATTTGTTTTTAAGGCAAAGACCGTTGTTGAGAATTAAAGATAATTATTTTACATACACTTTAAAATACTTATTTAAAATAGTTTGAAGTAGGATTTCTGACTTAATTATTGTCTTAAATAGTTTAGAGTTCTGAAAACCGTTATCTCCTATGAAAAGAGGGAGTGGAAGACAAAATTTCTGTTGGAGTGTTTTACATACTAATTATCTAGAATGGGGTATAATAAACTGTTTCAAATATCCTTGCACTTGTAATGATAAGATGTCTTCAGATAAATTTACAGAATTTATTTTATTTTACTAATTGATTGGTATATA
This sequence comes from Catagonus wagneri, assembly GCA_004024745.2. Classification (NCBI taxonomy): domain Eukaryota; kingdom Metazoa; phylum Chordata; class Mammalia; order Artiodactyla; family Tayassuidae; genus Catagonus; species Catagonus wagneri. The sequence goes on from PVHT020004020.1 coordinate 13,865,023, forward strand.
TAATTCATTCATGGATATATAAGTGAAAGCTGGATTCTAAATGACTTTCCTATGATAAGCTTTCCAATTAATTCTTCTCACACTGTTTTCCTGGTGACATTTGAACTTCTTTCATTATATAAAACACATCTGGAATGAGGCATTGGTGAGTAATAATCATGGATGCTAACGTGTTAAAGATTGGACCCCTGACATTGTCAAATGTGTTCTGGTTTAAAACAGTGACCTCAACTAATGCTGCTTTAAGTGAATCATATTTAGAAAGAATAGAAAGGCATTTCTGTTCAGCCTGCCTGTCTTGTGCTAGAATTGGTCAAGAAGGAAGAAATCAAATTGCAAACTGTTTCTTCATTGTTTAATAGAGTTGACTGTCTTAAATTGTATTTTTCCTCCCATAAATATTTTTTCCCTTTTCTTGTCTGATATGAAAAATATTGCAATAAGTAAATATTTAAAAAAGGATTATCTAAAACATATGTTAAATCATGTATTACTTAATTATAACAGGTATTGCTTAATTATGACATTGGTATCATAAGGTTACTTAATTTCTTCCATGATGTATTTCATAAAAGAAATGGTGCAGATAGGATCTTTTTTTAAACGGCTTGCTAATACAAAAAGTAGAGCATTTAAAGTGGACCTTACATCTTCATAGGATGTTAGAAATGAAGACATTACCTCAAAATGTAGGTAATTATTGCCTCCTCTTTTATCAGTGCTATTTTCTGAGGTATTATCATAAGAGAGCACTTTAGTATTAGGCAGGGCCTTCAGGTGGCAATAAATCAGTCCAACTGAGTCATCTTTGTCCAAGGCATCCGAACTACTGCAATGTTGTGGATCCTACGGAGAGTGTGAAATCACTTGACCCTTGGCATTAACCTTTGCTGAATGAATAGACACTGCTTTCCACATCGAGGAACAAAGCAGAAGACTATTGATTAAACACCACATTCACTTGATATTAAATACTGGCTGAACTCACTTCTTCCTTCCAGTTCCAGAGGGAGAAACCCAGAGAGTTGCTGAGTCTCGTGAGAATGGATGTTTGTAATTCAGAGCAATGTTTTTCCTGCAAAGTACTTTTTTTCTCCTTTGATCAATAACTAGCAGCCATGATCAGCCATGAGTATGTATTGTCAATTCCGACCTGTGTACTTTATCACCTAAAGTGAGAGGTCACAGTGCTGTGACTAATATTTCAGTTCTAAGGATGAATTATTTCCTGACTTCAATATCTCTTTGAAAAAGCAATTTGTTTTATTTTATTTCTTGTTTATGAATCACTCTTTTGGCAGTCGATTTGTCTGCATTAGTAAAATATATGATTCTTCTAAAATTCTTTGGTTTAATCACTGATTTTTTGCATATGTTGAATTTTCTAGAATTCAACATTATTATAAGAAATCATAATAAAAGTACATTTTAGGATTTAGGATTAATGTTCCTTGGAAAAGAGAATCATTATAGTTAAATAAATTTCTCAAGTTAAGCATTGGAAGAGAGTGTAGCAATACCCATGAGCATAAAGAAAACAAGAAAAGATGTTTTACCAGAAATCTCAAACTAATTACCTTCTGATCCATTGCATATCTTGCACTATTGACAACAGTTTGACAGTTTCTTTGTAGGCCTATTTTATCCAGAAGGAGAACAAGTGTTATTGACTGATATATCAATTAAATTCAAGGAACTAGAGTTTTATATTTTAGAATTTTAGCCATGGGTGAGAAAATCATTTTTGTTTTAAATTTAAGTCGCTTCTGTATGCTCATATAACTGAAATTTCTTTGTTGCATAAAGCAACATAATAGCAACAAGGTCTTTCTTCTCTTGGTGAGGTTTCATATTATTTTGGATCTTGGATATTGCTATGTAAATAATTGTTTTCATTGCTAAAGATTTCGATTGGCTTGTGTTCAACACCAAAAATTCTAGATCAGCTAGTTGCAAATCTGTCATGGTTGAGCAAAGATCATTCCTTGCCTGGATAATAGAAAATATTTCCTTTAAGGACATAATGGTATAATTTAATATACTCGCAGTCTCTCACAGTTTCCACAATTTTTGAAAAGGAATTTTAGAAGACTGAGGAAAGTTGATGAAATAAGTCCTGTTGCCAAATTTAATCATCTGTCCTTTTGATTTTTTCTATAGGATGTGTAGCTTTTGAACTCTTTCTTTGGAAACTATTGAAGCTGTGAAAAATAGGAAAAGCATTCTGTTTAAACAGCATTTTGGTTATGTATCATATATTTGTCATTGACATTTGCATAGAAGTCATTTTTACTTCACTGTTGTCTTGAGAGCAGACATGCTATATGTACACAAGAACTTTGGACTTGATTTTGGCAATTGGGGGAATCTATGTACCATTTATTTGATTTATCTACAACTTTTGTATGTGGCAAATACGATAAAGATAGTTGTTTGCAATTACTAATATATTAAGGATATATTTAATGAAAACATTCAATTAGAATTTGCTGCTTTGAAGTATCAAATATCTGCTTTTTTTTTCATTCTGTTGTGCATGCTAGGGGAGGAGATATTTTTTGTGATATTTTAGATGTAATAAGACTGGGCAGTGGCTGTATCGAGGTAACACAGCAAGTTTGTGACATGGCTGTGATTAGAATCCATAGGGCACACACTGCAGACTCATTTATAATCTCTTTGGTGTCCATATGTGACTTCCAAATATAAATTATTGTAAAAAGTTGGCGAGATACAATAACATGATAAATCATTAAAATTTATTGTAACAAATATTGACATATTCCAATTCAGAATTGGAAGAAGGAAACAAAAGGAAAGAAAGAAAGAGGGGAAAGAGGAAAATGCTCTTGGCTTTGCCCTGTAGATTTCAAAAGAAAAGATGAGATAAAAACTTCACTTGAGACATGCGCAAAAATGATGTTTATTCTAAAAGGGGTGAGAGGCTTGTAATTTTTTTAATGCTCAGAAGAGTTAATTAGGTTCTCATTCACATTTCTGCTAGATTAACCCCCCTCCCCCCAGTTTTAAAGATAATATAGAGATGGTTTAGACCACATTTATATAGAGTGAAGAGCAAATTTTTCTACTGTATAGAGGTGAGGTCCAGGATGGGTTACTCATGAATCTCTGTTGTTTGTATATTAAAAGCAAAATTTCCTGTACGGGGTTTTGGAAAAGCTGAGATAGTAAAAAGCTCCCAAAATATTCTGCCATAGGCAGATTATTCAGAATTGATATTTTCTGAGTTTTGACAGGTTCCCATTTTTTATTTCATATTTTGTGAGAAACTTCTTTTTAAAAGGAGTTTTAAAAGTTTTCTCTAACCATTCATATCTACAAAGGATAGCTCTCAAGATTTCATAGCCCTGAACATAAAAGTCTCTAGCCTCATCAGGAATCTTTTTTAGTGAAGAGTTTTTTGTTTCCTTGAATTAGCAGAAGGCTTTGAAATTGACTACATGTTGTTAAATCTTTGCTTGGGATCCAGTAAAACCAGATATAGTTTATCTGACACAGTAGATTTTATCTTTTTACATTTGTCATTCCTCATAAAAGATATCGACCAGAATTTTTGTGACTTTGACCAGCAGAAAACCTTAGCTGACACACTCAAGGCTGAAATGCAGTCAGCGGAAATGGAAACACTTCAACCCTGCCCCTGTGGCGAGAATGCCTTCCCGTTAGACAATCTGGTCAGATTCTTTATGGACCCAAAGGGAGGTACATGTGCTGGGCATTGCGTTTGTATTTTTCCTGACCTACCTGCTTCTTAGAACTACGTCCTAAGACTGCTGCTTGTGTAAAACCTTTAAGAACTATGCATCATTGATCCAGCCATAATCACACTGATCTGCTGGCTTTTCACTAAACTTTACTTAAGTGAAAACTAACCCTCTTCTTCCTGTTCGGGATTATGATTGACTGTATGTCTTTTGAATGGTGTGAAGATGCTGGCTGTGAAACTGAAACACACTTTAAATATCTTTAAAAGAAGGAAAGAAAAATATGTCCCCTCAAATACTATCGAGCAAGATAAATAACAATGGTGTACATTGCATTGTTAATGTTGACCTTTAGAGAATCTTTTTAGAACATCTCAACAGCTTGGAAAAACTTTTCTCTTCCCACCCCCATTTGTTTATTCCCAAAATGTTTTTTAAAACAATTTTACAAGGGTAAATTTTGATTCCTTGATGCATTTTTTGAACTATGCTATACTCATATTTATTGAAAGTCCTTTAAGTATTTCAGTTTTGTGGATGACAAACAGATCCCACTCCCTGCTTGAGATATAGAACTGGGATAGTTGAAGAAAAGGAAAAAGAAACCCAGGGCCACAAGGTCATGAAAAACTAGGTAGAAAAACGAATATGACCACTAGGAAGCTATGGACATGAAATCTAGTAGAGTATGTTACCACTCCTGTTCTCCATCCTAACCCTCTCAAATCACTTAGAATCTTTGGACTTGATTTATGAAGTCAAGCTTTACCAATATGTAGGTAACAAGATGTAAAATGCATAATAGTAAAAACTGTGTTAAGTGTCTTTATGTAGGCAGAGTTGATTTCAGATGCTAAACTTTCACTATATGCATCTATAATTTCATGACACTAGGGTAGTCTAAGCACTTAGTAATTTTTATGATCCTCAGTCATTTCTCCCCGTACACTCTGTGCACATATGTAATTTTTCTACAACTAATAGCTTATTCTGTTATAAATAATGGTAATGGGAATGGGTAATTATCATCTAGTTGCTTAGGACTGTACTTATATGTATGCAAGGGCAGACCTCTTGCTCCACCGTTCAAAATAGTATTCCTAAACATCACAGTGCATGCAGAATTGGTGAGTGGGGGCATGTGTGCTGACCCAGATTATTAGCACATCCATCTAGCCAGCAGTGCTATGAAATACTTTCCATTTTTCACTTTGCACATCTTTTGTGTGAAAACACACATCTACACACACAGTGGCAGCTTTAATTAACAACGTAAGTCTGTTTAAGAATTAATATTTATAATCGTTATTTCACATTATTCCTAGTCCTAAAATTAGTACAAATGAAATGTGGTTAAATAAGCAAATATTTCAAGAAATTCTGGTTTCTTTCATATTTTTTCTCTAGATTTCTTTTTTTTTCTTGTTTTCAATTTTACTATAAAGGTGGTTGTAAAAAGACTTTGTGGTTGGATCTAAAATTGGTCTACTTGGGTATAAATAAAGCCTAATGGGTCCATTTACTGTTATCTCCAGATGCATTTAATACACGAGTTAGAAAACATGCAGGAACCAAAATAGTTGTAATATATTGGCCCAAAGGAATATTTTTACTAGGAGATTAGTCTGTTACATAACAATCAACTGAGGCTCTTGCTATGGGAAAAGTTTTATACTGTAATGCGAAGAATGATATTGGATACCTAGAGAAGAATGAAAACTTGGAGAGAACTTTGAGAATATATTTTGGGGCTTTGCTAAGAAAAGAACCTGGCAACTAATTTTAGCAAAGAACTATTATTCTCCCATTCCTCCAGTGTTCAAGCTACTACTTTTAACGTTGTTTGCTTCCATTTGTTTTGTTTGATCAAAAGGTTCCCTTTGTGATTTTTAGAGTGGCCATGATTAAGTGGCCTGATTCTTAAATCAGGTTACTAAATATTATTAAATTAGGCTGTAGCATTATCTATTTAGAGTTAATGTGAGGTAACATCCTTCCTCATTTATAGTACCTATTCTAGTAGATATTTCTGGGATATATTATGATCATGAGTATATGTGATCAGGAATATGAAATCATTCCTGGCAAAGAAGTTATCACAAGATATTCAATGCAAAGGAATGTCCGATGCGTATCAATATGCTATAAAGAACTTTTAAGTAAAAAAAATGTCTTGAGATTTTGTATGAGAGACAGTCTTCAAGATAAGTTTGGGCAGTTCAGATTTTGAAAGGAAATTTAATCCTCACTGTCAAGTGGCCTTCTCATTCAATTGAGTAGTTCTTGTATCCATTGAAGGGGACCCTATAGCAGATGTGCACCTATCTTGGCCCATATTACACTTGATTATAATTGCTTCCCATTTCTCCCACTAGGCTGTAACTCCATGAGAGAAAGAGGGGTAGATGCATCAGTGTAATTGAATTCTGTTCTCCGAAATTTTATGTTTGTATATACCCTTAGCATATCTGAAACTTCAAACTGGGCAAAGGGAGCTCCAGAACATTAGACCTGTTTTAAACATGCAGGCAAGACATCGAAACTTTCTTTTTAAAATTCCTTTACCATTCGCAGCTACTTTTATCCCAGAGTCTTTATGAAAATTCTCAGTCAAGTAAGATCTCTTTTTGAAGGCACTCATTGAAGAAGTAATAACTTACTACTCACAAAAAATAAAAGAAATTAACAATGTTTGTGGCTCAAATCAAATTTATGATCACAAACTACAAATACAGTTTACAAATAAGTTGTATTCCTTAAGGCATTAGAGTGTGTGTCCCAAGTGAGTTGACAGTTCATCAGTACTAAGCGGATCTTTTGAGAATTATTGTTGATGCTAGACACCAGTTTTGATGATGATCATAGCTTGGCCCCAGAGTCTGGTCTGCTTGCTTGTGAATTAACCAGTTTTGTTTGGCACACAGGGTAATAAATGTGACATCGACTTTGGAATTGTAATCAATAGCTTTTGATTTCAGAATCACTTGTCTCCCTTTTTTGCAAGTGATAACTATCACAGGGACCACTTTCTGTCTTCAAGAAGGAATGTAACGGATTTGGGTTAAAGAGAAGTAGATCTCTGATCAGCCAATTTTACTATGAAAAAAAGAAGCATCACAGTTATAAGATTTATTACTGGGAGAAACAAGTAGACAAGGCTCTGTATTGTTAAAGCTTTAAAAGTAAAAGTTTCACTTTAATGAGCTTAGTCTTGCATGAACAAGTGTTATGCCACAATTGCTCCCAAAGTTCCACCTACAAAAATGGATGATTTAGGTGGGGATTAAATTTTCTAGGATGAAATTATAATATTGGACATATTAGACACCTTTCAAAGTGTAGAGTGAAAAACTATGAATGATAAATTTGATGTAGAATCCTAGACTTTATGTGAAGGGTCAAATGACTTACAAGATATCTCTATATGGATCTATCTTCAAGAAAATGAAGCTTATACTAGTACTTCATTCTGATTTTTGTACTTTAACCATTTTAAGTATCCCTATGTATATTTTACAGATATCAACATTATATTTTATTTCTTCTATGTAATTTATAATTTATTGCATTCCATGTTTTAATTTAATATCTTCTTGTCTTTAGAGCAGCCTTTTTTCTTACCTTGAGAATGTACCCCTGGCTATTAATAGAACATCCTCTTTCATTATAGATATCTTAAAACAAGTTTTCATTAATAATCTCATTCAGTCCATGAAGTTTACCTACATGGAAGTGTTTTGATTAGAACCCCAATAATTCCTAGTTAAACTTTGTCTTCAGTACAGCAAAGGATATGCATGAATATGAGTATTTGTTGTTTAGCTGCAGATTGGTTAAATAGAGCTACTGTTTGTTAAGAAAATAATGTATACAGAAACTATGCCAAGCACTTGATGGACATTACATCATTACTCTTTACAAAATCTGGAGAGGAAAGTTTTATATCCAATCTGTTCACTCCATTTGCAGAGGAATAAACCGAGGCTCTAGCTCAAAGATGTTAAATAATTGTCCCCAAACCACAAAGTAATAAGTGACAAACCCAGGATATAATTCCAAAATAGTTTCACTTTTAGTCACATTATACTGCCTTCCTGTCACTTTTTATGATAAGATGAATGCTTGTTTCATAAATAGAAATTATGTTTGATGTTTATATTTTCTATTTCTGTGTATAGTAGTGAAAATGTTACCAGGAAACAGAGAATTGAAGAGTTTTTCCATTTCTCAGTTTGGCGCATGTTTGCTTACTTAAAGCTTTAGTCACAATCATAGTTTGTCTTATTATTTTACTAAAATTGTCCAGTCTGCATCTTATTACAGAGAGTAGTTAAATGAATAATCATTAGCAACTTTTTGATGATGTACTTCTATATATAATGGGATAAAATTCATTATAGAGTGATAATGTAATAATTTAAAATTTATTTTTTCATTAAAAACAGATAAAATGAACTTTCATATAAAAGGTGCATCAAGGAACTAATTTGGTTTAAGGATAGTAGATATTTTCGAGATAAAGATAGGAAAATAATGGTGCTCCCTTTGTGGCACAGCAGAAACGAATCTTAATAGTAACCATGAGGTTGTGGGTTCAATTCCTGGCCTTTCTCAGTGGGTTAAGGATCTGGCATTGCCATGAACTGTGGTGTAGGTTGCAGATGCCACTCAGATCCTGCGAGGCTGTGGCTGTGGCTAGCAGTTGTAGCTCCAATCAACCCCTAGTCTGGAACCTCCATATACCATGGGTGTGGCCCTAAAAAGTAAAAAAAAAAAAAAAAAAAAAAAAAAAGTAAAAAAAAAGGAAAATAATGATATACAGTGAATACCAGGACTTTTATACCTGACCTGCCCAGACCTGGTATATTTTCTTATCTATCACCATTTTCCCTTTAGGGGAAATCAAAAAAACTTTGTCTTTTTTTTCTGATTTTACCACTAATAGATATGATAGATAACATCACAATCATGATCTGTCATTTCCCCACAAGGAAAAGCATTGTTGATTTTACTTAATTAATCATAGAGAAACTGAGCAGCTACTACTATGTGTAAGACATTGATGTGGCACTGGGAATATAATAGTGAGCCAAATAGGCAAAAATTCTTGCTCCGAAGGAATTTGTGACAATAAGCAAGAGCGATAAGTATATAGCATGACACACAGTAATGAATACTAAGAAAAGTAAGAAAAGGGGTAGAGTGAATATTGGGAATTGTCAGTCTTAAATATGTTGAGTAAGCAGGGCCTAAACAAGACGGTGTTTACTTTGTATTATGTAACTATTACATTGACAATTGTGTTTAAATGTCTTTCTAGTGATCCAGTTTTAATAGCTTTTAAACTACACTCTGTGTGTGTGTGTATTCATATATATCCCTTAAGATCTCTTGGTGGTTTTTTGTTGTTGTTGTGTGTGTGTTGTTGTTCTTTTGTTTTGTTTTTTGCTGATACCAGAAGAATTTAGGGGCAGTTGATTAATTTTTTGAGAGAAGTAGTGTCTTTGCCATTCAATATGCTTACATCATTCTGTATCCATACAACTTCTGTTTTTCACTTTCAGCACAGTATTCAGTAAATTACATGAGCTATTCATCACAACTGTAAAACAATCTTTGTGTTAGTTGATTTTGCTCAGTTGAAAACTAATGTAAGTTTTCTGAGCACATTTAAGGTAGGCTAGGCTAAGTTATGATGTTTGTTGATTTAGATACATTAAATGCATTTTGACTTCATGATTTTTTTCAACTTGTGATAGATTTATCAGAACATAACCCCATCATAAGTTCAGGATGATCTGTATGCGTGTTTGTCCTTTAAATATATATCCAGTGAGTAACTTGTTAGCGTTTGAAGCATTTTACTTGGCAATGCACCTACCAAAACTACAATAAGCCCTTTGGTTATTTTGATCTTACCATCACCAAAGGATTTATTAATAATTGACGTTAGAAATGATTACTCATTCATGACATAAGTGATCTTTATGACATGTGGACTGTCTTGAAGTCATTTTTGCCCTTGCATGAATAGAGTCTAAGAATTTAGTGACTTCAGTAGCCTTTCCCATTTGTTTCCTGTTCCCCTTGGAATGGCATTCTAGAATTGGGATTTTGTATAGTTCTGTCTTTAGATACATGTGGAGGAGCTTATTGACTTAATCCAACTCTTAAGTATAGCTGAATCCTGCTGCTAAACTATTTGCTCATTTGTCTCTGGTTCCTTTTGGTTAGAGAACCTGAAAGGAACAGGAGCTGAAATCTCACTGCACTTATAGAAAGAGTTGTGTAACTATGCACAAAATAAGTTACACCTGTGGCAGAATTTGATCTCAATCTTACAAAGTTGTGGGAGGTGAACATTTAGATTTCATTTGCTTGTGGCTGTTGGAGGCCAAAGATAATTACAAAAAAAGAATCTAATAACGGTGAATGACCGCATTGGTTTCAGTCAGTCCACAATTACTATACTGAAAACATCCCATATGAAGTTGGGAGAAGGGAGCACATGGAAGTCATGTGGTTCATAGCAATGTTTGCGTTTTATTGAATGTGGCAGTGGGGCTTCCTGTCCTAGCAACTCCTGGTCCTTTTTTCTCTCTGTGAGGAATTCCATAACCAATACCATGATGGCCACTTCTGATCTGGGTTTTGGAGGGTGAGCCTCCTTGGTAGTTATGCATCTTTCCTCTTGAGCCCTGTGGTGCAGATCTGGAAGCCTGGGAATTCCTTTGCTGAGGGCGTGGTCATAAGTACTTGTTTATTTCATAGTTCAGTTCCCTAAAAACCTTACTAGGAATTCAGTCTGTTTCTACCTCTGAAGAAACACAGTCAAAGATCTCGTGTACATGTAGCCTTAAATCCAATAATTTTGCATCTTAGGGATTGAGCTCCATGTGCTGACCTTTTCTTCCTTTATTGAAGAGCCACGACTTTGAAGTCAGTCGAAACAATATGAAACTATGGTGAGGCTCTTCCCTAATCTTCGTTGGGCTACACTGGTTCCCATTGCTCAGCAGAACACTCTTAAGGGAGTGTGTCACCTGACAACATTTGTGGCATAATTTTATCTATTTCCACACCTGTCATTTTATATATATATATTTTTTATTTTTCCATTATAGCTGGTTTATAGATTTCTGTCAATTTTCCAACTGCCCAGCATGGTGACCTGGTTACACATACATATATGGATTCGTCACAAGTGATTAGACAGAGTTCCCAGTACTATACAGCAGGATCTCCTTGCTTTTCCATCCCAAAGGCAATAGTCTACAACTATTAACCCCAGACTCCCATACCATCCCACTCCCTCCCCCACCTTCTTGGCAACCACAAGTCTGTTCTCCAAGTCTGTGATTTTCTTTTCTGTAGAAAAGCTCATTTGTGCAGTATATTAGATTCCAGATATAAGTGATATCATACGGTATTTGTCTTTCTCCTTCTGACTTACTTCACTCAGTATGAGGGTCTCTAATTCCATCCATGTTGCTGTAAATGGCATTATTTTATTTTATTTTATGGCTGAGTAGTATTCTATCCTGTATATATACCACATCTTCCTAATCCAATCATCTATGGATGGACATTTGCGTTGTTTCCATGTCTTGGCTATTGCGAATAGTGCTGCAATGAATATGCATGTGCAACTGTCTTTTTCAAGGTAAGTTTTGTCCAGATATATGCCCAAGAGTGGGCTTGCTGGGTCATATGGTAGTTCTATGTATAATTTTCTAAGGTACCTCCATACTGTTTTCCATAGTGGTTATACCAGCTTACATTCACACCAACAGTGCAGGAGGGTTCCCTTTTCTCCACACCCCCTCTAGCATTTGTTGTTTGTGAACTTGTCAATGATGGCCAATCTGACTGGTGTGAGGTGGTACCTCATAGTAGTTTTGATTTGCATTTCTGTAATCATCAGTGTTGTTGAGCATTTTTTCATGTGGTTGTTGGCCATCTGCAGGTCTTCTTTGGAGAGATGTCTATTTAGATCCTTTGCCCATTTTTCAGTTGGGTTGTTGGCTTTTTTGCTGTTGAGTTGTATCAGCTGTTTGTATATTTTAGAGATTAAACCCTTGTCAGTTACATCATTTGACACTATTTTCTCCCATTCTGTAAGTTGTCTTTTTGTTTTCTTTTTGGTTCCTTTGCTGTGCAAAGGCTTGTCAGCCTGATTAGGTCCTATTGGTTTATCTTTGCTTTTATTTCTGTTGCTTTAGGAGACTAACCTGAGAAAATGTTTGTAATGTTGATGTCAGAGAATGTTTTGTCAATGTTTTCTTCCAGGAGTTTAATGGTGTCTCATCTTATAGAAGTCTTTAAGCCATTTTGAGTTTATTTTTGTGCATGGTGTGAGAGTGTGTTCTAGTTTCATTGATTTGCATGCAGCTGTCCAGGTTTCCCAGCAATACTTACTGAACAGACGGTCTTTTTCCCATTTTATGTTCTTGCCTCCTTTGTCAAAGATCAATTGGCCGTAGGCATCTGGGTTTATTTCTGGGTTCTCTGTTCTGTTCCATTGGTCTGTATGTCTGTTTTGGTACCAGTACCACACAGTCTTGATTTGTAATATTGCCTGAAGTCTGGGAGAGTTATGCTACCTGCTTGGTTTTTGTTCCTCAGGATTGCTTTGGCGATTCTGGGTCTTTTGTGGTTCCATACAAATTTTTGGATTGTTTGTTCTAGTTATGTGAAGAATGTCATGGGTAATTTGATAGGGATTGCATTAAATTTGTAGATTGCTTTGGGTAGTATGGCCATTTTTGCAATATTAATTTTTCCGGCCCATGAGCATGGGGTATCTTTCCATTTCTTTGTATCTTCTTGGATTTCCTTGATTAATGTTGTATAGTTCTTGGCATATAAGTCTTTCACCTCCTTGGTCAGGTTTATTCCCAGGTATTTGATTTTTTGGGGTGCAATTTTAAAAGGTATTGTATTTTGGTATTCTTTTTCTACTATTTCATTGTTAGTATACAGAAATGCAATTAATTTCTGAAGGTTAACTTTATATCCTGCTACTTTGCTGAATTTGTTGATCAGTTCAAGTAATTTTGGGGTTGAGTCCTTGGGGTTTTCTATATATAGTATCATGTCATCTGCATACAGTGACAGTTTTACCTCTTCTCTTCCTATTTGGATGCCTTTTATTTCTTTTGTTTGTCTGATTGCTGTAGCTAGGACTTCCAATACTATGTTGAATAACAGTGGTGAGAGTGAGCATCCTTGTCTTGTCCCAGATTTCATTGGGAAAGCTTTCAACTTTTCTCCATTGAGTATTATATTTGCTGTGGGTTTTTCATAAATGGCTTTTATTATGTTAGGAATGTTCCCTCTGTACCCACTTTGGTAAGAGTTTTGATCATGAATGGATGTTGAACTTTGTCAAATGCTTTTTTTGCATCTATTGAGATGATCATGTGGTTTTTGACTTTTCTTTTGTTAATGTGGTGTAAGATGTTGATTTGCGTACATTGAACCATCCTTGTGCACCTGGGATGAATCCCACCTGGTCGTGGTATATGGTCTTTTTTATATGTTGTTGGGTTCAGTTGGCTAGAATTTTGTTGAGAATTTTTGTATCTATATTCATCAAAGATACTGGCCTATAGTTTTCTTTTTTTTGTGGTGTCTTTGTCTGGTTTTGGAATTAAGGCGATGTTGGCATCATAGAATGTCTTTGGGAGTGTTCCTTCTTCAACCTTTTGGAAAAGTTTAAGGAGGATGGATATAAGTTCCTCTTTGTTTGTTTGATAGAATTTGCCTGTGAAGCCATCTGGTCCTGGACTTTTATTTGTAGGGAGTGTTTTTACAACATACACAATTTCATTTCTAGTGATTGTTCTGTTCAGTTGATCTATTTCTTGATTCAGTTTTGGCAAGGTGTAAGTCTCTAAAAAGGTGCCCATTTCTTCTATATTGTCAAATTCATTGGCATACAGTTGTTCATAGCATTCTCTCATGGTTTTTTGTATTTCTATAATATCTGTTGTGACTTCTTTTTCATTTCTTACTTTGTTTATTTGGGTTTTTTCTCTCTTCTTGGTGAGTCTAGCCAGAGGTTTGTCAATTTTGTTTACCTTTTCAAAGAACCAGCTGTTGGTTTTATTGATTTTTTTCTATTGTTTTTTCAATCTCTATTTTATTGAATTCCTCTCTGAGCTTTATGATTTCCATCCTTCTGCTGACTTTAGGGTTTTTGTTGTTGTTGTTGTTCTTTTTCTAATTCATTTAGGTGATGGGTTAAGTTGTCGATTGGATATTTTTCTTCTTTTTTGAGGAATGCCTGTATTGCTATGAACTTCCCTCTGAGCACTGCTTTTGCGGCATCCCATAGATTTGGAGTGGTTGTGTCTTCATTATCATTTGTCTCAAGGCATTTTTTAATTTCTTTCTTGATTTCCTTGTTGACCCATTCATTTTTTAGTGGTATGTTGTTTAGTCTCCATGTAGTGTGTTTTTTCTCATATCCTTTCCTGTGGTTGATTTCTAGTTTCATGCCTTTGTGGTCAGAGAAGATACTTGAAATAATTTCTGTACTCTTAAATTTGTTGAGGTTAGCTTTGTGCCCCAGTATGTGATCTATCCTTGAGAATGATTCATGTGCACTTGAGAGGAATGTAATTCTGATTTTTTTGGATGTAATGTCCTGAAAATGTCAGTTAGGTCTAACTTTTCTATTGTGTCATTTAGGATCTCTGTTGCCTTACTGATTTTCTGCCTAGAGGCTCTGTCCACTGATGTGAGTGGAGTGTTGAAGTCTCCTACTATTATTGTATTCCCATCTATTTCTCCTTTTATGTCTGACAGCACTTGTTGTAGGTACTTGGGTGCTCCTATATTAGGGGTATATAGATTGATGATTGTAATATCCTTTTCTTGAATGGATCCTTTAACCATTAAATAGTGTCCTTCTTTGTCTTTATGACTTTCATCTTAAAAGTCTGTTTTGTCTGATATGAGTATTGCCACTCCTGCTTTCCTTTCTTGTCCCTTGGCATGAAATATCTTTTCCCATTTCCTCACTTTCAATCTATCTGTGTACTTTGCCCTAAGCTGAGTCTTTTGTAGGCAGCAGATTGTAGGTTTTTGCTTTTTTATCCAGTCTGTCACTCTGTCTTTTTTTTTTTCCTTTTGTCATTTTTAGGGGCACACCCGCGGCATGTGGAGGTTCCCAGGCTAGGGGTCGAATTGGAGCTGTAGCTGCTGGCCTAAGCCACAGCCAAAGCAACACAGGATCCAAGCCACATCTGCGACCTACACCATAGCTCATGGTAACACTGGATTGTTAAGCCACTGAGCATGGCCAGGGATCGAAATTGCAACCTCATGGTTCCTAGTCAGATTCGTTACCACTGCACCACAATGGGAACTCCCACTCCGTTTCTTTTGATTGGAGCATTCAGATCTTGACATTTAAGGTGTTTATTGATGGATATGTATTTATTTCCATTTTAGACATTGTTTTCCAGTTGATTCTATGTTTCTCTTTTCTTTTTTTGGTGGACGGTTTCCATTTATTTTACGCTTGAGTGCTTTCTTTTTAGTGTTTGTGAATGTGATGTTCTATTTTGATTTGTGATTGCCCTGTTTTTTAAGTATGTTAACACCTTCTTATATCTGCTTTCTGTAGCCTGATATCCATATATGCTTAAACTCATCATTAAAAATTTTTTTTAAAGTTAAAAAAATAAGTCTGTATTTTCTTATTTTGTAATGTATAATTTTGTTGTCTTTTTTATTTTTTTATTTTTATTTTTTTAGCATCTTCATTTTTAGATCTGTGTGCTGGCTTATTTGAATGATGGCTTTCCATTTGTAGTTTCCTCCATTCTATTTCTTACTTTTTATTTTTTTTTATAGGAACCCTTTCAGCATTTCTTTTAGAAAGGGTTAAGTATTGCTGTACTCTTTAAGCTTTTGTCTGTGGGAGAAATTCTTTATTTCCCCTTTCTATTTTAAATGATACTCTTGCTGGGTAGAGTATTCTAGGTTGCAAATTCTTTCCTTTCATCACTTTAAATATATCTTGCCACTCCCTTCTGGCCTGTGGTGTTTCTGTAGAGAAATCAGCTGACAGCCTTATGGGAGATCCTTTATAATTAACGCTTTGCTTTTCTCTTGCTGCCTTTAGGATCCTCCTTTATCTTTAATTCTTGCCATTTTTAATAGAGTATGCCTTGGTATGTGTCTGTTTGGTTTTAACTTGTTTGGGACCCTCTGTGCTTCCTGTATCTTGAGGTCACATTCCTTCAGATTTGTAAAGTTTTCAGACATAATTTCTTCAAATATATTTTCAATCCCCTTTTCTTTTTCTTTTCCTTCTGGAATTCCTATTATGGGTAAATTGACCTGCTTTATATTATCCCATAGATCTCTTATATTGCTTTCATGTTTTTTCGTTTGGTTTTCTGTCTGCTGTCCTGAATGGGTGATTTCCCTTGTTCTATCTTCCACGTCACTAATTTGTTCCTCTGCATTATTCAAACTGCTCTTTATTGCCTTTACCTCACTTTGCATCTCTACAAATGAGTTTTCTAGCTTTTCTTGGCTCCTCCTTATATTTTCTAGTTCCTTTCTAAGGGAATCTGCATTGCTGTTTGCGTCTTCTCTTAATTCCCGGATATTCAGCCTTAAATCTTTAAGTATTTTTGCTACCTCCCTTCTGAACTCCATTTCTGTCAGACTGTAGAGGTCTGTTTCATTGTTGGCTGCTTTAGATTACTTGTTCTGTACTTTTAACTGGAAATGGTTTCTGAGCTTTGTCATCTTGCTTGTGGTTTTTTTTTTTTTTTTTCTGTGAGTTTGGGGCCACCACACTGTAGTCTTGTAAGGCTACTTCTAGGCAAGATCACCCCTTTGTATTTTTTTGGTGGTGTTACTATTTATTTTTGGTGTGGGAATTTGAATATTTGGTGTCTCTTTCCTCCAAACCTGTTATTTTTGAATAGCCTTTTTTTTAAGAACTGTTTTAGATTTATTGAGAAATTATGGAGGTAGTACAGAAAATTCCCATATTCCCGGTAACCAGGTTTTCCCATTTTTAACTACTTACATAGCATGGTACACTTGTTTAATTCACAATCTTGATAATTATTATTAACTAAAGTGCATACTTTTTTTAAAAAATTTTTTTCTGTTCCAGGATCTCACCCAGGACACCACACTGTTTAGTACTCATGTCTCCTTTGGCTCCTCTCGGTTGTGACAGTTTCTCAGACTTTCCTAGTTTTGTGATGACTTTCACAGCTTTAACCATTGCTAGTTAGATATCTTGTAGAATGTTCTTCAACTGAGAATTTTCTGGTGTTTTTCTCATGATTAGACTGGTGTTATACATTTTTGGGATCAGATGATTGAGGTAAAGTGCCATTTTTATCACATCATCTCATGTCAAGTCTACACACTATCGACATGAGTTATTGTTTAAGTTAATATCGATCATTTGGATAAGGTGATTCTCCACTGTGAAGAGTCTGTTTTTCCCCCGACTGTATTCTCTAAAGGAAATTACTATGCACAGCCCACACTTAAGAAGTAGGAAGTTAGGCTTCATTTTTCTGAAGTTGAAGTAGCTGCATAAATTATTTGGAATTCTTCTACATTGGAGATACATCTTTTCTCTCCTATGAATTTACTTATTAAATCACTTATTTATATCAGCCATACTTACTTTATACTTTGTGTTATAATCCAATGTTCATTCATTTATTCTGGTTCTCATAGTCTTCCAGTTTGGCCATTGGGAACTTGTATATTTTTTGCCTCAGTCCTAGAAATAGCCATTTCTCCTAGGAGCCCCGGTTCCTTTTATTGAAAGATGTTATTAGAGGGAGTTCCCATTGTGGCTCAGGGGGTTAAGGATCCAGAGTTGTCTCTGTGAGAATGCATGTTCAATCTTTGGCCTTGCTCAATGAGTTAAGGATCTCACCTTGCCATATGATGTGGCAAAAGTCTCAGATATGTCTCAGATCTGGTATTGCTGTAACTGTGGAGTAGGCTTCAGTTGCAGCTCCAATTTGACCCCTATCCTGGCAACTTTCATATGCTGCAGTTGTATCCATAAAAACAAAACAAAACAGAAAAAAAAAGATGGTATTAGAAATTATGATCTAAGATACTTGGTATGCACTTTATTAAATGAGGTCTTCTTGTTCCTTTCCTTGTTGACAGAGCAAGGAAATATATGTGTGTACTAACTATATGCATATACATCTATAGGAAAATATTTTATATATAGCCATCTGTATCTATATTTAGTTAAATATGAATTCATTCTGATGTCTGCAACTCTGATCTGTTAGAACATTGGTCATTTTAGTCTCTTCCTCTTGTTCATCTGTAATCTCCCACTACTGTAATAAGAAGCCTGGATTCTTCCAGCCACCTTCCATTTACTTGATTATTCAATTCCTGGATACATGTATTGAGATATCAGAATAATAAGCAGATACCAGTTTAGGAAAGAAGCTTATCAGCTACAGAACAGTGCTTATGTATACTTTCTTTTGGCTTTAGTCTTACAGACTCTACTCATTTCCAAACTGACGTTGTTGCATACATTTGTAATACAGTTCAATATTTTGTATATTCTGCATTCCATCACCTGACCTCTTAAATAATTTTTAAAAATTGTATATATTAGGGTTTGTTCTTAGTGTTATACGTTCTATAAGTCTGGACAGATGGCTAGTGTCGTGTATCTACCATGATACTATCATGCAGAAGTGTTTGACTGCTTCCCCAGTTACCTCTCTGTGCTTCACCTCTTACCCCTCTCTCCTCAAACCTGAAATCAATGATCTTTTTAATATCATTACCTTAATTTGCAGGGCCCTAATGACAAATGATGCTGAGTGCTTTTTCATGTTTATTTGTCATCATTTTTCTTCTCTGGTGAAATGTGTGACTCTTCAGATTTTGTGCCCATTTTTTAAAATAGGGTTTTTGTTTCCTTATTGTTGAGTTTTAAGAGATCTTTTTATATTTTGAACACATGTCCTTTATCAGATAAATGTTTTGAAATTATTCTGTCATAGTTATGTGCTTGTATTTTCATTCTCTTTACAGTGTCTTTTGTGGAGCAGAAATTTCAACTCCAAACATCATTTTTTTCTTTTATAAATTATGCTTTTATTGTTATATTCTGAAAACTCACTGTAAAACCTGAGGTGGCATGGACTTTTTCCTCTGTTCTAGAAGTTTTATAATTTAAATTATAAATTTATCTCATATTTTGAATTAATTTTTTTGAAAAGTGTAAGATCAGTGTCTAGGTTATTTGTATTTGGACATCCAATATTTTCAGCATCATCTGTTGAAAAGACTATCCTTCTATTAAATAGCATTTTTTTTCTTTGATCAAACATCAGTTGACTGTATTTGTATAGGTTTATACTTGGGTTTTCTATTCTGCTTTCTTTATCTATGTGTCTGTGTTTTATCTATGTGTCTGTCTGCTATAATAATTTTAGTAGTTTTTAAATTAAGTAGTGTGGGTCTTTTACCTTTGTTCCTTTTAAGTATTATGTTGGCTAATTGGTCTTTTTCCTTTCCATATAAATATTAGAATCATTTTTTTAGATATTCACAAAATAACTTGCTGGCATTTTGCTTGGGGTTGTGGTGAGCCTGTAGATCAAGTTGGAAAGAACTGACATCTTAATAATATTATCTTCCTATCCATGAACGTGGACTCTCCATTTATTAAGATCTTTGGTTTTTTCCATCAGCATTTTATAGTTTTCCTTCTGTAGAACTTATCATATTTTGTTAGTTTTATACCTGTGTATTTTATTTATTTAGTTTTATGGTGGTAATGTAATGGTATTATGTTTTTAATTTAACATTCCAGTTATTCAGTTTTGGTATGTAAGAATGTATA
Organism: Catagonus wagneri; assembly: GCA_004024745.2. Lineage (NCBI taxonomy): Eukaryota > Metazoa > Chordata > Mammalia > Artiodactyla > Tayassuidae > Catagonus > Catagonus wagneri. The sequence goes on from PVHT020004020.1 coordinate 13,884,634, forward strand.
TTAATCTTATATTCTATAGCCTGGCTATAATCATTTATTAATTCCAGGAGTTTTTTTCCTTTGGATATATTTTTTTGGACTTTCTACATACACATCACATCATCTTTATTCCTTTCTAATCTGTATACATTTTATTTCCCTTTTTTGTCTTATTACATTAGCTAAGATTTGTTGTACAGTGTTGAATAGGAACGGTGGTGGTGGCATCTTTGTTTCCTTCCTTATCCTAGAGGGAATAAAGCATCTGGTTTCTCACCATTAAGTATGATGTTAGTTGTAGGTTTATTGAAGATGTGCTTCATCAGGTTGGTGAAGTTCCTTTCTAATCCTAGTTTGCTGAGATTTTTTTTTTATCATGAGGTGTATAGCTTTTTGTTACTTCTTTAGGTGAGACAGAAAGGCTAGAGGGGGATAGAATGAGAGAAATGTTCTTCCTTCCAAGTTGTCATAAGGATCAGGTAAAGTCTTTTCCCAAGAAAATCTTTGATATGCAGAAAGCTTTAGGAATATTTCACAATAATTGCTTATCCTATCCCTCTGATGCAGTCATGAGGGGATTTTTTCTTGGATTTTTACCATGAGAACCTAGTGGCATTCCTAGAGGTAAATCGTAAAAAACACTGGGGCCTCTTATAAGACTGGGTCCCACAGGAGTTTCTCATTTTCTTGCTAGTCCACATGCTCAGGGTCCAGCACTTCATCATAATTGTTACTTTCAGTTTAATATATCGTTATCTTCCATCACAGATATGCAGATACTGTGTAGCTTTCTGGATTCTCCTGTATCTCCAGATTTTGGAGTGATAGTTTTTCTTGCAAATTAAGTTTTCTGATAGGTCCAAGAAAAATCATTGACTGATAAGTCCAAGCATGAAATTTTTGATTTCTTCTATTTAGTCTGTAGGAACATTTTGTACCTATCCAAAGCAAAGAACATTTAGCCTCTTTTGATTTTGCCTTGGGAATTGGGGCTCTATTTCAAATCTTAAAAAATCACAAATCCCATGCTTTCTTTATAATGGGGATTAATACAGTATAGGTTCAAACATCCTAAGTTACAGGAAAACAGAGCTTGGGTTCTGCTGCTCACTGTGGTAACTGTAGGACCTGTGACTTTTCATTTAATTTCCATGATTCTGATTTTCCCTGTGGGCAGTAAGTTATGTTAAGATAACCTTACTTACTCCTTAAGTACTTTTATGACTGTTTTTTAGCACACTGTATTACATATTAGAAAGCAAGGAGTCATTAAAAAGTAAGCCAGGTAAGAATTTGCCATCAGTCTCACACTTATAATCATGGAGATGAGATAATTGCTCCAAATTGGAACAGAGTGTCATTGAAAAAGTCACTATTGATGTTTAGGAACTGGGTAGAGAAGTATGAAAGTGTTGTCATTTGAATTCATTCTTGAAGACTAGGTAGGATTTGGGCATTCTGGATGAGAAAGAATGGGTGTGCCAGGCAGAATTTAGTTTAGTTAGCAAATAGGCTGAATGAAATAGGAAAAAAGAAGAGCATCTAACATGTGTTAAGAAATACAGTTTTCAAAACCAATTTTATTTAATGGCAGAAAAACCCTTCAGATTTGATAGTATTACCTCCATTTAAAAGATAAAGTAGATGACTTCGTTTTTACTGTGTGCAATTTACCTAAAGTTCATATAGCTAACAAGTGACACAGCTTATTTGTCATATTTCCTTCTATAGTCCTAATTAACTTCTAAATGGAACACACACACACATAAGTTAAATAAACAAATAAATAAATAAGTAAATATATTTTACTATATATTCACAATGTAATTAATAGCCTGGAATCCAAATCAACCCTCTTTTCAGTTACCAAGCAAGTATTTTTTGAGCACTCTGATGTTGAAGGCTTAGGATTACATCAGTGAGCAATGTTGAAAAAGTCTGTTTTCCTACTTATGTTACTTTTTTTTGTCCTTTTATAGGCACGCCCTCGGCATATGGAGATTCCCAGGCTAGGGGTCTAATCGGAGCTGTAGTCGCTGGCCAACGCCAGAGTCACAGCAACGCCAGATCTGAGCTGTGTCTGCGACCTACACCACAGCTCGCGGCAACGCCGGATCGTTAACCCACTGAACGAGGCCAGGGATCGAACCTGCAACCTCATGGTTCCTAGTCGAATTCATTAACTGCTGCGCCACGACGGTAACTCCATGTTACTTTTCTCTTACGCTATTTTTTCTACTGTATCACACCCCTAGAGAAAGTAGAAGGTCATGAAAATCATATTAGAAAATTATATTGTGCTCAGAGGCAAGAATGTGGGCAAATTTGAATGATAGGCTGAGGAGCTGAGATGTTATTCAATAATTTATTTGTTTCATCTCTTAAAAATGTTTTAGTTGGAGGTTTATTCTGTTGTCAACATAAAGTTTTTTGAGCAGTGAGAGTTTAGGGTTGTACTTTAAACCTATTCATTGGGCAAAAATTGGACGATTAAATACTAGGGTGAAAAGGTGGGATATAGGGGACCAATTAGGGAGCTATGGAAATAGAAAAGAGAGAATAATGGACTGGATAAGGATTGAGATTTGGAGAGTAAAAGGAAAGGGAAGGACACAATCAAAACTGGAAATGCTCACTGTCCTAGGTAAGGAAAGGGATGTTTCTGGTGAGTCAGAGTTTTGAGCCTGTTGTTAGAAGGGTATTAATAGCATCCTTCCAAGTATGGATACAAGAAGAAAACTAAGCTTGGAAAGAAAATGATTTATTTTTTCTTGACACAGCAATAATGGTAGAGCACACAGATTGTCTTGTCCAGGGTAAAAGCGGAGAAATTTATACTAGAGCTTGGTGCTGTGGCTACATATTTGTGAGTTAAATGTTGTGAGTGTTTTTTTGTTTGCTTGCCTTCTTTTTTTTTTTTAATGGTCACACAGCGGCTTATGGAAGTTCCTGAGCTGGGGATTCATTCTTGGCTGCAGCTGTGACCTGTGCCATAGCTGCAGCAACACCAGATCCTTTAACCTGCACTGGGCTGGGGATTGAACTTGCACCTCCACAAGACCCAAGCTGTTGCAGTCAGAATCTTAACCCACCTCACCACAGCAGGAACTTCCTGTTGTGAGTGTCAATTAAGGCTGTGAAATAGCTCGAAGAATAGAATGATTTTGTGCATGCATGCATGCCTTAATCTGTGTGTGGGGTGGTTAGGGAGGGAAAAAGGGTGGGATAGAGCGAGGGAGGGAGAGAGAATGAGTACTAAGTATTAAGAACTACCTCCAATTATACTATTAAAATTAAGGTTAAATATCAGTTGAAATCTTTACTTTTTTTTTTTTTTTTTTTTTTTTTTTGCTTCAGAGGGCTACACCCAAGGCATATGGGAGTTCCCAGGCTAGGGGTCAAATTGGAGCTGTAGCTGCCAGCCTACCCCACAGATCTGAGCCACGTTTGTGACCTACACCACAGCTCACAGCAACACAGGAT
>PVHT020004020.1:13893095-13907089 GCA_004024745.2 Catagonus wagneri
TTCCTTGGTTTCTCATTAACATGGAGCGGTCCCCTTAGACTTCACACATAGTAGCCACTCACAAGCACATACACATTAATGCAAATGCTAGCAGTGATCAACTGCATGTGTCCAACTGTACAAGTTCCAACAGAGGAAATTCAAGAAAACAATTCATTTCAAGGAGACGAGCTGCCATTAAAAAGCTGTCATTCCTTTCCAAGCCTTGATGTACTTGGAATGAATGCCCTTAACGAACTTGGCTAATTGTTTTGTGATGTCATTTCTGAGTTTATTCAAAATCCATTTAGAAGGCACTGCTTGGGCTAGGTACAATTAAGAACTTTTTTTTCCAGGTGAAACGATGATGTTGATAAAATGTTAATTTCTGTTTATAATTGCTTTTGTGTATGGAACTGAATCTTCATTTATAGAATTGGAGCTTAAATGGTTACATGAAGGTTTATATTAAGTATTTTGAAATTATATTTTATTTTTTCAATTATAAGTAAATTCTTCTATGATTGGCCTTTAGTCTATGGATTGATGTTAGGTTTTCTTTTTATTCATTGATTTTTTTACATGATCATTTACTGAGTTTACACATGGCCACTGACGTCTGTGATAGACCTTTGATAGGTCCTGACTCTCCAGTCGCAATTCAGGATTAGAAAGAATTGGTTGGGCTGCTGTCACATTCCTAATATATTTGTTCAGAAACTATGTAACTCCTTTTCTCTCTTTAACAAACCAAAAACATGAAGCAAACTGGAAACTGAATTAAGGGTATCATCAGTGTGGATATTATTGTACTAAAAACATTCTTTTTTCCATTTAATCAAAATCAATAATGTAACACAGTTCAAATCTTTGTTTGAATTTCTAACACGTATCTATTTACCTATCTACCTGTTGCTCAATCTGTGTGTTTATAAATCATTTGCTTTTCTATTTCCTTGTTATTTTGAGGAAATATTAGTATCATTTAATGGAGAAAATATTTTTACTTTTGTCCTAGTAAATACAATACTGGCTGTATAGTTTTAATTTAAAATAGACTATAAGAATCTCTTTAGCTTAGAGACTATGTTCTATACTGGAGTTATTTTACTTTCAAAGAAGATAATCCCCGTGAGGGTAAAGATAATCATGCAATTACTTGATGTATAGTCCTTCTATAGACATGATTCTGCTTATAATGAGTACTGGAACAGCCACTGATCTGCCAAATATATTCAGCCTTGCAATACATAAAATTTATAAAAGTAAAATATGATAAGTAGTTATTAGATTATTCCTTCTAATGATTGCTTAGAAAGAGAAATTTAAAAAATTGTAAAATTTGGAATTGAACAGTTATCAGCAATCAGTCCAATTCCCAAATTCCCTTTCAGGAACTCTTTTTTTTTTTTTTGCCTTTGTGTAGAGCCACACCCACGGCATATGGAGGTTCCCAGGCTAGGGGCCTAACAGGAGCAGTAGCCGCCGGCCTTCGCCACAGCCACAGCAACGCGGGATCCGAGCCACGTCTGCGACCTACACCACAGCTCACGGCAACGCCGGATCCTTAACCCACTGAGCAAGGCCAGGGATCGAACCCACAACCTCATGGTTCCTAGTCGGATTCGTTAACCACTGAAACACGAAGGGAACTCTTCAGGAACATTTATGACAATAATAATAATGTTTATCGTTAACATTATCTCCATCATCATCATCGTCTAATAAGTGGCTAAATATACACAACATTGCTGAGGGGATAAATGGTTTTCTAGAAGTTTTCCCTTTTTTAATCAAAAGAAATGGCATACAAATGGATAGAATTACAGAATAACCTACTGATAGAAATAATGAAAGATGCTTCACAAATAGCATATCAAAGAACACATATATATTGAAGTCAAGTGGGCTATTTATTTTTGGCAGTAGAGTAAGTATTTGCCTTACAAATAGCACATTAAAGAACACATATACATTGAAGTCAAGTGGCCTATTTATTTTTGGTAGTAGAGTAAGTATTGCTTGTTAAGATATTAGACTTGAAGAGAATTTGGATTACTAGGTCTTAAATGGTCAAGATTCTTACAGAAGTGTTTCAAGTGATTTCTGAAGGAAAAGGAAAGATTTCTAGATATTGGCAACTTGGTAAAGGGGACATAACTAAACTTTGCTTAAATTCTTCCTGAGAAATTAGATTATGAGAAAGATGTGGACAAACTTTGATAAACTGTGGACAGTTTATCAAAAGTTTGTTTTAAAAATCATAAATTTTCAGATTCCATGAAGAGCAAAATTTATGGAAATACTCATTTTTTTCTGCATGTCAATAAACCAATTGATAAATTGTTGAACCAAGGGACACATTCTGCACTTTAAAAAAATAATTCTACTGGAGCAAACATTATCAAAGTTTAATAAAAGAAATCATTTTCGGCTAAGCAAATAATTCCTCCTGCTAAGTTCCTAACATCGTTCGAATATACTTTTGTAAATTACACTCTTCCTGGAACTATTAAAATAATCTACTAATTCTGATTCTAGTTACAGCTGTCACTTAATCTATTCCTGATAAATTGTCACACTTGTAACTTTGTTCTTTTTCTCAGTTTAAAATTGCACAATGTTAGTGAAATGTTTAGACAAGTAACCTTATGAAGGAAGAAGTGTAGGTTAAAATAAATGTAACATTATATAATTTTGTGTTGTCTCTGCAAATAGTTTAAAAATAAAAAAGAATAAAATTACTCATTTGACATTTCAAAGCATTGAAATTAGCTTTGATCATACCTATAGTTATCATGAACTCCCACGATCTACTGTGGAAAAAAATCTTTACTTACAGTTGGAAATCATCAGTAACAGGTATAAAAGCTGTATCTGCTAATTTTTCAAAGCACCTTTTTCATCCTCAATTTTTTTTACTGTTTGAACACATTTTTTGATTCTCATAATTAGTATACAAATCTACCAAATTGAGAACGTAGGATGCAGAGTATAAAACTAGAAGAATGTGAACAAATACTAAAATATTCACAGAACAAGGAAAGCATAGTTATTTTCCCAAATATTATAAACATTTGGACAACTGGTACATATGGATTAAAAATTAGAATTTAGGGTTAAATTTTTTTAGTCTTTATACAGATGATTTTCTTCCCATCTGCAAAGATCACATTGGCTCTCTCTTTGACAGTCCTTTTGATCATAACAGCAACATTTTAACTGTACATATTGCTGTTTCTTTTATGACCAAAATAGTAGGGATCTTACTCTGAATGGCAAGAAGAAAATCAGAAATTTCTAAATATATATATAATATGCCTTAAAACCTCCATATGCCTCACACCCTCCTGCCTTCCTTCCTTTTAAGGTAGATATTTACTAAGGCAATTCAACTTAGCAGCAATTGCATTTCTGTAGTGTCTGCACACCAGCAGCAGAACTCTGCAGCTGTACTGTGTATAGTTTGCATTCAGAGAGAATTGGCCTCTGAGTGTCAGAGAAAACATATTCAAAGGTGCCCCACATATGGTTGTTGGTAGTGATAATAAAATGAGGGCTATAATTAAATGCAGTCAAAGAGTTAAAGCTAGAAATCAAATACATTTTAGTTTTTCGGTGATAGAATGTCATTATTATTGTTTCTTAAAAAATAGGATTATAATTTAAATTGCTTTCTCATTTATTATTCTGAATTTAGAGAGATCCCTTTGTATATTTTTGAAAATCTGAAGAGAAAAAGTGGAATGGGGAAACATCTGGATCACACCACAGATTTTTAGTAGCTAGAAGTGACTCTGTCAGTTTCCCGGGAAAGGAGAAAAACTAGCAAAGTCAGCAGTCCTTATCCTGCTGTTCCTCCTGGTCAAAAGGATGAGCTATAGGAGAGTCACTGATTTCACAGATAAAAATGTATCCATTCAGAAATAATCCCCCTTGTGCCGCTTCCCGGGTCTTCAATACTTTCCCAGAGTAGGACTTTCCAATTTGAGATAAAGCATTGAGAAACATCATTAAGGCAAGATATACCTCATGTAGTCAGTCCTTGCATCACCAAATTGCAGAGGTTGTTATTTTCTATGTATGAAAGTTAAATTGCATCAGTGGGAAAAAACAGAGTCCTGAAGTAGGCAGCAGGAAGGATTGAAAAAATCCACAAAGTTGTCATATTTTTCAGAAAGCAAAATTATTAATGAGATATGGGTAATAGTTACATAGAATAAGGGTCCTTTAGTGGCAAAATATGAATTGAGCCTAATAGATAACAGGAACGTTTATCAAGCTTATTCAAAGGTTCAGCATGACATTCCCAAGTGAAGCTGAATTTTTTCTGAGGTTGATCTTCAATATAAATTTACAGTTTGATGAAATACAGTCTAAATACTGAACATTTTTATTTTCACCTTTAAACAGTATTACAAGTTATTATTGATTCGTGTGCTGTTTTACTTATTGGAGATTTCACAAGTTTACTGCAAAATGCCCAACACTAAGAAAACTATTATAACTTAAGAATACAGTACAATTTATTTTAATATCTCACTTCTGAAAATGTTTACTTTGTTATATTTTTATAAAATTCTTTGGAAAACATTTTTGGAATTTTAGTTTCCTGGAGAAGTGTTTTTATTTAATGTTTATTACTTTATTAATATTAATATTTAATTATTTAGTATGAAAATTTTCTGCTTTTAATAAATATAAATTCATACTTAATATATAATAAGGTTTCTGTTTTATTGTATATGGCCAAACTGATTTGTCTAATATCTCCCAATCTCACATTCTTAAAGTAATTGCACAAAAACCAAACTGGGTTAAAGACAGAGATTCCAAATTTTGTAGTTTGTTCCTACGTGGTATCATCCTGACATGAGAATATCCAACCGAAATTCCCATTTACTTTGTGAAGTAGATCCATTCTCCCTCAAAGTATGCTCTGAATTTAAAAATGAAAATAGACATTTATATGCAGTCTGAGCTGGAATAAGGTGCTGATACTGTAATTAATATTGTACCATAATATCTTTTTAATCTATCATGCTGCCTTTTGCCCTTTATGTTATGTCATAAAGGAATGTAATGAATGAGTGTGTCTGAGTATCAGCTTGAATTTGGTGCAAAGCGAGGCAACATGACATTTAATGTGATTAAGGCAGGTATAGATTCAGGTTTATTAGCTTTCACACAATCAAATGTAAAACCAATGATAATAAAAATATTTTCTAAAAAGATGGCCCCCCCCCCCAGAATTGGTTTTAAAGCTCAATTTCGGTAAAGGAGTTTGATTATATATAAGAATTAACAGGATTCCCTGACTTTATAATGTTCCCTAGGAAGGTAACTTGCAAAAGTAAAACATTAGAATAGTCAACATTTTAGGAGATAAAGGGGAGATTTATTAGTAAATCAGAAAAGAATTGGCATAAATCTGACTTGAAACAGCTGTTTAAGGGATTAGTTTAGAGGGCCTTTTCAAGTCCTGAGAATAATCGTTCTTCGTTTTTCATATCAGAAGGGGGCACTAGTGGTCCACTGTTAATAACCAGGAAGCTTTTTCTTTTGTTATACGACGTTTGATAATACATAAATATCATTTTCTGTTTAACATTCAGGCAATTGTATGAGCAATTAAGATTGTAAATATCTATTGCTACTACTCTTAGGTTAGAAAGTTAAATAAATAAAAGTTTGTATGCAAACATAGTCTTAAACCTTTTTCTTTTCACCTAAGGATACGGCACAAAATTAAGAAGTTTTGTTGTAGCTGGACTAGAGTACCGATTTAATGCCCATACTAATGACTGGGTGATGGGATAGATTTTACACACATTCACACATAAACAATTTTAGTGAGCTATATCTTAATCCACACATCAAATTCTAGCCAATACCCATGATAAAAGCACTTTAGTGTTTATGTAACTTGCTATATCAGTATTTATTTGTAGTATCAATTGTGACTTAAAAATAAACATAGTATATTACCTATAATTTCCAGTTTGATTAAACAAATAGTCCATGTGCATATTTAATAGGATGATTTCATTTTTACATCTCTCCAGATCATCATTAAAATATAAGCTGCAAACACAGTGGTTAAGCTTATTGGCTGACATCTCTTTGTGTCCAGATCAGCTGTTTAGAATAAGTGTGGCTGGACAACGTGATATTCTAAGTCCACAAGCTGAGCAACTGAAGAATTTCAGAGATGCAACAAGAGGTGGGCTAACTGTCCTCCTTCTGGTTTAGAAGGCAGGCATCCAAGTACCTAGAGAATGAGCAGATGAAAGCTGGCAGCCTCTTCATTTACAGACTGCACACTTTTCTGAATTTAGTAAGACTGTTCCCCTCCCATCGCCTAGAGCCTTCCATAACAGTGTTAAGATGTTGAGACATGCATTATGTTTTACATTTTTGGTTAAGTTTTGCAGAAAATCATATGGCTAAGTAGTACTTGTATTATAATGGAAAAAGGTGTTAGGAAAAACCCTCCAAAAATGAAATCCACTTGTCGGTTTGAATTTGACATGTTTTATTACATAGTAGAACCTGTCAGCTAAAATTTTAGAGATTTACACCTAAGTTGTGACTGAAAACAGGTAATTGTCCTTTCAAAACAGGTATTTGAATATATAAATGGAAATTTTGGTAGCTGTGTGCTTGAGAGAGTGACCTATTTTGCTTGCAAAGTGAGTTTTGAAATTTAAAGAAATGTTTCCTGTGTTTAAAAATACTGAGGATAACTTAGAACTTAGGAAACCTGCTTTGTAACAACAGCTTACAGGTATATATATATATATATATATATATATATATATATATATATATATTTGATTTTTTTCTGGTCAGTCAAGTCACAACGCTATTAGTGCACATTAAGAAGGTTTCCTTTACAAGATTTCATAATGCAATTTTAAGTAAGAATACATTTCTGTTTGATTAATATTAATAAACTTGATTGTCAATAATTACAATGAGTTATGGGTATTAAAATATTTAATTCAACACATTTTTTTTTCCTTTTAGGAGATTAATTTTTTCTTTAAGTATGAAGATGCTGTGCTGAGTTTCTGAAGCTCAGCCTGGAATTATCTTGTGGGGAAAAATATGACTAGGAGGAAAATTTCCTTGCCATATTGGGATCCTCCAGATTTCTTTTGGCTCTCTGATTTTAAAAGGTTGCCATTACTTTGGTCTCTCTGGGTAAGAGACCTAGAGGGAGGCAGAAAGAGAAAAGAAGAATAGAAAGAAAAAAGGCAAGGAAGAAGGGGTAGAAGGAAAGAAAGAAAGAAGTGGGAAGGTCAGAAGAAAGTAGAAAAGGAAAGAAATGAGGAAAGGAAAGAACGTCTTGGAGAGGTATATGCATTTTGATGAACTGACACTGGTAGTTTTCTGGTACTAACTGAGGAACAGTGTGATCCTGGCAGCAGCTTTAAGACAGCACATCTCCACTTTCAGAATAACATGATTTAAAGAAACTGTGTGACTCAGAGGATAGTTTTGGCATTGAGTTTGTGAGAAAAGGAAGTTTTGCTTTTGTATCGCTCTTCAAATATAAGAGAAAATTCTATTTCTGCCAACATAGATAAAAAATCTATCCAATTATTACAACGCCAGCTTTCTCTTTACAAATATCAAGTGTAATTAAAGCAGAAAGCTAAATATTATAGAGAAAATAAGATGGAAAATGTTGGCTGTTGGAAATTGGCTTGGTATGGCACTTTGTGGATGGATGGCATTTACTAAATTGTACCAACCCTGCTGTACGTTTTTAGATAGTGTTAAAGGCTGAATTATTGATTTGCCTGTTCTCAGTATTAGAGGCAGCCTCGGAAGGATGTATCTGCTCAAATATTTTTCCTACCTGATAATTATTTCTCAGCTTCTGTAACCAGGCATATTTTGGCTGTGAATAGTCATAGACTAAAAGCTTCTTCTGTTAGGTTCTACTTCTGTACAGTTTTTTTTTTAAACCATTATTTCTGATAGGCCTATTCTATATTCTTCCGACCTTTGCCTAAAGAGCTGGGGCTAATTCATGTGGTCCTTTTACTGGCATTTTGCTATTACTACTCAAGTTTCTCTGCTTTCCTCTAATGCCTACTTAAATATTTTTTTAATTTTACCCTTAAGCAAAATGTCAAATTCTCATCAGACAAAACATGGCACTTCTTTGAATAAAAGGAAGAACAATATCCATTCCAGCACTTCATCTCTCTGTTTAGTAGTAATGTGCATCCTTTGGGCCGTCTGTAAATACTGAACATTCCCCTGAAATATTACATTATTAGCAGATAGCATATGTATATTTATGTGTGTGTGTCTGTCTATAGGTTATATGTATATTCAACTTTTTTATGTGTGTATAGCTTTATGCTGATTAACGTCTGTGTAGATTATTTTCTTTTTTTACACATTCCTAGACGTTGCTCCAAGTGGCTGTTAAGAAAAGAAGGTGGAATTATGTAACCACCACGCCAGTGTGGTTAACCTACATACATGTGCTCAAATGAAAAATTGCTTGAGACTCTTGATTGAGTTAAAGGAGAAAAAAAAATCATGGAACAGTAGTATCTAGGATAAGATCATTCCATAGGTTTAAAATATTTAAAGAAAACTATCAACAAGTTTTAAGGAAACTGTTGACAATGTTTGTCCTAGATGAAGGGAGCTGGAGGAACAAAGCAGAACAATTTCAAATACATACTTCATTACAAATAACAATGTGTTGGTGGTGGTGGGTTTCATCTAGAAGCTGAGGAGTTTTACTCTTTCCATTTTATCTTTATGTAATGGCAAGGAAACTTAAATAGGCTTTACAATATTTTATAAAAGTATATTTAGAAGCAAACACATAGGATTCCTTGGAGGACAAGAATGAAATCATAGAATTGATTTACTGTTAGCAAGTAGCTTATATTACCTAATCCCCTGCAACACAATGCCCTTTCTTCTTTCCATCGCTTGGAATTTTGTCCCTTAAACAGGTAAGTTTAAGGGACAGAACTTAAACGTCACAGTGATGTTTGGAAGTTTTTAGTTAGCTACAGAATTACTGATATTTGTGATGATGAGGGTGGGGATTGGGAGAGGTGGATGAGTGGGTTCGGTACCCAGATACTCAAATTACAAAATCCCTGGACAACATCAGAAGAGCGGGTCTTTTAGCATTTTTTTTAAAAAGTGTCAAGGTAGAAGAATTTGTGTTTAAGAAACAGATATTAATAGAAAAGAGAGTGTAGGGTGACTGAAGTCAGTGGGTGAGGGGTGAGGGATGAGGGGCTTTATAATATTTTCACCTGAACTAAATTAAATTTGTACAATATCAAAGAAATTCTTTTAAAAATCATCCTCAAAACTAGAAATTTTATTGAATTTATCTTTCCTCTAAATTCCAACAATGTTTTGTAAGTTTAATTTGCTAGTTGGAATTTTTTTTCTAACTCATCAAGAGGCTTAAACATCTTTGGTGCTTCATTCAATGTTCAATGCCTTGCGGATTTGCGAAAGCAGAATCTTTGCCTTCTGTCTCCTGTAGTCTGCCTCCTAGATCCCATTTTCTAGATTCCTACTTCCCCAGAGATGCAAAAAATCCTGCTCTTATAATAGAAAATGTTTAGGATGACTTGTTTTTCAGAAACCTCCCCTCATATCCATGGTTCCAGGGTCCTGGTTGTCCCCATGTCAGTCCCATGAGCTCTGGACATACTTCCAGTCACCACTGAAGAGTAACTCATGTTATTTAGCTTTTTAAAAATTTTTACTTTTTTATTTATTTATTTGTTTGTTTGTTTATTTGTTTTGCTTTTTAGGGCCGCACCTGTAGCATATAGAAATTCCCAAGCTAGGGGTCAAATCAGAGCTCTAGCTGCCAGCCTACATCACAGCCACAGCAATGCAGGATCCTAGCCACATCTGCAAACTACTCTGTAGGTCTTGGCAACACCAGATCCTTAACCCACTGAGCGGGACCTAGCCTGGGATCAAACCCATGTCCTCATGGATACTGGGTTCATTGCCACTGAGCCACAATGGGAACTGCCTGTGCTATTCAGCTTTATCACACACACATTTGTTGGAGAAATTGAACTCCTCTCCCACTGAATAGACCTGTCTTAATCTTCTACCCATTCTCAGTCACTGCTTCAAACTTTCACCAGTGATTCCAGATAGAAGTGATCATTTGTGTCTACAAATCAAAATTCCTATGGCTCTCCCCTCTAGAGAAATAAAGGAGAAGTGCATTTCTCAGTATTAAAATTTCCCATAACACATGGTTGATGGGGTTGCTGCTTTGATTCCCCTTTCTCTGTGTAACTGACTCTAAAGGAGCCTGTTGTTACCTCTGAGAATGAGAATGTGTTCATGTTCTTGTTCTTCTTCTTTATGAGTTCAGGAGACTATCCCTGCAGATTGTGATCTTCAGTAGATTAAATACAATGAAAGGTGTTATTCCAGAGTGTACTGTCTATTTTCATTCGTGTTTTTCTTATTTGCTAGCCATAAAATTTTGCTTATTCATATGACGAGTTCCCAAATTTGCTCAGCGTTTCTGGGAGATATTCTATAAATATACTCATCTGAAAGCATATCTAAAGAGCATACTCAAATGTGCATGGAAATGCAAATAAGACACAAAAGTGGAATTTTTTCTGTTGACTCAGTTCCACCTAAGATCCCAATACCAAGAAGAGATTTGGTACCATATTCCACACTGGAAGGCAAGGTGCCAGACCTTCACATTGGATATTGTGCGAGACCGGGATGTGGTTACTGTCAGCATTAGTACACACCCAGCTCTATGCCATATAAAAAGTGATGGAACAGTTCTTTTAATCCAAGAGATTTCCTTGGAGAGAGTTGTCAGGTTGGGGATAGGAAGCAATAGGAATTATAAGGGCTTTTGAAAATTAACAAGGAAAAAGACATTACCTGCCAGAAAAAGAATACAGATAGGCAAACCATATCTATATGAAAGAGAAACAGAAACCCAGATGGTCAATAAAAAATATGAAAAGTTTCTATTTCTTTTTACTACTCATAGGATTAATGCAAATTAAAGCAAAAAGAAGATACAATTTTGAACTCTTCAGATTGAGAAAAAAGGAAAAGTCTGACAAGTACAAATGCTGTCCTGGCTCTGGGGCAGTGGTAGCTCTGCTGGTAGGAGTGTAAATTGGCACAATCACTTTGGAGAGCAAAGAGCAGTACGTTTTTTGTAAATGAATATAGCACAGGGCCTAGCAATTCTACTTTGGCGCATATATTCTAAAGCTGTACTGTCCAATGTGATAGCCACCGGTCACATATTGCTGTTTAAATTTATATTTAAACTAATTAGAATTACATAAAATGAAAAATTCAGTTCCTCAGTCACATTAGATACATTTCAAATTCTTTCTAGCCACAGCATGGAGAATGGCCATCATTGTAGAAATTTATATTGGACAATACTACCCTTAAGAAAAGCCTTCCCATGTGTATAAAAGGAGAAGTGAACAGTTGTTCATTATAGTGTTACTTGTAATATGAATCTATATGTCTATTTTAGTGGTGGAATGGAAAAATCAATTGATATATTCACACAATAGATTGTTATATAGCAATTAAGACAAGTGAATCAGACCTAACTTAACAGCATTAATAACTTTAGAAAATGTATAAGTGAAAAAAGCAACATTCTGAATGTTATGTAGAGAAGAATCCTATTTATACTAATTAAAAACAATCACAAAATATACTATACACTGTCTGTGGGAGTTGTTCCTCTCTTTCTTTCCCCGTCTCAAAACATGAATAGTGTGTTTAACACCAACGCCATAATAATGATGATTTATGTGATGAATGGGACAGAAGAGAATGATACTGGTACTGACTTCATCTGAAAGTTTATATATTTTTCTCTGAAACATAGATGAAATAAATGGTGGCCTTTGTTCTTTTTTAGTAGGGATTAGATGAATGCTTTTTAAAAAATTTTAATTAAAGTCTTATGCAAATTCACTATTGATATGACTAGAAAGATCTCAAAGCATTTTTTTCCCCCAAAGTTTTGAAGCTACCCGTTTAAAACAGGAAAATATTTTATGTGGACTATAGCTTACTTCTAAAATATCAGAATTTATTTCATTGATTTCAAATATGTAATTTTCTCAGCTTAAATTATTGCATATGTGAGTAATAGACATTTTTATTTTGTTTTCAATTACTTATTTCAAAAAATTTTGATTGTGATTAATGTACAATGTTTTGTCAATTTCTGCTATACAGCAAAGTGACCCAGTCATACATGTATACACATTCTTTTTCTCACATTATCCTCAATCATGTTCCATTATAAATGATTAGATATATAGTTCCCTGTGCTATACAGCAGGATTTTATTGCCTGTTCACTCCAAACGCAAGAGTTTTCATCTATTAACACCAGATTTCCAATCCATCCCACTCCCTCTCCCTCCCGTCTGGCAAACACAAGTCTGTCCTACATGTCCATGATCTTTTCTGTTTTGTAGATAGATAGTTTGTGCCACATTTTAGACTCCACATATAAGTGATATCATATGGTGTCTCTCTCTTTCTGACTTCCTGCACTCAGTATGAGAGACTCTACTTCCATCCAAGTTACTACAAATGGCATTATTTTTGTCCTTTTCATGACTGAATATTATTTCATTGTATATATGTACCACATCTTCCTAATCCATTCATCCGTCATTGGGCATTTAAGTTGTTTCCATGTCTTGGCTATTGCGAATAGTGCTGCAACGAATGTACAGTTTATGTATCTTTTTCAATGAAATTTTTGTCTGGATATAAGCCCAGGAGTGGGACTGATGGATCATATGGCAGTTTTTAGTTTTCTGAGGTATTTCCATACTGTCTTCCCTAGCGGTTGTAGCAATTTACATTCCTACCAACAGTGTAGGAGAATTCGCTTTTCTCTGCATCCTCTCCAGCATTTGTTATTTGTTTATTTGTTAATGATGGCCACTCTAACTGGTGTGAGATGGTACCTCATTGTTGTTTTGGTTTGCATTTCTCTGATAATTAGTGATGATGTAGAACATTTTTTCATGTGCCTGCTCGCCATCTGTATGTCTTTGGTGAGAAGTCCTTTTAGGTCTTCTGCCCATTTTTCAATTGGGTTGTTTGTTTTTTTGCTGTTGAGTTGTACGAGTTGTTTGTATATTTTGAGATTAAACTTTTGTTGGTTGAGTCATTTGCAAAATTTTTCTCCCTTTGTCTTTAATTTTTTTGTACAATATATACTTGCTTATTTATTTTATACATACTGTCTCTATCTCTTTTTAAAATTACTTAATGAATTTTATTACATTTGTAGGTGTACAACAATCATCACAACTGAATTTTATAGCATTTCTGTCCCAAACCCTCAGTGCATCCCTTCATCCCCCGACCTGTCTCATTTGGAAACAAGTCCCTCCAAGTCTGTGAATCAGTATCTGCTCTGTAAAGAAGTTCATTGTGTCCTTTTTTTAGATTCTACATGTAAGTAATAGCATTTGATGTTGGTGTCTCATTGTCTGACTGACTTCACTTAGCATGATGATTTCTAGGTCCATCCGTGTTGCTGCAAATGTCATTATTTCTTTCCTTTCAATGGCTGAGTAATTTTCCATTGTGTATATGTACCACGTCTTTATCCACTCCTCTGTCAGTGAACCTTTAGGTAGTTCACAGCACTAGAACAAAATATTTTAATGTTTGTTTGGAAGCTCAAAAGACCCATAATAGCCAAAGCCATCCTGAAAAAGAAAAATGGAGCTGGAGGAACCCGCTCCCTGACTTCAGACTATACTACAAAGCTGCAGTCATCAAAACTGTATGGTAATGGCACAAAGACAGAAATATAGACCAGTAGAACAGGATAGAAAGCCCAGAATTGGGAGTTCCCTTCGTGGCTCAGTGGTTAATGAATCCGACGAAGAACCATGAGGTTGTGGGTTCGATCCCTGGCCTTGCTCAGTGGGTTAAGGATCCGGTGTTGTC
>PVHT020004020.1:13907189-13971118 GCA_004024745.2 Catagonus wagneri
AAAATAAACTCAAAATGGATTAAAGACCTAGATAAAAGACAAGATACTATAAAACTCTTAGAGGAAAACATAGGCCAAATACTCTCCGATATAAACGATAGCAATATCTTCTCAGATCAACCTCCTAGAGTAATGACAATAAAAAGAGAAACAAATGGGAGACTTAACTAAACTTAAAAGTTTCTTTGAGCAAAGGAAACCCCAAACAAAATGAAAAGACAACCCTCAGAATGGGAGAAAATGTTTGCAAATGAAGTGACTGACAAGGGATTAATCTCCAAAATTTATAAACACAACCTACAGC
The DNA here is from genome assembly GCA_004024745.2 of Catagonus wagneri. Classification (NCBI taxonomy): domain Eukaryota; kingdom Metazoa; phylum Chordata; class Mammalia; order Artiodactyla; family Tayassuidae; genus Catagonus; species Catagonus wagneri. Next base: position 13,907,494 of record PVHT020004020.1, read on the forward strand.
TCAAAAAAAAAAAAAACAAAAAAAACAAACAACCCCATCTAAAAATGGGCAGAGGATCTGAACAGACAGTTCTCCAAAGAAAACATATAGATTGCCAAAAAACACATGAAAAGATATTCAACATCACTCATTATTAGAGAAATACAAATCCAAACCGCTATGAGATACCACCTTACACTGGCCAGAATGACTGTCATCAAAAAGTCTACAAACAATATGTGCTGGAGAGGGTGTGGAGAAAAGGAACCCTATTACACTGTTGGTGGGAATGTAAATTGGTGCAACCACTGTGGAAAACACTATGGAGATTCCTCAGAAAACCACAAGTAGAATTACCATTTGATACAGCAATCCCACTCCTGGGTATTTACCCAGGGAAAACCATGACTTGAAAAGACACATGTACTTCATTGTTCATTGCAGCACTATATGCAAGAGCCAATACATGGAAACAACCTAATTGTCTTTTCATTTTTTAATGGTTTCCTTTGCTGTGCAGAGGCTTTTGAGTTTAATTAGGTCCCTTTAGTTTATTTGTGTTTTTATTGTCTTTATTTTAGGAGGCAAATCAAACATGATGTTGCTGTGATTTATGTCAAAGGGTGTTCTCTCTATGTTTTACTCTAGGAGTTTTATAGTGTGTAGCCTGACATTTAGGTCTTTAATCCATTTTGTGTCTATTTTTGTGTATGGTGTTAGACAGTGTTTTAAATTCATTCTCGTACATGCAGTTGTCTGGTTTTCCCAGTACTATTTATTGAAGAGACTATCTTTCCTCCACCGTAGGTTCTTGCCTCCTTTGTCATAGGTTAGTTGACCATAAGTATTTGGGCTTATATCTGGGCTTTCTGTCCTGTTCTATTGATCCATATTTCTGTTTCTGTGCCAGTACCATCCTGTCTTGATGACTGTAACTTTGTAGTAGAGTCTGAAGTCAGGGAGCCTGATTCCTCCAGTTCCATTTTTTCTTTTCAATATTGCTTTGGCTATTTGAGGTCTTTTGTGTTTCCATACAAATTTTAAAATATTTTGTTCTAGTTTTGTAAATAAGGTCATTGGTAATTTGATAGGTAATTCAATCTACAACGACTCTGTAGATTGCCTTAGGTAGCATTGTCATTTTGACTATATTGATTCTTCCAGTCCAATAGCATGGTATATTTTTCCTCCTATTTGTGTCCTCTTTGATTTCTTTCATCAGTGTCTTATAGTTTTCAGATCACAGGTCTTTTGACTCTTTAGGTAGGTGTATTCCTAGGTATTTTATTCTTTTTGATGCAGTGGTAAATGGGATTTTTCCCTAATTTCTCTTTTTTGATCTTTCATTGTTAGTATATAGACATGCAATCGATTTCTATGTATTATTTTTGTATCCTGCAACTTTGCCAAATTCTTGGATGAGCTCTAATAGTTTTAGGGTAGTGTCTTTAGGATTATTGAGGTATATAAGCATGTCATATGCAAACTGGTATTTTTACTTCTTCCTTTCCAATTTGGATTCCTTTTATTTCTTTTTCTTCTTTGATTGCCGTGGACAGGACTTTCAAGACTATATTGACTAACATTGGTGAAAGAGGACATCCTTGTCTTGTTCCTGATCTTAGTGGAAATACTTGCAGTTTTTCACCACTGAGAATGATATTAGCTTTGTGTTTGTCATAATGGCTTTTATTGTATTGAGATACTTTACCTCCATGCCCACTCTCTGGAGAATTTTTTTTTTTTTAATCGGGAATCCATGTTGAATTTTGTCAAAAACTTTTTCTTCACCTATTGAGATGATTATGTGGTTTTTACTTTTCAGTTTGTTGATGTGGTGTATCATATTGATAGATTTGCAGATATCGAAGAATCTTTACATCCCTGGGATATATCCTACTCGATCATGGTATATGATGTTCTAAATGTGTATTCATATGTGGTTTGCTAATACTTTGTTGAGGATTTTTGCATCTGTGTTCATCAGTGATATTGGCCTGTAATTTTCTTTTTTTGTGGTATCTTTGTCTGATTTTGGTATCAAGGTAAAGGTGGGTTCATAGAATGAGTTTGGGAATGTTCCTTCCTCTGCAATTTCTGGAAAAGTTTCAGAAGAAGAGGTGTTAACTCTTCCCAGAATGTTTGGTAGCGCTCAGCTGTGAAGCCATCAAGAGTTCTGTTTTTTGAAAAATTTTAAATCACATTTTCAATTTTAGTGCTTGTGATTGGTCTATTCATATTTTCTATTTCTTCCTGGCTCAGTCTTGGTAGGTTGTACCTTTTTAAGTATATGTCCATTTTTTTCTAGATTGTCAATTTTATTGGCATACAGTTGCTCATAGTAGTCTCTCATGATCCTTCGTATTTCCGTACTGTCAGTTGTAACTCCTCCTTTTTAATTTCTAATTTTATTCATTTGATCTCTCTTCCTTTTTTTCTTGATGAGTCTGGCTAATAGTTTATCAATTTTCTTGATCTTTTCAAAGAACCAACTTCTGGTTTCATTGATCCTCTCAATTGTTTTCTTTGTCTCTATGTTATTAATTTCTGCTCTAATCTTAAGGATTTCTTTCCTTCTACTGATATTGGGCTTTGTTCTTCCTTCTTGAGATGTTTAAGGTGTAAGGTTAGGTTGTTTATTTGCATTTTTCTTCTTTCCTGAGATAAGATTGTATTGTTATAAACTTCCCTCTCACAAGTACTTTTGCTGTGTCCCATAGGTTTTGGATTGTTGTATCTTCATTGTCATTTGTCTCTATGTATCTTTTAGTTTCCTCTTTGATTCCTTCAATGATCCATTGGTTGTTTAGCTTCCAAGAGTTTGTGTTTTTTTTTCTTATAGTTTATTTCTAGTCTTATAGCATTGTGATTGGAGAAAATGTGTGAAATAATTTCATTTTTTAAAAAAAAATTCTTAAGGCTTGATTTGTGGCCCACGATATGACCTATACTGGAGAATGCTTCATGTGCACTTGAGAAGAAAGTATGGTCTGCTGCTTTGGGGTGAAAAGTTCTATAGCTATCAGTTAAGTCTATTTGGTTTAGTGTATCATTTTAAGGCCTGTGTTTCCTTGCTGATTTTCTCTCTGGATGATCTGTCCATTGCTATAAGTGGGGTGTAAAATTTCCCCACTATTATTGTGTTACTGTCAGTTTCCCCTTTTATGGCTGTTAGTAGTTGCCTTATATCTTATGCTGGTCCTACATTGGGTTCATATATATTGAAAATTGTTATTTCTTCTTGTATTGATCCTTTGATAATTATGTAATGTTTTTCTTTGTCTCTTGTGACCTTTATTTTAAAATCTATTTTGTCTGATATGAATATTGATATTCCTGCTTTTCTATAATTTCCATTTGCATGTAATATTTTCTTCCATTCCCTCACTTTAAGCCTGTATGTGTTCTTAGATATGAAATGGGTCTCCTGTAGACAGTATATATATGAGTCTTGCTTTTGAATCCATGCAGCTAGTCTTTTTCTTTTAGTTGGAACATTTAATCAGTTTACATTCAATGTAATTATTTATGAGTATGTATTTATTATCATTAAATATTTTTGATTGCTATTTGGGGTTCCCACCCCTTCTCTCTTTATATATCTTGTGATTTGCGGACCATGTTTAATGTTATGTTTGGCTTGAGTGTGACCTTATAGTTATTTGACTAGTAGTTTCCCTTGTATTTTGATATATCCATCTATATGTGTGCAGAATTGTTTTGTCTTGCTGGTCTCTTTAATTTAAAATGCATTTTCAATGTTCCTCAGTTGTCCTCTCCTCTTCTCATGATTGCTAGTTTAGATATCATAATTGTGAATGGGTGATCTCCCCTACTTTTTAGTTATATTTGCCCCTACCAGTGAACTTCTTCATTATTAATGTCCTTGTTTCTAATTGTGTCTTTTCCTTTTCTGCCTAGAAAAGTTCCTTTAGTAGTTGATGTAGAGCTGCTTTGAAGGTGCTGAATTCTCTTAGCTTTTGCTCATCTGTGAAGTTTTGATCGCTCCATCAAATCTAAATGGGAGCTTTGCTGGATAGAGTATTCCTGGTTCTAGCTTCCTCCTCTTCATCACCTCAAGTATATTTTGTCACTCCCTTCTGGCTTGAGGAGTTTCTTTTGAAAGATTAGTGGTTAGCCTTATGGTAATTCCCTTAAATGTGATTTGCTGCTTTTCCCTTGTGGCTCTTAATATTTTTTCTTTGAACTTAATTTTATCAGTTTGATTAGTATATGTCTTGCTGTATTTTTTCTGGGGTTTATTTTGTGTGGAATTCTTTGTGCTTCTTCCCCTTGGGTGAGTGTTTCCTTTCCTGTGTTTGGGAAATTTTCAATTATAATATCTTCAAATATTTTCTCTGGCTCTTTTTCTCTCTCTTCCCCTTCTGGAACCCCAATGATGCGAATGTTGGTATGTTTAATGTTGTCCCAGATGTCTTTTAGACTCTCCTCTTTTTTTTTCATTCTTTTTTCTTTATCCCTTTCTGTAGCATTGATTTTCACCACTCTGTCTTCCACCTCACTTATTCTTTCTTCTACCTCTGTTAACTTGCTATTGGTTCCTTCTAGATTATTTTTCATTGCGTCTATTGCACTATTCATTTTGCTTTTCAAACCCTCTAGCTCTTTGTAAAACAACCCTTTTAAGTTCTCTGTCTCCATTCTTTTCTGTAGATCTTGAATCATCTTTACTTTCATCACTCTGAATTCTTTTTCAGGTAAATTGCCTGTCTTCTCATCATTTAGTGTTTTTTGTGAGTTTTGTCTTATTCCTTTGCCTGAAAGCTGCTTCTCTGAGGTGTCATAGTGTTTACCTTTCTGTTTATCATCCCCTTGACACTTGGTATATAGATGCTGAAGCAGGTACCCAGTCCCAGTCCAGGAGATCTCAAGGGTGGTAGTGGTTCACATGTACCTCTTTGCTGGGTAGGCTCTAGGTATTATTCTCCATAGATACAGGAGCAGGTTCCACTGTTAGGCCGGCACTCTCCTTTCTTGGCCACTTCGGGGATCTCTCTGTAAAGTCTCAGGGGTGGGGAGTCCCCTACCTAGTTCTTGCCCACAGGCTCTCTCTGTAGCTGCAGGATGTGTGTTTCTGGCAGTCCCTCCCTCTGCCTTGCTGCTGGTAGGAATGCTCTCTGTAGCCTTGCAGTTTAGAATGTGGATAAATGGGCCTCCCCTGGTTCCCTTGGTGTGGAAAGGGTGTCACTGACATGGGCCTTGACGGAGCTACTGGCAGGGCCCTGTATATTGTGCTTTCTGCCAGCTGGGAAGCCCACAGCTCCGTCAGAGAGTGGGCACTGGCATCCCTCTCATGAAAATGGGCAGTGCTACCACTAGATTTTCTGGTGCTGGCGTGAGCTTCTGCAGATTCTCTGGGCAGAGGCAAGGTGCCTGTGTTTTCCCTGATCATTTGGGGAAGGCACCAGCAGCCCTCTCACAGGAATGGGCACTGCCATGATGGCAGATGCTTCTGTTTGCCTGTGTTTTCCGTGCTCAAGCAGGTCACTGCTTTTGCAGGAAGTGGGCACTGCTCCCAGCAGTTTTTTTCTGGTGCTGCTTTGCTGATGTGGGCCTCTCTAGATTCTCTTGGTGGAGCCAAGGCACCTGTGTTTTCCCTGATCAGCAGGGAGTAGACACTGGTGGCCCTTTTGTGGGAATGAGAACAAGCCTCTCTGGACAGAGCTGAGATTCCTGTGTTTTCCCTGCTTAAGCAGATTGTTGCTTTTGCAGGAAGTGAGTGCTGCTGCCAGCAGTGTTTCTGGCACTGCCTTGCTGGTCAGAGCCCCTGTGGATTCTCTGGGTGGAGCCAAAGCATCTGTGTATTCCCTGATCTCTTGGGGGGTGAGTGCCACCACCTCTGTCAGCAGTTCTGGTGCAGGTTGGTCTCCAATAGCATGGGGTCCCCACTGACAGGAACCAGGAACTTGTGTTATTTCCCCAGGTGGTTACTACAACTGCTCCAAGAAGTCTGTAGCCCTAAGTGTGGGGCTGCTTCCCAGCCATTGCTAGGCAGCCGCTATGGCCAAGTGGTTCTGGAGCTGAGGCAGGCAGTGTCCTGCAGCTTGAGAAAGTGGGCATAGGGAACAAAGCTGTAGTGGTGGATCCTGCCCCTTCCTTCCAGCACCCTCAAACAATGATGTCTAGTCTCTAAGCCCAGCTGGGTTGCCTCTGCTTAGATGCTCTCCATTGTGGTCACCCTAAACTCTAGTTCCTCCAGACTTTCTGCAGGGCCAACCCCAGTTTTTCCCCCCATATAGCCAGCTCCAGATCCATCTGTGGGTCTTAACTCTCAGGCCAAAGTTTTAGTTCCCAATACTTGCGGGCACCGTAGCACTGACTAGTAGAAGATTGTCTGTTTCTTAACTTATTCAGACCATTTATCTAGAGTTCCTCCTTTGTTTTTGGCTGGTGCAGGAGCCAGCCAAAACTTCCCCAGGGTGCAGGAACTGCTCCTCTTTCCAGCTCCCACCTGGGAGAGCAGGTCCCATCTCATTTCCTTTTGCTTCTTTTTCTCTTGCTCTTCTTCTTTCTTTTTTCTTATGTCCTATCTGGTTTTGTAATGTTTTTCTTGTTCTATCATAATCTTCAGGTCTTTTGTCAGTTTTTCACTAATTTTGTGTGTGGATAGTTCCACATATAGTTGTATTTTCAATGTATTTGTGGGAGTGGATGAGCCTTCTGGCCTGCTACTCTTCCATCTTTGACTTCCATTGAATGCTTTTTATATTTTGAAGTTTTCTGTATTTTAATTTTTTTCAAAATAATAATAGGGGAAATAGATGATATAATATACCAAAATTATACATGAAGGATAAAAATTACAGCTATTATTTATTACCAAAGTATAATAATATTAAGAAGATGGGGAACATAATATTATAATAAGATAAAGTCTTAATTTGTCTACTGATAGAACATTATCAAATAATTCCCTAAAGTATTATTGAGGTATTAGAAGCATATTTCATTTAGATTTTGCCTATGTTGAAAATAAAACATATTAATATTCCCTAAAATATATAACTGATTGACATTTGGAAGATGATGTGAATATAGATGATGGGGCAAATAAAAATTGGAATATAGAGATTACAAAGTAGATACTCCAAAATTGACTATAGCTCAATATATTATTCAATATATTATTATTATCATTTTTAGGGCTGCATGTGTGGCATATAGAAAATCCCAGGCTAGGGATCTAATCAGAGCAATAGCTGCTGGCCTACACCACAACTACAGCAACTTTGGATCCAAGCCATGTTGGCAGCCCATGGCAATGCTGGATCCTTTAACCCACTGAGTGAGGCCAGGGATTGAACCCAGATCCTCATGGATATTACTTAGGTTTGTTATTGCTTATCCACAATGGGAACTCACTAAATATATTATTTTTTCCTTATCCAGCATATTCACTAAGAAAAATATTGATTAGCCAAAATATTTAGGAGTTTAGACTATAATTTTTGATAAAAAAATACATTTTTTTATTGTATATATATATTTCTATCTTTACTATTTGATTTTCCTCCCTCTATTTATTGAGATACTATTTATATACATTGTATTATTTTAGGTATAAAATGTAATAGTTTGATATGTACATCTATAGTGAATTGATTACCACAATAAATTTAGGTAACATCCATCTATATACATAATTATAAATTCTGTTTTTTTTCTCCCCTGTATCTGTGGCATGTGGAAGTTCCCAGGCTAGGGTTTCAAACTGAGTCACTGCAGTGACAGCTGCTGATACTTAACCTGCTGAACCACATGGGAACTCCAAACTTTTTTCATGAGATAAATATTTTAAGATCTGTTCTCTTAGTAACTTTCAAATGCACACAACAGTATTGTTAACCTATTAGGTTAAAAAAAGTCTTTGAGAAGTTTCTTTATTGGTCCTTTTTTTACTCACTCACAGATCCTAAGACTTACTAGACCTTCTTGTGATACATTAAAAAAATTTTTTTTTAATTTTTCCATCACATCTGGTGTACAGATTTCTGTCAATTTTCCAACTGCACAGCATGGTGACCCGGTTACACATACATATATAGATTTGTCACAAGTGACTAGACATAGTTCCAGGTGCTATACAGCAGGATCTCCTTGCTTTTCCATCCCAACTGTTAACCCCAGACTCCCATACCATCCCACTCCCTCCCTCACCTTCTTGGTAACCCCAAGTCTGTTCTCCACGTCTATGATTTTCTTTCCTTAGAAAGGTTCATTTGTGCAGTATATTAGATTCCAGATATAAGTGATATCATATGGTATTTGTCTTTCTCCTTCTGACTTACTTCACTCAGTATGAGGGTCTCTAATTCCATCCATGTTGCTGCAAATGGCATTATTTTATTCTTTCTTATGGCTGAGTAGTATTCCATCATGTATATATCCCACATCTTCCTAATCCAATCATCTATGGATGGACATTTACGTTGTTTCCATGTCTTGGCTATTGTGAATAGTGCTGCAATGAACATGAGTGTGCAAGTGTCTTTTTCAAGGCAAGTTTTGTCCAGATATATGCCCAAGAGTGGGATTACTGGGTCATATGGTAATTCTATGTGTAGTTTTCTAAGGTACCTCCATACTGTTTTCCATAGTGGTTATACCAGCTTACATTCACACCAACAGTGCATGAGGGTTCCCTTTTCTCCACACCGCTTCCAGCATTTGTTGTTTGTGGACTTGTTGATGATGGCCATTCTGACTGGTGTGAAGTGGCATCTTGTGGTAGTTTTGATTTGCATTTCTCTAATCATCAGTGATCTCGAGCATTTTTTCATGTGGTTGTTGGCCATCTGCATGTTTTCTTTGGAGAAATGTCTATTCATATCCTTTTCTCATTTTTCACTTGGGTTGTTGGCTTTTTGCTGTTGAGTTGTATGATACATTTTTTAATCAACTATATTGAGTGATAATTTACATTGAATTGTATATATTTTGACAAATGTATTGTCCTTGTAACCTATACCAAATACATCTATGATCCCTAACTTTGACCCTTACTTCATGCCTTATATTAAAAATTAGCTCAAAATGGACCAAAAATTAAAGGATAAAACTAGAAAACACTAAAAAAAATCATTGAAAAAAATCTTTGTGGTCTTCTGTAACAAAGATTTCCTAGGAAGAAACAAGAAGAAAAATGTTAAAAATTGGACTTAAATTAAAAACTTTTACTTTTCAACAGTTACCACCTATAAAATGAAAAGGTAGAGAAAATATTTGCAGTATATTATTTGACAAAAGGCTGGTATCTAGAATATAAATTCAATAATAAACAACCTAACTAGAAATGAGCAAAAGACACTGTATGAATGAGGGCACGTAAATTGCCAATAGGCACATGAAGAGATGCTCCCTATCCTTAGTCTTCAGAGAAATGCAAATTAAATCCACACTGAGGTACTCTTGTGCATCCACTAGAGTGGATAAAGTTAAAAAACTGACAATGGGTAGTGTAAGAGAGGATGTGGAATAACTAAAATTCTCACAAGGTGGCTGGTAGGAGTGCAAAATTGTACAGCAACTTTGGAAAAGTTTGGGAGTTTCTCATAAAGTTAGATATACTCTTACTACGTGCTCTTTTGATTTTTTCCCTAGTATTAGAAAAGAAAACCTGTGTTCACACAAAGACTGGTTTACAAGTTTCACAGTAACTTAATTGACAGTAGCCAAAAGTCAGGAATGACCTGAATGTTCAATAGAGCAGCTTCTGAATGTATTCAATAAATAGTACTTCTTCCCCTTTCTCCATTTCTAATTATTCCATGGTCACAAAATCAGATAAAATCATGAATGATTCAATTAGATGTTATTTTATTGTTTTTAGGAACTGTATTATTTTATCAGATAGGGAGTGAAAAAATACAGTACTCCGTTAAATTCAGTAGTACTTAGATTTATAGACGTAGATATTTAAATATCAAAGGAGAGAAGTAATGCAATAATGTAGCCACTTGGGTAGGGTTTTGTAGCCCTCTGTATAAATAGATGAACCACATCATGCGATGACTCTAAGGGATTTGAACTAAAAAACCTTCTTTTTAAAAATAATTTATGGTCCTAGTTAGGACCATAACTAGGATTCAGTATATTTCATCATTTTCACCAAAAGGAAGGGAATCAGCCTACCACCTCAACTCTCTTAGTATGATGCAACCTCCATACTAAGGAGGTAAGCCTTCCATTATGAAGGTAAGCCTTCCATTATGAAGGTAAGCCTTCCATTTCTTTGAAATGGCGTAATTATTTTTTTTTGGTGGATAAGCATTTGCATTAGTGAACTGTTGGTGCTGTGACAAATTTCCACAAACTCAGTTGATTAAAACAACACAAATTTATTACCTTATATTTGTAGAGGTCAGAAGTTCAAGGTAAGTTTCACTGGGTTAAAATCAAAGGGTTGGTAGAATGAAATTCCTTTTGGAAGCTCTAGGGGAGAATCCTTTTCCTCACCTTCTCCTTCTAGAGGCTGATAGCATTTCATGACTCTTGGTCCTTGTCCATGTTCAAAGTCAGTCATCTCATGACTCTGAACTCTGCTTTCATTAAGGATATCTCCTCCTCTGATTCTCCTGCTTCTCTTCTTCCTTCATAAAGACACTTGTCATAAAATTGGTGAACCTGAATAGTCTAGAAATATCTTGATTTTTGAATTTTTATCCATTTACCTTTTATCTATTCATTTATTCAATTATTTGTTCATTATTGAGCTCTTATTATGTATAAGATATTTTAATGAAGGCTAGTGAAAGAAAGATAAAGAAGACATGGTCTTTGGCCTCTCTGTCCCTGTGTTTTCATCTAAGTAGCAGGAAGTAGGAAAAAGAACCGAAATAACACTTGGAAAAATACAGAGGGATGGATAGGATTACTAAAAATTAAAATAGGAATACTAAAATGACACAAAGTAACAACAACATCTGCATTTATATATATCATAAGGTCAACAGAGAGAGTAGTTAACTTGTTTACTTTTTTGGTAGATAAAACAAAATGAGGAGTTCCCTTCGTGGCTCAGTGGTTAACGAATCCGACTAAGAGCCATGAGGTTGCAGGTTCGATCCCTGGCCTTGCTCAGTGGGTTAAGGATCCGGCGTTACCATGAGCCATGGTGCAGGCTGCAGACGCGGCTCGGATCCCGCGTTGCTGTGGCTGTGGCGAAGGCCTTCAGCTACAGCTCCTGTTAGACCCCTGGCCTGGGAACCTCCACATGCCGCGGGTGCGGCTCCACATAAAAGGCAAAAAGACAAAAAAAATAAAAATAAACAAAATGATTTTTTTTGCAAATTATCTAGGCCAACAATTATTTTTTGTCCTTATGCTTTAAAGTCATATTTCATATCTCAAAAGGTCCCTTTAAAATTTATTTATGTTGAATACTCATATTATTGTACCTCTAACCCCCTATGCCCTTGAAAAGTATCAAAAAAAATAAACCTAGAAGAAGAGCAAATAGGCAATATCTCTTGTCTGAATTCATTTTTATGTAGGGAATTGTAACCAAGTTGTTATTTTATGTTTCAGAATTTCTTACAAAGATATATTCACTATGTAAAATTGTTGCTTCATGATTTTGAACCTAAGACAAAAAGCAGCTTTCAATTCTTGATTATAGCTTCTCAAAAATATACAGTATAATTAATGTTGAAAGAACAATTATATTCTAAGTCCTTGTTTCACATCCCTTCAATTTCTCTTGGTTTTAACTTTGGGAATTTTAGTCACATTTTTTGAACAAAGGTGAATTTTATGAGAAAAAAAGGACAGGACTGTTACAATTGGTATTAATGCATATGAGAATATTTCACACATTTATATTTATGTTTGCATTTTAAATAGATAAAAAGAGTCTTGCTTCTTCATATTCAACTACTGAGGGAGGCATTCTTTGTTTATTTTATGTAAATTCCTTCCACCCCATCCCTTATTTCTGTGCCAGTGAATACAGGTTATTTCCCTCACGTATGTTATCACACATTATTTGTTCACTTGCACAATCTGGGTCCTTTTACTTGGAAAATAGCTCATGAAGTGTAGCCTCTTCTGTTGTGACACATAAAAGACATTCACAATATATGTGTTGAATGAGTAAGTGGATGAACAAATAAACAAATCACTCTATTTCCAGTTTAAAAAAATGGGATGTTACAATTTGAGGTATTTGATAATGGTTTAAAAATGATCAACCAGGAGTTCCCTTTGTGGCTCAGTGGTTAACGAATCCGACTAGGAACCATGAGATTGCAGGTTCGATCCCTGGCCTTGCTCAGTGGGTTAAGGATTGGCGTTGCCGTGAGCTGTGGTGTAGGTTGCAGACGCAGCTTGGATCCCGTGTTGCTGTGGCTGTGGCAAAGGCCGACAGCTACAGCTCCTGTTAGACCCCTAGCCTGGGAACCTCCATATGCCGTGGGTGTGGCTCTAGATAAAGGCAAAAAAAAAATCAACCATAGGCAGGCCAAATATTTTTCTCATTTTTTTTTTTGTTTCTAAAAGATTTTTGGCAAATATATCTTGGAATAATCTGAAAATTAATGACTATTTTTCTTATGTTGGCAGCAGAGGTCTTGCATCTCAAGTCTTGAAAATTGTTTTTATATTTTTTCAGTGAAAGTTTTGTCTAGATACATGCCCAACAGTGGAATTACTGGATCATATAGTAGCTCTATATTTAGTTCCTGAGGTACCTCTGTCAGTACTGTTTTCCACAGTAGTTGTACCAATGTACATTCCCACCAACTATGGAGGACGCTACCTTTTTCTCCACACCCTCTCCAGCATTTGTTATTTCTTGACTTGTTAATGATGGTCATTCTTTTTGGTGTGAGGTGGTACCTCATGGTAGTTTTGATTTAAATTTCTCTAATAATTAGTGATATTGAGTCAAAACTTTCATATAAAAGGTTATAGGCACCCTTATCTTCATAGCAGCACTGTTCACAATAGCCAAGACATGAAAGCGACCTAAATGTCCATTGATAGATGAATGGATTAAGAAGATGTGGTACATATATACAATGGAATATTATGCAGCCATAAAAAGACACACTGAAGCCATTTGCAGAAACATGGATGGATCTAGAGAGACTCTCATTCTAAGTGAAGTAAGCCAGAAAGACAAAGACAAATACCATATGATATCACTTATTTGTGGAATCTAAAATATGGAACAGTTGATCCTGTCTAAAAATAACAAATAAATAAAAAACAGAAAAAGATCATGGCCCAGAAGAGCAGACTTGGGTTTCCTGGATTAGGGAAGGGGAGGGAGTGGGATTGATGGGAATTTGGGGGTTTTTTTGAATGCAAATTGTTATTTGTAGAATAGACGGGAAATAGGATCCTACTGTACAGCACAGGGAAATGTGTGTAATTGGGTCACTTTATTGTACAATTGAACTTGACAAAACATTGTAAACCAACTATAATTTAATAATAATAGAAAATAATAATAAAAATTGTTTTTAGTTGCATTCCCCACGTTAGATGGGGTATATGTTTTAAAAGGACATTTGCTGGGACCAGCCATCCCATGATAATTTAAGTTCTTTGAGAGCTGGAAGTTGATATGTCATTTATAGGTCCACAAAATGTATGACACATATTAGGTACTCAGTAAATACTTGTTTGAGTTACTAAAGAATAGTTACATGGGTGCCAGTGAGGCACTAACCATGACTTGGGCACTAGAACTGGACAGTAGACTGGAATGCCTTTCAGAGAGCAGACCTTAGACAGGCAAAATGAGGCTTGAGGATTGTTAGAATACCCCAGGAAATTCAGGAGGGCAAAAATTCAGGTAGACAAGCAAGAAGTGAGATTTAGACTGATAATTGTGGTCCAGACAGTGAAAGTTTGAATTCCGAGAGAGAGAAAAGTCTAAGCTAGGAACCAGCAACTGGAGAACAGTAATATGAACTTGACTCTCAAATAATCTGTTTTAGTGAGCAGCCCTTACATGTGTTATGTGCTGAGGTCATTGGTCTTCAAGGTGACAGATATCTGTAGATAAAATCAGGGATCTGGTCAAGAGCAGGTTAAAGAATTACTTATTTTCAAAAGTTTTATGGAAGGATAGTTGATTTACAATGCTGTGATAATAATTTCTGCTGTTTAACAGGGTGATTCAGTTATACATATATTCACAAAAGAATTATTCTGGAAGTTGAATTTTAGCACAGTGATGGTGCATATGTAAAGATTACCAATTACTAACTGGAGCAGATTAATAAGAAAAAATACTGAATTGTTTCTGACTTTGACATACTTATATTAGTACCACTTATGTTTTCTTGAATGCTATATTTACTTATAGAGAATAGATGTTAAATATGAGCATAAAATCACTTAGGATAAACAGGTCAATTGACAGCATCTCAGGTCCACAAAAATGCATGTTAGAATGACTAAGTAGTTTTCTTAATGTCATTGAGTTCATTAGGGAGGAGAGAGACAGAGAGAGAGAGAGAGCGAGAGAGAGAGAGAGAGAGGAAGAGAGTGAGAAAGAGAGAGATGGATTGCATCATGAGGAAGTAGAGACCGCAGAGAAGAGGAACTTCTGGTTGCCCAGCCGGGGTAAACATAGTATAAAAAGAATGATGACCGAGGCTGTCACTTGTGGTTTCCTGCTCAAAACTCCTCTGTCTCTCAAAGTTACCTGCAGACAGTTTCTATACATCCCTATGCATCTTTATACCTAAAGGCATCTTCTCATATAAGGAGCATGCTCAGCCTGGACATTGGGCAGGAGCGAAGGACCAGGGAGTTAAGAATGAAGAATAGGAGTTCATGGATGACTATCACACCTTCTTCTCTCTTCAGTGGGACAGTTCTGTTGTGTGTTCTGCATTGTCACTGAGGGTACACTGCAGGATTAAGCCTCATTCTCCAGTGACTATTTATCAACATACCCTTTACTGGCTTTCTTCCTTTCCCGGTCTCATTTCCTCAGTCTCTAACTGGGCTTTCTGATCTTATATGCCAAGAAACCATTTTCATCCCAACGCTTATCCTAAAGTCTGCCTTGGGGGAACAAAAAAACAGTAACTACTAAATGGAAAAGCAAAGCTATGTTGAACTGTCTTCTAGACACCAGCATGTTCATAATCTTCTAGTAACCTAGATTTCTTCTCTTATTGATTATGCACTGTATCTGAGCATCCTTTCCAATTTGATGCTATGCATAAGAAATCACCCATTGCAATTATGATCACTGAAGGCTTATTACTTTGTCAAGATTTATGTGCCAAACTAGAATGCTCAGGAATACTCTTCATTTTAAGAGCAAACATTGTGCTTTGTGATTTAAATTAGGTGAGATTTAGACTTGCAGAATTTAATCAATCCTTATGTATATTGCTAGATAATAAATTGCTTATAAGAGATTGATACTTGCTTAAATTTTGTATAACTTTAACTTAATTATAAGTGTAACAGTTTGTAATCACACAAATTTTAACCTTTGTGTAGTCTTCTTTTATAAACTGGTTCTGGAATATTCACTTAATTAGATTTTGAAAATAGATGAGATATGTATTTTTTATTATATTAGCTGTAGTTGATTTACAGTGTCATATTAGCTTGAGGTTTACAGCAAATTGATTCAGTTATACATATGCATATATCCGTTATTTTTTCTCATATAGGTTACAACAGAACACTGAATAGATTTCCCTGTGCTATACAGCAGGTCCTTGTTAGTTATGTATTTTATATATAGCAGTGGTAGTGTTTGTGAGATAAAATTTAAAAAACACAAAATGTTTAAGAAATATCAAAACACTGCTAATGGATTTTCATTTTTTCAGTCTGTTTTCCATGATTTTATTTCTTTCAAAAGTAATAATACATAAATTGCTTACTTTGTTTCTTTAAAAATTTTTTCAAGTTCAAGGGCTCCTTATTAAAAAGAAAAAAAATAGTTTCATTTTTAATTGGTAGGGGAGGTGGTAAAATCTATATTAATTTAGTAACTTTAAAAAATGTTAAACATTTTTACATTCATTATTTAGCATTCAAAGAATACTTTAAAAAACTTGTACTTGGCAGTAACTTCCAGTGGTCTATGGCCCACAGAATGGGAAATGCTACTCTAACCTAGTGGTTCTAAAATATACAACATAGCAGAATTGCTTGGGGAGATTTTAAAAAATAGAGTTTTTGTTCTACTCTAGACACACTGAAATTATAGGCTCTGCTTGAGGAGCCCCAATATGTATATATTAATAATTTTCGGTTAACCAGCAGATCTAGCACTGATAATTAGGCCAGCAATTTGTCCCCACTAGAGAACTTTTTGGCTTTTGGCTAGTTTATGCATATCCTTTCTCTCCATCCTGTTTTTCCCACACACCAGCTTACTGGTAGTAAACCATCTTCAAATTCCTTGGGATATTCCACCATTAAATGGACAGTATCATCAATATAAATTTCCTTTAACAAATTTCACATCACAGTTATGCCAAAGTTGTAGCAATCGATGGATACTAGAGCTCCAAGTTTCTAATTTCAAGTACTGTGATTATTCTATTTCACCAGAGCTTAAGGCAGCTAAAGATGTGTAGGAGATGTCGTTTAGCCTATTCCTGTGGGGTTTTCTCTGAGAAGAAAAAAATGTTGGTTTCTTTGAGAATTAGCCTAGAGCTCAGGAAGGAAGTCTGGCTGCAAATACAAATGTGGGAATCATCAATATCTGGTTCAGAGTGTGGATAGGTAAAGTTTATGAAGGATTAAAGGAGTAATGAATCAAGAGCAAAGCATTGGGAAATCTTGGGGGGTATTTCAACCTTTAAGCAATGGAAATATATTGAGGATACAGAAAAGTAAATTCTTTATTTCTGATTGGATATTTTATAGTTTTTTTGATTTTTAATTTTAAATTTTTATTTAAAAATCTTTATACATTTTTAAAGGTTACTTTCCACTTACAGTTGTTCCAAAATATTAGCTATATTCTCCATGTTGTATAATACATCCATAAGCCTATCTCTCACCCAACAGTTTGTGCTTCCCCCTCCTCCCTTCTCCCTACTGGCAACCACTATTTTGTTCTCTATATCTGTGAGTCTGTTTCTTTCTTTTTTTCTTTCATTTTTTTGTTATGTCTTCTAGTTTGTTGTGTTTTTTAGATTCACTATATAAGTAATGTCATACAGTATTTGTCTTTGTCTGACTTATTGTATTGAGCATAATGCCTTCCAAGCCCATGCATTTATTGCAAATGGCCAAATTTTACTCTTTTTTTGTGGCTGGATAGTATTCCATTATGAATATACCCCATTTGTATCCATTCATATGTTCATGGACACTTAGGTGACTTCTCTATCTTGGCAATTGTAAGTAATGCTGCTGTGAACATTCGGGTGCATGTATCTTTTTGAATGCTTTTTAAAATTAAAAATATATACTCAATTATTTTAGTACTTTAAAATGTGTTGAGTCATTTTTTTTTTGTGCAGCAGGCAGTCAATTTTGGGAAATGTTCCATAATATTTGAGAGGAATGTATATTCAGTCTTTTTTTTTTTTTTTGTCTTTTTGCCTTTATCTAGAGTCACACCCACGGCATATGGAGGTTCCCAGACTAGGGGTCTAACAGAAGCTGTAGCTGCCGGCCTTCGCCACAGCCACAGCAACACGGGATCCAAGCTGCGTCTGCAACCTACGCCACAGCTCACGGCAACGCCGGATCCTTAACCCACTGAGCGAGGCCAGGGATCGAACCTGCAATCTCATGGTTCCTAGTCGGATTCGTTAACCACTGAGCCACGACGGGAACTCCTATATTCAGTCATTTTTTGACTACATGTCAGTTAGGTCAAATTTTTCATATGCTTGTGTTTTTGATGAAAAATTCTCTCTTTTGGTATGGAAATATTTTAATTTTAACTTCTCTGTTGCTGTGTATTTTTTGCAGTGTATACAGGTTTGGTTAACTGCTGTCTTCTGTCAATATATTAGATCACCTTATTGTTTTCTGGCTTCCATCACGTCTGTTGGACAATCCAAAGAGATTGTCTTGGATACTTAGATTCTGACTGCCCTGGTTGATCTCCTGTGCTCTTGCCCAGCTATAATTTCAATATTTCTGTACGGCTGGAAGGGTAATATTGTCAAAAGAGTGCTGATTAACTATAAGTTTTTCTCTCATAGGTGGAAGTGGGACTAGATTTTTTAATCACCATTAATCAGCAGGTTTATAGTGTTTCCTACATGTATAGGGAGCTTAGTGTAAGTGGTTTGGAAAGAGGAATGTGATGCAATTGACTGAATTTAAGGTTCCATGCTGTAATTTCCTGAGTCTTTTTTTGGCAAACACGTACATGCTAGGGGAGGGTGGTCTTCAGGAAAATATGGATTCCTGTTTGAGAAATGGTATATTGAGAGTCTCAATAATGTTGAGAATATGTTAAAGACACTTTAATTTTTGTATGAGAAAAATAACATCACAATCAAATATTCTACCTCTGAAATAAAGTTATGGGTAAAATAAACTAAAATATGGAATGGGTTTAATCACTTGGAGGAATGAAAGAACAGGACATACGTTTGTCTTTGGTGTTCAGAGTATTTTTCAAGATGTCAAGAAGCCTGATATTTCACACATAGAGATGAAATATAATGTTCACATAACATGTGACCTTATAGTGAAGAAAGCTATTGTCGAATACTTATAGTTCATTGGCTGTAGATTTTTATAATCAACCTAAAACTGAAGCATGATGAAAGTCCATCGTGGTTTAAAATTTTATTTAAATATGAACACCACCAGAATTGTAAAAGTCAAAAGTGAAGGAGGAAAGGTTTAGGTACTAACATCAAATGACACCAAAATTTTAAAAAAGGCAAAATGCATTATTAAATTTACCAAGTTATCTAATAAAAATTTTAAAATAAAGTTTGTCTATTAGATATTGCTAGATAAGAGGAGGAGGGGTAGGAAATGTTGCAAATGCATTCCATTCTTGTATTTTATAGCAGAAATTTGTTAGATATTATATAAAGTTAACAAAATACAAATGACATAAGCATATTATTTAAAGTCACACAGCTGTATGAGAAATTCAAACCAAAAACAATTATAAGCGGCTTACTCTGAAAGCTAAGGTGGGATGAATAAGGAATAAGCTAGGAGAAATTTGCATCTCTCTGTAAATTCTGATTATTTTATCACCTTGTGCACATGTCACTGTACTAAAAATTTAAAGGTGTTTATAAAATTATCATTTGAAGATACCACAGCTTTCTGATGTGATAACTTTATAAACCGAGCTACAAACTTTTCTATTGTAAGAGCAAGCTTGAGCGTAAAGGATGCTGGGATTGGAGCATAGAGGAGACAGGACAAGATTCTTTATGTCTCTGATGGAAGGAACATGAAAGTGAGAATGAGAATTCAGTGTAGAGGATAGGAGACTATTAGTGAGAGAAGGTGATGAACTCACTTCATAAATGAATACATGGAGTAAACATTTAATTCCTTTTAACTGCATTAGGCTGTTAGACTATTTCTTTGAATGAGACTCAGCAGAGTTGAGGTTACAAAGAATCACTGGCTGTATTTTGAATGTACATATGTTTTTGTTATGAAAGCAATTTATTTTTCTTAACATTTCTTCTTTCATTCACTGTGTCATAATCTTAACCAAATGATTCTTCTCTTTAAACTCCATTACTTTCTAAACTTCCCTTTCTATCTCATCCTACTGACTAATGTCTCCTAGTAAAATACCTTTTATCACAGTAATTACTTGTTCAGGAATTCAAAATGACTTTCTACTGTATAATGCCTTCAAAAAAGAATTGCCATATAATTTATTACTATTAATGAATTTCACTGAGACAGTGGGTATGAGCTAGGGATATCTTGGACAACTTGGGATGTGTACAGTCACCTTTGCTTTTAATCCATGATTATCCTCAGGGACTAAACATTTTTCTTTAGCAATGACTTTTCTCTTAGCTTGGAATTTGTCCCTTTTATCTTCTTTCTCTCTTTCTCCTCTGTCTCTTTGTCTCTCTTTCTCAATCCAAAGTCCTCCCTAATTCTTTCCTGTTTGGTTCACACTTCCCCTCTTAGCAATTTGTTCCCTGTTACATCACATAACGAAATCTCATATTGTTTTCCCACTGTTCTACAGAAATGGTTGCTACTTTCTCAGAATCATAAATTCCTTGACAACAAATGTTGTTAAATCCTGTGTCAGGTAAGGCCCCAGAAAGAAAGAGCCAGCCACTCATATTGGGAAATTGTAAGATTTTTCTGAATGGGGCTCTTTGCAAAGCTGTGGGCAACAAACTCTAAGGGATGGCTTGCATCCTGAGACTTGCACAAGTGGGCACTGTATCACAAATACCCTGAAGGGACATGTAGCAGGAGCTGTGCCCAGAGCCCAGACAGTAGCTGAGAGTGGTAAAGGGACAGAGGAGAAAGGCCAGAGTAATAAGTACCCAGGTCTTGTTCTTCTTATGACCTCTGTGATGCTATTTTTTTGGGGGGGAGGCCCAAATATTAGTTCCTACATGGATCAGTCAGCTGGCCAGTCCTATCAGCCTGACCTCACAGTGAGGTTACTGGTCCCCCCACAGCTTTCAAATGAAGCATCAGTAATGGTTACCAGCCATGCTAATCCTCTCAAAGGCCAGTCTGTTTCCATTTGGGGAAGGGGTTTTATAATATTTTTCACAGCACAAAGCAGAATATAGATCTCAGAGAAGATAATCCATAAATACGTGTTGGTAGATTGTTGATCTGATGGCAATTTTTGACATTTAATTTAATGATTTTTAAACAATTGGTATTTTTCTTTGGTTCATTTTCTGAAAAAATTAAAAAAATCTTTAGAGTCTCAGCTTTCACAAGTAATATTTTATTCTGAAGGTAAAAAGTAAATTCTCTTTTAGAGTTTCTTATTACTTGTTTCCTCTCGCTGTTGATTGGTCTACTTGAAGAGAAAACACTCAGTGTTTGCATATGCTATGGAGTTTACAAATCACTTTAATATATCATCTCTTTGTGTCTTTAGCTCTTGTCTTTGAGTTCACTCTTGAACAATTCTCTTTAGCCATATTTCACATCATTTTAAAATTCTTTTTTCCTACCCTGGTTTAATTTCTCTTGATGATGAATACTAAACTAATGTCTTACAGATTTCACTCCCTTCTTCATTAACTCCACAGATTTTTCTTGGCCTCAAGAAAGGTGTGGAAGCTTTTTGAAAGATGCATTTTTTAAAATGGATATGAAATACACTGTTTACAGTGCATCAGAGTAAAATCTGCATTTACATTTGCCCTGTAACTGCAGTTTCTAATTCTTTAACGTTTAAAGGATAAATTGGTCTATAAGCAAACTCTTTGCTACACCGAATTTTAGTTCGGCAGTTTCTACTCTATTTTTTTTTTTTTTGTTTTGCAAGAATACTTGTCTCCTTTTTACATTCTCAGAGTCAAGTATGGCTTGATCTTGCCATTGCTGCAACATGATAAACATTTGCATTTTCAATATACCCTGGTGCTATTCGAAGATATATTCCAATGCTATCTCTACTATCATTTGATCCTCGTCATTACTATTTCCACACTTTCCTATTTCACAGATTCTTTGATTCTTTCCTGTCTCTAAATTTGCTCATTTATATATATATGGTTTTGTCCCATTCTTTGAGTTTTAATCAAACTATTTCCCACTAAGTTTTGGCATCTGACTGGCCTGGAATACTAAATATCACATCTGACTGACCTGGAATACTAAATATCCACCCGTCCTCAAAATTCTACCATTTCTTTCCTTCTTTTACAAATCATGAGAAAATGCTTCCTTCTGGTTTTCGTTTTCCCACTTAAACAATAACCTCTTCATTAGCGCCACAGATTTTTCTTCGCCTCCAGAGAGGTGTGGAAGCTTTTTGAAAGATACATTTTAAAATGTGTTCTATATACTTTTAATTCATTTTGCTTTTTCTTGTGTCAGTTTTTAGTCATTTTATCGTTGAGACCTGTGAAAGTCAATGCTGGCCACATTTGATGGAAATCTTTTGCTCACAAGGAGGTTAAGAAAAGCCATGAAGATTTATTCTCTTCTGCTCTTGCATCATGTACATGAGGTTAGCATGCTGCTTTATCCCAGTCTGAAGTAACAGACTTGATATAGCCTGATGCTTGGTTCATTTTAAATAGATATTCTACTTAATAGCAAGGTTGAGAAACTCCTGCCAAGTCTAATAGGCATACATGCTTTCAGGTAAATAGAGCTCATAACTTCACAGCCCAGAACAGCAGGGGTTGAGTCAACTAAATTTTTTATTATAGTCATTTAGAAATTCATTTAAATATTGCTCATCAGCATCCATTGATCTCAACATTTTTCATACAGCCTGAGAGGCTAGAATATATGCAGCCCTAACGTGTTAGACTCTATCAGATTGTTTATGCAAAATTTCCTGGTACAATGTGTTGATTTCATTTTACGGTTTGTTTTGGGCTATAGCAGTACTGATGTAAATTCCATTTCTATTTAGACTGATGCATCTTGTTTAGCTCTAGTTACTTGAGGTTGATTGGTGTAATGAATTTCTCCCTTATTGATCTACAACTTAATCTTTTCAAAGTCAATAAGTTTATATGCATAATAATACAAATACACATTTCCCTTGTTTCTAGCTCAGTACGGTCTTGCAGAAAGAAGTGGTTTTGCTGCTTAATAAATGAAAATCATTGCTTTGAACTAGGAATATGGTAAATGTAGATCTGCACTGAGTGAATGAAATTAAAAATAGTAGGCTTCTGCTTAATCTGGCGTATTTACATTCTACGATACAGATATGATCTTTGGAACATTTTATGTCTTTTGTGGCTCAAAAATGTTACATTTGCTATGATATATCATATGAAAGCTTGTGAGACATTTTTACTAGGAGTCTTTGACTATTTGACATGTGTATAATTAATGTAGTAGTCTTGTTCATCCAGAGAGATCTGTCCTCTTAAACACTCATGGCTTATCATAAACTTCAATGTTTTAAAGAAGAGTCTATCAAAGAAAGCATAGGAATACATATTAGAGCTCATAGAATTCATTGATTATAAATAGTTTATTAAAAATAGAAGATAAATGGAAAATAATGCAGTTTTTTTCTTTCTGTGCCAGTGACCTTTAATTCACTTCTAACAGCATGGAGATTGAATTTAACTGAAAGACAACAAATTTAGAACATTAAAGATTAGAGACATTAGTTTTGTTGTGTATGTTGAAGGTGGTAGCACGTGCAGGCCTCATACCCATTCTAAAGCCCTCTGGCCCCCTTTATGGAATGATGGAGACAAACCAGAAACACCTGCTTTAGTGTTATGTAGTTTATCATATTATGTTACAAATGCCTATTTCTATATCTGTACGTCTCAAGAAACTATAAAATTTTCAGAGAGGTTCCTTGAGAGGGTATGTGTGTGCTTTTATTCTACCAATTATTTCTTTCTTTTTTTTTTTTTTTTTGTCTTTTTGCCTTTATGTAGAGCCGCACCCGCGGCATATAGAGGTTCCGAGGCTAGGAGTCAATCGGAGCTATAGCCGCTGTACTATGCCACAGCCACAGCAACGCGGAATCCGAGCCGCGTCTGCAACCTACACCACAGCTCACGGCAACGCCGGATCCTTAACCCACTGAGCAAGGCCAGGGATCGAACCCGCAACCTCATGGTTCTTAGTTGGATTCGTTAACCACTGAGCCACAAAGCAAACTCCACTACCAATTATTTCTGAACTTGGCATGGTGCCTGGTACCAAGTAAACTTTTCCTGAATGAAGTCTTATTATAATGTGCTTACTGTATGTGAGGAAGAATGAGAAAAGTTTTAGTGAGGGATATAAAGACATGCCACTGAACATAATTTTGATGGTGAGATGGTATATGTGCCAAAAAGGCACAATATCCTGAATGATTAGTGCCTCTCTCTCTCTATATATATATTTTTTCTTTTTATATATAATTATTTTGTTTATTTTTGCTCCTATTGTCTAGGACACAAGTACAAAATAGGCGTTTCAAAAATCTCTGTTGAAAGCCTTACAGATGAAGATGGAAGATAGTATGTTAGAGATCAGAATGTGAAGTATACAGAGTTATTGCTGGCTTATTTAAGCAAGGAAGGCTTACTAGACCTTCCCACCTATCGCATGAGGCTCTTGTGTCTCAAAGAATAAGACCACAGACATGGAATGAGGATTCCAGTCATGACAGCAAGCCATAGCTCTATAAACTCAGGGGAGCTCTTCACCTCTCTATCAGATGATAATCCGTAAAATAATAAACTTTATCACCAAGTGTGTTATGAGAATTGATGTGATATATATGTACAGACTGAATGTGTCCTCAAAATTCATAGATTGAAATCATAACTCAGTGTGATGGAATTAGGAGGTGGGGCTTTGAGGAGCCAATTAGGTCATGAAAGTGGAGCCATTATGAATTAGATAGTTTTCTTTTTAAGGAGGGAAAGGAAAGAGCTCACCCTTCCTCACCACACCCAGTCTCTTTCTCTTTTTCTGTTTGCACCTTAACATTGGACTTCTCAATCTCCAGAACTTTGAGAAAGAAATGTTTGTTGTTTAATCTTACATAGTCTATGATGTTTTTGTCAAAGAAGCCAGAATTGAGACAGTATGTCAAAATGCCTAATTGCTTAGTGTGAAAATTTCATAATTAAAATCTTTTTTTTTTAAATACAAGATGTATTTAAAGGACCTACTGTAGAGCACAGGGCAATCTACTGAATACTGTGTAATAACCTATATGGGAAAAGCATCTGAAAAGGAATGGATATATGTGTATGTATAACTGATTTACTTTGCTGTGTACCTGCAATGAACACAATTTTGTTAGTCAACTATATTCCAGTAAAAATTATTAAAAATCCCATGTTAAAAATGCAAGATGAAAGTGGAAAAGGAATGTTGAACAAGTGGTATTTGATTCTAGGATAAGGAATTACATGGCATTTTTAAATTGTTCTACCTGCTCTTGTGGCATGTGTCAGCATCATCCAGTGTTCTCTCAGCCAATAGGAGCTTGGCATCCTGGTCCAGGGGTTCTGCAGGTCCAAACTGAGGAGGTACATGTTTTAGAGAATGATAGTTTTCTCTTTGAATCCTGGCACATGCAGTAACTCTTTACTTGTGGAGTCTATGTGAATCTCATAGGAAGAGGTTCAGGACATTCTCTAATTATTCGATCCTTGTGGTTATAGCATTTATTGGTGGGGGAAAGCTACACTAAAGAGAAAGTTGGTGTGTTAGATGTTTTCCGCTTGCCCATGCTAATTTATGTTCTACCTTTCTCTACTTTTCTCTCTGCCATGACCTCACCTGGACTTCCTTGTCTCTAGTCTTCCTTGGGTTTTCCTAATGGAAAGCAGTGTAGAATATTGAAAGGTGGAAGAGAAAATAGTTTGGGTATTTATTCCATTTCTTTCTTGCTTGCAAGGCTGAGAATTGGCAGTAGCTGGGTACTTTTTTCTCAAGCACTGCTCCTGTTGGGCAAACCATTCACCAGGGTCCTGGTAATACCTCCCTCTCCTTGCCCTTTCAGGCGCAGGTGTGGTAATGGCTTCTTCTTCTGTGGGTACTTGGGTCCTTTATCCTCTGTTATTAATTTCCTTAACCTGACCAAATCTTTTCAACTTGTCTTCTGAGGTAAACATTATTCAGTTATCATTTTGAATTAGTCAACTATTTCCTGGGTCCAACTGTTGGATTCTGACCAATACTTATGATGATATTGATATTAATATCAATGAAATATTCCTAGTGTAGTATTTTTTGGTAAAGTCTTGGGTTCAGTCAAGCAAACCCATCATCAGATTTGGAGGCAAGGTTTGTTACCCTAAACTTACTCTACTTGTATAGATGCAGTAGTGAATTTTGCATATTTGTATTTCTTACCTGATTATTACATATTAATAAAAATTTAAAAAGTGCTAGCACTTAGGTCATATTTACTTTGAGGAACATATTTGCAGATGTTAAAATAGTAATTGGGGAGTTGTGTGGCACAGTGGATTAAGGATCGGATGTTGTCACTACGGCAGCAAGGGTCACTCTTGTAGCTCATGTTTGATCCCTGGCCCGGGAACTTCCACATTCCATGAACACTGCTTAAAAAAAAAAGTAATTGGAAGAATACTGGAAAACAAAATGAGCTGCATATTGAAATGAACAGTTAGATGCCAGGTTTGGTATGAGGAAATGTTTGTTCCTGATAAAAGTTAGATCTATATAGAAGTGTTACGAAGATGTCACCCTGTGATCGGCCCATTTCAGTTGAAAGTTTTGCCCTCAAGTTTGGGTTTTTCATTCAACGTGGTTAAAGTGAAAAGCTTTGCCTTTCAGCTATTACGTTTATTGATGTTTGAAATAGTACTATCTCTGTATTTATTTGCTTTATGTTTGATCTAGAAGCACAGTGAGGAATACATCATTAGGATGTTAAAAGTACATATATTAGTGAGTAGAAGATGGAATGAGGTTGCTCTCGGATATTTATATTTGTTGACAAAAGCCACATGATGTGAATTTATATTGTATTCAAGGTAATGCCATCATTAGGCATGATTAGAATTTATGTGAAAATGAGGTAGATAGAAGAAATAAATTGTTGGTTTGAACAAAGCATTATCTTTTTCTTTGAGAGAACATATTTCAGCACTTTTGTTATTCTCACTTCAGTGGGATGTGTTCTTGAATGACAGATGATTATTTGACAAAGAAATTCTAATCTTAAGCAGAAAGATCTAGTACCACTTTGTGAAGGCAATGGTATTTAATGTTTTATTTTTAAAGTATATATCATATTATTAAAAACACAATAGCTTCTCTACCCTATGCTGTCTTGGTCCATGCTGACAACAAAAAGATAAATACAGTGCATACCAGGGTTCCTCTGGTAATACCAAGAACATGACACATGTCATCCTATGATAAATTGGCTCTGTGTCTGTTCAATTTCAAATCTAAAGCTCTGGAGGCAGAAGTGTTAGGAAACAGGCATAATCCTGGCGTACAGAGGCCTCAGATGCACAAAATTAGTGTGCATGGAACAGATAACAGAGAATGAGATCCACAGTGAGAGGAAGTTTGCACAGGTTTGTGGACTTCCTGGGGTTTAGGTTGTATTGGCAGATGTTAGGTGGGAAAAAACATCTGTAGGCATGATAATGAGCATTCCCAGAATCTGAAGTGACAACTGTATCCAGCACAAATGCTGTCTTGTTGCCCTATTTGCATACCAATTAAATTTTAAAATAAAGAAACAAATATTGGGTTACTGAATTTGTTTGACAAATAATCTGTAGGGCTTACTTAATACAACTGGGTCAGGAATGTTGGCTGTTTGACAGATGTTGTATCTATGAAAGATTTAAACAAACTAACAAAAAATGTATCCAGATTGTTACCACCCACAGTTTTATAAGTAGGAATCTGAAATAGGTTAGAGATGGTTTGATACCCTGAGGCTGCCACAATGGAGTGCTTTTTCTCTGTGCTCTGCTAATGCATTCGATAGATAATATTAATACTTGGTTTTCAAAGTAAGAAGTTTTTTTAAAAAATCACTGTGTCTGGCATTGCATTTCTTGATATCTAGTATTTTATATTTGAATTGTATATTATGCATTAAGGTTTTATTTTTCAGGAGATAATTCCAATTTTCATAGTCATCAGAACCTGAGGACATCATCAGATGCAATGAGGTTGTCAAGACTCTTCCCTAGAAACTTTAAAAGTTGGAAAACAAATATATATACTTTCAACTTTGGGGTATTTTCAGGTATATTTCCCAATTTCTGTATTTTGAGATACAAAATATGTACTGTGTTTAAAAATATGCCTTTTGAAGGGAGAAATTTATTGTCTACTTTGTATGACATATTAAATAGAATAAAATTTCAGTGCAGAGTTCAGTGCAATAAATATAGAATATTGCTAGGTACCAGGTACTGTGTTAAGTCCTAGTGATATAAACATGAATAAAAACTTTATAGCTTTGCTTGGAAAATGGACACAGACTATTTCATTATAATTGATAGGCACAAGAGGGAAAGCAACACCCCATAAATCTTCTAGGAGTTTACATGTGAAGTTATGTACCGATTAATCATTGTTTTATACATTGGACATTTTTCTGAAATGTGTTCAAATCAAACATGTAAATTGAATAATATTTCCCTTGGTAAAGTCTTCAGAAGCACATTTTATTGGTGTTCCCATGTTCTTTTCATTTGCTTTATTATCGGTAAGGTGTTGGATTTTCCAGTTAAAATTCTTTTTCTCTCTCTTCTCCTGGTTTTCCTGTCAAGTAGTTAATCACCTAAACTCTTAAATCCAGTAGAAGTACTTGCTATTTGAAGACCTTGAGGTGAACCATTATTTAAACTGAAAATTGTTTTGTTTGAGCAAAAGTTACTTTTTCTTTTATCAATGTTGCAAAAATAACTATGTATAATCATTTCTTCAGATGGGGTATTCACATAACAAAAAATTAACTTTGGGGAAATACCAAACATTCATTAATTTATCCATTTGTTGAGATTCTATGAAGTGCTCTGATACCTGAGTCATCTGTGACTTTTTCTATCTCGCAGATAATTCATACTCCTGTGTCAAATGTAAACCAATGGACACAACACTGGAGTAAAGAGGAGTAAATACCCTAATAGTGGAGTATTTGAGGTGCTTTGCCAGCTAAGAGAACCTAAGAACTAAAGGAGGGACAGAGGAGGGAGGAGAGCAGTGACAGAGGCATCCTAGAGAGGGTGGCCCCTCAACTGTTCCAGAGGAACTAGAAGATGAAAGTGGGTAGAAGGTAATATTACATCCTGGGTAGAGTATGACTTCCACAATAGTGTGGCAAATTGAGAGCATGGCCTAACAAGGGGGAATTTCCAGAGAGACTTGTTGATCTAGATTCTAGATTAAAGGTACATGTGAAATTATAGCAGGGGAAGAGGCTGGAAGGATGAGACATTAAAGGGCCTTGGATGCTATATTAAGTAAGGAAGATTTATTTATCCTAAAGGGATATGTGAGTCATTTCACTGTTTAAACAATGGAATGATAGTGTCTTTTTTTGTTATAGAAAGTACTCTGACAGCAGATAATGGTCCTAGAAATGCTGGAACAAACAATGTAAAGAATGAACAAAAATAAAGGTTATTTGGAAAAAAAAATCCTTGATGCTGCTGTGCTTCTCAAACCAAGCATTATCCAGCAGCATAATTAGGCTGGAATCACCTTATTTTCACCTGGTATATTAGATGGGAAGTTCACAGAAGTTTTGTATTAGCATGGTTTCTGGTTTCCAGCTGGACTTCCTAATCCAAAAATGCATCCTCAGGGCTGAGAGACACTATGGAAATTCCAGCTCAGGTGGGGCGAGGGCTTCAGTGGGCTGGCCCGGCCTCTGGCCACCACCCCTGCTGCTGCCTGCTCTCTGTGGAAAGGCTCTGAGAGGACAGACGATTCCTCCTTGTTTTTGCAGCTGACAATGCTATTGCCAGAGCACCATGGACGGAGTCCCAAGTTCTTTCAACAAAGCCGAGACTTGCATGAGATGTGACAGGTCTATAGAGCTACTTATCAACAAGGAAGAGGCAAGGGGGTTGGCACTTCCAGGAATATGACAAAAAGAAAAGGAAGAATAAAAAGCTGCTATCACAGCTGCCACAGAGGGCAATAAAAGATATGTGAGATGGCAGGGCAGGAAGCTAGTGGGGGAGGGAAGGGCTTGGGGAGCATGGCTTATTTAGGGTAGCAAAATTATGTTAGATACAATTTTTTTTAGGTCATATTAGTACTGTGATGAAAGAAGAGTATCCTTCTGAGTCACATGATTAACACAGTGCCATAGATCATTGCCAGCGCTAAGGGCCTGCAATCCCAGCTGAGTGTTTGCTTTCAGTTCTCTGGTCTGGGAGAACAGAAGACCCATATAGATTATCTAAGAAGGACCAAAAAAAAAGTTTTTGGGCATTTTCTAAATGCTGTGGATTAATATCCCATTTTAGATCTTTGCTGTGTAGGACTAGAGTAACAATGGATTTGCCTATGAAAATCCACTGAATCGTAAGCCTTAGACCAGAAACTTTGGTGAAAGTTCTATCAGTCTAATTAACAATTTTTTTTTTTCCTTTTGTCATTTTAGGGCCGCACTCGCAGCATGTGGAGGTTCCCAGGCTAGGGGTCTAATCGGAGCTGTAGCCACTGGCCTACGCCGCAGCCACAACAACGCAGGATCCGAGCCGCGTCTGCAACCTACACCGCAGCTCACAGCAACGCCGGATCGTTAACCCACTGAGCAAGGGCAGGGATCGAATCCGCAACCTCATGGTTCCTAGTCGGATTCGTTAACCACTGCGCCACGACGGGAACTCCTAATTAACAAATTTTTAAAGACCTAAATCATGTTATAGGTGCTGTGGTCACTGAGATAGAATTCACTCAATTCTTACCATTATGACTGTACAGAAATTCTGTGTGGTAAGAACTGTTTTAGAGTAAGTAATGGGATCATGGGTTAGATTTGGGTGTGAGGAAGCTGGGATGACATAATCACAGCTAAGAATGGTCAATTGTAATTTTCTGGAGAAGACAGAGTGGCAGTGGGTGTGGGAGGTCAATAATAACTACAATGTCTAAGTTCCTTTCTGCTGTAACTCACGTATGATCAAATTGCTTCAAAAAACAAAAGTTTACAGTTCTAGCTCTACTTGCTATTTCTTTTCATGGCTTTTTCTGGTGGGCTTTTTCTTATCCATAGTTTTTCCCTCTGTTTATGGATTTTGGCTAATTGAGATAATGCTCCTACTTATATTAGTCCTTCTATTCAATTTATGGAGAGATTGTCTTCTCATCAACAAAGTGGGGGAGTTCCCGTTGTGGCACAGCGGAAACAATCCAACTAGGAACCATGAGGATGTGGGTTCGATCCCTAGCCTCGCTCAGTGCGTTAAGGATCTGGCGTTCCTGCGAGCTGTGGTGTGGGTCACAGACTCGGCTCGGATCCCGCATTGCTGTGGCTGTGGCTGTGGCTTAGGCCGGTGGCTATAGCTCCGATTAGACCCCTAGCCTGGGAACCTCCACGTGCCGTGGGTGCAGCCCAAAAGTGACAAAAGACAAAAAGAAAAAACAAACAAACAAACAAAAAACTGGGGAATATATTTACTGTCTGACTTCTTCTGATACAAAGATCTTATCCTTATCTTTGATCCTTCACTCTCATTTTCCTCTTGTAACCTGTGCACTGACCAAAGGAGAAACTGTCTTCTAAACATCATGTGATTCTTAGCAACTGACTAGAAAATGAAATAGAGATCTTTTGAGGTGGCTGTTCATGCAAGTTTAGCAATAAAAATTCATTTTCATTGGGAATGTATTTTGTTAAAAAGTGTTTCTAGAAAGCATAGGTATAGTTTTTTGGAAGCATTATGCCAAAATTCTCAGTGTAGTTGCCACTCATGCTTGGAAACAAGATTTTTCAAACCAAAATATGGAAAGTATCACAATAAGCCTCGTTAACTAAACAGGTTGGAATCTTGGTAGTGTCAAAAGTCTATCTGGCTCAGAGGTGGTCCAGGCTTGGTAAATAGAAAGAAATTTGGGGCTCAGGAAAGGTTGTGGCTGCTGAAAGGCTGAGCTGTATCAGGCCCTTCTGAATCTGTTCTCTCCCTAGTAGCCGACATATCTTAATAGTACTGGTTACTTCAGATTTAATTTCTATTTCAATAAATGTTTTACAGTTTGTACAGATATACTTAAATTTTTACTATTGTCTACCTCTACATTGTGAAAATAATTGATATTCATAATGATGGCCTCAAAATAGCATGAAATGTTGACTCAAAGCAGTATCACATTTGCTTTATAGCATCTGAGTCTGTAAAATGGATTTTCATGAATATTTTGGGGTGAAATTCAGAGGTGTGTTTAACTTAAAGGTTATATCTAGTTCACCCAGAATGCTTCATATTTGACCTATTTGGTTAACTGTAGGTGTGCCTTATAGGCTTGCTTAGCATACACCCTTCAGTTAAATGGACAGAGGGAATTATCCAGATTTATGAGAGGTACATTTGATAATGAAATATTTAAAATGCAAATGGGGGAACTCCTTTGCACTTCAGTGTATTGAATGTGTTTAAGTCTACTTGGCATAAAGAAGCCAAGTAGGCAATGTGTTTAAGGATGGCAAATTACCCAGTCACCTGGAACCTCACATCACTTCCTTATGCAGAAGAGAAATTGAAAGTGTCCTGAATAAAGGCAAGCGGAACAGTAATGTGCCAACTCAACATATCAAATAAAGAAATGGAGAAAATGTGAGGTTTTCAAATTGTATATCAAGACAATAATGTTTTACCATGTATGTGTACCTTTTTTTATAAGTACAGAAAGGGATAATTCTAGCTGTTTGAAGAAACGAAGTGGCAAGTTGGAATGCAGTAACAGTTTTCGTAAGAAAGCAGTAGCATGCATGTCTTTGGAGTTGAACGGAACAACTGAAAAGTAAAGGTCAACATCTTTCATTGTAACCAGTTAATCAGATTAGCCTTTTGACAAAATCTATTTGAGTTTGAAATCTTCTGCTAAGAAGCACAGAAAATTCCATATTTCTCCAGAAAACCTACTTACCTGAGGTGCAAGAAGATGACTTCTTTTTAGCAAATTGACTGCTGGTCTTTTGCAAGGTGAAGATATGCACCAAAGATGAAAGCTCCTTTGCTCTGGCAGTCAGAGACCCAGCAAAAAGCCCAGCTGTTGATGTGATACCAACAGGTGCTACATCATTAAGGCTTTCTTAGAGGACCAACCTGACCAGCATGGGAATCCCATACTTCCTCCTGACTTCCAGTTTGATTTTCTAGTTTATCATGATTCTACCCGAGTTCTGTTTATGACAGTAAGAGGCTCCTCATTTGTTGGGACATTCAGGTTTAATTTCCTGGACTCTCTCTCTTTTTTTTCCTTTTTTTGCATTTTTGGACAACCTGTGGCATATGGAGTTCCTAGGTTAGGGATAAAGATCCAAGTTGCAGTTGTGACCCGAGCTGCAGCTGTGGCAGCACCGGATCCTTAACCCATTGTGCCAGGCCAGGGATTTAACCTAAGTCCCAGGGCTTCAGAGATGCTGCCAATCCTGTTGTGCCACACAGTGAGAATTGCTAATTTCTGTACTTTTAACTATCTTGAAAATGTCCTGCTGCCAGATGTACCATCCTGCTATCAGCTGTCTTTCTAGCGAGTATATATGCTCTGAAAACAATGAAAGATTTACTTACTGTATGCAAAAATTCTATTGCAGCTCTAAAAATTCATATTTCTGAGTATATTTTAAGTTCTATTTACCAAGAATTATCAAACGAGCTCTTTCTGAATATATTTTAAGTTCTATTTACCAAGAGTTATCAAATGAGCTCTTTGTTGTCTTTAGGTCTAACAAGTGAAAATGTTCTGTTTTATGGGACATCAGACCTACAATCAATATCCTGCAAAAAAATAATGTATTGAACAAATGTTTATTGAATAAGTTAGGAACTACGCATTAGCTACTCTGAATTAACAACTATGAAACCAATAGTTTTCTTTCTTTTTCACTTATTATTTTAATTTTCCGGCCACATAGGTGACAATTTTTACCTGTGTTATGGTAATTTATGTTAAACCTCAGCCACTTTGGTAAAATACATATTTGTATTGATTATTCCACATCAGTTTATCCTGAAGTACAATATGCCATTTCTGTCTCTATGTTCCAGTGTTCTTTTATTTTGAAATGATTTCTCTAATTTATACACTTAAATGTTTGGCCCACTATTTTTATATCTTATTTTTGGGGATACCAATATGTGTAGACTGAATTTCTCTGGCCTTTATTTTTAATTTTATTTCATTTTATTTTTAATTTTACAGCTGTACTCATGGCATTTGGAAGTTCCTGGGCCAGCTATTGAATCTGAGCAAGAGCTGTGACCTACATGCAGTCTGATTTTTAACCCACTGTGCCATGGCAGGAACTCCCTTGGTCTTCCGTTTAAAGCCAGGTTTACCGATTTATAAATTACATGCAATCAAGATACAGAATATTATATATCACCTTAAACCTTCCCACTTGCTTCCTAGTAGTCACAGAAGTTTGCATTCCTGAAACTTTTTTCCATTAGTGATCATGTTTTTGATTACTCCATTCTTTGTGGCTGGTAGTATGCAATTGCTAAATGGCTAATATTCATGAAATAAATACAAATTACATTAAGAAGACTTTCATGTATCTTATTGAAACATGTTAAAATATGACATCTGTGCTGAAAATAGTGTAGTTGGCAATGTTATATATTGCTTGTGGAAATAAAAATCGATACATTTTTGGAGGGAATGATACAGCTGTAATCAGTTCATTAAACTATTTTACTTTCAAAGAAAGTGTTGGAGATATGCACTGGTATTAACGGATCAAGATATATTCATCACAGAATTTTTTTTTTGCCTTTTGTCATTTTATGGCCGCACCCGCGGCATATGGAGGTTCCCAGGCTAGGGGTCTAATCGGAGCTGTAGCCACTGGCCTGCGCCGCAGCCACAGCAACGCAGGATCCGAGCCGCGTCTGCAACCTACACCACAGCTCACGGCAACGCCGGATCGTTAACCCACTGAGCAAGGGCAGGGATCGAACCCGCAACCTCATGGTTCCTAGTTGAATTCGTTAACCACTGCACCACGACGGGAACTCCATCACAGAATTTTTTATAAAAATCGATAGTTACTACAAAATGAACTTTCAACAGTATGAAATTTATTATACCTGTATACTGGAATATTATGCAGCTATTTGAATATATAACTATTATAGGATATGATAATTTTAATAGATAAAAGTTGAGATTGACTCCTTAGCTCATGAATATTACTGCTTTCTCAGGGATGGGCTGACTCCCAAAGATTCTGTCTCTGCACAGCTTGCTGATCTGAATTTTCCAAAATTTCTATAATCAGCTTTGATTCTTTTACAATCACATTTAAAAAGATAGTCTAACTATCTCCTGTGGATATTATATAATGAATATAGATGTTATATAATAAATATGATGAACAACACTTCTGAGGCCAAAATGCCAAATGTGTATGCTAAAAATAATTTTTAAATATGAGACTTTCAAAATTTTCATGAAAAAATTTTAGACTGTGGTTTTATAACAAATAAGATGTCAGGGAAAAATTAGAGGTCTTAC
The DNA here is from genome assembly GCA_004024745.2 of Catagonus wagneri. Lineage (NCBI taxonomy): Eukaryota > Metazoa > Chordata > Mammalia > Artiodactyla > Tayassuidae > Catagonus > Catagonus wagneri. The sequence goes on from PVHT020004020.1 coordinate 13,942,768, forward strand.
AATACAGAAGTAACTATTTTAAGAGAAAGAAGCTTGAGAGAGAAGAACTGAGCTAATTAAATTTTATTTATTGGTTTTGTAGGAGACATTTAATTTTTGCTGGTCTTTTGATCTTGATAATAATCCTTAGACTGTAATTCATTGATATATAAACATGAAAAGCATATTTGATACAACATTTGGCTGGCATTGATTCACACAGTCATCTGAATAAATCTTCAAAAATCTGTCAGCAATAAGAATGCTGAGCATAAACTCCTTGACACATGTGACCTGCTCATGATGGAACTGTTTGAAATGTCTCTTTAGTTTCAGCCCAGTCCTTACCAATGGAGCTGTCTTTATGACTTTTCAATTTCATCCTTCTGGATGTTTATATTTAATAACAACATCCTTGTTTGCTTGTTTTGGTTAAAATTATTTTTACGTTTTTTTTCCACATTTCAGAAGAGCAAATATTCATCTTAATTTCCAAGTCAGATTATGGGGTAAGGAATATCTATTTTTTTGAGACATGAATTATATTCACAGAAATAAATTATCGTTAAAGATACACAGTAGATTGTCTTTTTTTTCTAAATTGTGAGTCCTTGAGAGTAGAGAATGTATATTTTGTTCACTCTTATATTCTTTTGCTTCGAAATAGTGGATCAGTAAAAATGGTGATGAATGAATATCCTACTTGCATTATTAAAAAAAACCTAATTAATAGGATGTTAAGATAATCTAAGTGAACTAGACATACTCAAACTCTCTCTCTTTTTTAAGAATGCTTATTTTATTCCAGGCATAAGAAAGTGGATAAAAAATGCAAATAAAGGACGATGGAGTTGATCTGACCAAGCAACACGATATCTGTTGCTCTTCGTCTTGTTTCTAAATTGAAATAATTCCCTTTTGTTTAAATCCTGCAAAGCAACTCTCATGGAACATTTTGATTCTTCACTTGAGCACTGCTTGGGTTCATAGAATGTTTTCCAGGCTAACGTGTATTTAATATCTTATGAATAATTAGTTACAGCTATAATTTAAGGACCAGATATCACATTTCAGCATTACTTATGGACTTTCAGATTTTAAGATTTTTTTGCTATCTAACATAACTAAATCATATTAGGACCTTTTGTCAATAGTAATTACTGGGATTCTCTTGGTCAACTTATAAAATGGAGAGAGATTGACTGTAGACTCATAGAAGAAACTGGAGTAAAATCAAGTTTGCCTATATTTTTGGTTGATCATTCTCTAAATTATATGCTCCTTACATATCTCAACTGTATGAGTTAGTTAAACTCAAATCCAAGCTCTAGGAAGTCAAATGTTTCTATGGGTAAATTATGCTCTGAAATCTTTTCACAGCATATCAAGTTTCCTTGCTACTATTAGTAAACTCTGCTTTTTCTTTATCAGTGTAATTGTTGATTCTCAAAATCTTGTTTGTTTCTAACAAACCTCTATCAAGACTGACTGTCCTCTTGGATGAAATAATTCCTGGATTAGTGCATCCTTTGGGCTGAATTTCCATTATATTACCAAGTCTTTCCTTAAAAGATATTTGGGAATGTTATTTGTTAAAATGGTCATTGTTCCAACTACACTACAAGCCTTGCAAGACCGAGACAGAAATATAAACAGTAGAGGAATAGAAAGATTAATTTATTTTCTGAGGCATGCTCCCCAAAAGTGGCACTTGTTTAATTCTTTCTTCAAGAGGAAACGTTGAACTTATGGTTGGTAACATTATGAAAAGAAGCATTATAACGGTGAAACAACTAAAGGATATTTTCAAATAATATCTCTTTTAATGTACTTATTCCCAGGACCAGGGGTCAGCCATGGCCATGTCTGGACCCATCTCCAAGCTTGCTCCATAAATGTCAGAAATGCCTTGTTTTTGCCCCAGCCACATGATAAATGCTTCTGTGATTCAGGGGCATGTGTTTATATGCTGTTACATTGTCATGGGAAGGGTGGAAATGGTATATGAGATTTCCTGAGAATCTTAATTCTCCTACCAGAAACTAACCAAAGCTCTGCTTAAGGTGGAAATCTGAATATTGTTACATAAATTCTAAACTAGCAAAATGTTATTTAGGAAATTGAGCATATCGGGTGACTGTATATTTCTTTGGAGCACATGACTCCTATTAGCTGTCAGAAGAATGGCATATAGAAACTCTGTCTTCTAAGGGTTAATTTTGTTTTATTTTTAAGAATGTTCAAGAAAGATCAAAATTGGAAATTCTGTTTTTAACCACCTTTCTTTCATTTCTGTGGTCTGGGAAAAAGTGCCTAGGTTGTCTTATACTGGAATTTAAAAATGTGAATATCAGAAACAAATCCTGTTTTCTGCTACTCTTCTAAAAACAGCATTTATTAAAATTTCATTCAGAGTTTGATCCTTTATAACAACAGCAGAGGCTATCTAATGTTCAAGAAGATTCCCTGAAGTCAGTAGGTCTTTTGCCATGCATGTTTCATCACTGAGGTTTTGTTTTATCATTGGTTGAAGGCTATGATCTACTAGCAGCATGGAAATGATACCAGTCAATTCCACATCAGATCTACTTCTTGAGGTTTGCAGAATAGTCCAACAAAAGTCACTCAGCTTCTGGCAAACCACACTAAAGTTCGTGTACTCCCCTGGTTTGGTGTTTTTATGACTATGCTGAGTTTTGGTAAGATCTTTAAACAATGCAATTAGGTGGATTTCTCAAATAAACTACTCTGGATGGAAATAAATACTGGGGGTTATTCATTTTGAGAGGAGTAGTTGACTTTAACATTTTACTGTGGTTGAAAATGACTTGATTTCCATGCCATCAGAGGCAAAATTGGTAATCAATGGAGAAATAAAGTTAGCTAGAAAAATATCTTCTTTACAGACATTGTTTATAAGAAAACCTGTGTTGGAGTTCCCATCGTGGCTTCAGTGGTTAATGAACCTGACTAGGATCCATGAGGATGAGGGTTCGGTATCTGGCCTCGCTCAGTGTGTTAAGGATCTGGCATTGCCATGAACTGTGGTGCAGGTCACAGACACGGCTCAGATCTGGCATTGCTGTGGCTGTGGCATAAGCTGACTACAGCCCTGATTAGATCCCCTAGCCTGGGAAACTCCATCTGCCTCGGGTGGGGCCCTAAAATAGCAAAAAAAAAAAAAAAAAAAAAAGAGAAACAAACCCGTGTTGTATCACTGAATAAGATGGACTTTTCTCTAAATTATCTGTTGTGATATGGCATCTTAAAATGGATTTTTATCATTTGCATAAATAGTAAAAAAGTGAGGTTGAGGATAAATCTATAAATTTTGGAGATTAATCCCTTGTCAGTTGCTTCATTTGCAAATATTTTCTCCCATTCTGTGGGTTGTCTTTTTATTTAGGGTTTTCTTTGCTGTTGAGAAACTTTTAAGTTTAATTAGGTCCCATTTGTTTATTTTTGTTTTTATTGTAATTACTCTAAGAGGTGGATCTGAGAAGATACTGCCGTGGTTTATGTCAGAGAGTGTTTGGCCTATGTTTTCCTCTAAGAGTTTTATAGTATCTGGTCTTTTAATTAGGTCTTTAATCCATTTTATACCTCCTGCAACTCAATACTAAAAAACAAACAACCCTATCAAAAAACAGGCAGAAGATCTAAACAGACAATTCTCCAAAGAAGACAGACAGATGGCCAAAAAACACATGCAAAGATGATCAACATCACTAATTGTTAGAGAAATGCAAATCAAAACTACTATGAAGTACCACCTTATACAGACAGAATGGCTATCATCAAAAGTCTACAAATAATAAATGCTGGAGAGGGTGTGGAGAAAAGGAAACCCTCTTACACTGTTGGTGGGAATGTAAATTGGTGCAACCACTATGGACAACAGTATGCAGAGGCCTCAGAAATCTAAAAATAGAATTACCATTTGATCCAGCAATCCCACTCCTGGGCATCTATCCAGAGAACCGTGACTGGAAAAGATACATGTACTCCAATGTTCATTGTAGCACTAATTGCAATAGCCAAGACCTGGAAGCAACCTAAATGTCCATCAGCAGAGGAGTGAATAAAGAAGATGTGGTACATGTACACAATGGAATATTACTCAGCCATAAAAAGGAAATAAATAATGGCATTTGCAGTAACATGGATGGACCTAGAAATTATCATTTTAAGTGAAGTTATTCAGTGAAACACCAATGTCATATGCTATAAATTATATCTGGGATCTAAAAAAAGGATAAAATGAACTTCTTTGCAGAATAGAAACTGACAGAAAAGTGACCCACTCACACCATTTTTAGTTTCTGGATGTGTTTTACCTCTGAATTTATGATGTCACCTCTACATTGTTAACTGGACTAGACACTCACTCTGAAGGAGACCAAAGTTCCCCTTCATCATCACAAGAAACTGTTAAGAAGACTCCGAGCTTTTGACTTGTTTGTTTTTCTCTCTCCTGGGCCCCACTCAGACACTTCCAGCTCTGTAGAGCAAAAGATAACTCTCAGGAGGATGAGAACAACTCAACAGAAGAAAGAGGAAAGGATGTTTTAAAAAAGTATATATTATTTCAGCTCCTTGAGTACACAAATCAAACTGGTAAAGCCAAGGAACCAAAAAACACATCAAGATGATTCTTCCTTTTTATTTTTTTTCTTTTGGCTGCCCCACATCAATATGGAATTCCCAGGCTAGGAATCAAGTGTGAGCTGGAGCTGTGACCTATTCCACAACTGTGGCATCATCAGATCCTTAACCCACTGTGCTGGACAGGGATCAAATATGCATCCCTGCTGCTGCAGGGACACCACTGATCCTCTTGCACCACAGCAGGAACTCCAAGATTCTTTTCGGTACGATTCCTCCTAGCTGATATATCTTCTCCTCCTGACAATAATTCAAGGACCTGAGACTAGGGGATGAGTGAGGTCATTCGTACTTCCTCTAGCCCTTTATGTTTCAAAAATAGTTCTAAGTTTCTAAAGAAGCTTCTTAATTCCTTCCAGTAACCCAAATGAGGTGAGGCAGGTAGCAGTAATCACTTTTTGTTACTAAGGAAACTGAGGCTCATGTAGTGTAACTGATTGTTCCAAGGTCATAAAATGGAACTGTAAAATTTTTTGAGAGCTCAGAACTTTCAGTTGCTCAAATAAAACATTTTGCCATATCTTGCCACTGGCATTAAAATATTTGCCACTATTGTCACTGTTTATGTCCATTCCTATGTTATCTCTCTAGGTTATCAGCATCTGGATCTCTAACCTCATTTGCTATATTCAGTTCCTTTCCCTATTCATCATTCTTAAATATGATAATTCTTTAGTTTTAATGCTTGTAATTTTTTCAAGCATTGGAGGTTAATTATTGTCAGTTTTCAATACTGAGCCAAGGTAGCAATTTATTACTACAATTTAATAAAAATTTTTACAATTTACAGTGTGCAAATTTCTGCTGTATGGCAAAGTGACCCAGTCATACAAATATGTACATTCTTTCTCTTATGCTATCTTCCACCGTGGTCTATCACAAGAGGTTGGATATAGTTCCCTGCGCCGTACAGTTTGACTTCATTGCTTATCCATTCTATGCAGTAGTTTGCATCTACCAACCCCAAATTCCCTGTCCATCCCACTCCCTACCCCTCCCACTTGGCAACCACAAGTCTGTTCTCTAATGTCTGTGAGTCTGTTTCTTTTTTGTAGATAGGTTGATTTGTGTCATATTTTATTTCTTTTTGAAAAAAAATTATTTTTGCTTTTTGGCCCCACCTGCAGCATATGGAAGCTTCCAGGGTAGAGGTCGAATCAGAACTGCAGCTGCTGGGTAAGCCATAGCCATAGCAACACAGAATCTGAGCTGCATCTGCAAACTACACTACAGTTCATGGCAGTGTTGGATACTTAATCCCCTGAGCGAGGCCAGGGATTTAACCCTCATCCTCATGGTTACTGCTGAGCCATGACAGGAAGTCACATTTGTGCCATATTTTAGATTCCACATATAAGTGATATTGTATGCTATTTTTCTTTCTGACTTACTTAGTATGGTAATCTCTAGTTGCATCCATTTGCTGCAAATGGCATTAGTTTGTTCTTTTTATGGTTTAGCAGTATTCCACTAAATATATCTACCACATCTTCTTAATCCATTCATCTGTCAATGGATATTTAGGCTGTTTCTGTATCTTGGCTATTGTGAATAGTGCTGCAGTGAACACAGGGTTGCGTGTATCTTCTTGAATAAAAGTTGTACAGATAAATGTCCAGTAGTGGGGTTGCTGGATCATATAGTTGTGTATTTACTTTTGTAATGAACCTCCATACTTTCCATAGCAGTTGTACCAATTTACATTCTCAGCAACAGTGTAGTAGAGTTTCCTTTTCTCCACACCATTTCCAGCATTTGTTATTTTTAGACTTGTTAATGATAGCCACTATGACCTTTATGAGGTGATACCTCATTGTAGTTGTGATTTGAATTTCTCTAATAATTAGTTATGTTGAACATCTTTTTATGTGCCTGTTGGCTGTCTGTATGTCTTATTTGGAAAAGTGTCTATTTAGGTCTTCTGCCCATTTTTCAAGTTTTGTTTTTTTGTTGTTGAATTGTATGAGTTGTTTGTATATTTTGGAGATTGGGCCCTTGTCAGTGGCATCATTTGCCAAGATTTTTGTTTTTTAATGATTTACTTTGCTGTGCCAGAGATTTTGAGCTTAATTAGGTCCCATTGGTTTATTTTTATTTTTTAGTATCTGGCCTTATGTTTAGGTCTTTAATCAATTTTGAATTTATTTTTGTGTATAGTTTAGAGGATGTTCTAATTTCATTCTTCTACATGTAGCTGTCTGGTTTTCCCAGAATCACTTACTGAAGATATGACAATTTTAAGTTGAACCAATTACTAAAGTTTCCATATGTGACTGGGGCCACATATGACCTCTCAGAGTGGCCCTTAATACTTATTTGCCCTGAGGTTTTATTCTGTTTTTTTTGTTTTTTTTTTTTTAAGCATTAAATATCATCCTGAACTTAGATGGGGAATCTGAAGCTTGTATAGTTTCTTAGTTACTTGCTTTTTTCATGTTTTCCCATTTAAGCCAATGACTAAATGAACAATTAGGTCTTGGATCGTGTGAGAGATGTTTTATTTGGCATGGACCTTAATGATCGGATAATGAACAGCTTCATTCCTATCAGGAGCATATTCTAAAGCATGGTTTCATTTCTTAATGCTGACCCTCACTCTAAGAGGCAGGCTATTCTAATCATGATAGTTAATGACCAATAAGTGGCCATTTGTCACATTTTCATTCATTATTCCAGTCCTCAGCCAACCTCTAACATAAAGGATTCAAACTATGATGAAATGCTTTAACAGGTAATGATGACAGAGATTATGAGAATTTTTAGGGCAGGGTTCATGCTCCATATGTTCTCTGTAGTAATCAAGTTGAAAAATAGAAGTTTTGTTCTAAGGCACTACACAATTTGACTCACTGGACTTTTATTGACTACCCTATGTGGAACTTGTAAGAGTAGAAAGATAAATCAATATCAAGGCACAAATTTCTGCCTCTCACAATGCTGTAGACGAAAGTCAAATTGTAATCAAAGTTTAAATAAAATAGGTTAAGACAACCCTGGTTACTAGACTTCTATGCAGAAAATATTATAAATTCAGAGGAAATATCTGAAGTCTCTAAAAGGTATGAAGACCTTAAAATTGTTTCTTATGTACCCTTGGCCTGTAGATACTTGACCGAATATAAACATAACCCAGCGTTTGAAAAGTTCACAGTTAAATTGTGGAACTTCATTAACTACATGATTAAAGCTGATTTGTTATGTTTAAATACCATAATCCATTTACAAAGTTTATCCATTTAAAATCTCTAAATTATCGGTTTTCTCTGCTTCTATTATTCAGGTCATTGCACCTTAGATAAGCTAAATGTTTAAGTGTTTCCAGTAAAGAAAGCAAACAAAATTTAAATATCTGTCATAGGAAGGTCAAAACGAGGAAAATAATTAGTATTTTGAATAATTTTTATTTCATCTTTCCCTGCTCATCACCATATATAATTTAAATGGAATTAATAAAATTTTGTAGGGTATTTCCTATTAAAGTGACTATTTTAATTCTAAATGAGCAATTGTAATGTATAAAACTTAAGTCATGTGGATTCCTTTGGCACACAGTAATATCAATAATGAAGGTACTAAAATAAGGTTATTTTCATTTTAAACTTGGAAGATTTATCATGAGAAAGAATGTAGAATATATGGCACATCATATAAGAGAAAAATAAAAACCTTTTATTTAAAATACTTGTTATTAGAATATTTTCTCTAATAACATATTTTATGCTATTGATTAGATAGAATGGTGGGATGAGCATAAGTGGAAATCAAAATTACATTGATAAAATGTTAAATCTCATTGGTTACCAAATATTAATCTCTCCAAAAAAAGTTTTGGTAATAAGAAAGAATTAACAGTTCATAACTTTTTAAAAAAGTAATGACTGGAGTTCCTGTTGTGACTCAGTAGGTTAAGAACCTGACATAGTGTCTGTGAGCATGGGGATTCGGTCCCTGGCCTTGATCTGTGGTTTAAGGAGCCACCATTGTCAGAAGGTACAGTGCAGGTCACAGATGGATGGATGCAGGATTGATGGATGCAGTGTAGGCTGGCAGCTGCAGCTGGATTCAACCCCTAACATGGGAACTTCCGTAAGCCACAGGTGTGGCCATAAAAAAAAAATAATTATCTAAAGTTACAGAAAGTATCAAAATAGACAATTATTACTGACTATATTTTAAGCATTAAGATAACATTTGTAATGCTGATAACTTTTTGATTCTTTAAAGACGTATTTATTAATGTCTACTGTGTGTGTCAATCTTTGTGGGAGTATATCTCTCCCAAGAACCTCAGAATTTAGTAGCAGAAGTAAAATGTCAGCATAAGTCACTGTAATAGTTGGTACAATATAAAAGGACCATAACTGAAGTATAGAAAAAGTAATATAAATGTTGAAAGGTTGGAGTATTGCTCCCAACTGGTGGCATCTGCAGTGAGTTGCATCACCAAAGTTTCTACAGATCAAGTCGAATTGCACTGAGATGGACACTTTAGGGATGATATAGGTCAAATATAGAGGTGCCACCCTATAAAAATGAAAGGCATAGGCCAATCTGCCTGACTGAGACATGGACGAATTAAAGAAGATCAGGAGTTGAAAAGTTTTGGAAAATATGTGTGTGAATCTATGTATAGAGAGCCTTGAATGCCAAGTCAAAGAGAATCCTTTGGGAGTTCCGGTTGTGGCTCAGCAGAAATGAATCTGACTAGTAACCACAAGGTTGTGGGTTTGAACCCTGGCCTACCTCAGTGGGTTAAAGATCTGGCATTGCCGTGAGCTGTGGTGTAGGTCACAGATGGAGCTTGGATCCCAAGTTGCTGTGGCTGTGGCGTAGGCTGGCAGCTGCAGCTCCAATTTGACCCCTAGCCTGGGAATTTGCCCGTATGCCATGGGCACGGCCCTAAAAAGACAATAAAATAAAATGAAATAAAATAAAATAAAGTAAACATAGCAAGGAATGTAGAATACTCTTTCAAGAGTTTTGGAGGAAAGAGGAGTTTAAAAAAAAAGAGAATCCCTCAGTTCTATTCATTACTCTTTGTGCTGTGCTAAAATCTGTGGAGATATATCGTTTATATATAATAAATATTTATATTATTGTATATAAATAGTATATATATTTTTTAATCAAGGTAGCAAAGTCTTATCCCTCAGTGAGTTCACTTGGTGGGTTTTGTAGATACCATGGATATTAAAAGTGGAGTAGTTTAGATGGATTATTGGATATTTTGGGGCAGAGGAGATCTGGGCTCTAATTTGGAAGCAATAATTTGAAGGTGTTGTGTGAAATAAACTGGGATGAAGAAGTCTTGGGCAATACACCCTCAAATGTCAGCCATCACGTTTTAATTTTTTTCGGTTCTGAAAAGGACATCTCTTAAAAGAAGAAGAAAATGAAAAATGCCAAATTATGTTTGCAGGCTGATATGGAGAGCAATTATAAGCAGAATGAAGCTTTTTTTTTCCCCAAGAATCCCATGTTAGTGTTCTAATTTCATGTAAGGGAAGGAACTTCTGATGTGGAGTAGTCACTAGAATGATTTATTTCTTTAATATGCACAACTACATTCACTAATGAGGACAGAGGCATGGTGCCAGATTGTGAAAGCACCGATGTTCTGCCCTCCCAGGCGAGCTTCTCAAGATCCCAGCATGAGAAAACAAGTGATACCAAGGATTTAGGTGTGAGAGAGAGTGTGATAGAGGAGAAAAAGAAAAAGATGTTGCTGAAGAAGTTAAACAACGGAGCGCATTGTTATAAAATGATTACAACAGTTTTAGTGTAAGAGAATATGGCATAGTCAAATGCTAAATGATGGCTTTAAAATTCTGCTGCTGAATTATTAAAGTAATTTGACTTTTCTCCATATGGTAGGCAGGATTCTGGGATGTCCCCTAAGATTCCTACTTGCTGAAGGGCATGTCCTGTATAGTCCCTTCTCTTTGAGGATAGGAGGAACCTCTGAATATGAGGATGTCTCTCCCAGGAGTAAATTAAATTATATGGCAAAAGGGAAGGGATTTTTGCAGATGTGATTATGATTCATATAATTAGTTGACTTTGAGTCATTCAGAATTCTGAGTGAGCCCAAATTAATCGGAAGAGCTCTTTAAGAAAGGGTGTAGAAGTCAGAAATGCTCTCTACTATTGTATTTGAAGAATAAGTCACAGTAAATTATTCAGCTGAAAATAAATGAATTCTGCCAATGACCACATGAGCTTGAAGAGTGTTCCTAGCCTCAGAGGAGACCATGGCTCTGGCTGACACCTTGTTTGGTGGCCTATCAGACCTTGAACAGAGGACCCAGCTCAGCACAGTCCAGACTTCCGCCCTATAGAAGCTGTGATATAACAAATGGGTTTTGTTCTAAGTTGCTTAGTTTATGGTAAGTTGTTATATAGCAATAAAACCTCAAAACATTCTTCACTGGGTATAGGAGAAGGGCAGGAGAGTGAGGATAATATATTTGGAAAATCCTTTTCCTAAAAATAGAATTAAAATTCATTCACAATGCTCAGTTGATTAGTTAACCAAAATGTATTTAGGCTTGTAGACTCCTTTTCCCTACATCTGGCTCTTATTTTTAAGAGATAGCTTTAGTTTCGTAGAGGGCATTCTATCAAATAGAGCATAAAATAATCATATAGTACTGTGACATAGAAAATATATGCAATCTTTATCTCATTTGATTATCACTGGAAAATTATCATTGGTTTGGTAAAGGGATAAAATTGGCTATTTTGGTTAGACTCGGATTTGTTGACATTATTTATCAGTTAATTGTTAAGGTAAAACTGTATGACTTTTTCTACTTCTTTGTTTCTGTCTGGAAAATATTTTCTTTACATTGCACTGAAGAATGTGATTAAGAACTGAGTCAAACATTGGTGTATCATGGAGACACAGAAATAGTGGTTGTTAGTTTTATGAGAGTGTAATAGTTGTAAAGGGTTCTGTTCCCATCCTCTAGCTTTCCTGTTTGATTTCTGGGATAATTGGTTTTTGAAATGGATAAAGAAATTAACAAAAAGGCTGTAAGCAGAATAAAGCTCCAGAGTTATATTAAGAAAAACTTTAGCAATCTTTAGGAAGGAAAAGAAAACTGGATGGTTCTCTGTCAGTAAAGTAGCATATGAAGTTTGTTTATAAGAAGAACTTCAGTACAGGTGTAGAAAAGTCTATTTGTTACATAAATGTGTCCTCAGCAGGATGAACTTGTAAAGTCTGCTTCCTTCATCCTTTCCTTCTGAAAGCTATACTTGAAGGTCAGTGCCTCAATATGATAGTAAGGAATGGAAATCAGAAAGTAATGGAATACACCCAACTGAGTCAGAGGCTAAGGGGACATAGAGGGACCCAAGTAGGGAGAGCAGAAGAGTATGAAGAGGGGAAAGAAAAAAAAGAAGGACCAAGAAAGAGGACATACGCTAATGCCCTTTGATAAACATGTTTTTTATTGTCCACTGAAGAAGAAACATAGAACTCAGTTTGACATTATTCTCTGGACTCTATTCGTGTATTTGATCTTAGAATTTTAGAACTCTTTGTTAATGAAATATGTTTTTAATTTTTTCAAACATTAAGGGTATAACTGTAAGGTTCATCATGTTTCTAAGAGTCTGGAGAATTCTAATTCAGCAAACAGGATTTCAGGTATTTTCATTACTGAACTCCAGAGTTCATATCTACATGCATGTGTGTAGATATAAACATCCTAAAAATCTGCAGCATTTTCTAGCAAATTCCTATCCATGGTGCCTATTTTACCATATTGAACAAAATCCTAAGAGTTTAGCAATAGTCTTCTCTATCCTAGTAATTATATATTTTCCTTGCATTCAGATCATCCTAAAATTGCCAAGGCTATCACCTAATGAACTCATTATCTGGCTAGCTGATGACAGACTACACCATACCATCTTTGGAACAATTAAAGCAGAAATTACCGTGTTTGTTCATATGAGTTCACCTTCTTTGTGTATATATAAAGATTCTTGTCCATTATAGATCGTTGCAAGATATTGAATATAGTTCCCTGTGCTACACAATAGGTCCTTGTTTTTGCATCTGTTTTCTATATAGTGATGTATACATGTTAATCCAAAACTCCTAATTTATCTCCCACACCCCCACCCCCTCCTAAAGGCATGTCTACCACATACTTTGGTAATTTGTCAGAGTACTTACTTTATCTTTGGCCTCTACTGTTTTTATGATACCGACCTTATCCTTTAATTATCTGTATGCAGATTCATTTATGTATTGTGCAGAGAGATGTGAATACAAATAGTTCTAATAGAGCAAGATCAGTGGTAAAAAGGGCACTGAGTTTCTGCAGGAAACTGAGGACAAAGTAGATCACTGAGCTACACGGAAGTAGCCTATAACAGAACTCAAATGACAGAGAACTCATCATAACTTCTTGACTCAACTGTGCTTTTAAAAATTTCTTTGTCCCTTGCCTAAAGTGGTATTCTGTGCAGGGCCATGACTTGCATTAATCATCAACTCTTCCTCTAGGATCTTGATGTGTTAACTTCTCTTCAAGAAAGTTGGTTCCCCATCTTCTCTGTTACCCTCTGATCTCTGCACAAGACCGACAGCTTTGCAGAGTAAAAATCCTGAATCTCTCATCACAATCCATCAGGAAACCACTTAAGACAATTTTTTTTAAATTAAAGAATAGTTAACCTATCTACAGAACAGAAAGACAAATTTTTCATAGATATTTCTTCTTTTAAAATAAATATCAGGGGGTTCCCACTGGGGCTCAGTTGGTTAAGAACCCAACATAGTGTCCATGAAGATATGGGTATGGTTCTATCCCTGGCCTCACTCAGTAGGCTTAAGGATCCATCCAGCATTGCTGCAGGTACAGTGTAGGTCACAGATGAGGGCAGATCCAGTGTTGCTGTGGCTGTGGCATAGGCTTCAGCTGCAGCTCCAGTTCGACCTTTGCCTGGGAACTTCCATACGCCACAGGTGCGGATGTAAAAAGAAAAAAAAAAAAAATGAAAGTACTGGAGATTCTGTTGTGGCTCAGCACATTATGAACCCTACTAGTATCCATGAAAATATGGCTTCAATACTTGGCCTCACTCAGTGGGTTAAAGATTCATTCAGTATTGCCGCAAGCTGCACTGTAGGTTGCAGAAGCAGCCAGATCCAGCATTGCTGTGGCTGTGGCATAGGCTGGCAGCTGCAACTCCAATTTGACCACTAGTCTGGGAACTTCCATATGCTGCAGATGCGGCGCTAAAAAAAAAGTACTGTATTTCTGAAGAGGGTAAAAGCACTTACCAGAAAATTAGTAGAACAGTATTAATCTGGATCAAGGGATTTTTTTGATCTGTGTGAAAGTTTCTCTTAAAGTTGGCATTGCTTTTTAGAGTTCCGTCAGTGACTTTATTGAAAATACGCAATGAAGACTCATTAAAAACATGGATGTTCATGGTGTTCCCATCATGGCTCAGCAGAAATGAATCTGACTAGCATCCATGATGAAGCAGGTTCGATCCCTGACCTTACTTAGGTAAGGCAGGACTTCTAAGTAACGTAAACTCAGAGGTGAGTGATTTAATTTGACCTGAGTTCCAGTGATCATAACAAGAACACAAATATGTCTTTCCAGAAGCATTGTTCTGCATGAATCAGAGTACGATGCAGAGCAAGAAAGGCCTGATTATTCTATGATGACGGTATGCATATCTGAATGGGAAAGTATAATATACAATGTAAAATAATACCTTAATATATATTTATCTATGTAAGTAATATAATAGAAAAAAATGTATCATAATATAATAAAGTTAGAGATTTAATATATTTATTTCACTTGAATTTAGAGTAGGGCTATTAAAAAACTGAAACTCATAAAAGATAAACATAGAAAGCATGTTAACATTCTAAAAACCATAGTTTTAAAAAAGTAACTTGAGAGCATTGAGAAATGTTCAAGAGCAAGCTCCAAAGAGGTGGGGACCATTTTTGTTTTGTTCAGGTATACTGCAGGCACAAAATAATTATTTTTTCAGTGACATAATTTTTTTTTTTTTTGGCTTTAAAAGGGCTTCACCCACGGCGTAGGTTCCCAGGGGGTTCCCAGGCTAGGGGTCTAATCCGAGCTGTAGCCGCCTGGCTATGCCACAGCTACAGTGTCAGATCTGAACCGAATCTGCAGCCTACACCACAGCTCATGGCAATGCCGGATCCTTAACTCACTGAGCAAAGCCAGGGATGGAACCTGCAACCTTATGGTTGCAAGTCGGATTCGTTTCCACTGCGCCACGACAGGAACTCCCCAGTGACATAACTTTTGTCATTATTTGAAGAAAAGACATTGGGTTATTTCAAGGGATAATCAGAGAAATAACTGAATTTTGTTTTTTTGTCTTTTTTCCTTTTATCTAGAGCTGCACCCACGGCATATGGAGGTTCCCAGGCTAGGAGTCTAACAGGAGCTGTAGCTGCCGGCCTTCGCCACAGCCACAGCAACGCGGGATCGGAGCCGCGTCTGCAACCTACACCACAGCTCATGGCAACTCCGGATCCTTAACCCACTGAGCAAGGCCAGGGATCGAACCCGCAACCTCATGGTTCTTAGTCGGATTTGTTAACCATTGAGCCACGAAGGGAACTCCAGAGCTGAAATTTATATTGAGAAAAATACCAGCTATATTTATATAAAGAAGAAATTTCTCATGGTTAAGTGCTTTTTTGAGGCTTTTAAAAGTATTTTGGATTACTCTACTGCAGGAGTCTTTTAATTTTAAGTGTCTACATGTCAATTTAAGTACCCAAAGATGTTTTGTTAACAGTAGAATAATTTGAGGGTAAAGAGTATGCCATACATACTTGATATTATTGTATTGAAACTTGGATCGTTATCAACACCGCTAAAATAATTTCTGTGACTGCAAGGAAAGGGTAAATCATACATCCTACTTTTGAATTGAAATATGCCATGTCAGGAATTGGCAAGAGAGGACTAGGATTAGAAATTTGTGAACGTAGATACTATTTAAAAATCTCAACTAAAAAATTCCAATTTATTAATTATTTAAGCTTTTTTTGTGCTAGTCTTTTTTAATTTTTAATGTGAAATGTCCAAAAGGAAAAAGGACCATGACTCTAGGGAATCTTCATGTTTGGGCTCTAGAGTGATTATGGATAACCAGCATAGTAGATTTTGTTTACTGGAAGAAGAAAAATTTTGATGACCTATCAACTGTTGTTAGATTTCATTTTTACAATTTCCCTGATTATGGGTAAACCCATTGAAGTTTTTAGTATATCAGGAGTTTATATATGGGATATTGTTAATGGAGCTTTACCTTATTTTTCAGAGGAACTGAGTTCAGAAACGCACAATATGCTTCAGGCATATAATAGATCTTGATATATTTTTGTCGTTTTAAAATAAGTGGCCTATCTGATGGTTAGTTTATTTCTTAAATAAATATCAAACCAAATTAATTTTGTTGAGAGTTAACCTGATTATTCAATTCATTTAAGAAAAAAAATCTGTGAAAACAAGTTATAAAGCGACTTGAACCTTAAGACAAACAGTGCTGAGACTGACAGATATATACTTTCTCAAATTTTTGAACACATTAAAAAAAACCCTACAGATTAAAGAATAGCAATTTAGACATGAAAAACAGTCCTGGAGATCTGAATTTATGGAACAATAAAAAATTTTAATTTGGAAGTTCCAATATTATATATTGGATTATGATATATATTATATATATTTGTGTATATATGTATATACACATATACTTGGGGGTATGGAAGTGTCATAGACTCATTGTCTTAGAACATATTATGTAATAACTTAGAAATAACTTTTTTGGTCAAGTAGGCATAAATTCAAGGTTTGGGACAGCTTAAAATTTTGTGGTGGTTATATTTCATAACTACAGTATCTACCAAAAGTGTTATGGTAAATATAAAATTTGAACAAAAATCTTTTGAAAAAATTTAAGTGTTTAAGTATCATAGCCTCTATTTCTCACTACTGTTTACTGAAATGAATGTATTGCTTAATCACTTACTCAATGTTTATGATTACTTGAAGACTCAACTTGCCTATATGGGGAAATTCTGACCTATCTATTTAGCTTGTGTTTCAGGAATGGCACACCTGTATCCCTTGTTTACTTTCATAGACTATGAAAGGTCTTCTAAGACTGTACTGGAGCAAGAGTACAGAATTCATAACTGTGATTTTCAGAGTAACATTGTGTCTTATGGGATGATACAAATAACTGACTCAATTTTCTCTCTAGTTGTATGATAGTATGACAATCTCTTAAAGGTTCTCCATCTAAAGAAATTGATATGTCATGAATACCATCTACCTTTGTGGAGATGGAAATAATTTGCAGGATACTTAAGAGTACTTTGTTAAGTCTATAATGTTCTGCAAGTGCTCAATAATTAAGAGAACAGCTCATTTTAAAATATAAATCAAGTATCTTAGAGGAGGAAGAATTCTAGGAAAGAAACCAGGCAAAGTGCCACTGTGTCAGTGCTCTAGGCAGATTGTCTAGCTGCAGCGATGTATGGTAGTTTTATAAATTTCTCCACAAGGCATAAAGCTGGCAGACACCAGATTATCCTTTGACCTTGCTCAATGACAAGATTTTGACTTGAAAGTAATAATATGCACCCACTCAGTGTGAGTCTTGGTGGGAATAAAGAATATGAAGCTTTTCATGGAGCTTTTGGTTTAGTGGGGGAAAGCATGGGATTAAATAAATCTTAATTATATTTTGTACTGAATTGAAAAATGGCAGTGGAAGTGCACACTGCTCAGAGCACCCAGTAGGAGCATAATCTGGAGGTGGAGTTAGGGAAAGCTTTCCAGGGAAATAACTTGTGTCTAAATTTCGGTTACTGGGCAGAACTTTCTACTAAGAAAGGTGCATTGGAGTTCCCTTCGTGGCTCATGGTTAAGAACCATGAGGTTTCAGGTTCGATCCCTGGCCTTGCTCAGTGGGTTAAGGATCCAGCGTTGCAGTGAGCTGTGGTGAAGGTCGCAGACGCAGCTTGGCTCCCGCGTGGCTGTGGCTGTGGCGAAGGCCGGCAGCTACAGCTCCTATTAGACCCCTAGCCTGGGAACCTCCACATGCCACAGGTGCGGCTCTACATAAAGGCAAAAAGACAAAAAAAAAAGGGGGGGGCATAGTTCCCAAGGAGTTACTACTATGTATCTAAAAAATTCCAAAGAGGATTATTTTAGAACTTTTATTTATTCTGTTTATACAATTTGTTGACTGTTGTCTCTCTTCAGTCTTTATCATGTGTCATCCTTTCCTATCTTCCAGGTTTTAAGGTTTCCTTATTGTGTAATAAACTTCTGAGTTTAGCTTCCAAGTTTCTCCACAATCTGACAATAACTCATAAATCTTAAAATTCAATCAAAAAGAAGCACTCTCTAGACATGACAGTATTTGAGCTTTTTTGTCTGTGAATTTTAGTCTTCATATATCTTTGCCTGTAAAAATAATTTAAGACATAACCAAAATCCTATCTTCTTCATAAATTTTCTGATTCCACTCCTTGGAAGAAGATATTCTTTCTAGGAAAAAAGGTTTATGGTCTATGATGTTAATTTGTTTGATCACCCCATATTACCTTTTCTGGGATTTCATTCACAGACAACACTCAAATTTATAGAATTATTTAATCTGAAAAGAAAGCCTGACTGCCTTAAAGAATAAATGAGAAAGTTATTTATATATGCAATAATTATATTTTGAACTCATGAGTCTTAATGCTATAAAACTCAAATATAACTTTTAAATCTGCTCTGCCTCAAGCATTGACTTACTCCTTCTGAAGAATACAGTTCATCTATTTTATAGCATAAGAGTTGTTTTTTTAACAGTTCTGGTTAAAAACTATAAAATTATCCCTACGATATTATACCTTTCTGTGTGTATATTTTTGGTTCTCCAACTAGATTTTAACAAGCCTTGTGAGATAAGAACCTTTATTCCTTCTCTCCCTTATTCCTTCTCCTTTTCCATGCCTTCTCTGTATCTAGCTTTCCCTTCCTCTCTCCTCTTCTTCCTCTTCCCAGCCTCCCATATTTATTCAATAAACATGTTTAAAATACATACACATTTAGGGAGAATTTGTATGCCAGAAAGGACTGGCTTAAATGAGGGAGTCTAAGAAAAATAACTACCAGTGTACATCATGGGAAACCGTGTGAAGGGAATACAGTTAGATTTCAAGAGATGCTAGAATTAGGGACAGGAAAATGTTTGCTTAAAATAAATAGCTATTTTATCTCTCTCTTTCTATGTATGAGAAAAACGTATTCTCTTATCTCTAGTTTTCTCATTGTATCTGGGTCATTGACTTCATTTTCTTTGAAAATCCATCTCACCTAGCTTTTCATCACACGTGACACACAAATGACAGCACACTGTTCCCTGAGAAGGATAATCTTCTAGGTTCAGGACCACCACCAACTGACTCCTAGGCTTTGTATTTCAGAGTTCAAATTCTGGAAAGAGAGAATCAAATCTGCTTAGCTCATGGGTCAGGTCTCCACTCTTGGTTCAAAGAAAGCAAGGGAAGGTATCATGATTAGACAAACTTGGCAACTGCAGCTATCTCTTCTGGCTAGAATTGCTGCAGATGGGAACAGTTCATCAGATAAGAGAGCATCCTAGATCTTTCAGTTGTATCTATTATGTGTCAAGTACTATGGTGGACATCATGAATACCAACAGGTGACATTTCAGGAACCAAAACTTGAGCTCAAGTAAAGGAATGAGATTCAAAAAGAAATGAGAAGCATAAAGCTCGATAAATGCATCAATATGTTTAAACTGTTGTTGACACATCAAACAAAAAATATAATTTGAGAAGGGTAAAATTTAAGTGAATATATTTCTTCTAAATTACTTTGTTTTAAAAATAATACCTATGGATTAGAAAGTTTCACAATGATTCATTCACTTATATAAAGAGACATATATATCATATGTGTATATATATTGCCTATAACATGCTCTTTTTCTGTGCTGGATTTTAAGGAGATGGTAGTGGAAAATAATATAGTGGGTAATTTCTTCAAGTAGTTCTATCACTAGGAAAAACAGGTAAGTAAACAGAAAAATGCTGTACATTATAAGTTGTGTGAAAGGGCAAGTTGATTATGAGAAGCAAATCTCTCCATCTTGGGAGTCTGAGAAATTTTTTTGAAGGATGTTGCATGTAAGCTGAGACCTGAAAAAAATGAGTAAGAATTAATGAGAGAGAGGTAAGGAAAAGAACTGCAGGTAGAAGGATTACATGTGTGAAGTCTCTGAGTTTAGAGAAAGCATGGCTTATTTACTGAACTTGAAGCTGATTAAGTGTGAAACATGAAGTAGCAAGGGATATGGCTTAGGACAGAAGGAAGCACAGGTCAGAAAGCATCTGAAAAGATAGGCTAGAGTTTACCTTGAGAGCAGTGTGGAGCCCTGATGGCATTCCAGTCAGAGGCAGAACCTGATCAGATTTGCCATTTATGAAGAAAAAGAACTCTGTTCAGTGTGGTAAAAATTGGAAGAAAGCAACATGACTTTTGCAATAATTCTGATGCATTGAGACTGGAGTTGATAAAAGAACTTGGCAGTGGGAATGAAGAGAGGTAGATGGAGACAAGAAATATTTTGGAAATAAAAATCTATAGAACTTGCTGGTTGTAGGGAGTAATGAAGATAATATAGTTCTCTATGACTCTCAGGTTTCTCTTTGAGGGTGTTGAATGACTTATAGTATCATTCATTCATTTAGAGACACTGGAAGAAAAGCAAACTTATTGGAAGAGGAAAGTAATAATTTTGTACTGAATAATTAAAGTTTCATGAGCCTGAAAATTTCGCATAGGTGTGTGCTTTGTTCCAGAAAAGCCACTGTTTGCTACCAGTATTTAGTAGCAATTTCTTATTTTTAAGATACATTTTAGCCCTGATAAGATTATATTAAATACTTTCAACTTTCTAACTTTAGTCTGTCTACATTCCATACCTCGATTTATTTCTCTAAAATACATTTATGATTATTACTTATCAGTTCAATATTTTTAATGTTTAATAAAGATTGTTAAGTGGAAGTTAAGTATTTTGCTGCTATTATGCATAGAAGATACTCAAATTTTTAATGATTTGCTGTTTTTTTTTTTTTTTTTTTGCTTTTTAGGGCCACACTAGTGGCATATGGAGGTTCCCCAGCTAGGAGCCTAATCGGAGCTGCAGCTGCCAGCCTACACCACAGCCACAGCAGTACAGGATCCAAGCCGCATCTGCAACCTGCACCACAGCTCACGACAGTGCCAGATCCATAACCCACTGAGCAAGGCCAGGGATCAAATCTGCAACCTCATGGTTCCTAGTTGGATTTGTTTCCACTGGTGCCACAATGGGAACTCCAAATTTTTAATGATTTGTAATTTTCATTTATTTAAATTCAGTTATTAAATATCTGCAGTGTGCTAAACACTAGTGAGATACAAAGTAAATAGATTGAGATAATCTTTGATAAAATTTAAATCTATATAACATCAGTTTAACTTTATATAATTATATATCCTGAGAGTGAAGTAGAAATAATTGAAAGAAAGAGTGCTTTGAAAGAATCATGATTCAGTAGAGCCTCAGAAACCCAGAAATGTTTGGCAATTCATAAGGGAATGAATAACCATGTGGGTATTGAAAAGATACAAAAAATACAAAAAAAAATAGATTCTCATTTATCTAGTGATGAAAAAGGTCATTCATTACTTTCATGAGGGCAACTTCATGAGATCAGTGAGTCCCTAATTTAATCGTGAGAATATCATAGAGAGAAATGAGTAAAACAACCATATTCTACATTCAATTGGCTTTTATATAAATGGATGTAGTTGATGGATAAAAACAACTAAAACTGCATTCAGATATGTATGTCTGTGTCTGTATGGGTATATATATTTATGTGTGAGTGTATATATATGTGGAATTTGTATATATATGTATATACAAATTTATTTGCATGTATTTGTATATATATGTAGAATTTGCTAATATAGTTCCCTATGACTCTCTTTGTAAAGCTTATGAAGAATTCAAACAATTTGGCTCTCTAAGGAATGTTGTGGTAAGGATTATCAGTTTAAAAATGTAGTCATTATCCCGTGATTTTGGATTGGAATAATTAATCTTGGTAAAATGGCTCCACTACCAAAAGCAATCTACAGATTTAATGCAGTTGATACCAAATTACCCATGATAATTTTCACACAACTAGAGCAAATAATCACAAAATTTATATGGAACTGTGAGACACAATTTCCAATCAATCCTGGTGAGAAAGAACAAAGTTAGAGCCATAAGCCTCCTGGACTTCAGACAATACTACAAAGACAAAGTAATCAAAACAGCATGGTGTTGACACAGAAAAAACACAGATATATGGATCAATGGAACAGGATAGAGATCCCAGAAGTAAAATCACTCACCTATGGTCAATTAATCTTTGACAAAGTTAATCTAGGTTTCAGTCTGACAATATTTTTCTTTTTTGTTGGAAAGACCTCCCTTAATGTTTCTTACAGTGCAGATCTGGTGATGAGAATCTACTTCACATGCTATGCATCTTAAAAAGTCATTGTTATAGTTTCATATTTAGAAGTTATTTTGACCCAGTAAGAAATTATAGACCAACCCCCCCCCCCAGTACTTAACGATGTTTCTCCACTGTCTTTTTTCTTTCATTGTTTCTGACAGTAAATATGTTATCCTTGTATTTATCTCTGTATGTTGAGTGTATTTTGCTCTAGCTGCTTAAAAGATTCCTTTTTATCACTGGTTTTAAGCAATTTGATTATGAGTCTTATGTAGTTTTCTTTCTTATTTAACCCCCCATGGAATTTATTATTTTAATTTTTTATTATAGTTGATTTGTGTTCTGTCACTTTCTACTGTACAGCAAAGTGATCTAGTCATGTGAACATATACACTCTTTTTCTCATATTATCTTTATCATATTCTGTCACAAGTGTTTAGATACAGTTCCCTGTGCTATACAGCAGGACTTCATTGCTCATCCATTCTAAATGCAATAGTTTTCATATACTAATCCCAAAAGCCCAGTTCGACCCATTCCCCCTACCTCCCCTTTGGCAACCACAAATCTGCTTTTTTGCTGTCCATGTGTGTAAGTCTGTTTCTGTTCTATAGATAGGTTCATCTGTGCCATATTTTATATTCCACATACAAGTGATATCACATGGTATCTGCCTTTCTCTTTCAGACTTACTTCACTTAGTAAGAAAATCTCTAGTTCCATCCATGTTGCTGCAAATGGCATTATTTTGTTCTTTTTATGGCCGAGTAGTATTCCATTGTGTAGATACACCACATCTTCTTAATCCAGTCATCTCTCAGTGGACATTTAGGTTGTTTCCATGTCTTGGCTATTGTGAATGGTGTTGCAGTGAACATAGGGGTGCATGTATATTTCCAATGAAAGTATCGTGTGGATATATGCCCAAGAGTGGTATTGCTGGGTTATATGGTAGTTCTATTTTTAGTTTTCTGAGGACCCTCCATACTGTTTTCCATAGTGGT
The DNA here is from genome assembly GCA_004024745.2 of Catagonus wagneri. NCBI lineage: Eukaryota > Metazoa > Chordata > Mammalia > Artiodactyla > Tayassuidae > Catagonus > Catagonus wagneri. The sequence goes on from PVHT020004020.1 coordinate 13,966,027, forward strand.
TGTACCAATTAACATTCCCACCCACAGTGCAGGAGGGTTCCTTTTTCTCTACACCCTCTCTAGCATTTGTTATTTGTAGTCTTATAAATGATGGCCATTCTAACTAGTGTGAGGTAGTACCTCATTGTAGTTTCGATTTGCATTTCTCTAATAATTGGTGGTTTTAAGCACTTTTTCATGTGCCTGACAGCCATCTGTATGTTTTCTTTGGAGAAATGGCTGTTAGACTGCAGAGATCTGTTTGACTGTTTGCTTCTTCAGGGGAGTTCTTCTATTCTTTTAAATGGGAATGGTTCCTGAGCTGCTTTATTTTGCTAATGTTTTTCTTATTCTGTGAGTTTAGGGAAAACAACTATTGTAGTCTTGGAGATGTATTTATATACAAGAGTGCCCCTGGGTAGTTTGTGAGGGCTTATTATTACTTTTTTTTTTTGGCATAAGGCTGCTTTTGGTTTGGATGATTGCTGTCCGTTTCCTCAGTGTGTGCAGGCTATTATCTCCTTGACAGGGGCTGTGCCTGTATGAGGCCTGCGCTTGCTTCCAGGAATAAGGAGGCAGTGGGAAGGGCTGGCTAGTAGCTAATGCCAGGTTGCTGGGCTCTTGACAGTGGAGAGGACCTACAGAGAGGTGGCACAGGCTGCTTCTGGTTGCAGGGCCCTGGGAAGTGGCTGTGACCCTCACGGAGGTGTCAGTGGTGCCTTTGGTGGTAACAGCAGGGCGTGTGTGTTCCCAGGAGAGTGAGGGCAACAGAGGGCACTTGTTTTCAGAGCCCTCCTCTGTGGTAACACCAGAGGTGACTGGGGCCATAGGTGGTGCCTGCTCATAGACCTCTAGTGGAGTCTGAGATGGCTGCAGCAGTTTCCGCCACATCCTATAGCCTGAGCAAGAGATATCTCGCCACCCAATAACCTGTGCAGGTGGCGTCTTGCTACCCATAGCCTGTCCAGAGGCACCACACCCTCTGAGAGTTCATGCATATGCAGGGAAAAATATTTCTGTGGTGGCCTACCCCTCCTCCACTTGCTGTCCCCAAGAATGGTGCCATGTTTCTTCTGTGGGCACAGACCTCTTCCTGGGTTCCCTTGGCTGTGGTGCTCTACTTCCCAGCCTGTGGCATACTGCTCCCTAGCCCCTTAGCCTGTCCCCACACAGCCAACCCTAGTCTTCTCCCCAGAGCTGGCCCCCAGAGCCTGAGTCTCAGCACCCAGCCCCTGCCTAAGTGTCTGAGGGTGGTGGTACTGATGGTCTGTGCAACTCTCTTTCTGCTTTGCCCTCCTCAGTCTGACAGCTGCGCTTTTCTCTGTGGCTTTGAGGTTCCCCCTCTGTCCTGGCCAATGGTTAGGTGAAACAGTGAAAAAGTATGGCGGGTAAATTGTAGACTTGGTGGTGGATTAGGTAATTCTTATCTGATATATTTATTTCCTCAAGAGTAAACCAGAGAAGTTTATCAAATAAAGTGAATTGCAAGGCTATTGATAATATGAAAAAAGATAAGTTGTAAAATGGGTACCTTGGTCAATGGAAAAGTACATTTTCTGTGGAACTGGAGAATTGCCAGGTAGCAATGAATGAATGGCATGTTGGTATGACTCTTCTCCATTCGTATTCAGCTGTTCACAGAATGGCTAATACTGGGTTTAACTAACCATGAGATTCTGGCAGGTGAGGACAGATGGTGAGAGGGACAAAAGAATTAGGGGTGCTGCATCCTAGAAGGGGGAAAAAAAGCCTTGTGAAGTCAATTAATTTAAGCTTTCATTAGTATAATATATTTATCACAATGGGAAAGTGACATTTCACAGGTCAGAATTTCTGCCATGGTAGACTTATAATAATGGATAAATTGCTTCTGTGGATATTGAATTTGAGTTATGATGGAACTAGGGCTAAAAATCTAGATAGTTTACTAAGTACTAAAGTTTTCAATAAACAGGGGGACTTAGAAGGATGCAATGAAATTCTGAGTGATATAGGTTTATTAAGATGTTTATTAAGATGCTTCAAAGGATCAGTGGTTTCTTGAAAGATAAAGGTGGACTGTGTTGTAAAAGCTATGGGTAGAAGATACAGGCTAAGGATCTAGTGGGTGGCGTGGAAAAGACTCAGGAGGGCCCATGAGCAACAAAGATAAGTGGTGCAAAGTCAAGTTAGCAAAAAGGAGGATCACTGAGATTAAAACCCACCTCCTACTCCAAAGTACACACTTTTATTATGCAGAGAAGGCAGAGTTCTTCAAATGTAATCTGCAGGTTTAAGCAGAGGGGTGACAGCATGAACCCTCAACAACAGAGGGGGATGGCAGTATTTTTGTATGTGGCAGCATCTGTAATTGGGGACTAGATCAACCAGTAAAACTATAGAAAACTACAGAAGGACCAGAAGTCATATCAGGAGCTATCCTATGAAAGAGGATCCACCTGTAAGGTAACTTATGGGAAAAATACTGGAGATAGGTTACCAAAGTAATTCAGAAAAATATTAGGCATTTACTTAAAAACATCTGTTTAATATTGAAGGAGATTTTTTTATATCCAAAAAAATTCTTAGTTTCATACCTTCTCTCCTTTCTGCACCTCCTCTCTAAGAAATTTTATAACTTTTGAAGTTCAAATTTATTTTAGAAAATTTAGAAGCTATATATAAAACACTGTAAACTTACTAATTATTTATCCCACCCAAGTCACAAAGAGACACACACACACAAATAGAAAAATATAGTCTTTCTTTTCTCCTCCTTTTTTTCAATCACTGTCTTATAGCTACTTACCCAATGGCTGTTTCAGCTTAAGTTAAACATTTGTTAATTACATGAATATACACATGAACTCAATATGTAATAAAGGAAGCATGACAAAAGAAAATAAGGAATAATGATGAGAAAACAATTGGAGATCTAAAGAAAATTAAAAGTACCATAAGAACCAATTTTGTTCTATTTTATACTGATATATTTTATACGTGGATGATTTTGTGAAAAAAAAAAACTTCAAAGTTTATACATAACAGACTTAAAACCCACAGAAACAAATTATATAAGGACAGGGAAACCACTGTCAAAAGACTAACTCTACCTCCTAAAATATCACAATATATTTACAGATGAAATTTACCAAAACTCAAAGTAATATACAATCCCCTTTCTGTTTAAAATGTTTCAGAGTTAAGTAAATGAAGTTTCAAGATTCTTTAATACTTCCAGCAAGACATTAACAATGAAATTGGCAAAAATAGAACAAAAGCAGTATAATGTACTAATAAATGACAATGAAAATATCCTTGAAATATTAGCAAATAGATTCTAGCAACATGTTAAACATATTCTGACACAACCAACTAAACTCTGTGGCAGGAATGCAAAGACGGTTTATCATAAAAATTTTGTTAACATAATTTAACATGTGAAAGAATATCATATTATCTTTCTCCATAGATGCTGAAAATTTAGTACCATTGTTGATTTAAATGAATCTTCATGAGCAAATTGATAGCATTTTAACATGCTAAACATGTGCCTTTCAACCTCAAAGCTGAATCATGACTAATAGATAATAGACATTTCTATTGGAGACATAAATGACATAGCTGTACAAACTATTGCTATTACTTAATGTTATTCTGGGAATACTACTCAAAATAATTGGGAAAGAGGAAATAAAATGGAGGACTAGGATTCTAAGACAGATTAGTATTTTTCTGGTTCAACTGGTTATGTCATCAAGGAAAACTTACTTATTCCTTTGGACCTGATTTTTCATTAGTATAATGAGGTGATTATGAGAGATAGGAGTGGGAAATGACAGCTTTCTTTTGTAAGTAGCCAAGCTGGATTCTTCTGCCAGCCTCCCTCTTACTCTGTTTGAAAGCTGGACTTAAATAATACATAGTGTTTCTACTAGTTTTATATTACATTGATGTTTGATACTTGTATCTTAATAAAAATGAGTCTCCGATAGCCTAGAGATGCTAGTTGGAGAAGTCAGCCATTATTTGACATTAGTCTTAAAAAACTTTCTTGTCTGTTTGTAGAGACAAATTTGCACTTAGGGGTACTTTCACAGAAAGGATAAAACATGGAGCAGTGATGAAAGGAGAAAATTGCCTATCCAGCTATACCGCCTTATTCAATTCTTAGGCAATACATATGATCTGTTTTTTCAAAAAGAAATTTTAAGAGACAATGTCCAAATTCAATGTCTAAGGAGACTTAGAAAAGAGATATTCTATTGGAAGTTTAGAAAAATGGCAATTTTTAAAAATATAAATTAAAAATATATTATTAAATATTTTATAAACTTGTATTTAAAAATAGTCATATTTTAAATTAATTGTGTTTGGGGGTTTCTCTTGGCAAAATGTTTGCAGTGCTAAGTGTGAAAAAATAGATAAAATTTGTTGAACTTAGGCAGCAAAATTAATTATATTTCACTTTCAATTTAAGAGAAACAACTCATTTGTTGTTTTATTTGCTTCCAAAATGTAATTTATCTTGTGCCAAAGAGAGCCAACAGTGAATCTAAATCAGACAAGGAATGTAGAAAATACAGTTTTCTACCCAAACTCCACTAAAATGATGGTGAGAATACAAAAAATATCATGAACTCATAAAGCAAAAGAGAATTGGTAGGGATGTGGGGGACAGAAAATAGCAGATAATGGAGATCAACATATTATTATTATTTTTTTTTATTAACAATGAATTTTATTTCAGTTATAGGTGTACAAAGATCATAAGTCAATACAATAGATTTTGTGTCCCAAACCCACAGTGCATCCCCCCACCCCCTAGATTGTCTTATTTGAAAAACCAAGGTTTTCCAAAATCTGTGAGTCATTGTCTGTTCTTCAAAGAAGTTCATTGTGTCTCTTTAGTTTCCACATGTAAGCAGTAGCATTGGGTGTTGCTGTCTAATTGTCTGACTGGTTCCACTTCGTATAATAATTTCTAGGTTCATCCATGTTGCTATAAATGTTATTCCGTTCCTTTTAATGGCTGAGTAATATTCCATTATGTGTATGTACCACATCTTCCCTATCCACTCCTCTGTCGGTGGGCATTTAGGTTGTTTCCATGACCTGGCTTCTTCCCTCTCTA
>PVHT020004020.1:13972118-14004433 GCA_004024745.2 Catagonus wagneri
TCTATTTCCAATGCCTTGCATCATCTTCAGCATCAACAGTTTAAAGTCTCTTTCTGAGAGGCTGGTAATCTCCTCATCACTGAGCTGTTTTTCTGGGCTCTTCTCTTTCTCCCTTATCTGGGTTAGAGTTTTCTGTCTTTTCATTTTTATAGGTTTTTGGTGTGGTGACCTTATTGCCAACAATAGAGTGGTAGCCTCTCTTAATTCTGGCGTTTGCCTCCCCTGTGACTAAAGCTGGTATGGGCGGGGCTTGCTGTAGGCTTCCTGATGGGAGGGACTGATGCCTGCCCACTGGTATGTGGGGTTGATTCCTCTCCCTCTGATGGGTGGGGCTTTGTCTCTGGATGAGATTAGAGGCTGGCTGTGTGCCTGAGGGGTCTTTAGGCAGCCTGTTTAGTGATGGGTGGGGCTGTGATCCCACCTGGATTAATGTTTGGCCTGGGGCTTCTCAGCGCTGATGGGAGGGACCAGATTTTCCCAGAAATGGCCACCTCCAGAGAAATGCAGGCTAGTGAATGTTCCTGAGAGCTTCACCTCCAGTGTCCTTTCCCCACAACAAGCCACAGTCACCCCTATTTTCCCAGGAGATCCTCCAAGAATTGCAGTCATGTTCCACCTGGATTCCTCTGGAGACTGCTTTGCCCTGGGACCCAGTGCACGTGAAAGTCTGTGTGTGCCTTTCAAGGATGGGGTCTCTGTTTCCCCCAGTCCTGTGGAGCTCCTGCATACAAGCCCCGCTGGCCTTCAATGCCAGATGCTCCAGGGGCTCTTTCTCCCTGTGCCCGATCCCCAGGTGTGGGGTTTTGATGTGGGGCTCAGAACTCTCAGTCCTGTAGCTGGGTCTCTGTGATGCAGTTACTTTCCAGTCTGTGGGGCTTCCCACCCAGGAGGTATGGGGTTGCTTCTATCGCGTAATCGCCCCTCCTACCTCTTGATGTGGTCTCCTCTTTGTCTTCTGGAGTAGAATATCTTTTTTGGAAGTTTACAGTCCATTTGGTTGAAGGCTGCTCGGCATTTGGTTGTAGTTTTGTTGTTTTTCGGGAGAGAAGTTGAGCTCCAGTCCTTTTATTCCGCCATCTTAATCCAATCTACAACATATTATTTTTAAATAACTAAAACGGACAAGTGGCAGCTCACTAAGCAAACTAGAAAAATCTGAAATTTTAGTTTATATTTGTAGTTAAGATCGATCAAGCAACAATCTGATTGATCAGTCAAGCAACAATCACAGTATCTTGGGATTGGCAGCAAGAGCATATTGGAATATGGTACACAGTGGTGGTGGAGCTGAAGCAAAGAATGTTGGAAGTTGGCCATACAAAGCGATTAGGTGACTTATTATATTTCTTAACTCCAAACAATGAACAGATTACTCCCTCCTCAGCTCCACAGAGCTCTGTATGCCCAGTCTTCTGAAATAATAAAACAGATTAGAATTTAGAGATAGTGGGCGTGGTTGAGCAAGATGATGCTATTCACAAGTCATTGGTCGTATCTCTATGGATGAAGAGTGGAAGACTTCTCTTCAGAAACTGGCAAAGCCAAGAGAAAATCTAGTGAGATATTAGTTCAGCAATCCTACAGTGAGGCTCTTTACCTGATAAGCTCTTCTCACGCAGAGTAAAATTCTAGTCAGCTTTATGTGTACCGAATGAGGAAGCCAATGATCCAGTCCCTAAGTATTTGAGAAAATCTCTTACATGAAAACCAGAGACAAAAAAAAAGAGCACAGCAGTTGAGAGGAGGCTGTAAAAATGCAGTTAATCCCCACGAATATAAGATCCATAGATAAGACAATATAATGTATCCTTGAATAAAAAAACAGTCTACAATGTGAAAGGAATAATCAAAGAACAAAAAATGCTCTCTTTAAAATTAAGATGTGATAACAAATTAAAAATATAAACATAAATGGATTAGAATATGAAGTTGAAGAAATCATCCAGGAAAGGAAATTAAGGCTGAAGATACAGAAGATTGCAAAATGCATGATCATCTGATTTCCAAAAGTGGGCAACACTGAAAATCTGCTTGTAAAAAAGTAAATTATGCCTTTCATTTGATTATCTAAATTAAAAAGAAATCTTGACCCTGGCTGTACACTATAAACCAAAATTAAATTGAGATGAATCATGGAATTAAATGTAAACAATAAAATATAAGAGTTTGCAGGGAAATTTAGGAGAATATATTAATAACTTGGATAATTGAAGATTTCTTAAGATGCAAAGAGCACTAATTAAATTCATCAAAGTTAATAAATTCTCTTCAGTTTTCAATGTTTTCTCCTAAAAGACTCGCATAGTAAAGTTTAAGCAGCTTTGTTCATAACAGCCCAAGACTAGAAATAACCTAAATGTCCAAAAACAGTTGAATGAACAAGTAAAAGTTATTATATTCATATAATCAAATGCACACTGAAATAAACGACTTTGTTGCATGCAATGTTATTGATGCGTCTCATCAATATATAGCTGAGTGAAAGATTTTAGACACAAGAGTATATGATTCTCTTTATATGTTGTTCAAAACAGGAAAAATTAATCTGTGGTGATAGAATTCAGATTACTGATTTTCTCTGGGAGTACTGACTGAGTGAGGCCAGGACAAAGTCTTTGGAGTGTTGGGAATATTTAATATTTTGATTGGATTGTGGTACATGGGCATGTATGTAGTCATAAGTTCATCAAAATATATACTTAAATTGTGTGCACTTTATCTGACATGAGCCGAGCCTCAATAACAAAATAAAAAGAGAAAATGAAAAGCGAAATAGAGTATCTTTCTAGGAGACCTGAGAGTCTTGGGGGGTGTTAGTAAATACTCAGGTTATCCTCCTTTCAGGGACCTTGTGAGATTGCACCTTTCCACACTTTTGCAGTTAGACATGGACATGATACTTCCGGTTACTGATAAAATGTGAATATAAATGCAAGTTACTTCTCAGTGAGTGTTTTATATAGCCAGTATTTGACTTGAAGTGTTGCTTTGCTGAGATTTTAAGATCCTTAGGGGAGGGTGGAAACTCTGTTACTTTAATTTCTGTGTAGGGACCAGGTAGAACCAAGCTCTAAGTTAGTCCCGGTTGGACGTATTGTATCAGCGAGAAACAAACCTTTGCTGACATTTCACTGATATTTGGGTTTACTTTTTACTGCAATACAGTATAGCTCATTTTTAAATTTTTATTTTTGTACTAAAGTATGGTTGATTTATAATGTGCTAATTTCTACTGTACAGCAAAATGACCCTATCTATCATCCATCAGTCCATCTATCTATCTATCCATCCATCCACATACATTCCCTTTCATATATTATTTTCCATCATGGCCTATCCTAAGAGATTGGATATAGTTCCTGTGCTGTACTACAGTAGGACCTCATTGCTTATCCATTCTAAATGTAGTAGTTTGCATCCAACAACCTCAAACTCCCAGTTCATCCCACTCATTTCCCCTCCCTCTTGGCAACCACAAATCTATTTTCCATGTCTGTGAATCTGTTTCTCTTTTGTAGATAGCTACATTTGTGTCCTATTTTAGATTACACATATAAGTGATATCATATGGTATTTGTCTTTCTCTTTTTGATTTAGCTTCAGTTAATACGATAATCTCTATTGGCATGCATGTTGCTTCAAATGGCACTCTTTCTTTTCTTTTCTTTTTTTTTTTGGAGTACAGCTCATTTTGACTGATTCTAGGGCCCAACTTTGAGAAGGAGAGAAAAATATCAAAGAAGTAAGGCAAAAACATTTTCCAGAATCGATGAACATTAATTTTCAGATTGAAAGCCCCTCCTAGAGCTGGGTATAATAAATGACTAGAACCAGACCCAAATAATGCATGCCACTGTGATATTTTAGGATCCTGGAGTAAGATATGGTACATACACACAATGGAATATTACTCAGCCATTAAAAGGAACGAATTACCAACATTTATAGCAACATGGATGGACCTAGAAATTATCATGTGAAGTGAAACCAGTCAGACAATTAGACAACAACACCCAATGCTACCGCTTACATGTGGAAACTAAAAGGACACAATGAACCTCTTTGCAGAACAGACAATGACTCACAGACTTTGGAAAACCTTGGTTTTTCAAATAAGGCAATCTGGCGGGTGGGGGGATGCACTGGGGGTTTGGGATACAAAATCTGTAAAATTGACTTGTGATGATTTATGTACACCTATAACTGAAATAAAATCCATTAAGAAAAAAAAAAAAAAAGACTATCTTAAAAGCTCCTGGAGAGAGGTACAAAAGAATCATGGATAAAGAATTAGGAATCACAGCAGACTTGGACTTCTCAGTATCAACCCTGGAAACTTTGAAGACCATGAAACATCTTCAAAACTCTATTAAAAACATTTAAATCTGGTTTTATTTCCAAGCCAATCTTTCAGTCAAGCGTGAGAATATAATAAAGACATTTTTTAAAGAGAGGCAACTCCTTAAAACCTGTATCTCTAGTTTACCTTTTCTCAGTAACCCACATCACTGTCCCTCATTTCTTAGTAATAGAACTCCTAAACCAAAAATCTCAATTTCCTGTTTCCTTGCGAGTAGGCATGGCCATGTAATTACATGTTGCTTAGGGGATTTAAACCGAGGTAGTGTGTACACTTCCAGGAAGTGTTTTGGAAGGTATTGGGCTTTCCCTTCCTCTTCTTTATCTTATGTTTTGTTTACATGTGTGGGGGTATAATGTTCTAAAAGGGCTCTATCCTATTTTTTTTTTAATCATAGAAATTCAAAATGTAAAATCTGAAACTGGAACATTGAGATTTAGCAATGTAAACACACTTTTTTAGCCATATGAGTTAACATTACCCTAGGAAACATCTAAGAGAGCCAAAACGAGTTGACTCCAGAGAGTGGGAAACAAAGGTTGAAAAGGGGTGAAAATGGGTGGTGCAGAGGAATGCTATTTTTCCTTATGAGCCTTGGTGAATATTTAGATCAATTAAACTCTATAACTGTATTACCTTACTATTTACTGTATTTATAATGATAAACACAAAAAATTTTTTTAAAGAAAATGTATATTTAAACCAGTGATTTGTATTTTCTACTGCATCTGAATAAGAATGGTAAGAAAGTTCTATTGTTTGTGCTAGGTGATTTACCAGAAGGTGATTTAAGGGAATGGCATTCTTAAATTGAGAGACAAAGGTCAAAGACAAGCAATGCCTTAGCTGTTAAAGCATATATCATGAAGCACGGATCCTTAACAGCATACAGTGGCAGTCCACGGGGAGTAAGGAGGAGTGCCTTTAGTTTGTATCTGTGACTTATTGCTATGACTTGACACTATTACATTTTGATTTTTAGCATTTTTAAAGAGGAAGTAATAGTTATGAGAGATGAAGAACTCAGAATTAAGTACTGTAGTTATACACAGAAGGGTAATTTGGTTTTGATATATTGGCTCAAGCCTGTTAACTAATAATACCAAATTTTAAGTAGCATCTCACCACTATGAAAAAGAGGTAGCATCATTATTAATGTCTAAACTATAGTGTGTTTCACACAGGATTATGGTAAAGGTCAGGCCATGTTTCTCTGAATTAAAAGCTATTCTGAGCTATCGCATTCCTAATCAACTCAGACCTAAAGGTGCATAGCTCAGTTATAATGAGGCACTATGAATTTAAATAAACTGCAAGATACTATATAGTGATTTATATGTGCACTGTGGTATCCTTTTAACTCATTAGCAATGAATGATACTATGTGTTTGCAACAGTTTTTTGCTGTATAACTATTTTTTAATCACAATATTTCTTAGTAAAAGTGCTTTATGCTCCCATTTTCTTCCTATATGTGTAAAGTAAAAGGCAATGGGTGCTCCTGGCATGTATCCAAACATGAGTCACAGTAGAAGGGAACCAGCAAATAGCCACTCAAATGAATTTCATAAATTACCATTTGTAACTATGCTCACATGTTTATGGTTTCATGGTATAGAATCGCCATGGAAATTGAGAAGAATTGAAGGTTACATGCAGGTTTCTGATTTATACTTCAGACGTACCTTTGTGGAGGAATTAAAAAAATCATTGAAAATATTTGAGCATTTATTTAAAAACACCAAAATTTAGCCAGAAACTTTTCTGCTTAATAATTCAGAAGAGTCTTGTTTACCATCTTCCATCATCTTATGTATACCTGATAATTTTTGTAAACAACAAACCCCTAAAATAGCTTGCTCATACGTCAAGTTTACATAAACTGTGGGACTTTATTTCATTTAGTAAAATCCTTTTGTTTTCCTTATTTTTAGATGAAGGGAAAATCTTATGCATGGCATGTATGATCAAACATTTAACTAAAAAAAAAGGGAAGTAATTGCACTGAAAAAATTGTTTTATAAATGGCTTATGTCCTCTTTTTGTGGTGGTCAAAGGATACTGGTAATAACATCCTGAGAAATCTGTTTCTCCTACTATATTTATCTTAATTTATGCTCTCCACACTTGAAATAGTCTCAGAACTCCTAAAATTGAGTTAATTTAATACAAACAGGCCATCATTTTAAAACATGATTTCTGTCTTGGGGCTCAACTGCTTTTGAGTTTCCTAAACAATCACTTATCCCATTCTTTTTCTTGGTGAATTTTTACATACACTTGGCCTTGTACTTATTAATTCTACAATAATGTGACAGATGTTTCTAAATATTCCTCGATATCTATTCTCCTTTCTTTCCTTTTGGAAGTAGAAGTAAAGTTATACTTGGTTAAATGGCCATCCAACTGTAAACTATTTATCAGTCTCCTTTGAAGCTGGGTATTATGGACCGAATCATGTTCTCTCAAAATTTATATGTTGACATTCTTATCCTTGTACCTCAGAATGTGACTGTTTTAGGAGATTTGGATTTTTAAAAAGGTAATTAAGGTTAAATGAAGACATTAATATGAACCCTAAGTCAATATGACTAGTGCTTTCTATTACTGTAGTTTAGCCTTCATCTTAACTAAAAATCATACGTGGAGTAAGTACCAGGCACAGAACCTCTGTTCTTTTTCCACTTTAATTTTTCATTTATATTCTGTTCATAATAAAGAATATAGTTATATATAATAAACTATAAACATTTATAATTTAAATATACAAAATGGTAATATCCATATAGTTTTTGATTATATATTACATTGTCACACAACTACCATTTTCGTTATAAGCCCATTGCAGTTCTAACAATAATATACCCAATGGATGCTTGTCTTTCTTTCCTTTTCTTGGTCATCCTCAGGTGGTCTTTATGAACTATGATTAAACTTGGTTTCATCCTTCATGAAGATCATTTGAGAGACTGAAGATATCACATAGTCATCACTGTAATTCTGGAAGACAGTGTCCATCCATAGCCTACCCAGGCTGCTATCTAAGCATTCATCTAAGGTTTTTATGATTAAGTTCTATTCTTACTATTATTAGCAGTAGTAATATTTTACCAAAATGTGAAGCTGGAATACATGGTCTTTTTCCACATAAGCTTATTGAATTTCCACATATTCATTTCTAACCATTCCATGTGATTTATTTTTATAGATATCGATAGCCATGGAATGTGAGTTCAATGGAAATAAAACCCACCCCTTCTATCTTCTACTAATTTATAAGCCTACTAATTTCTACTAATTTTAAAGAACTTAAATCTGTATAGAGAGCTTTTTTCTTACTGTTTTTAACAGTAAAACTGAACTCTATATAACATGGCTGCTCTTTTTTTGTTATCTGTTATATATTATATAGGTGTGTTTTAATGCTCAAAACCTAAGATTTGCAACAAAGGGAAAGATGATACTCTCTGTATCAAATGCTACCAGTAACTGTTTAGAAATTCTTTCCACTGTGATTTACATGAAATATCTTGCAAGCAAAGTGGTCTCACAAACCCGTGTTCAACTGTAGTTCTGTCAGGAACTAAAAGATGGGCATTTTCTTGCTCTCTAAAGAAAAGGATAGGTTTAGCTTGACTGAATGGTGGTAATTTCCATTTCCCCACTCTTGCATTAAGTGATTAACCCACTGGAAGTCTGTGATAGCTTTGAAGTCCCTAGCTTTGAAAAAGTCCCCGCATGAGACCTATTCATATAAACCAAAGTTCCTCTAAATAGAAAAAATAATAAATCTGCATTTACTCAATTTTTTTTTCAGTCGGTGATGTCTTTGAGCATCAGTAGGATTTTGAGATTACCATAATTTCTTCTCCAATGCAGTACTAGGAGGTTAGAGCTTGAAGGTCCTGGCACATAGCATTCTGTTACATGAAATTCAGGTAGGAAGGAGACTGTAGATCATTCTTACGGTTTTTTGAGGCACTTGTCTTGACCTGCTTTCAGGTCAGCTCTCATTCTAAGAGACAATGTATTGGGATTATGGGGGGGGGGTCTTTAACATTCCAATATAAACATTATTTTTTTTTTGGTCTTTTTAGCACCACACCCATGGCATAAGGAAGTTCCTAAGCTAGGGGTCGATTCAGAACTGTAGCTGCCAGCCTACGCCACAACCACAGCAAGGCAGGATCCGAGCCATGTCTGTGACCTACACAATAGCTCATGGCAATGCCAGATCCTTAACCCACTGAGAAAGGCTATGGATCAAACCTACATCCTCATGGATAATAGTCAGGTTTGTTAACGCCATGATGGGAACTCCTAATCTCTGAATTTTGAATAGGTAATGCAAGTTTTGACTATCTGAACCCTGGAGAGTACACTCTATTTGATGATTTCAGATTTAATTAAGTAATTGGGCATAGTTCTCCGTGGAGAAGGGTAAATATAATACTCTTGGTTTGCGTGATCATCTTATTAATAAAGTGAGTTTCTTCCTCTCCATTAACTTTTGTAGAAGAATAATTCATTTAAAATGAGAGTTGAAACCACTCTAGTTCTTACAGCATCTTATAATTGGATGCCAACCCCCACCCCCATCCCCAGTTAACATAATAGAGGGAGGAAGGAAAAAAGGAGGGCTAAATATAAGCAAGCATTTAATAGAAACCTCCCAAAAGTTTGTACTTCTGACATTGTGTATGTATTTGTGCTATTAATCACCACAGTATATACTATATGCTGAGTATCACAATATTTGAAATAGAATTATGTGAAAGTTTTAGATTTAGACTTTTGGAATTAATACTCTAAGGGGGAGGGATAATTCTTTCATAATGACTTATTTTTGTATGTTTTTGTTGAAAGAGTTCAAAGTCTAACTAGGTTCCTAAAATATTTAGAAGGCGAATTAACTAATTTGTTTAGAAAATATTTACTGAGCAAGTACTACGTTCAGCCTGACTAACCTTTAGATAGGGTTCTTCCTAACTATACGCCCCTGAACCTCCCTTTTCATGGAGCATTTACTCTAGAAAACTTTCAGTTGTAAATTTTTTCTCCAACCTTTTGATATGTTCTCCTAGTTCTTGCCAGGTTTACAACTGGAATATCTTTCTCAATGACCCGGCGGCCATCTCATTGACATATAATTATCAAGAAAAATAGTGTCCCTAGAAAAACAGAATTTTGCAACTCACAAATAACCTTATAAACAGTAAAAAGCCTGTTTTACTCCAAAGAAGAATCTAAGATTTAAGTTTAAAAGAGAAAGATAGCATCCCTGTCTTTCAGTCTTTGTGGGAGAGTAGGGGCCTAACTTTGATAAGTGCCAATGAGCAGCCATAGATGACCTAATCACAATAACCACCCTTCTCACTAACATTGTGTAGTACTTTTCCTCTAGCTTGCCCAAGGACTTAAGATCTTGCTCCCTTTTTATTTCAGCTGAATTGAGTTCAGTCTCTCTCTCCCTTATTGCAATAGTCTTGAAAAAAGGCTTCCTTCCCTATTTAACTTGTCCAGTGTAATTTTTCATTGACAATTTCAAATCCTGTGTTTGTAGGAATAAAAATAAGTCATGACTAGAGTTCCTGCTGAGGCTCAGTGGATTAAGAATCTGGCGTTGCTGTGGTTTAGGTTGCAGCTGTGGCTTAGATTAGCTACCAGACCCAGGAACATCCATATGCTACAAGTGTGGCAAAAAAAAAAAAAAAAAAAGAAGAAGAAGGAAAAGCATGATTGGGATCTGGGTTGTCCTTGCCCTCAAAATCTTACAGACAATTAATGTTACAACAGTTCCTTGAGTGGGAAGGCAGCTTCAGATGTATATTGTAGATTCCATTTAATTCACATTTGAATTTATCACCAACTTGGGCGTTTTAGAGGTCCCCCAGGCTGATAATAGTTAATGTGAAAGTTTCTGGATCAGAATCTATCCCAAATTTACACTCAAAGCTAAGTTGACATGCAGGATGAATAATGGTGTTATCTGAAGGGTAATGAATTGTATTTTACTTAGAAATATCTTCTCTACCAGGGTTATGGGTGATTGAAATTCTGTATGTAGACATATGTTATTCTGCATTAACAATTAGCTTTTCTTGGAATTCCCATTGTGGTGCAGTGGATGAATCCAACTAGGAAACATGAGGTTGTGTGTTCGGTACCTGACTCTGCTCAGTAGGTTATGGGATCCAGTGTTGCTGTGAGCAATGGTGTGGTTCGCAGACAAGGCTCAGATCTGGTGTTGCTGTGGCTGTGGTGTAGGCCGGCAGCTGTAGATCTGATTTGAACATTAGCCAGCGAATTTCCATGTGCTGCGAGTGTGGCCCTAAAAAGAAAAAAAAATTCCTTTTCTTTCACTTTCTGTTCAAATGTTATAAATAAATAGCTAACATATTAGTATGAAATAATACATTGTATCCTTTGTGTGTCCTCCTTTGCAACAGGAGGGGGCCAGGGTATCATAGGAACTTAGGGAAGTTGGGCTGAAGCTGAGTAGATAGAGGAAAATGCTTGAGGGTACAGTTCTCAATGTATTTCTGTAGAAATAATGTGTTTCTGAGGTTATATTGAATAATTCACATAAAATGGGTGCTTATAGAAATCAAATTCATTAACTTGATTAGTAAATTTAGAGAATTACTATGGTTAAAAAATTAATTTAGAGTCAGAACTAAAGTTTCCAAAAGTGCATGATTAAATGTGCTATTTGCTTTGATTTTTGCTTAGGTATATCTGGTTTTTAATATCTATTGATACATAAGTGTTTTGGCTTCTCCCAATATAGCTATTACATATTTACCTTTCTATTTCTTTCTTTTTTCTCCCTTAATCTCTCTCCAACTTTTCTTCCAAAAGTGAAATATTTGTGTATGTTCATATGTACACTATTTTTTTGGCTTTATTGAGGTATAATTGACAAATTTGTAATATATCGAAAGTACCTAATGTGATTTGAAATTTGTATATATCATGAAAAGATTCCCATAACGTACTAAATTAATATAGCCATCACCGCACATATTTATCTTTTTTTAAGGTTCCCCATACAACTGATAGCACAATGCAGTATTTGTCTTTGTCTGACTTATTTCACTTGGCATTATGCTTTCCAGGTTATCCATGTTGTCACAAATGGAAGGATTTCCTTCTTTCTAAGGCTGAATAATATTTCACTGTATTTGCATGTGTGTTTGTGTGGTATGTGTAAAATACTGTTTTTATTACATATATATTTATATATACAGATGTAATAACTTTAATAACTTTTTAACCAGTTCATCCATCAACAGACTTTAGGTTATTTCCATACCTTGGTTCTTGTGAATAATGCTGCAGTGAACGTGGGAGGACAGGTGTATCTTTGAGACAATAATTTCTTTTGCTTTGGATAATAATTTCTTTTTGCTTTTGCCCAGAAGTGAGATTGCTGTATTATATGGTAGTTCTAGTTTTAATTTCTTGAGGAATTTCCCTACTGTCAAGACATGAATTATCTGTAAAGAATGAAAATATGTGTGCTAAGAAGAAATCTCATCTTATAGGAATATAGCATCAGAAGGGACTTGTATTTGCCATATTTCAGTGTAGAATGCCCTACTCTCAGGGCTACCTTCTTTTTGTCATTCATATCTCAGCTCACATCACCTTTGAGGTCTTTCTTTGAGGTCTTTCCTAGTTACCAAAGATAAAGTAGCTGTCCCACTAGTCAAGTTTATATCATTCTTCAGAGCATTTATTACAACCTGGCATTATTCTTTCTCTAATTTATTTACTTCTTTATTAACTGTTTTCTCCATTAGTAAATAAGCTTCATGAAATAAAGGATATTGTCAGCATCATTCAGTGTTATTTTTGAAGTCACTAAATTATGCCTGATGCATAGTACACTCTCAATAATTAAGCAGACTTCATATTAAATTTGTTTTTTTTTTGTCCTAAATATATTAACCTTTCTCTCCCTCTCCATTTTGCCATGAATTAATTCACCACTATTTGAACCATATCTTTTATTTCCACTAAAAAATTACTCTTCTTCTTTTTCCAGTTAAATCATAAATTCTAGTTGAGGAATAAATGCATGTTTGCAATTGTTTTTATTTTCCATTTTGTATGTGTGTCCTAGACCATTGGGAAAATAAATGAAAACTAGAATCTGTCTTATTATGAACAATTTATTTCAAAAATATGAAGGTTATATAAGGAACAAGGCTTTATCAAAACTTAATTTGTAGGATGAAAGGAGTTGACAAGTTCCATCACCAATTCATAAACTCAATATGAAAAGATTAGCCCCCATGAGAGGTGCTTGAAAGATGTACTTTCTGGTTTTGTTTACTACAATCCAGTTTGCTTTGTTCTGTAGGCTGTTTAATATATCATTTGGTTCTACATGTTTCTCTTTCCTGATATTTCTTTTATACTGTCAGATCTTGCCATGTCCATTCAAATCTAAAATTGTCTGAAACTATCTAAGTCATAACAAATCTGCTGTGTGAATAAAATCTTTATGGAGAGCTGTGAGGTTTCCAAGGCACATGCATAATAGAAATTGAATATCACTTCATTTGAGTACAGGCAGAACTACCAATAGCTTCATATCACAGAGACCTACAAATTTGTGCTAAGAAAAGAATGATTACGACAGAATGCCAGGCTTGTGTGTGGGAGCCTAGTAATGTATTCCACAGTCAGCTGTGTGAGTCATCCCAGGGTGCTGGTGTCAGGACAGAGGAGTACTTCCAAACTCACAATAGTATTGGAATCTTTAATATTAATTAAATATGGTTCTTAATAACATATTCCTCAGTATAAAATTTAAATTCAAATAGAAAAATGGCAGTCTGTACAAGCTCCTTTAAAATGAAGAATTTGGCATTAGCTTCTTTGGCTTTAGTGCCAAGGCAGTTAGCAAAAAAAAAAAAAAAAAAAACTTAAAAATACAAAGTTTAATATGTTATCTATTTTGAGGTTTTTTTTTTTTTTTTTGTCTTTTTGCCCTTCCTAGGGCCACACCCATGGCATATGGAGGTTCCCAGGCTAGGAGTCTAATCAGAGCTGTAGCTGCTGGCCTACACCACAGCCACAGCAACGCAGGATCCGAGCCCTGTCTGCAACCTACACCACAGCTCACGGCAACGCCGGATCCTTAACCCACCGAGTAAGGCCAGGGATCGAACCCGCAACCTCATGGTTCCTAGTCAGATTGGTTTCTGTTGAGCCATGACAGGAACTCCTCTTTTGTGTTTAATGTATTAATAGGAAGTAATTTTCTGGACAAAAAGTAAAGTAGCACAAATGTCTTATATGTTTGTGAGTATGTGTACAGAAAGGAAGAGAGAAAATTTAAATTGGATTAGAATAAATATTAAGAAGATTTTTGTCTCCTTTCTCCTTAGGATAATTTTGTGGTAATAAATGTTGCTCAAAGGAAAAAACAAAAAAGTTAAAGTTAATGATAATTAAAATTATTTTAGGGACTATTTTAGACCAATTTATGATTAAATTTACCTTATAGATTATGACCTCTAAGAATATAATTAATATAAAATTTAAGAGAGTTCCCTGGTGGGCTAGTGTGACACAGGTTCAATTTCTGGCTTGGCCCAATGGGTTAAGAATCTGGCCTTGCTTCAGCTGTGGTGCAAGTCACAGCTGCAGCTCATATTCAGTCCCTAGCCTAGAACTTTCATATGCCATGGGTGTAGCCAAAAGAGAAAAAATACTAATATATAGAATTATATTTGCATCAATATTTTTTGCTTTGGGAGCTATTTATTTAACTGATATTTTTACCTAATACCCATATTATCACAATAATTGTAACCTAAAATTTAGGTTTAATATTTTTAGTTAAAATATATGAAAATAATAATGATCTAATAACACGCCTTGGTTGGTTCATATATCGTTTTCTCGAGTTATATGAACACCTAAAATATATCTCATAAAATTTATACTTCTTAAAGTCAAATTAAAGCTCAAATTTCTAAAGTCATTATTACAATTGATCTTAATTTATCATGAACATCTGTGTCTACAGAATGCTCAGTCTTAGTAACTAGAACACCTTTGGATGACTCTAACGTAATTATTTTTTATAACTTGTAAAAGAAAAACAACTCAGTGATGTATGGTTAGCTTTTTTTTGTGAAACACAGGTAATAATTTTATCTACCTCATGGTCTGGTAAGAAAGCATTAAATGTGTTAATTCATTAAACCCCTCAGACCAGTGATTGGAACATACTCAGTGCTCAGTAAATTTTGGTTACTATTATTTGATATTTTGGATGTTTTATCATGCTGAGACTTGTTATGGTTATTTTACAGCTAAGGAAGCTATGGCTAATAGAGTTTATGCAAGTTGCCTCAAGTCATGTAGCCAGTAATAGAGTTAAAAACTCCTATTTCTGATCTTTCCATTATATTGCACCATCTCTGTAGGTCATATGAGATTCTGAATTCTTTCTATTTTAGTACTTTAAAAAATTTTTTAATTTAGTACTTTAAAAGTATAGTTAATTTATAATATTATATTAGTTTCAGGTGTACAGCATAGTTACCAGTATTTTACTCCATTAAAAGTTATAAAATAATGGCTATAGATTCCATATTTAGTCATGCACTATCTGATTGTGCCACTGGAGTACTTGTTATAGTTTCCATATTATACAGTATATAATTATTGCTTATTGATTTTATATGTAGTAGTTTGTATCTTTTACTCCCAGGCCTCTAATTTGGCCCTCCCCTCTTCCTTTTCCCCTTTGGTAACCACTGGTTTGGTTTTCTAGTATTTGTAAGTCTGTTTCTATTTTGTATATATGCATTCATTTGGATCATTTTTCAGATTCCACATATAAGTCACATCATACGTTATTTGTCTCTCTCTGGCTTATATTTCACTGAGCATAATATTCTCCAAGTTCATCTATGTTGCTGCAAGAGGCATAATTTCAAAATTTTATTCTTTTTTTAAATTTGTATAGGAGTATAGTTGTCTTACAAAGTTGTGTTAATTTCAAGTGGACAGCAAAATGAATTAGTTATACATACACATATATCCATTCCTTTTTAGGTTCTTTTCCCATGTAGGTTATTACGTAGTATTGAGTAGGTTACACTATGCTGTATATTAGGTCCTTGTTACTCATCCATTTTTCATATAGTAGTGTGCATATGACAATCCCAACCCCCTAATTTATCTCCCCGCCCCATATTTACACTTTGGTAACCATAAATTTGGTTTTAAAATCTTTGAGTCTGTATCATAAGTTCTTTTGTATCATTTTTCATTAGATTGCACATATTTAATGGCTGAGTAATATTCCATCACACACAAACACACAGAGCACATCTTTATCCATTTGTTAGTTGGTAGGTACTTGGTTGCTTCTATATCTTGGCTATTATATATATTGCTATTACAAACATTGTGATGCATGTATCTTTTCAAATCAGTGTTTTTGTTTTTTTTATGGATATATATCCAGGAGTGTAATTGCTGGATTAAATGGAAATTCTACTTTTAGTTTTTTGAAGAATCTCCATACTGTTTTCTATAGTGACTGCACCAATTTACATTCTGATCAACAGTGTGTAAGGATTCTCTTCTCTCCACATCTTCATCAATAATTTGTTATTTGTAGACATTTTGATGATGGCCATTCTGATAGGTGTGAGATGGTATCTCATTGTTATTTTGATTTGCATTTCTCTAATCATTAGTAATGTTGAGTATCTTTTAATATGCCTGTTAGCCATGTGTATGTCTTTTTTGCAGAAATATCTGTGTAGGTCTAGTGCCCATTTTTCAATAGGATTTTTTTTTTTATTATTGAGTTGTATGAGCTATTTATATATTTTGGATATTAACCCCTTGTTGTTCATATCATTTGCAAATATTTTCTCTCATTCTGTAGGTTGTCTTTTGATGCCTTCTGTGCTGTGCAAAGATTTTAACTTTAATTAGGTCCCATTTGTTTATTTTTACCTTTTTTACCTTTGAATACAGATCAAGAAAATATTGGTACAATTTTGTGTCAAAGAGTATTCTGACTATGTTTTTTGTAGGAGCTTTATTTCAGATCTGATCTTATATTTAAGTATTTAATCCACTTTGAATTTATTTTTATATATGTTGTGAGGAAATGTTCTAATTTCATTTTTTTATATGTAGCTGTCCAGTTTTTCAGTCACCATTTCTTAAAGAGACTGTCGTTTCTCTGTTATCTATTCCTGCCTCCTTTGTTATAGATTAATTGTGCACAAGTGTGTCAGTTTATTATAAAGTTGTCTGTTTTGTTCCATTGATATGTGTCTGATTTTTTGCCACTACTATGCTTTTTTTCTTTTTCTTATGGTCTTTTTAGGTCTTCACCCTAGGCACATGGCAGTTCCCCTGCTAGAGGTCCAATCGGAGGTGCAGCTGGCCTATCCCACAGCCACAGCAACATGGGATCTGAGCCATATCTGTGACCTACACCACAGCTCACAGCAACATGGGATCCTTAACACACTGAGCAAGGCCAGGGATCGAACACACATCCTCATGGATTCTAGTTGAGTTAGTTACCACTGAGCCACAACAGAACTCCCATATGCTGTTTTGATTACTGTAGTTTTGTAGCATAGTCTGAGATCTGGGAGGGTGATACCTCCAGCTTTTATTCTTTTTTCTCAAGATTGCTTTGGCAATTTGGGTTCTTTTGTGGTTCCATGCACATTTTAGAATTATTTTTTCTAGTTCTGTCAAAAATACCATTGTTATTTTAGTAGGGATTTCATTAAATCTCTAGATTGTTTTTTTTTAATATTTTAAGAGTATTAATTCTTCTAATCTAAGAGCTTGGGTTATCTTCCCATTTTTTGAATCACCTTCAATTTCTTTCATCCATGTTTTATAGTTTTCTGATTTCTTAAACTACTAAAAAAGTAACATAAACAACAGCTGTAACATAATAGATGTGTGTATCAAAGTATATTAACTCAATCCTTACACCAACAATAATGATATCATTATTATCTCTGTTTTACATGAGGAGACTGAGACATTGAGGAGATCCCTCACTTGCTCTCTGTCATACAGCTAGTAAGTGGCCGAAGTACATATTAGCCTTCTGCACTTCTTGTCCCCAGGTATGCTTCTGTATGTCTCACATTTGCTCAGAAATGGGTAAGCCCCTAAGGTTTCCACCTCCTTTCCCTGCTGGATGTACTCTATGGCTGAACTACCGCTCCCAGGGCAGCAGAGCAACTTCCTGTTCTTTTCAATCCCTATGGATCCTGCTGCTGCCCCAGAACTGCTCCACACAGCACAGGGGACAGTTCTAGCATTCCTTTGCTGTACTGAGGGGCTCACAACAGCCTTTTTCCATTTACAACTGCCTTGGGCCTGAACTTGGGTGTGGCCTACAGTGGAACTGGGAGAGATTTGTCTTCCAATTTTTGTTATTAATGGCACTGTTAAGGGATCCTGAATGAATGTTGCTGTGTTCACTATTTATTGCAGCTTTCCAATGTTCACTTAGCCTTCCTTTGCCTAAGATCTAATCAGGCTTCCAGGGACTCTACTGACAATGGATTCAATCAGCAGCTACCATATTGTACTCAAAATGCCTCTCATCTGGATTGACTAAGGATATGATGCTGACATAGGGCAATCATGTCTGGCTTCTTAAGACTTTTCTCTACTCACCCCTAGTTTACAAGATATATGTAGCTAGCACCCAAAGTGGACTTGTGAAATTGTTCTCTTTATTTCTACTGTAGACTTTGAAAATATTTTATTCAAAAGTGTCTTATTTTTGCCTCTCATTGTTAAAACAGTAGTTATAAATATTCTAAGTCACCCCTGCTGAAAAAATTCACCCATTCTTTCTCTTGTAATGGAGGATATTTAACCTAAAGAGTTTAATGCAGGTATATTCCACTTTTAAAATATTAAAATTATATAATTAATTATATAAAAATTAATCTATAATGTAATTGTTTAAAGTCCACATGAAATCCCATAAGGATTTACTAAAATGGAAGTTCTTAGAAGGACTAAATATTTTATACTAATACTCTGCTTTATTTATTTCCTCTATATTTGCATCATAAATTTATATGTTGTAGAATAATAGATCAGAAGGGAAGTTTGATTTTATTTAAAAGTCAGAGTTTCTTGAATGTTGATTCTAAACCAGGATTTTTTTCTAAGCGTTTTTCTATCCCCTAAGGAACTCATAGTGTAGACAGGATACAGAGAAATTAATATCAGTGACAGTGTCCGTCGCATTTCTGTGTGTATGAAGAAAAACAAATTATAGTATAATCTTCCAAGAAACATAAAATGTAGTTTAGGAAAGAACACATGCAAACATTGAACAATAAAAATGCTACCCTAGGGCAAAGTATAAATATGATTCTAGGGTATTGGCAAGGCTATAGGAAACCAGAGGAAGGAAATGGTACTTTCAGTTGAGAACACAATTTGTAAAATTTGGATATGCAGGTAGCAAGTGGCAGAGTATTCTAAACTAGAGCAAAGTTATATTAAGAACCTCATAGATTTGAGAACCTCGGGATATTTGAGAGAGAGAGTTTTACTTGACTGGAACATAAAACAAGTGGCAGCTAAAGTATAAAGCTGAAGTGCTTTTGAGATGAAAAGTGGGGAATGGGAGTGTTGTTTTTCAAAAAATCTGGTGGGGTTATAAATAGAAAAGAGGAGTTGCCTAGAGAGAGAATGTTTTCTTTGAAGGCTATTAGAATAATACTAAGGGACGGTAATGTGAAGTAGGCATGTTCATGTGAAAGGAATTCAGGGAATTAATGGTGGGATCATTATTATGATTCTAGAGTTCATGTGCTTTTCTGGCTAACTAAATATGAAAGAGAACTAGTAGAAAGTACATTCCAAAGTCATATCCAGTATTATGAAGTTTAGTGTGTTAGAGAGTGGTAGTTATGAAACTATGGGCTGGAGTTAATTTCATTTTTTTAACATTTCCATGACTACCCACCATACTCTTAGCTGCTCTTTATCTAAAGTAGCCATTTCTCTCAATGGGAAGCTATGTGGATGCATCTAGGCAAAAGTGCTAGAATAAATATGATGCCATTTAGATAATAGAAAAAGCTGTCAGTTCGTATATGAACAGTTATATACTTGATTTATTTCACTACCTAAAGAATTATATTCTCAGAAGTTAGGTAAGAGGAATATTACTGTTTATTTGATGATAGTGGAAACAGTTTTATACCAATATATAATTATAAATTAATTAAATATTAATGAATCCTGAAATATTAATGTGATTCTTAGAACTTTGTCACTGGAACATACTTTTCAGCCCATTGTGCGATATTTATTTTTTCTTTGTTTTGTAACATGGTAATTGTATAATTGTTATTGAAGAGTTCTTTCATTTTGAAGCATGAAACAGTTAAATCCTTTAAAATATTCTAGGTTGAAATTTCGTAGATAATCTGATAGTAAAAGAGTACTTTCCAACAAAACTTGAGGAAGTTCTCTTGGGGCCCTTTTTCCACCCAAAGCAAAATTATTTTTCTCATTTGAATTTTTTTCTAATCTTTTTTTAACTCTTGAATCGCTTCTCTAATGACTTTAATTTAAAAATGGTGACTTCCTATTGGTTTTTAATGACAATGTCAGTTTTAGAACAGTTCCTGGTTTCTTAAAAGAAGACAAAGGTTAATGAATCCTATAAGAGCCAAGTAAATGAGTTTTTCTAATTTTTTAACAAGTAGAGAGTTTCTGAACTGTAGATTTTCATATGTATAGGGAGTGTGTGTGTGTATCCTTGAAAGGCCACATGCATCTTGAGCTACTCCATATAGTGAAGAAAGTAAAGCTGCGCGGAGTATGTATATAGACTAATTTTTTGTGACTCATGCATGCATATGTTTATTTCAGTGTGTGATTATTTGAATTTCAATTCACACACTGAAGGAGTTTTTCTTTAAAAAATATGTAATGAAATCCAGCACCAAGGAAAATCTACTTCTACAGTCCTAAGGTTTGCAGTATAAAATACCCTCCAAAATTTTGGAATCAAATATTAAATACTCTGGGTAAAATTTGCTTTTGACTTTGGATCAGCTTGTCAACTGTTATATCGCAACTGTTACATAGCTACATAATATAGAAGGTGTTATTTGTGAAAAAATGTAGTCAAGTCCCGATTTTCTCTCTGGGTTTAATTCTGTGAGTTACTTCTGATTAGATTATGAATGTAAATTAGTCTCTGCCATTACTTCAGTTTCCTTTAAGCAAGTTGACAAAGGGATTGAATCAGAAACGCTTTGGCCCTGGATATAGGGTAGGAATGCAGGCGAGGAGCACTAGAAGAGAAAAGGCAAATATTTTTTTCCAAAACAAACATGGATTCTATGTGGATTGTGCTGACCAGGGTGAGGAAGGTTATTTGACAGTAAGAGGAGGGGATCAGTTACAGGATCAATGTTATAAAGCATTACTCTCACGCAGACTCATTTATGGATAATCGAGAGTTCCAACAATGTGCCCAACTTTGTTTCTAGGTGTTTGGTGAACCATGTGAACAAAGCTGACAAAGGAGGGCTTAAGCCCTATTGAAGGGTCAAATGTTAACAAATGTTTTATACCTAATAGGGACAGGACAATTCATGTTTATTACTTAATATGATGTTGTGACCAGTTCTTACTTCTTCCAACAACTGTGTGAAACAGGTACACTGACTCCAATTTATAAATGAGAAAAGAGCCCATAAAATTTAAGTAAATTGTTCTAAGTCATATAATCAGCAACTGATAGACTTGGATTTAAGCATATTGATTAGATTCAGAAAACTGATATCCTTTTCATCACAGCACACATGCCTCTAGAAGGTTGTGGACTGTTATAAACTTGTATACTTCAGCAAAATCACAGAGAATATGGGCTTTGGAGGGGCAACATTTTTGTGACACTGAACTTTGCCATTTAGATCTCTGACCTTAGACTGCTTACTTAAAATTGTTAGCCTTAGTGGAGTAAATTGGATATCTGTCTCATGAGATTATTATTAGGATAAAGACAATAAATACAAAACATTTAACATAGTGACTGGGATGTATTAAGTATTAAAATATGCTGTCTCTTCTTATCATGATCATCTTTATTTACAATATTTCATTATTCTTTCCTGGTGATAAAAGATATTTGCCCATTTAAAATTTGTAACTAGAATGAAAGACCATGGCTATCAAGGGCAAGAAAGAATATACATATAGATTTAAATACATGAAATTTGAGAATACAACGTATATAAAAAGTATATTCTTGATTTTAACATTTAAAATATTTAAATGAATTGTCACCAAATACAAGGATCATTTGGTGTTTTCCAACATTAAATATTTAAATTAGATACATATTTTCCACTATTAAATTATTTTCATGTGAGAACAAACAAGTCCTTTTAATAATGGCATCATTAAAAAAACAGCATATTTAACTGAAAACATAAGTGAGTTATTTATATTTACATAAATACATTTGTGCCATATACATTCCTATTTTCTAAGTTTAAATAATGCTGTATTGCAGTTGCATATTAACCTTACAATTATGCACAAGCTATTCAATTAAATGCTCACTTAAAATTAGCAATTATACATTTCTTTGCATATATCGTAGCTCTTAAAGAATGTAATGCACTTGCAGTAATACCTACTATATTGTGTGTTCCTTTCCGCTGTTCAGCAAAGGGAGTGAATGGGGAAATAATTTCACACTGCATATAATGCATCTGATATGAAGGAAACTTGAAAATTATTTAGTTACAGATTTCTCTGACCAGGCTTGCAAAATGGCATATATTATGTTAATGGGAAAGCATTTGAAAATGAATTTGAATATTAAATGCACTAAGTTTGGGTTCTGACATGAAGGAAGGCATAGTCAATACACAATTTACAAACAGGTTCTTGTTAACTCCTTCAGTGCTCTGGCTCACCATCATGCTTTTTCCTTAAAAAATTTACAGTCATCTAACTTTTTCAATGCTGAAAATCGCATAATACTTAAATCTATTAGAGTGTACAAATGAAGTACTATTATAGTATTAGATTTTTAGCCATGTTCTGTGTTTAGTTGTACTCTGTGTTCAGTGAAGAATAGTTGCTTATTCATGAAAGTTATAAGTACAAACGAAATGAGCAACATCAATCACTGTATTAATGGTATGCTATATTTTCTAGGATTCATTTGTAAAATAACACATTTGAGTTGGCCTATTTTGGAATGTATGCTACCAAGCCCCCGTTATATATTCAACTAAAATGTCTTGTTTTCAAGTCTAAGCAGAGATCACCAACTTACTACTAGTGGGCTCATAGTGTTTAAATTTACAGAAAATGAGTAGTTAATAGTAAACCTACCCACTAAAGCATATTTTTATTGAAAGAGCCAAGCAATAGAGTACACCGGATGTTTTAGGTCATTTATTTTGTTTTTGCTCTGGGTCATTTTACAAAAGCACTTCTGCTCTCTAGCGTTAAAATGAGAGCCACTCTACTCCCCAGATATTACCCAGCAGCACTTGGGGGCTCTTAATGATTAATACCATCACCGTCCAGCCACAAACCTTTCTGCCGCAGATAATGCCAGGCAGCAAGCGCACTTGACACTTTTAATGTATAATTAAGTAGGAAAAGTCAGCACTCAGTATGCAAATTTTTCAAAATGATAAATGATGCCATACAGCAGTAGGGATTGATTTGGTGTAAATGAAACTAATTAAGGAAATGTCAAACATAATTAATAAAACAGGTTTAAGCTGCAAAACATTGTCAATTGAATGAATGAGGAGGCATTGGCTCCCATTGTTTCTGCTTTATTTAGGGCTTGTGTTTAGCTTGTACTCTGTTCCTAAATGCACTTTCTCTACCTCACACCCTCCACTACCAATTCCCAGAGAGGGGGAAAATAAATTTGCTTGTCTCTCCACTGACTGCAGAAATTAATTGCAGAAATCTTGTCCCATCCAAGTGTTACATTCACTCACAGGACATTAACATAACTAATTTGAAAGAGCCCAAATGACTGCATAATAGAGCACTGTCAGTATGCCTGACAGTCTTTGGTCATACCAAATTAGCTTGGTTTTCTAATTGAAATTTTTTTCCTTGGACTCTTTTTATAATTTTTTCCTCAGCTATTCATTTTTGATAAGAACAAAGATTTTATAATTTACAAAAGAGTGCTTGACCTATAATTACTAGGAGGAAATTAGGGGAGGTAGAAAAGTCAGATTTAGTCCTGGTAATGATGCTGGAGACCTTGCTCCCTCTAGGGAGCCTGAAGAATAATGGAATCTTCTATTTTTACGGGCGACCTGTGCACTGGTGCTGACTCTAACTGTGAATCCACTTTACTTTGCAGATCACTTGCTTAACACTAAAAGTGCCAGCAGAATGGCAGGCCATTACTCCAAATGTCATTCAAACCAGTGCCATTTCCACATGCCCTTCCCGCTCAAAAAGTGAATTGAAGAACATCTGCCAGTCCTCACACTGCACCTCTGTAAGTCTTCCATGTAGAGTTTTGTGGAACTTAGTTTGTGAAACATTTGTGTAGATAAGGGTGGGAGGAGATAAGGGACTTGTCAAGAGTAGGAAATTTAAAGGACGCTGAAATGGGTTACTTGAAAGAGAACCCAATGGTTCTTGATTTTAAAATCTTGTCACCTGATATGATTTGCAAAGGATGGATTCTGCTACTAATATATCCTCAGTGATGTTTTCCTAAAAGGATATCCCTTTCCTCTTGAGTATGTCATAAAATGACTCAATACATAAGAATGGAATCAGTCCACTCTTTTCATACTTTAAATTATGCTCAATATGTTATTTGAGATTAATTGAGGACATTTTGTGGAACTGAAGACATGGATTGCACAAGAACATGCATGGAAAGAACCCACTCTTCTTATCCATGAAATTTCTGCTGAGTAGATGGGTAGAGTTACAAGTGCTGTGACATGGTTTTATTTGCTTCAAGTCTTGCTTCTATAAATCTCTCTATTCCTATGGCTACTTTCATCTGGTTCCAGAAATACAAGTAAATTTTATATGTATCCTATATGAGATTATAAATATCTTGACTTTGAACTCTCCAAATTTGGGGGGGGGGGGTCACTTCTAGATGCTCTGCAATGTATTCTGTCTAGTTTTAAAGTAATATACATGTAGTTATCTATTAATTTTTATCTATTAATTCTGTAAGATTGATTGATTGCATATACTTTACCAGGATATGTGTCATGAGCTCTCTTGTAATATCTTCTCTGTAGTATGCAACTGAAAGGAAAGATGAATTATCATTTTATTGTTAAACTTTAAATGGAGTGGTTAAGGAATACATAGTAGGATTCAAAATAAATTGTTATTGTTTCATTTCTTCTCTAAAAAGAACACAAGTAAGTTCCTCAGATTATTTTATACAACATGTACATTGATAATTTTGAAGAAGGCTTTTTTTCTGGGACAAATTACATATGACCTAATTCTAATCCTCACTTAAATTAGGTAATAGAAGTTAAGGAATTTGTAGACCCAGAAACGTCTCGAATCTGTTTTCTGGAACAATCTTTACCCAAAGTTAACAAGGCGGATAAACAATGTTATTAATACAGGATTGTCCTCTTTCTCAGTTTCCTCATCTGTTGCTTCTGCTTTCCATTGTACTGATTTAATCTCCATACTCCCCTTTATGGGTCCTAATAGCTTTGTGATTGTGCCAGTCCTAGTGGTTCAATGCAATGTGAGATAGTTATTTTCCAGGTATTTAGAAAAATTGTTCCGGGATTAGCTCTGATTTAACCATCAAAGAGATGCCCTCATCCTACAGTCCATTAATAGTAGTAGGCATCTGGAACAGTTTGGTTTTTTTTTTTTTTTAATCTTTTCAGGGCTACACCCATGGCATATGGAGGTTCTCAGGCTAGAGGTCAAATCGGGCTGTGAGCCACAGCAACGCGGGCTGTGAGCCACATCTGTAACCTCCAAAACAGCTCATGGCAACCATGGCTCCTTAACCCACTGAGCGAGGCCAGGGATTGAACTTGTGTCCTCATGGATGCTAGTCAGATTCGTTTCTGCTGAGTCACAGTAGGAGCTCCCAAAACACTTCGAAAGCCAGGTCTTGAACTTTATACCTCCCCTAAAACAGCCCCTTCCAAAACCAAAAGAACTCAGGAGAGGAGCGTTCTGCAGAGAAAATTGTGCTGTTTTTATCAAATGAAAGGAAACCTAAGAAAACATTGAGAAGAACAATAGATAAATACTCCAGAAGTAAACGGTACAGTTCTTATCAACACGATATATATTCAGTGTGGTCTTATTCACCACTGGATATCACTTAATACAAAAATGGGAAAATTTAAATTTTCTGTGAGTGAAAGGGTTGTTTTATGCTTATTATTAATCCCTTTAAAAGAGGATATAAGCAATACGAATGTTTATTTTTTGACTCTTCATACTTGGGTATTTATAACTACGCAAAGGAAAACACAGTTTTTTAGACCTTTTATTTAGACTCTCAGAAAAGTTGCAAAGATGTGTTGGAGAATTCATTATATAGTAGTAACAGCTGTCAAAAGTCAAAATATTGTGAACTTTACCTGAGTCACTTTTTACCCTTCCTTTCCTCCCTGGCATTGTCACCTTGATCCAAAGAGGGACTGTTTACTGTGTAAAGTATTTATTTATTCAAATGGTTTTTATGAATATAAACCTATAATACTCAATTATTGTTTTTTAATCTTTTATCTCCATCTGTGAAATAAAACCAAGTGTTTGTATTTACCTCAAGGAAATGCTCATCTCCCATTTATGGGAGGGAAGGCACAAATTCACCCCTCAAGTTATGCAGTTGGCTTTCCCACATTTGGCAAATCACAGGGGTCTGCACATCTGGAATGTAGTGGATGAGCCTCTTGAGAGCACCACTTTGGTGATCATGGCATCCCCCCTGCAAGTTAAGTATGCAGGGAAATGCTTTTAACCGGCTCTAGCTCTTATTAGGGATTTCAAAATTCTGGAGCAGTTTTGTTTATGGCTGTGATAAATGAGAGAGACAGGAAGTTGCTTAGAGACTAAGACATAAATGTTTCCTAGAAATCTCAAGACTGTTCCAGGTTGAAGGCTTTCCAGAGCAGCTGCAGCCTGGACTGTGCAAGGGTGATGTTTCTGAAGTGGATTTATACTGTAGAGTCTCACTCCAATTATCCCAGTTTCTTTAGAGGAAAGACTCTGTTCATAACTTTTCATCCATGTATTAAATTTCCACGTGAATTTTAATGGAGGTTCCTGGAGCTTTTTCAAAATCACAGAGTGTTGAGTCACCATCCAGGCTGATGATGACACTAAATAAATTCAGACACACAGGAATAAAAACTTTGCATAATCATGTTGTAGAAAATATCCATTATATATCTTCCAAACTGGAATGAGGCAACAAAGTCACTTTGCACGTTTTTTATATGTTTATATATTTAAAAGTATAATAGATTTACAGTACTATATTAGTTTCAGATATATAGCATATATTAAGTATTTTATAGGTTATACTCCATTAAAAACTATTTCAAGATAATTGCAATAATTTCTTGTGCTGTACAGTATGTCCTTGCTGCTTGTCTATTTTGTACACAAGTAGTTTGTATCTCTTAATCCCAAACTGTTATGCTGCCCCTCTTTCCCTCTTTTCCCACTGGTAAGAGCTAGTTTGTTTTTCTAATTTGTGAAACTGTTTCTATTTTGCTGTGTTACGTTGTATAATTTTTTTTAAGATTCCTCATATAATTAGAATAACATATATTATTTGTCTTTCTCTGTCTGACCCATATCTCTAAAGAATAATATTCTCTGGATCCATACATATTTCCACAAATGATATTATTTCATTCTTCTTTATGGCTGATTCCATTGTGTTTATATACCATGTCTTCTTTATCCAATAATCTTTTGATAGGCACTTAGGTTGCTTCCACATCTTGGCTATTATAAGTAGTTCTGCTATGAACATTGGGGTGCACATATCTTCTTGAACTAGTGTTTTCATTCTTTCTGGGAATGTGCCCAAAGTGAAATTGCTGGTTTGTATGGTAGTTCTACTTGTAGGTGTTTGAGGAGATACCATATTGTTTTTCATAGTGGCTGCACCCATTCACATTCCCACCAACAGTATACAAATGTTTCCTTACTTTATACTCTCGCCAACATTTATTTGTAGACTTTTAGGTGATAACCATTCTGACAGATGTGCAGTGATATTTTGTTTTCATTTTCATTTCTCTAATAATAAGAAATATTGAGTCTTTTCATTTGCCTTTTCATGTGCCTTTCACATGCCTTTTTTTTTTTGAAAAATGTCTATTCAGCTCTTCTGGCCATTGTTTGATTGTCTGTTTATTCTTGATAATGGGTTGTATGAGCTATTTGTATATAATGGATATTAACCTCTTGTTAGTCATATCATTTACAAATATTTTCTCCCATTCCACAGGTTTTCATTTTTTTTTTGATGGTTTCCTTTGCTGTGCAAAAGCTTTTAAGTTTAATTAGGTACCATTTGTTTATTTTTGCTTTTATTTCTTTTGCCTTAGGGGGCAGATCTAAAAAAATATTGCTATTATTTATGTCAAAGTGTGTTCTGCCTGTATTCTGTTTTGGGAGTTTTATAGTTTTAGGTCTTAAACGTAGGTCTTGAGTTCATTTTTGTATATTGTGTGAGAAAATGTTCTAATCTCATTGTGTTACAAGTGTCTGTTCAGTTTTCTCAGTATCACTTACTGAAAGCTGTTTTTTCTCCACTGTATATTCTTTCTTACTTCATCATGGATTAATTGATCATAAGTATGTGGGTTACCTTTTGAACTCTCTATTCTGTTCCATTGATCTATGTGTCTGTTTTTGTGCCAGTATCAAACTGTTTTATTACTGTAATTTTGTAGTATAGTCTGAAGACAAGAGGAGTGATACCTCCAAATTTGTTCATTTTTTCTCAAGATTTCTTTGGCTATTTAGGGTCCTTTGTGATCCCATATTAATTTTAGGATTATTTGAACTAGTTCTATGAAAAACATCATAGGTATTTTGATAGCGATTGCATTACATCTGCAGATTACTTAGGAGACTATGACCATTTTAACAATATCAATTCTTCCAACCTAAAAGCAAGAGATATCTATCCAACTCTTTGTATCACCTTCAATTTCCTTCATCAGTGTTTTATAGTTTTTAGAGTATAGATATTTCACTTTTTAGGTAAAATGTATTCCTAGGTATTTTATTCTTTGTGATGCAATTTTAAATGGATTTCCTTCTTTACTTTCTCTTTCTGATAGTTTATTATTAGTGTATAGAAAAGTAACAGGTTTCTGTATATAAATATTGTACCTGCAAATTTACTAAACTCATTTGTTAGTTCCAATAACTTTCTGGTGTAGATTTTAATGTTTTCTATGTAAAACTCATCTGTAAATAGAAGACAGTTTTATTTCTTCCCTTCTGCTGTGGATATTTTAAATTTCTTTTTCTCATCTGACTTCTGTGGCTGGGACTTGGAATACTATATTAAATAAACATGGTGAGAGTGGGCATCCTTGTCTTATTCCTGAATTTAAAGGAAAGGCTCTCTGATTTTCACCATTGAATATGATGTTAGCTGTGGGTTTGTGATGAATAGTCTTTATTATGTTGAGATATGTTCCCTCTAGTCTCACTCTGATGAGAATTTCTATCATGAATGGATGTTGAATTTTGTCAAATGCTTTTTATGTGTCTTTTGTGATGACCATGTGATTTTTATCTGTCCTTTTGTTACTGTACTATATCACATTGATTTGTGAATACTGAACCATCTTTGCATCCTTGGAATAAATCCAACTTGCTCAAGGCATAGGGTTTTCTTTTTTAATATATTGTTGGATTTAGTTTGCTAATATTTTGTTTTGGATTATTGCATCTATATTCATCAGACATTGACTTGTAATTTTTTTTTTTTTGTCTTTCTATGACTGTACCCACAGCACATGGAGGTTCCCAGGCTAGGGGTCAAATAGGAGCTACAGCTGCCGCTCTACACCACAGACACAGTGGTGCCAGACCAAGCCTTGCCTGTGACCTACACCACAGCACACAGCAACACCAGATCCTTAACGCACTGATTGAAGCCAGTATCTTAACCCACTGATTTTGGTAGTGTCTTTGGTTTTGGTATCAGGGTAATGGTAGCCTCATAGAATGAATTTGGGAGTGTTCTATCCTCTTCAGTTTTTAGAGTAGTTTGAGAAGCCTAGGTGTTAGTTTAAGTATTACTTAACTATTTTCACTTGACTTTTCCCTTGTTTATATAGTTGCCTAAATTGAGGCAAATGGAAGTATTCCCTTTAGCAAAAAAGAAAACACAATTCTCCATTAAGTCATTTAGTCCTGCGCTGCTACTGAATTGTGTATTTGGGATTTTAATATCTGAGTTTTTGATTTTTCAATTCTTAAGTCTGTATACTTCTATTATATTTATCAGAAATGAAGATAAAATTGAGAGTGGGCTGAGGAATAAATTCCTCCAGCAAGGTGCAGGTAGAATCAAGAAAGATTTTACATTAAAAATGTTTCAAAGATTAAACAGGAGTTTAAGACACTGAGAAGGTGAAGAGCACTTTATTTGCAAGCATTCAGAGGCATGCTTTCACATTTTGGAGTAATCCAGAATATTTTTTCTTTTATGCTTTAACATATTTAGAAAACTGATACATTATTGAATTATTGTAGAAATAAGGATCAAGTATTTTATTAAATAAAAAAAGGGTTGCTCCCAGGAATTTCATAAGTAGTAAAATAATTAAAATAAAATCAGAAATGAAATATTAGATTGCCAAAGCATTTTTTTTATTTGCAATAACAAGGGAAAGTGTACTCTGACTTCAAAGCCTCATTTTTTGTTGCTCATTGGTGACAACTGCAGAGATAGTTACTTGAAAATATTCCTGGTTGTTATATTTATACTCAATTATAATTTAACATAAAATAATACTTAACTGTTTTTCACTTGACTTTTCCCTCATTCCTGTATTTGCCTAAATTTTCCCTAGTAAAAATTCTTGTTTGCGGTGTTTGCCTTTTAGGACTATTTCTTTTTATTCCTTTTATATTTTCCTTATTTTTCCTTTGATATTCTGACATTTTCCTGTGTTCCTTAATAATAACTTCTTGAACTATCTAGTTTCTCCGTCTGCATCAGCACTTTGTTGTGCTTTCTGCTGAAAACCATCTCACTGATCTCACTGATAAAGAGATTGACAGTTACATAAAGTACTAAGAATTTGAATTTAATTGGTATACTTAAGGAACACTACTCAAAGAACAAAAAATATCTTTCTTCCTTAGAAATCCAAGGGTCAATATGAGTATCAGAAAACTTTTAACATAATACCACTTCTTATTTAGCAGAAGATAACATGTAATAATATATAGATGTCTAAAAAGTAATTGCTGGGACTGGGCGGCAAGATGGTGGAGGAGTAAGAGGTCGCGCTTACCCTCTCCCACAAATACATCAAAAAAACGCATCTAAATATAAAACAAGTTGGACAAATCATCATCTGAATGCTGATTAATTTAAACCTCCAAAAACTGCAAGAAACCCTTGAAATAACTGGGTAGAACAACTGAAGAAAAAAAAAAAGGTGAGAGAGAAAAGCAATTAGGACGGTAACCAGCACTCCAGGGAGGGAGCTGTGAAAAAGAAAAGTTTCCTGGGAAGAAACCTAAACAATGATCAGCGGATCAACGACCAACGAAACTAGAGGGACATCAAAGTCTGAGAAAAATGCAGCAGCTGGATTGAGATAGGAAAATCAGAGTTAGAGACCTGAATACCAGTGCAGACACCACAGCCTGAGGCACCGGGCGGTGCCTGGGAGCTAAGACACAGGTTCCTAAGGTTAGTCCCTGCGAGGGGGCAGAGGTCGGTGGCCGCAGCAGTTGCGGGAATAGGACAAGGAACAGTGATATTCTAGGATTTGTGGAGAGCAAAACCAGGACTGAGGGAACCGAGGAAGTCTGGTCCCGCAGGGGAGGCAAGCCTCCATTGTTACAGAAGAGGAGAGGTGGAGGGGCTGGCCGCCATAGGAAGCAACTTGAACTAGCACACAGGGCGGGGCCACGGTGACCCGCCAAAGAGAGCGGAAGTGGGGAGGAGCCAGTGGAGGCTGCAACTGCGGCAGCGGGAGCGGAGCCGTGCCTTGAAGCCTGTGGGCGGAGCACGGTGCCAGGTTGTGGACCCAGGTGCCTGCGCCAGCCAGCATTGGTGGGGGTGGCAGGGCCCTGGGCCGGTCCACAGACCTAGGTGACTGCGTCAGCCCACAGAGTTGGTAGCTCTGGCGGGGCGGAGCAGTACGCGACAACACGGAGCTAGCTTTCGCAGAGGAGCAGGGCTGGCGCCAGCCGCTGCCGCCAGGAAGCTGCCCCACCTGATGAGAAAGCATCAGCGGAAGGGCAGAACAAACACCAGCCTGCTGAGCCAGCCTCTGACGGGTACTGCTTGTGGTTCCAGTCACCTCAAAGAGGACTTTGCAATCGAACACTAGTTTCCTGCAGCTCTCACTCCCAGGGGAAATCATACTTCCTGCTGCTGCTATTGCCAAATGCTTAAGACACCTGGTAGATCTGCCTAGAGCTCGTGACCATGTCCCAGGGCTGGGCAACTAGGAGTGTACAGCGCCACCTTCCTGCAATTGAGAGCGTAGAGACTAGGCTCCCACTGTCGACTTTAGCCATTCCTACACTCTCACAGAGAACACTCAGAGTACCACTGAGATAACAGCCTGCTCATTCCAAAGAAATAGACAGCAAATAGTCAAACTCCTACACCAAAAATAAATAGTAACCCCACCAAAAAATACAAAGGGGAGCT